>JAQQAC010012408.1:9721356-10002779 GCA_029783875.1 Phataginus tricuspis
GGGGACAGCTTTCTCTCTCCTGTTTGCTTGGGAGTTTCAATCCTGGGACCACAGGAAGCTCACTATTATCATAACCCTGACTCCCCCTTTCTTTTTTTTATTTTTATTAAGGTATCATTGATATACAATCTTATGAAGGTTTCACAAGAAAAACACTGTGATGTCTACATTCACCTATATTATCGAGTTCCCCCCATAGCCCCCATTGCAGTCACTGTCCATCAGTGTAGTAAGTTGCCACAGAGTCACTACTTGCCTTCTCTGTGCTACACTGTCTTCCCTGTGACACCCCCACACCACGTGTGCCAATCATAATACCCCACAATCCCCTTCTCCCTCCCTCCCCACCCGCCCTCCTGCACCTCCCCTTTGGTAACCGCTAGTCCCTTCTTGGAGTCTCTGAGTCTGTTGCTGTTTTGTTCCTTCAGTTTTGCTTCGTTGTTACACTCCACAAATGAGGGAATGAATCCCCTTTCTTATTTTTCTTCAGGAGGTCTAGTAGTTACTCCAAATGAGTCTACTGATGATGTCTTGACATAGTATTCTTAATTAGGCATCAAAATTAGGATTCTACTAAAGTAAAATCTTTCTTTCAGGCTTTCCCTCAGGACTTCAGGAAACCAAGGAAGCTCACGGGGGTCACACCGGGTGGGACACCCTGTCCTTCCTCTGAGGAAGGTAAAACCTCTCACGTGCAAGCTGGGGACTTCCTCACTGAAAGGATCACTCAGACCCTACTTCTGTTTCGTTACTCAGAAACCACAGTATTTGTTCTTGAAACACAATTAAGGAAACCAAATGCCAAGGAAAACGTGGCTTTTTACCACTGGTTTATGGAAGTTTAAAATCTACAATCAACGTTGAGAAGATAAAGTACAGCTTTTTGGGGGCAGGTACTCCTTCAGTGAAAGTGATCACGGCCAAACCACCCCCACAAAATAACAACACTAAGAAAGACTAGAAATGAATGAAGTTTGATACCTAAATATCAATGAGTCTTTATTATAAATATATCATTTTTTAAAAAATATTGTGGAACAAATTGCCAAATGACTGGTACTAGTTGAAATAACCCTTTCACTTCAGCTCCTAAACTCATCATATAAACACTGAAAATTTTCTTGCTACCATGTCCTTGTTTCAGTAGCTAAGTCTCCTTGGGTCCTGGGCTAACAAGCGAAGACAGAGACAAGTCTGATTTGCAGAACTATAGTGTATTTTTACTGTCTTCATTTTGCACTCTAACTTCAGGAGAGGCACCATGACATTTCAGGCCCTCTTCAGAGGGAGGCTCTAACGAAGTCCTACTACCGAAGGCTGTATAGGCTAAGTCCCCTTCTTCCACACTGCAGTGCCTATCCCGCTACCTCCCAGATCATTCTCTCCCATCCCCATGACAACCCCCATCAATCATAAGCAGCCAGAACACTAGCAACCAGGAACTAGAGTAAGCCTTTATTCCCAGATCATACGGCTTCACTGCAAACAGTGATCCTGTTTCTTGCCTTATTATAACTCCGAATCGCCAGTCAGTAGCAGTGGAGAGCTCCTAGGGCTCCTGGGCTCTTGGGACCAAGGACTGCTTGGATTCTGGTTTCCTCTTCAATATCCAATTAAGAGCAAGATGACATAAATTCTCAGCTTCACAGCTCAGTCTAACTATACCTCAAGCGTTAAATGAGACTAAAATGATCTAAGATAAAAGGCAATGTTGAATGACACTGGGCAGCAAATTAATCCTACTAAGGCCCTATCAGAAAGTTTCCTTTCTGATGAAAGAAATGGCCCACAGGCCCGCCGCTTTCAGCTTGGGTGTACAGTATGGTTCACCAAAACTCCTTCTTATTAACTACCTCTAGAAGCTTATAAAGCAAAATATCTGTTATAAATACTTCAGGTTAATTGAGATGACCCACTTTAAGATATAAGAGGCCATGGCAATAATTACTAGGGAATTATAATAGCTTTTCTTTGCAAGGTGGGGATATAATAATCATTCTTCATATAGTTTGTGATCCTGAATTGGTTAAAAGCCAATTATTCCCAGAAAGATTATACGTAAAGTAGACAGAACACATCATTGACAAACCTGTCTTCCATTTGGAGGTCTATCAGTAGTTTGGTTTTAGTCTCTTGATAAGTAGACTTTTGTATTTTCTACTTATGCACGTGACCCCACAAGGAAGGACTGCAAACTCACAGAAGAGAAACAAAAAGGGCCCATTTTAATGATGACAGAAACAGAGGCGCTTAATTACAATACAGGGTGATAATAAATACAGCAGTGATAAGTACAAGCAAGACTATTGATTGTGACAAGCTAATGAAGGTAACATTGCTTCACATGTGAGGAGAAACTTCACCGAAGAAGGAACATTTAGACTGATGCTTGAAAGGTGGAAAGGATTCATAAGGGAGTTTAGGAAGGGAAATGTGGACCAGGAAAAAGAAAACAACAGATTCAAAAGCATGGAAGCAAGTGATGTCAGTGAAAATGGCCGAGTAAAAGACCTTTCAAAAATTCTCTCCTCCTAAAATAATGAAAAAACTGGCAAAAAAAAATGGGCAAAATAAACATTTTCAGAAATCAGGAAATTAACCAAAAAAGCTTATAACAATCGAGGGAGTATTTATTCAAGAAAAACAGCTGAATCTTGCTAAGAAGAGAGAGTTTTGTGATACTTTAACTTTTCCTATATTTCACTCTCCAGCTCTACAGTATCCTTTTAAATTAATAGCCCATACTCACTGTTAAATCCAACAGCTTGGCAGCCGCCAGAGGGAGCAGAACAGGGGTGGGTCCTCCAAAGCCTCATTCGCAGAGAACTTCATGATTCAGTCTGGCTAGTAGGATTGAATCCTAGACGGACCTAGGATTCACCAGTGAACAGATTTATCCCTAAGGACATTTGTCACAAAAAATTACAGTCAGTTGTTTAACTTGATGGCTGTTTAACTTCACCTGAAGAGGTGAATAACAGGTGGGGCAAACAATAGACTAACTAAGAGCTTAAAAGGATGATCTGGAAAATGAGATGTTCTTAGGGGTTTTGGAGGGCACCAGTATATTTCTGAAAATCTATAAGGCTATGCCTATACATAGGGTTGTGCATACTTCCAGGGCTGTAAATATGTTCAGGAAAGATCTGGGAAGTGCCTAAGCTCTCCCCTCTGGTTGCCTGGAGGCTTTGCACAAGCAGAAGTAAAGGCTGATGCAGAGTTGTGAACTGCCCGGCTGTTTGTTGAAGGCAAAACCCCACACATAACACGGTCCCTCGGCAAAGGCTGGGAGACATTGTTTCCAGGTAGTTAAGAAAATCCGTGTCCCATCATTAGCTGACCACTAACTTAAATGAGCCAAGACTTCTGTGGCTACATACAACAGAGAACAAAAACTACAAATTTAGTTCAGAAAAATCACTAAACAGATAAAAATAATTACAACAGATAAACGACAACAGACTCTGGGGAGGGAAGGAATATGATGAGAGTTGTAATGTTGGGTATTTAAGATGTCTAGTTTTCAACAAAAAGACAGGGAGACATACAAAGAAATGAGACAGGATGGCAGATGCACAAGAAAGAACAGAATCAATAGAAACTGTCCCTGAGGACACAGACACATAGGATGTATTAGACAAAGACTATGTCAGCTATTCCTAAACAGGTTCAAAACGAAAGGAAACCACATCTAAAGAACTAAAAGAAAGAGTGAAAATGTTTCATCAAGGAGAAAATATCAGCAAGAGATAGAATTTATGAAAAGGAAACAAATAGAAATTCTTGAGTTGAAATGTATAATAACTAAAATGAAAAATTCACTGGAAGGGATCAATATCAGATCTGAGCAGAAAGTAGAAAGAACCAGCAAACCTAAAAAGATAGGTCAATTGCAGTTATAATGTCTGATGAATGAAAATAATAAAAAGAATAAATAAAAATTAACAGAGCCTCAGAGACCTGTGGGACACAATCAGATTTGCAATACATGCATTATAGAAATCCCAGAAGAGCAGAGAGAGAAAAGGGAAGACAATATACTTGAAGAATTCTTAAATTTGATGAAAAACACTATTCTGCATGTACAAGAAAACCAATAAACTCCAAGAAGGAAAACTGAGAGATTAACACCTAGACACATCATAATCAAACTGTTGAAAGGCAAGTACAGAATCTTGAAAGCCTCAAGAAACAAGTGACTCTTCATATAAAAGGGGTTCTTAATAAAATTAACTGCTGATTTCTCATCAGAAGTCATGGAGCCCAGGGAGTGGTGGGATGAGATATACAAGGTGCTAAAAAAAAACTGCCAACCAAGAATTCTAGCAATGCTATCTTTCAAAGGTGAGGAAATGAAAATAGTCACAGATAATACAGAACTGAGAGAATTTATCATTAGCAGACTGGCTCTACAAGAAATACTAAAAGGATTCCTTCAAGCCAAAATGAAAAGACACTAGACAGTAGCATGAATCCATATAAAAGATAAGCAATATCAGCAAATGCAACCACACAGGTAAATATAGAGTATGAATGTATATTTCTTTTTCTCTTTTTTCTCCTAATTTAGGAGACAATTCCATAAAACAATAATTAGAAATCTGTGTTGAAAGCCATGAAGTATAAAGATGTCATTTGTATGTTAAACAGCACAAAAGAGGGAGGTAAGGAATAGACTATACAGGAGGAAAGTTTTTATGTACTATTCAAGTTAGGCTGGCATCAATCTGAATTAGATTGTTATGAGTTAAGATGTTAATTGTAATCCTCAGTACAACCGCAAAGAAAATAAGTACAAGTGAAATGACCAGGAAATTACAATGAAATTATCTAACACAGAAGATGGTATAATGGAGGGACAGAGGAACAAAAAGGACATAAGATATATAGAAAACAAATAGCAAACTGGCAAACATAAATCCTGACTTATCAATGATTACATTAAACATAAGTGGATTAAGCATTCTAATTAATAGGCAGAGAACAACAGAATTTTTTAAAAGTAATGATTCAACTCTATGCTATTTATAAGAGACATACTTTAGATTCAAAGGCATAAATAGGTTGAAAGTAAAAGGATGGAAAAAGACACAGTGACCCAAAGAGAGCTGGAGCGCCCTTATATTTATCACCACATTTACAATAGCCAATATATGGAAGCAACTGGTGTCCATCAATAGATGGAAGGATAAAGTAGATGTGCTGCCTATATAGAGTGGGATATTATTCAGCCACAAAAAAGAAAGAAACCTTGCCATTTGTGACAATATGCATGGACAAACAAAAACAAACCTCAATAAATTTAAAAGGACAGAAATTATACAAAGTATGTTCTCTAATCACAATAGAATTAAATAAGAAATCTTTAACAGTAGGAAATTCAGGAAATTCACAAATATATAAAAATTAAGCAGGAAGTATCTGTATAAAAAATGGTCCACAAATGAAATCACAAGGGAAATTAGAAAATACTTTGAAATGAAGTCACAACATACCAAAACTTATGAGATGCAGGAAAAACATTGCTCAGAGGGAAATGTAGAGCTGTACATGCCGGCATTAAAAACAAAGAAAGATCTCACATCAGTAACTTAAGCTTTCAACCGAAGAAACTAGCAAAAGAAAAATGAACTAAATTTTTAAAAAGCTGAAAATAATAGATATAAAGATGAGACAGGAAATAAAAGAAATAGAACATAGAAAAATAACAGAAAAATCAATGAAACCGAAAGTTGTTTGAAAAGATCAACAAAACGGACAAACTTTAGCTACAATGATGAAGAAAAAAAAGGGAGAAGACTGTGAATACCGACATCAAGAATGAAAGAGGGACATCACTAGTGACCTTACAGAAATACAAAGAGAATGATAAGGAACATTATGACCAATTGTATATCAACAAATTAGATAACCTAAATGAACAAATTTCTATAAAAGGTACAGACTGCCAAAACTGACTCCAGGAGAAATAGAACACTGACTAGACCTATAACAAAGTTTGAATTAGTAATCAAAAACTTCCCAGGAAAAAACTCCAGACCAGGTAGCGTCACAGGTGAAGTCTACCAATTAAAGAGGAATTAACACCAGTCATTCACAAACCCTTTCAAAAAAAAAAATTGGAAGAGGAAACACTTTCCAATTTAATTTTATGAGGTCAATAATAACCTAATACCCAAACCAGGCAAAGACAGCAAAAGCAAAGCAAACTATAGATCAATATCCCTTATGAATATAGAGTCAAAAATCCTCAAAACACTAGCAAACCAAATCCACCAACATATAATAAGGACCATATACCATGAGCAAATAGGATTGATCACAGGAATGCAAGGTTGTTGCAACATATGAAAATCGAATCATGTAACACACCATAATAGTAATATAAAGCCCACATGATCATCTCAGTAGATGCAGAAAAAGCATTTGAAAAATCCAATACCTTTTCATGATGAAAAAATACAATCAATAAATTACAAATAGTTCATTAGGCCATCTATGTATGGTAAGGTCATCTATGAAAACCCACAGCTAACACCATGCTTGATGGCAAAAGAATGAAAGTTTTCTCCCTAAGATTAGGAAAAAGACAAGGATGTTCACTCTCATTTCTTCTATTCAACATTGTTCTGGAGGTTCTAGCCAGGGTAATTAGGCAAGATAAAATAAGGCATCCATATTGGAAAGAAAGAAGTAAAACAATCTTTATTTGCAGATGATATAACCTTATATTATAATAAGGATAACAACTGTAAAGTAATAAGGAAAACATCCAAAAAAACCTTATTAGTGCTAATACACAAGTTCAGCAAAGTTGGATACAAGATGAAAAATCAATATACAAAAACCACTAGTTTTATTACTATACGCTGGCAATAAACAATCTGGAAATGAAATTAAGAAAACAATTCCATTTAAAGTAGCATCAAAAAGAATTAAATACTTAAGAATAAATTTAACAAAAGAAGTATGTTTTGTACACAGAAAACGACGAAACATTGACATAAATGAAATAATCTTAAAGTGGAAAGATTTTTCATAATCACTGAATGGAGGACTTACTGTTGTTAAGATGGTAATACTCCCCAAATTGATCTACAAATTCAGCATAATCTCTATTAAAACTCCAGGTACCTTTGGGGCAGATATTGGGCAAGCTGATTCTAAAACTGATGAGGAAATACAAGGATGTAGAACAGTCAAAGAAATCTTGAAAAAGAGGAGCGAAGTTGAAGAACTCCTGCTTCCTGATCGAAACTTACTACAAAGCCATGTAATCATGACCGTGCGCTACTGGCATAAGCATAGACATAGAGAATGATGGAATAGAATTCAGAGTTCAGGAAGAAAGCCCCATACATATATAATTGATTTTCAGCAAAAGTGTCAAGATAGTTTGATGGGAAAGAACAGTCTTTTGAAAAGTCATGCTGGGACCACAGACATTCACATCAAAAGAGTGAATTTGGATTCCTACCTCAGTCCATATACAAAATTAACTACATATGGAAACAAGACCTAAATGTAAGAGCTAAAACAATAAAACTCTTAGAAGGAAATGTAGGTTTAAATCTCCATGACCTTGGAATAGCAATTATTTCTTGGATCTGACATCTAAAACACAACAACCAAAGAAAAATTGATCAATTAGACTTCCTAAAAATCAAAACTATTGTGCATCAAGGATCACTATCAAAACATGAAAAGACAACACACAGAATGGGAAAAATATTTGATAATTGTATTTCTGATAGGGTCTTATATTCAGAGTATATAAAGAACCCTTAACACTCAATGATAAAAAGACAATTTACTCAAGAAATGGCCAAAGAATCTGACAATACATTACAACAAAGAAGACACAGAAATAAGTCATAAGCACACGAAATGATGTACATCATCACTAGACATTAGGGAAATGCAAATTAAAACCACAGTATGATACCCTTTCATACCCACTGGGATGGCTCTGATAAAAAATATAGACAATAACAAATGTTGGCAGGATGTGGAGAAGTTAGGAACCTCATATATTGCTGGCAGGAATATAAAATGGTACAGACACATTGGGAAACAATTGTTCAGTACCTCCATAAGTTAAACAGAATTATCATATGACCCAGCAGCTCCACACCTAGGTATAAGGCCAAGATAAATGGAAACCTATGTCCACACAAAAATCTATACCTAAATTTTCATAGCAGCATTATTCATATTAGCCAAAAAGTGAAAACAACCCAATTGTTCATTGACTGAATAATGAATAAATAAAATGTGGGGTATCCTTAAAATGGAATATTATATGGTAATAAAAAGGAATGAAATACTGATACACACATGCTATAATATGGATGAATGTTGAAAACATTAGGCTAAGTGAAAGAAGCCAGACACAAAAAGTTTTGTATTATATAGCTGTAATAAGTAAATCCATAGAGACAGAAAGTAAAGCAGTAATTGCTAGCTGCTGAAGGCAGGTGGGAATGGAGAGTGACTGCTAATGGGTTGAAGGTTCCTTTTTGGGGCGATGAAAATATTCTGAAATTAGACAGTGGTTCATCTATCTAATTATCTAACTGTCAAAGTTACAGAACTTTGGGCATATGCTAAAAAAACCCCACTAAACCATACATTTTAAAAGAGTGGACTTTATCGTATGTGAATTGTATCTCAATGAAAGAATAAATAAAACTTGAAGGCAAAACAGCTTTTATAAAATGTTCTCTCTTTGCTTCCTGCTAACCTACGGGATAGTAGTTATCAAAACTGGATTATAACTAATGATACACTTGTCTGTGTCTTCGACCAGTCTTTTAAGATCTCTGAAGGTAAAATTTATCAGAGAGACTTTCTCTGCCCAGGGTCCAGCATAATGCCTAGCCGAAAGTAGGCATAAATAAGTATTTTAGGAAAAAAATACAACATAAGGCATTTAAGAAACTACAAGGAGTCTGTTGTGGCTGGGGCAGGTGGGAAGAGGTATGATTTGAGACCCTGCAGGTCGGCAGCATCCAGAAAATGAAGAGGTATCTGAACTTGGTCCTGGAGGCACTGGGGAACCACGCAGAATTTTTAAGCTGGGAAGTAAAATAACATTTGCATCTGGAAATTGAATCCCTCTGCTGGCAGAAAGAAAGCTGGAAGCAGAATGGAGATGCTAAGTTAGGAGACCACTGAATGAGAGGAGACTTCCATTCAAATGGCAAAATAAGCCAAGGTATCCAGACCCTTCCTCTCCTCCCACCCCCAAGCCAGCTGACATGGGAAAGAGAAACAGGGTTTTAATTCACACTGGAACTAAAGGGTGATCCTATTCGTATGTCACAAACTGCAGATGGATACACATTAGAAGGTGCCAAGAACCAACTCCACGTACTGATGACATGAGGATGGGATACGTGTGACAGTGGGTAGGTATGGGCTCTGCCATGACCCATTAATACTCCCTGATTTGGAAGGAGAGCAGGGGTCCCAGGTGCGGGAAGGGTGCTTCGCCTCTCTGGTTCCCAGTTCCCGGTTGTAGGGCGTCAGTCTCAGGAGCTGTTGCCCTGGAAGGCCCTAGGTGAGAGGGCGCCCAGCCAGACTGAGCCTACTAGAGGCGGGGGGTGGACCAGCGAGGACCTAGATGGAGCCTCATCGACCACTGGGGGTGGCGGCCAAGCCGAATGGAAAATTAGATTCGGCGAACCAGACCCCAGTTCAGAGACTTTACCCAGCCTGAGGGAGACACTTGCCCTGTTGGAACAGCTTGCAGCTCCAACTCTGCTCCCCCTTCCCTCAGGTCCTGGGACATGGGATTAGTCAGGTAAACTTTACCAACCGTCTCCCACAGTTAAAATCGAGGGAGTAAGATTCTAATAGTATCTAGGTGAGGGGATCTGATACGAATCTAAAAAGTTTGCTGGCAAGCATCAAGAACGGATTTGTCCTTTTTGTTCACAGATAAATTAACAATTAACATCGGATTGTGCAAATATTATATAACTTAAAACATGGAGGAAAAGCATCATTCAAAACCTGGGGCATGAGGATATTTATGAAAAGATTTACTATAAGAAAGAAGATTTGGAGTTGATTAAACAAAGGGTTGAACAATGACCCTCTAAGGTAACAGACAAAGAGGAATCTGGATGGACTGAGTTAAAGAAGGAAATACAACAATAATCAAAAGCGAAAAGAAGTGAATTTAAAACAATTAAAACAGAAAGAGAAGAGTCTGCACTACTGAAAGTCAAATGAATCCAGTTGGAAAGATTTAAAAAACTTCTTATAATGCAAAGGAAAAGGACAAAAATATTAAAATGACGAGAAAGTGATAGATATGAAGAAAATAAAATGGAGATCAACACATAGAAAATTGGGGCACCTTCAGAAGAGATCACAACAAATAGAATAGGATCAGTAATTGAATAGAAAATGTAAGAAAACTTTTCTTCAATAAAAAAAGACCTGAATCTAGCAAATAAAGAACTCACATGTTCTATACAAAATAAATGAAGAGACAAGATTAGTTAGATACGTCCAAGGACAGGTTTACAATTGGAATGATAAGCAAAGAATTCTACTGATATCCAGGATGGAGAAAAATAACCTAAAAAGAAGCAAAAAATGAGATGTCCTCAGACATTTCTATGGCAATAAGTGACAGACTATAATCAATGAAGTTGATAAAGTTTTGGGGGAAACCATTCATCATGAAGACAGGAAAAATATTCAGGTATATAAGAATTTAGAAAGCATATAGCTATGTGGCCATCCTGAAAAATTTATTCAAACTCATGACAGCTGGATTTCCATATGCAAAAGAATAAAGCTGGATCCCTATGTTACACATACATAAAAGTGAACTAAAAATGTATCAATGACCAAAATATCAGCACTAACACCATAAAACTATTAGCAGAAAACATAGGGAGAAATCTTCATGAAACACTTGATTTGACAATGATTTCTTGGATATGACACCAAAAGCAGAGGCAGCAAAAGTAAAAATAGATAAACTGGACTACATCAAAGTAAAAAACTTGTGCATCAAAGACATTATCAAGAAAGTGAAAAGAAAACCTACAGAATGGGAGAAAATATTGGCAAATCATATATGTGGTAGGGGATTGATATACAGAACATGTAAGAATTCCTACAACTCAACAGTAACAAAAACTCAATTAAAAATGAGCAAAGGATTTGAACAGTCATTTCTTCAAAGAAAATCTACAAATAGCTGATTAGCACATGAAAAGATACTCAACATTGTAATCATTAGGGAAATGCAAATCAAAACCATGAGATACCACTTCACACACATGTAAGATGGCTATGACTCAAAATACTGGGAAAAAAACGACATTGGTGAGGATGTGGAGAAACCGGAACTCTTGTGCACTCCGGAGAATGTAAAACGGTGCAGCTACTATGAAAAATGGTATGGCAGTTCCTCAAAAAACTAAACGTAATTACTGTATCTAGCAACTCCATTTCAGAGTACATACTCAAAAGAAATCAAAGCAGGGATTCGAGTAGATAATGTACAACCAGGTTCAAAGCAGAATTATTCACATGATAGCTAAAAGATAGAATCAATCTAAGCGTCCATCAACAGGTGAATGGACAAAATGTGTTGTACTCATACAGTGGAATATTATGAAGCCTTAGAAATAAAGGAAGTTCTGACAACATGCTACAACTTGGATGAATCTTGAAGACATTATGCTGAAAATAAGCATCACAAAAGGACAAATATTGTATGATTCCACTTCCATGAGGTGCCTAAAGTTGTGACATGGTTCCCAGGGGCTTCAGAGAGAACAAATGAGTTTTTTAGTGTTTAATGGAGAGAGTTTCAGTTTTGGAAGATGAAAACGTTCTCAAGTTGGATGGTGGTGGTGGCTGTATAACAGTGTGAATGTATTTAATGTCACTGAACTATATACACTTACAAATGATTAAAATGGTAAATTTTGTTACATATATTTTATCACAATAAAAAGCCACAGTCCATAAAGAATAGATAGAAACTATATGTCAAGAAAACATACAAGCCAGAAAACATAAGACGAGAGAAGCGCAAAATATCACTTATGACAATAAATGTCAGTGGTTAAACTGCTTTATGATTTCAATTTTCTGCTATTTTTAATAGACATTTTAAGAGGCAATAGTCAAGCAAGAATCCTCAGTTAATGTTAATGTTAAACACTGAGAAAAACATAAGGAATAATATAAGGCATAACCTATTAGAAGTATAAAAAGAAATTGGCAAAAACCCAATGGTATTGTGGTAGAGAATTTTAACATACCTCTTTCAGTCCTTGGCAAGTCAAGCAGGCAAAAATAAAATAGGAAAGTGGACAGTCTTATCAAGTGCTCATAAAAAATCTGGAAAAATCATGGCAAAGAGAATCTCAAATATTCTAAAAAGAAGTTGTATTGGCTACATCTTTTGACAGTGCAAAACAATGGGAAAAATGATTAAATACAAAATAATTTCAATTATTTGGATTTAAAAAATAATTAAAAACAATAGAGACACAAAGACACTTAACTTACATTAAGTGAAAAGAAGCAAATTGAAATATACAAAACAGAAAAAAAGAAAGATTTCTGATAATGACTAGAGATGTGGAGAGATTACTCTGCTAAACCATATACTAATCAATTTAAAATCTGAATAAAGTGGATAATGTCCTAGAAAAAAACTAATTAGGAACATTGACTCAAAAGAAGTCAGAACATATTAAGGGATACCACTATAGAAGAAATGATAAAATTGTTAAGAAGGTTACTGGTAACTCTTTTAAACTTCCAGGGAATATACAGTTCCCATAAATTTTTACCGAGCACCAGAAAAAATACAGAAAATACATCTAGGCTCCTACATCCAGACTTTATAAATGAAAACATTTGTTATTTTTGCTGCTGGTCTTTTTTTTTTAAGTATGATAGACAAAATGTTACTCATAAAGTTGAAGTCTCTGTGCTTACTGCCTTTTCCCATTCCTCCCACCCACTTCCCTTCTTCTGCCCAAATAACCTGATGAGCCACGAGCTCTGCATCCTTACAGGCTGTGAGATGAAGGTGGCGTTGTTAATCAGTGGGAACAAGATGAACGACTTAGCAAATGGTAGAAAATTAAATACTCAGCTGCTCAGGAAAAAGTGAAGCTAGGTCCCTATATCCTTCTGTATGCCAAAATTAATTCCAAATAAATGAAGGAGTTAAATATAAAAGCAATTATAAAAGGAAACAGGAATAAAAAAGGACATGAATATGTACATAATCTTGTGTGTATAAGGAACATGTGCTGAAGGTGCTGAAAACTTTTAAGTGAAAATTCAAAACTTCAAAAATTAGAAGATCTAATTTCACAATACAGAATAAGCAGAGAAACGGAATAGGCAGGCCACGAAGGAAATAAAAATGGTTAGTGAACACAGAAACAATTACATCATTGCTAACAAAAACATTTAAATTGTCCCTAATAGCTGCCCCCTCCCTTTCCCCCAACTTGATAATTTGGCAAAACCCAGAAAAGGAGTGCATAAGGGGCTGCGTGGAGTCCTTCACTCAGATATGAATGGCGGCAGTGTAAGCTGACATGACAATCCTCAACAAAATTTTAAAAATTATGTCCATTTACCCAGTGAGTCTGCATCTTAAAATGTATCTGAAGGAAACATGAGAGTTAAACCTACTTTGCATGCCTCCTTTATTACAGGAAAAGTTGGACATAAATGAAATATCTAATGATTAGATTTTTGGCTTTTTAATAATTGGATTTATTTTTGGTATTAAAATAAGTTATAATACATCCATATGATGGAAAACTGCAGCCTTAAAAAATTCTACAGTAAAAGAATATTTAATAAGAGAACAGTGTTTGGTGATATATTTCAAATGGAAGAAGCAGGTCACAAAATATTACCCATATGTGGAAAAGAGTTTAGGGATGGTTTTCTCTGGGTGGTGGAATTGCATCTGATTTTTATTTTCCATATAAGCTTTTTTCACTGTTTGACTTTTTTTTTTACAGTTAAGATACTGCTGTTTTTATAATCAGAAAAAGGTTTAATATACAAATAATAAAACACAATATTCAGAGTACGTGATGTTGAGTTGCTCCCGGAGAGTATGTAAAGTGGAAAGGGCCAAGATACAAGTGAGGCTGGTAATTTTTTTTTGTCCTTAAAACAATGAGATCTGTCTGTCACCTTAAGGGGGATGTATATAATGTTTTCTGTTCATTCACTGAAGGCTCGCATGGGTTTCTATGATTTAAACACAGATGGCATTCTGGCCAGTTTACACGCTTTCCTGGAGCACAGAAGTAGTCAGAAAGAGTCCTCAGGGATCATTCTCTGTCCTTTGTGACCCAACGAATGGTGCAGCCAGCCCTTCTGGCTTCCCCTCCAGGCAGTTCCCTTGTGGAACACACACACACACACACACACACACACACACACACACACCCCAGTTCCCTCCCTCCCACACTTACCCTCCAAGCTGGTTCCAAAAGATTAAGAGATCTGTGGTCCTGGGCTAGAGAAAGTGGGTTTTTTATAATCCTTTCACTCCTCCCAACAGGAGGCTATTGCTTCGTCCCCAACCGGGGATTCCTCAAAAAAGTGGGTGGGGAAAGGAGGGGGTAGCTTACAGGCATTCCTAAATAGGAAATGATAGACCTTCCAGGGCAATAAAGAAAAAAGATGTGGTCCTGAAAAAGTAATTGTTTCCTGAGTCACACGATTATTTGGCAAATGAAGTAGATCAGTTGAAAATGTTTTTTTTTAAACATTCCATGTCAATTCCATTTTTGGAAAAAAATATTGCACCATGAGAGCTCTTTTAAAAAACACTTTTAAAAATGTATTAAATCCTTGTTTTGAAGTCTTTCATGGTTCCTAAGTGGTATTTATTGAAGCCCTTCTACATGTCGTTTGAATTTTAAATACATATTACTTAGTCATCAGCACATCAAACTTATAATAAATATGGTATTATTAACACTGCATGTTAAAGAGGAGGAAATGAGAATAAAAAATAAGTCTTCTTAATTCTAAAATCATATTCATGCAAAACTGTGAAGACTTCAGACAGTATCTTTAGGGAATATTTTACACTACTCCAAAACTAAAAGTTTTCAAGCATCGAACAAAGAAGTTTAACGAGAAATATGAAGAAATGGTGGCAACTGGGAAGGTCTAAAGGATTGCTCTGGACTTTGAAATGTGGCTGATCTGATAAGGGGAGAGAATGTTTACACGAGGAAATGCTTATGGGTCCCTTAAGTCCTAGTAACAAGCTCCTTCTCCCCAGGTAACAGGTTTTAACCTATTAATTAATTTTAATGATTGGCATCATTAAAAGCATGCAGTGACGAACAGTTTAAAAGTTATGTGATTTAGCCTTCCTTGAAATCACTAGCAGGAGCCTCAGCCTGAGATCTCATTTCTTAAGAAATTCTTCCTTGAAAAAGAAATCCATTTCTGTTACTAGCCAGTTTCCCAAACTTGGACCCCAGACCTTCCCTCTAGTTTCACCAGGGCCTCTTCGCCTGGGCAGGACTTCAACCCCTCCCATATCCTGTTTAGGTCAAAGACTCTGGGCAAGGTCACATTTGAGAAACTCACCACACTGCTCTTTGGCAGCTCAAAGCTAGTACAATGCCTGGCACACAGTAGGTCTTCAACGCATTTTTTTTGGAATGTACTTGGTGGAATGGCAGGTTAACAGTAGCCCTAAATGGAAGAATGCAAGTAATTCCAAAGGGTACCCTACAGATATGGCAAAGGATTTTTCTGTCTTCTCTACGAGACCGTAACTGCAACTGGCCTATCAGGGGGAATCTGAATCTTGGTAAGTTTCTCCGTACACATTACTGACTGACAAATGTATTCCTCCACAGATGTAATTCTAGAGAAAAAATCTCCATGTTTCTCAAATACAGGGAGAATCATGAACTAATCTGAATCTTTCTTCAAATAGTCTGCTTAATTTTAAGGAAGCCTGATCGAAATATCTGAGCCTTGGTTTCATAAGGCTTCTACCACTGTCTGTTCTCAGTTTACTGTTCCTCCTTCCTGAAAGTTGTCCTGAGAAGTTGGAGCTATTTTAATAGTCTTTGAAACAGAAATGTCCCTTATTCTCTTGAATTAACTCTCTTTCACAGGAGGCAGGTCCGAAGGGGTGACTAAATGCCAAGGCCTTGAATGGAATCCAGACCTTGAATGGAAGGAAGCACAGATACTTATTAGCTGTGTCCTTGAGAAAGGTATTTAATGCCTCTAAGCTTTATTGTTGCCATCAACAAAGCAGGGATTATAAATCTACATAACAGAGTTGTTGGAAGAATTATATGACATAACCACAGAATGTATTTAACATGTGACGTGGTGCATGGCACTCGGCGTGCAGTAATTACCGTCAGCGCTCTCGTCATGACCATTAAACAGCCGTGGGAACACAAGACCAGGTAAACATTCAAGAGCTCCTCAACAATTACAGCGTAATATAGTCGCCCGAGGGATCTCTAAAACCTAATAATCCAGGTTTTCCCATTATTAATTGCATGATTTGGCTAAGTTGCTTAATGAGAGCCTCTGTTTTCTCATCTATAAAATGGAACCAGCAGTCTACATTTCAGTTTTCTTCTGATCATTAGATGTGCTAAGGAATCTTAAATGTTTAGAACAAGGCTCAATACATGTTCTCTCTCTTAACTCAGCACCTAGAATTGGAAGCAGGACATGGTAGTTACTCAAATATATGATAATAACTCAATCTGGTATTTTTCCCTGGAAATAATGTCTTGAATACTAGGAACTAGTTAAGGAAATCTTTTCATGTTTTGTGCAATCTTTCTATAATAATTTTAAAGCGATGGGGGTGTGTTGAAATGCTTGAAAGTAAATTGAAAGACAGTGTAGGTGGTCACTCCATTTCTCATTAGATCTCATTTTATGACACTTTTGGCAGCTAAACTTGTTAATTTCTATTCCTTTGCTTAACTTAAATAGTTGCTTCAAAAACTAAAATAACACAAACTTTGCTCTTGGACTATTTTTTCCCCCAAATATCTCTGCTGGTACCCCAGATCTTCAACCTTTTACCTAGTCATTTTGGTTCCTATCAGCTGAATCTTTATCAAGACTCCTCCCTCTCCTGATGCACCAGGTTGGGAAGGTCATAAATTCCTGCACTGTGAGAAATGTGTCTGCTCTGCTGTGTCTCTTCTTGAAGGTGTTTTGGAACCTACATACCAATTAATCAATAGCTTCTCCTGGGATGTATTAAGATGAATAAATAAATACAACTGGCCTAATTGTCCAACTTTCCCCTTAGGCTTTACTCTGTTGTTTTCAGGCATTTATTCATTCCTCAAACAAAGCATTCCTCTGATAAACCAAAGATGATGTATATTTTAGTCATCGTAAGAGAGTCAGCTTTTCAGTTACTTAGCAAACAGAAAAAAATCTAGAAATTGATCTAATTCCTAATGATTTTTTTTCCTGAATGTGCTGATCCCTCGAATACCTGGAATTAAACTGACAGCATTTGACATTTTTACACATTGTTCCCATTAGATGAATTATTTTAGGAGATCTGAGTGTTACAACATCAACAGTTATATGAAAAATTCCTCCAAAGAGTACCTTCAGAGGGTAGGTTGCCCTTCTGGAAGCAGGGAGATGTCTCAGTTTAAAAAAAATAAATCAACAAATTAACTTTTTCCATGACTCAGTAGTTTTTTGAGTACCAGACAGTATTTTGGTGAGAAATCTATAAATATATGGACAAGATTATTATTTAATAATCAATACTTCTTTGCTTAGTTCCATTTTCAAAGTAGACATCTGGGACCTTGTTGAGAGGAATTTCTCTCCTGAATGTCTTCTAATAATAATCATTCACAAAATGGTGAGATTGGGTAACAAGAAGATTAAGGTGGACTGAAGGTCTAGTTATCCGTAAGTGGCTTTCTCAGAGCTAATAATCCACAGACCCCCTTCTCACACTGATTTTGGGGAACAGTATCTCTTCTGAGTATGTTACTTGATGGACCAGTTAAACTAACCTTAACTGCCCTGTGTCTGGGCATTCTTTCATTTAAAAATTGAACAAATGCCTACCATATCCCAGATACTGTGTGAGTTCTTAAGAGTTAATAAGATGAATAAGATACAGTCCTTGCTGGCTTTTGAATGCAATGTAGCAATAGAGCTCATTTGGAAGAGTGGTGAGATATTCATGTATTCCTTCAAAAACATTTGAAAGCCTGTGACACATCGGGTCCACTGCAGTTGGTTGACGGGCAGTAGGAAAAAAGAAAGGACATATACACAGTTTTCCTAGAACTTAGGGCCTATGAAAAACCTGGGAAGAAATCATCAGGCTTAAGTAGTATAAGTACTATAATGGAAAATTACAGGCTGTTTAAGAGCACAAAATAAAGGTAGATGTAATAACAGAATTGATTTTGATACGTGCTGAAAATTTTAGGACAGCAACAAATAAAATTCAGAAACAAGGTCTAGTGGGTTTAGATTCTTTTGTAAGCAGTTCATTCATTCAAGGAATAAGTGGGAGACTTCAGGCTCAGCCAAATAGGTCAGTAAGATCAATGATAAAGGCAGATTTGAGGTTGTTACCCATGGTCTGCATCTGGCTTCTCCCAACAATGTCTAGGTTATTCCATAAAACTTACAATTATACACTAATGAGTCCAGCAGGTCCTGTCTACTTAGGATCCTTAATGATATGGTGATAGGCTAAATAATCACCTCCAAAGACATCCACATTTTAATCCCTAGAACCTATGAATGTTACCTTTTATGGCAAAAGGAACTTTATAGATGTGATGAAGGTAAGATCTTGAAATGGCGAGATTAGCCTTAATTATCTAGGTGGGCCCTATGTAACCACAGAAGTCTTTATAAGATGGAGGCAGAAGATCAGGGTAGAAGGCTATGTGACCACAGAAGCAGAGATTGGAGGGAGGCGGCCAGGACCTAGGAACGCCACAGCATCTAGAAGCTGCAAGAGACAAGGAATGGAATTTTCCCTGGAGAATTCAGAAGAAACCAGCCCTGCTTACCTCTTCATTTTAGCCCCTTAAGACTCATTTTGTAGTGTGACCTCTAGAACTGTAATAGAATAAATTTGTCTGGACTAAAGCCACTAAATGTGTGGTACATTGTTACGGAAGCAACAGGAAACTGCCTATTATTTATGTAAAATAAAAAGGGTCCTTGGGAGTCTTTATGGAAAGTTAGTTTGATTGGCATTTCCTTAGCACTGACCTTTTCAGCTGCAATTCTTCCTGCAAAAGCAAAATAATCTTCATCGTCTTCCTCTCCTTGGGCTGTAGTTTCCATTCAGAGGAAACTATGATGTAAAAATTAATTACAGTCACCAATATGGGAGAATTTGAAAGTGATTTGCTGCTCTCTGCCAGTTTTCTCCCCTATAAACTTCAGAATTGAAGTTTTCCCCTCTCACTAATCTGCATTAGAGGCAACCATTTTATAAACACAATAATTCATTTCAGGTTACTGTTTTTCTATTTGGTATTATCAAGGAAATTGGGTGGGGGTAGATGTGAGACTTTAAAGTATTTGCTGGTGATAGTCAATCTTGGCTTCCTCAAAAAGGATCAGCAAAATAGTGAGATGCTGTCCTTGCTGTTACTGGTATTTCTTCAGTACCCCCTGAAATAATTAGTGTGGGTAACGGAGGTGGTCTGGTAGATCACACTCCAGTTGCAGGCAGTATAAAACACACTCCAGTGTCTCTTCATTTACATTCATATATGTGTAACTTAATCCTACTATGCAATTAAAAGGACACATACCACCTACAATAGCAGATAGGAAAGCAAATATCCTGTGTATGGTGAAATGCCTCTGTAAGTAAAGTAGCTGTAGGGAGCAAATATTACTGTTATGTTTTCATCAGTAAGATTAGCTTAGCCTCAGTGATTTTAAAACCTTAAGCATCTGATGTGATGGATACTCACCAACTTGCAAGTTCCTCCCACTGCTGAGTGTCTGCTGTTTACCTCTCTGGGTCCACTCCTCACCGGTCCATGACTCAGGAGGCTGTGTTGATGGTTATCAATGGGTTCCTTCTGACTGCTGCCTTCTCTTCCGTGGTTTCTGGAAGCTCTGTCCACATTGGTAAATCAATCATTTATTAAACTCTCCTCCAAGCTGAATTGTGCATATTTTTGTCCATCTTACACAATCATTTCACTCAACTTCTTGAAGTTGTATTTTGAGACAAAGCAATTCCACCAGAATCTATTCTATTTAAAATCAGTTGTTCTGTGGGGGTCTAGACTGAAGTTATTTTGTTACTAATATGGCTACATCGGTCCTTGACATTTTTCAGTAAATAAATAATCTCTTCTAAGCTTTATACTAGAGAGCTCTAGGATCTCAGCAGAGAAGTTGTCTAAATGTTTCCACAGAAGCAAAGCTCTTTTTCAAGAGAAATTTAGACTTATAGGGAAGAGGGATAATTTTTCACCTGGGTGAGAGTTAACAGGGAGATTTCCCTATTTTTGCAACAGAATATCAAGTCTTGACTGTAAAGTGTGGCACAAAATATTTGCATGTCTGTAATTAGCAAGTACTCCAGTCACTCACTAAAGAATTTAACCATGAAATGACTTTGATTTAGCAAAGCTGCCAACATCTTGTTCAACATTTTTGAAATCCCTGCCCTTCAAAACACAGTACTATGTTCCATTCCATTCTATAAATACAAAATTTTATCTGTACACTTCCCTACTGAAGGTATTTAATTTCATTGTTTTACTGTAACAACAATGGACACTTTTGTACATATCTCCATACATGGGTGCCAGGCAAGTAGTAAGACAAATATTGTTTCCCTTTTTGCAACTGCATGGTTTGATTGGCTTATTGTGAAAACACTTTTATGTGTTTTCCAGTGTTCTTATCATTTCAAAGTGAAATGGAATAGAAAATACAATGCAATGTATATAGGAAGGATATAGTTTTTAAAAACTTTGTTTTGGTTATACATATGTGTATGTAGGTGTGTCACAGTGAAAAACCCTTTTCTTATACAGTGAAAAATACTGAAAACTGTTCCATGATCTACACAGAGCAGAATTCCTGTATCATAGAATATGCTCATATTCAACCTGCCTTGCTACTGACAATCTAGGTGATGAGAAAAGTTATGCTTTTATCAGGATGTAAGTAAATTCCTTTTTCTTCATATCTTCAAATTTTGATTTTATGACTCTTTTCCCAACCTAGTGGATTTGAAATATCTTAATGTTATTTCCATTTGCATTTCCCTGGTCCTCTAGCGAGGCTGAGCATTTCATCTGTGAACTGCCCAACAATATTTTTGATAAGTTTCCCTATTACTTTTCTTTATGATTTGCAGCAATTCTTGATATATTTTGCATATGGATCCTTATCTCTTACAGAAGTTGCAAATAGTTTTTCCCAATCTATTGTTTTTCTTTTAACTTTGTGATATGTTTCACCATATAGGAGGAAAATTTTTATATTTAGAAGTAGTCTAACATAGCAATCTTTTTTTAAAATAATTATTTGTGATTTCCACCTCTTGTTCTGAGATATCCATCTACCCCCAAGATCATTAAGAATATTCTCCTCTATCACTTTATAATAGTTTCATAGTTTTGCTTTTATCATTTACATCTTCAATTCATTTATAATTTATCTTTGCATAGTGAGGAGAAAGCACCTAATTTTATTTTCTTTGATGTGAAAACCTAATAGTTTCCACATCAAGAATTGAATACTTTGCTGTTCTCCCACTGGTTTGTCGTGCCATCTTTAAAAAACGCCAAGTTGTTTTGTACAGTTGGTATTGTTCTGGGATCTCTACTATATTCTATTGATCTATGCCTCCATCGCTGCACTAATACTATAGGTTCATAAGTTTCAGTATCTGGGAAGTCAGGTCCCTTCTACTTGCTCTTATTTTTCAGGACTGTCCTGAGTATTTTTGGACCTCTTCAGTATGAATACTAGAATTATTTTGCCAGGTTTATGTTAAAATCTTGTTTTCTGTCTGTCTTGTTCTATGTTCTATTTCGCTAATCTGTGTTCTATTTAAAATCTCAAAATTTTAATTGATACCGCCCCGATTGTCAACATCTCTGCAGAAACTGCCTCAGCAAGATGAAAAGCCTCCACCACTATGGAGGCCAGCAGAGAAAACCAAAACCAAAGGCCTCCACCACTGTGAAACCCAGCAGGAAATCCCAAGGCTTTACAATTATGGCCTCCGTCTCACCCCCACCTTCAAAACTCTGTCTGCCTTTGCTGATGGAAACTGAACTGCACTGAGAAGCCTATCTGCAAGGGACTTTGGGAAATGCACACTTGAGCTTTAAAGCCTCTGTAATAGTGAACAATGGATTTCAAAGTATGGGCTACAACCTATTAGTGGGTCATGAAATCAATTTAATGAGTCACAAGTGGCACTTTAAGAAATGAAATAGAACAGAATACATGTTATCATTATGCCTAACAGGACTATGTATTGTGAAAGTTATATGTACACACACACACACACACACACACACATACATATATATTTGTAAAGAGGGTTGGGGAGAGAGAATAAGAAGGAAAACGTAAAAAAAAAGGTTTTAATTGTAGTTCATGATCAAGAAAGTTTGAGGGCCAAGGTACCAGGAAGGTGAAAAGATATTGGGTGCCAATCCACCATAGGTTTTACGATAGCCTTATTTTGCTAAGGAAGTTTCCTTTCATTCTTCAACTGCCAGTAGCTTTTGTATTGAGTAGGTGTTGACTTTAGCCAAATAATCTTTATGTATCTATTTCTCTTTCACTATACATTAATTAATTTTCCAGAAATACATTAACCTTTGTATTTTCCTCTTTTTAAAAATGTTTTTACAGTTACTGATCGTGCCCATGACTCCCTAACTTGTATATAGCCCTTGTTCCACATACACCCATAATTTCTAGCAGAGTCTACATTTGTCCCATTTGTCAAAGATGCTACTATACATCCTGACACATCCTGTCCAACAAAAAAGGCTTATGTTTTGTGATTCTTTATCAAACTCATTAGAAGCCAAAACACCTGAAGTTTGTTTAGTTCAGAAAATCCCTAATAGAAATACCTAGGAATAAACCTAACCAAGGAAGTGAAAGACCTATACTCTGAAAACTACAAGACACTCATGAGAGAAATTAAAGAAGATAGCAATAAATGCAAACACATCCCGTGCTCATGGATATATGAATTAATATTGTCAGAATGGCCATTCTGCCTAAAGCAATCTACAGATTCAGTGCAATCCCTATCCAAATACCAACAGCATTCTTCAAAGAACTAGAGCAAATAGTTCTAAAATTTGCATGGAACCACAAAAGACCCCAAATAGCCAAAGAAATCCTGAGAAGGAAGAATAAAGCTGGGGGGATTATGCTCCCCAGATTAAAGCTCTGCTACAAAGCCATAGTAATCAAGAAAATTTGGTACTGGCACAAGAACAGACTCATAGACCAATGGAATAGACTAGAGAGCCCAGATATAAACCCAAGCATATATGGTCAATTAATATATGATAAGGGAGCTATGGATATACAATGGGGAAATGACAGCCTCTTCAACAACTGGTGTTGGCAAAACTGAGCAGCTACATGCAAGAGAATGAAACTGGATTATTGTCTAACTCCGTACACAAAGTAAACTTCAAAATGGATCAAAGACCTGAATGTAAGTCATGAAACCATAAAACTATTAGAAGAAAACATAGGCAAAAATCTCTTGAATATAAACATGAGCAACTTATTCCTGAATGCATCTTCTCGGCAAGGGAAACAAAATAAAAAATGAACAAATAGGACTACATCAAGCTAAAAATCTTCTGTACAGCAAAGGACACCATCAGCAGAACAAAAAGGCATCCTACAGTATGGGAGAATATATTTGTAAATGATATATCCAACAAAAGGTTAACATCCAAAATATATAAAGAACTCACATGCCTCAACACTCAAAAAACAAATAACCCGATTAAAAAATAGGTGGAGGATATGAACAGACACTTCTCCAAAGAAGAAATGCAGATGGCCAAAAGGCACATGAAAAGTTGTTCCACATTGCTAATTATCAGGGAAATGCAAATTAAAACCACAATGAGATATCACCTCACACCAGTTAGGATGGCCAACATAGAAAAGACTAGGAACAACAAATGCTAGTGAGGATGTGGAGAAAGGGGAACCCTCCTACACTGCTGGTGGGAATGTAAGCTAGTTCAACCACTATGGAAAGCAGTATGGAGGTTCCTCAAAAAACTAAAAATAGAAATATCATTTGACCCGGGAATCCCACTCCTAGGAATTTACTCTAAAAAAAGAAGTTCTCAGACTCAAAAAGACATATGCATCCCTATGTTTATCATAGCACTATTTACAATAGCCAAGATATGGATGCAACCTAAGTGTCCATCAGTAGATGAATGGATAAAGAAGAGGTGGTACATATACACAATGGAATACTATTCAGCCATAAGAAAGAAACAAATCCTACCATTTACAACAACATGAATGGAGCTGGAGGGTATTATGCTCAGTGAAATGAGTCAGGCAGAGAAAGACAAATACCAAACGATGTCCCTCATTTGTGGAGTATAACAATGAAGCAAAACTGAAGGAACAAAATAGCAGCAGACTTAGAGACTCCAAGAAGGAACTAGTGGTTATAAAAGGGGAGGGGTGGGGAAGGGTGGGTGGGGAGAGAGGGAGAGGGGATTGTGGGGTATCATGATTGGTGCACATGGTGTGTGTGGGGTCATGTGGAAGACTGTGTAGCTCAGAGAAGACAAATCGTGATTGTGTGGCATCTTACTACACTGATGGACAGTGACTTCAATGGGGTATGGGGGGGACTCGATAATAAGGGTGGATGTAATAACCACATTGTTTTTCTTGTGAAACCGTCATTTTATTAAGGTATATCAATGATACCTTAATAAAAAAAAATCCCTAATAGATACCTTTTCAACTTTAGAAACTGTGATATAATAAGAATTTCTAATGAAGTAAGTTGTATTGGAAAGTTGTATTTTAATTCTGATATAATAGAATTATTTCAATGTTTTTGTTTAGAATATAAATCTACTGAAAGTATCCTTATCAATTTGACCTCCTTTAAAAATACCTGTCCAAATACCAAATGATTTCACTCATCTGTGGAGTATAACAACAAAGCAAAACTGAAGGAACAAAACAACAGCAGACTCACAGACTCCAAGAGACTAGCTGTTACCAAAGGGGAGGGGTGGGGGAGGGTGGGGGAGGGTGTGTGGGGAGGGAGGGAGAACGGGACTGAAGGGCATTATGATTAACACACATAATGTGGCAGTACAGAACAGAGAAGACAAGTAGTGACTCTATAGCATGACTTACTACGCTGATGGACAGTGACTGCAGTGGGGTGGGGGGGGACTTGATAATATGGGTGAATGTAGTAACCACAATGTTGCTCATGTGAAGCCTTTGTAAGATTGTATATCAATGATACCTTAATTTAAAAAAACACAATAACCAGGTATGTTCAAGGGACGCGAGTCTGTAAACAATAATAGATAGATAGATAGATAGATAGATAGATAGATAGATAGATGATAGATAGATAGATAGATAGATAAAAATACCTGTCTAGATTTCATTCACTTCAGCAGTGCCCAAGAAACTTTCATTTGCTTCTAGTTTATTTGTTCATCTTAAAATACTAAAGAATGTCTATATTGCCTGAAAGCAGCCAAATGACAAATATTACATTTTCAATGGGCAGTGATTTTCAACTCACCAAATCAGGAAACTGCGATACAGTTTCTTTCAGCATATCCATGGGTGCCACAGCTCTTGATAAGCTATTATGAGACTTTGTCCCTAGAAACCCTGGGGTTTCTTATGTATCTTATATTTTCCTTGCATCTTTAAGGAGAAAAGAAATTTAATTTTGAATACAATAAAAAGGTTAAAAAGGATACAAACCTTTTACAAATGATCTGCACAAAATACGTAACCTATAAACTAAAAGTTTCCCAATAACTTAATCAATGCAGATGTGTACAACCCGAACATGTACACGTGCACATATTCTCTACAATCAATATTCTTCAACAGGTAATATCAAAAGGAAAAAAATCTGCTCTTACAAAAGGCAGGGGAATGAAAAAACAGTAATTATAAACTTCCAAAAGACCATCTAGAAAGAATGAACATTTAGTGACACATCTGACGTGAGCAACTGGCCTTATTAAGCAACATGCTTTCAACCGGTGTGTCCCTCCCACCCTTCTTCCACCCATAGCTGGAAAAAGAGGATACCCAGGAACAGAACTGGTGGAATCTTCATTTATTTAGTCAGAGGCAGAGAGAACCCTAGTGCCAACAGAGAGATGGATTCCCAAATGATCTTCAGATAAAACAAAGCCACACACTGATCGTCTCTAGGTGTTGGGCCAATTGGTGATAGCCTTTTTAACTTCTAGTTTCCAAATTTTCTATCATGGGATGTATTATTCTTCTAATACAAAGAGAACTCCAACCAACCAAAAATCACATATATGTCAGTTAGCTGTTTTATTTTTAACGCCTGACCATTGAAGAAGAGTTTCTAAGTGTCTTCATTAAGTTCTTCTTTTCCTCTCCTGTTGTTTAGCAGGGTCTCCATTTTCCAGAAAAGACAAGCAGAATTCTGCATTTTGGGGGGTTTGGGTCAGATTTGTCTGGGATTTATAGAAATGATAATAGAAGGAGTTTCACAGTTTTCCTGATGGCTACAAATAGTAATATTGTTGAGGCCTTTACTGTGGCTAGACTCGTGTTCTAGGCACAGCAGAGATAAATACACAGTAGTAGAGATGACCCATATTTATGCAAAGCCCAATATATAATCAGGGGCAGAAAGACATAAAAATAACACAAAGGTACAGGCTGATAGCACAAAGAAGGAGGTTAATGTAGAAGAGGACAGGGAGCTTCAGAGCCAATTGGGGGTGAAACCTCCAAGATTTCCAGAAGCTGTCTCAGAGATGTCTCTTTTTTACTTCTAATGCAATTTCTTATTCTCCAAGAGGTTAGCAGAAGTGGAAATCTGAAGACACAGCAATGTTCCTGGCTGGGAAAGGGACCTCAAGTGATGCTGCCCGAGCTCGGTGGTGCCGGGCTGATCCTCCTATTGGAGATGACATTCAAGTTTCATGGGAAAATATTTCCAGCACTTGATTTTGGGAACCTAAGTATGATTTTGATTTACTTGAAAGTTGGTAGTACTTCATGAAATAACAGCCTTTCCTGTGAAATGACTGTGCTCTCCATCCTGACCAAACAGGCAGGGCCTCTTCAGGGCTACGGGAGTTCAAGCTCCTCAGTATTGCCCCACTCCCTCGCCGCACAGCACAGAACACAAAGCAAAGAAAACATCGTGAAAGATGATTTTCTTTTCTTCCTTATTGAAAAGTGTGTTTTTTTCTTTATTAACATCCAAGTACTCAATAGGTCATGTTTTCACGCCCTTCTACCTTTATAAAACGTCATCATTTAACGTTGATTTTGAAGTTATTGTTGGTGCTGGAATCTGAGGCGGAGATTTTTCTGGAGGTGTGAAGAAGCGGGAACCAACGAAATGACACGACTGGAGTATCACAGGGATTTCACAGGGAGCTGCAACCTCCCCTCGGACGCTGAGAAAATGTCTTTGGTACCATCGGCTTCTCCTAGTGGATCCTCTCAGGGACAAAGGGCACAGGAGCCCGAGCCGGCCATCAGACTGGGAACCGAGCTGAGGACCCACCTTCATCTGTTAGGGCAAAGCTGGACGTCCTCGGGCCACAGAAATGACCTCCATGCTCCTCCTCTGGCTCGACGTTGAAATGTTAACCCCAACCTGCCTCAAAAGATTCTTGGTGAGGAGCAACCCGTAAGGGTGGATGTCACATACGAAATCTTAAGGATGGTTTATCTTATCGCACTAAAACGGTAAGGAGAGATTTTACATAATCTGCCTTTAGGTCATGGTGGAGGAACAGCAACATGATCAGACTTCTAGAAACAAAGCCAGCTTGCCACCCTGGCATATGCCTTTGAGCGATCTGGCCGGCGGTCACGACTTTGGGTTAAACCTGAATTTCGGACTAACTGGTAACTATTCCCTCAATGAATGATGTCCTCTGTCATGATATCTCTTCTCCAACTCCCTTTGTGCCAGAAAAAAGAAAAAAAAAAAAAAAAAAAAGAGTCAGCCCAGGCCCAGGACGTCTAGGTATGTTCAAGCCTATCTTCCAGTGACTGTCTGACGCTGCCTGGAAGCTGCCGTCTTCACAGAGGCACAAAAGAGGAGGCGCCCAGGGCTCTTCACTCGATCATATGAGTCTCTTCATCGGCGTCATAGAAGTGTTCCTCTTCCTCACTCTTGCCGCCTAGAGCGCCCTCCTTATCCGCAGACTGAAACAGGAACGGAGAAACGGGTGGTGAAAGGAGGTCAGGACACTCCTACGATGAAAGTTACTACCTAGCGTTCATCTGACAGATATATTTTATGACATCGGTTCCCCTACAAATGAACCCCTCCAGCATTCTAAGAAAGCTAATGAATCATTGATTATCTTCATTTCTCTGAAGATCAGCTGCTATTAATCCCACCTTTGTTTTCCAACCGTTTTGCTCAGTTATCTTGAATCTAACCAGAACACTCTTTTTTTCTCTAAAACCTATCACTATCCAAGTGGTATATCTGAACAATAAAGACAAATACCGCCGTACCTTGGGGGGGACCAAGGTCTGTAACGATACCGCCGCCTCCCCGAGCCTCCGATACGAATACGCCTGAAGGTCGGAAAACGTCTCCAGCAACGGGACTGTGAAGGGTTTCTGGCAATAATAAACTCAGGAGGCCTGAGGTTAGGCCAGTGGCTCCAAAGACAATAAAGGGTAAGGACCCCTGCACGTATTTCTGTGGGGACAAGGAGTGGAATGCAAACAAACAAAACCTCAGTGTTCATTTCCCAGCAGATGACATCAGCAGTCTGATTGCAGGAACTGCCAGGTTTACCCCCCAGTTCATGCCCTCCCACTAGACTATAAACCGCTTCCTTCCCCATAGAGAATCAGCCTGGGAAATCACTGAGTGACTCCGCAGGCACACAGAGATGGCAGTGGGGAAATACTAGGACGGCACTGGTGTGCGGACCAGAGCAGCGGGCTGTTCCGTGCGTGGGGTGGGGGCTGCGGGTATGGCCAACCCCTGAGCAGGGCAGGTCTACCCGGCCGGGGTTCGCGGGGAATCTGCGGCTCCGCTTCCATTGCAGGTGAACTGCCTATAACACGGTGATCTCCCCATACTCATCACATAGGAGATACCCCAAATATCTGCTGAGGACAAACTTAAAGTTCTCAAACCTGGCATCAGCCAAACAATCCCATACCCACTCCCTGATGCACACGGCAGCATAACTAAGAAACAATAGGGTTCAAGGCACAGACTCCCTGCAAAGAAAAAGAAAACCCTAAAGAACCCTAACATATACACAAGGTCTGAAAACTACCTGGACTGAACATGGCGGAGGGCTGCAGATACAAGCACGGGCTACCGAGAGCCGAAAGAAAGTCTCCAGAAAATGTAAACAGTTCCTTTAAACACAAATATGTTCAAAGACAATAACACAGGAACATTCCTCGCAGGAGGTGCTCAGAGGCCTTTCTGAGCTGATTAACACCTTGAATTCCTGCACAGGAGTCATTCAGCTTTATCATCTTCTGGCTTGGACTTCCAAATTCTGAGTAGCACCACTACTATTTAGGACGTCTCCTCCGATGATATTTCCCTGATTTTTTTCAAAAGTGAAGAGATGGTGGAGAAAGAAGAAGAGGTAGAGGAGATGGGATGGGGAGGTGGAGACAGATGGAGGGGAGAATCTCACTTCTGGCTACCTACCTGCAGACACGGCCAGCAATGCGTGTGCTGTTGAATCAAAAGGACCATAACACTTACCTCTTCTTGACCTAGCAGAAATCCATAAAGATTACAATGGTTTTACAATGGTTTAGGTATTACAATGGTTTAGGACAGCCATCCAAAGTTGGGTTTTTTAAGAATAAAACCCTCATGTTGGGCAATTTTGCAGAAGAGAACTAACATGACTCCTTCACAAGAAGGGTCTTGTAACCTAAAATTCAGCATGAAACATGGAGAGAAATACTCATAAAAAGGAAGCATATTGCAACTCAAAAAAAAAAAAAAGGAAAGAAAGAAAAGAGAGGTTACAGTGGAATTTCAGAGACATCCCACACTAAGAAGTAGTGAGTCAAGCTGCCTGAGTAATGAAGAGTTGTCTACACACCAAATCTAGCCGCCCTTCAGTGAGTCCTGGCTGGGAATGCCCCCATCAGACTGAGCAGAGAGACGCACAGGGACTCCATGGGCCCTTTCACAGAACCTGAACGTTTCAAGCCTGGAAGGAATTTAGCGCTGTCATTTAGTCTTTCCCCCTTTCTTTTGAGTACGAAATTCAGAAATGTAGAAATGCCAAAAACTATTAATAGACACACTACTAAGCATATTTCTCTTCTAATTTTCTATCCTAAGCGGTGTGCCTTTGGGGAAGGTGTTTAACCCCTTTTAGCTGAATTTCTCATCTTTAATAGAGGGTAACAACAATGCCTACCTCATAAGGTCATTGTGAAGATTGCCTGAGATAATATATGCAACGTGCTTAGCGCAGAGCCCGGCACACAGCGGAAGCTTAATGAATAGTCACTGGTTGGCTGACTTATGAATGGGGACGTGAAGGGGGCGAGCGGACATTAGCTCACTCTCCAAATACAGACGAGAACAAATCAAGGCCTTCAGGGTAAAAGCCTCCTTGGTGAGTGTCCAGCGGCCCTAATGGATCCTTAATCTAAAAGGCATAAGGTTTAGTTTGTGTCAGGCTGATATTAAATGGCAGCTATTCATTACTTCTTTCTATTCAAAAGCACAAGCGTTTCCAAAGGAGAAAATCAAGAAAAACAAAACTCGGAGGTGCAGACCAACCAGGGAGGGGATGAAGGGAGCAACGACCCTGCCAACTCTAGAGAACATGGAGCAAATTCCAAGCCCAACATTCCTGAAAGGCATAAGAAAAAGAAGATTAGTGTATTCTAGGGGACACTTTAAAGACCCCATGGGATCGTGGGCTTATAACTAGATATTCCAAAGTGGAAGCAAAGGATCTATAGAGCACGGCTACCTACTAGAACATTCTGAGATGCTGGAAATGTTCTATAACTGCACTGTCCAATGGGAGGCCGCTAGATAGATGCAGCTACTGAGCACCTGAAGTGGGACTAGTAAGAAAGGGGAACTGAATTTTTCATTTATTTCACTTTAATTAAGTGTACATAGCCATATGAGCTAGCAATGACCACAGTGGACAGTGTAGTTATAGAAGATGACACACCAATGAGCGTGAGAATATTTCTTGTCAAATGTTCTCATGGCCTGTTGTGTCTTAGATCTCCTACCAGTTAATATAACCTTGGAGGGCCAGGGCTTTTGATCATTTATCTCAACTTTAATTATGAAAAGATCAGGCTATACATAGGAACTGACTGAGCATATGCCCTCAGGAAACCGAGAACATTACCTTCCTGGGGACTATGGGTATGAAAGAGTGGGAAGGAGTGGGAATATCGGTTACACGTAGGGGGACCACACTGCCTCGTGACCCCCGCCTGTTAACAATGCCCACACTGGCTCTCAGAAGTGTCCCAGTTTGGACAAAATGGTCATCGTTGTTTTATAGCCAGGAGCTAGAGAAAGTAGGTTATAGGAATCCTTAGGAAATGACTAGCTAATCACTGCAATCTGGGAAAAGGGGATTTAAATTAATAGTCGGGAAGAGTCATTAGGCTTGTATGGGTAAGGGGAACGAAGGATCCATTTGGCATGATGGTCAAGAAGCCTGGGCAAGTGCTAACGGAGGGAAACCTGGCCCAGCCCACAGGGGCAGCTCTGCAGAGGTCTTGCTGCATCCCAGTCCTTCAAATCTGGGGTTGTTTTTGTTTTCAGACTTATTCCACAAAGTGAAACTTTTGATACTATGTCCTACTTATTAGAAATCACCTCTAACGACTAATGTATACATCTAATACTCATTTATTACTGTATGCTATTACCTTTTTAAAAATGGTTATATTTTGTGCTAAAATGTAGGCTCAGTCAGAACAGGGACCTTGTCTCTTTGTCATGTGCCTGACACAGGCTGGGTGACTGAATAAACGAGGTCTACTGCAGTAAGGAGGACGTGTGAGCACCATCCGGGTGATGGGATGTGTCTAGTGCAGAGTTGCGCTCTCACGGTTTACGTGAGGGAATTCAGCCCAAGACAAAGCTAAATTTTCCTCAGCCAAACGGACAAACAGCAGTCTACACAGATGCTTTCTGGGCTCACACTGCTTGCTGAATTGCCGCTGGCCCTGCTAACTATGCTCCAGGTGAAATGACAGCCACACCCCTGCTGATGCAAGCCCCTACGGCAAACCACGCAAGGCGCGTGCGGGAGCAGGCAGCTTGGGGGCAGCGTACCTGATGACCGTGGGGTAGAACTCAGACGTGTAGATGTACGCGACGTTAAAGGCAGCACTGATTGTCAGCTTCCCAAGCAGAGACAAGGAATGGCTGTTCACCACTGCAAACACACCTGTGTCTGGGGAGGACAACAGCTGTGAGGCCCTTAGTGGACAGAAATTCCTTGACATGACACATTTAATTCTGAAGGAATGAGAGGCATTAATGTTGATCTCAAACAGCAAGGAGGTAGAATAATTGAACGTACATTTGGAAGATTTCTTCACGCACACAACACACACGCCAGTATTTTCTCCATGCTTTGGCTATCCCCAGGAAAGCTTACATGGTGGTGGTGCGAGTGGGACTGAACTTGAACTCACTACTGAATGACAAAGCTCCATGAAAACTTCTGTACTGTACTGTAGTAAAGTAAGCTTCACGGAAACCCTGTTTCATCTACCACAGTCTTACCTGCCTCTTCTTTCTGCCTAACCTTGTTCAGCAATCACAGACGTAATGGTGGTTGGCATGTCCAGCCCTAACATGCGAGTGGAGTATGTCTGATAGACATAAGAGGCAGAGGCGAGGTCCAGAGAGAAACTCCTATCTTTACTTTGCATTTCTTGGCATTGCATTAAAAGATAAATAATCTCATTAAATCACTACTAAGAAGATTATAAAACATTAATGTTCTTTAGAGAACAAGACTAAATATAGAACTACTTTTAATCCTCCCTCCTTCCCAACTTCTTACTTGACTTACTAATCGATAATGATATCTGAGTTTTTTAATGTATCATTTTTACGTAAAATGCAAAGATATATTTTATGCCAGTTTATTTCTCTATCACAAAAATACTATCAATTGTCCTGCGGTCCTTTATTAGCATTGTCCTCTCTGGGATCCTAAAATTTAATTATTCCCTTTCAAACATACTTAACCTCTCCCCTTCCATAACCCACTAGCCTCTACCTTCAAAATAACAATTTTTCTCCTTCTGAGGAAAAAACAATTCTTACCGGCTCTGTTGTACTTTCTCCCTTCAGTATCAGACATCTCCAACAGTGCGCGACCCTCAACTTCCTCAAATGCATTTTCCCTGTAACTCACTACTATCTGGCTTTCAACAGGATCCTCTTCTGAAACTCCTGCTCTTGAAGGTCAACAGTGATGTCCTTATCCCCAGAGTTAATTCCCTCTCGTTCTCCTTGACATTTCTGTCAAAGACAAATGCTCGTCTCCTCCTCGGGACTGCATGCGTGCCTCAGAAACTGCTCCTGCCTCGAATGACCTAAAGACAACATCCTCTCAGTCCTCTGACCTCCACTGTCTCTATTTTCCAACCCATTCACCTGGCATGCTTCAGACACTCTCTTGTAATTGCTTATTTTGCCACCTTGTCTGCCCAAAATGTACTTTGAGTTACTTGAGGGTGAGGCAGGAAGACTGTTTGTATCTGTGTCCCTCACAGCACCCCTCCTAGTAGAATGCACAATGATGGTCACTAACTATGTGCTGAATGAGTAAGAGGAAGGACTACGACAGGGACTAATTTAGTGAAAAGAATCTGTGTTCAAGCTCCCTCAACTCAGGGGAGGGAGGCATGTAATATACTCCATTCTAAAATATAAGTTTCATCTTCTCTGCTTGACTATGAAATAAATCTTCATCAACTTTAAAGATGATGTCCCCAAAACAATGGCCCAGGTACTGCCAAACCTGATCATCTGAGGCTTTCTCTTCTTTTGCCAGACTAGTTAGAAGATGTGAGCTGTTTTAAGTACTGAATATAGTATTTAAGCCATGAGGTGCATCTGGAAAAACAATCATGCCTTTCAGCATTTACCCCAAGATATGTATCGGGACTTTTGAGGTCTAACAACTTCTCCAATTAAACCAATAATGAAGGCAAATTAAATTAGTCAATTATTTTCCGGAAAACTGAGTGAGTCAAGAAAATGTATTGGGTGGCATTAAAGCAAAACAAAATGTGCACATTTGCTTTATTGCAAATAGTTTCTGGGACTGTTTTCAATCCATACAGGGTGGCATCTTTCAAAACTGTATGGAAGAGTGGATTCAGGCTGGCGGCATGAGAGGTGAGACAGAGAACGCCTCCCAAAACCACATACAATACGAAAATATAATTAATACAACTAATCCTAAAAGAGTAACAGGAAAGAAGGCTGTGCCAGACTGCATACACCTGGAGAACAGAGCAGACTCATGAAACAGGGTAACGTCCCAAAGCCTTGATCCAGTGGGACCCAAGCCCTTTCTCCACCCCAGCTCATCAGGGGTAGGAAGAGAAATGGAGCAGGGAGGCAGTGGATGCCTAGGACTGCAGAACACCCAGCCCTGGAGATCTGCTTTGGGAGCATAAACCTACATTGCATGGTGCTCTGGAGATTAGTGGGGTTGGAAAGCTAAGACAGGCGGAATACTTGGAGAGACTGAGATTCCAGCCGTTTGTGGAGGACGGGGATCCACATATCTGGCTGCTCTGGGACAAAGGAAAGGTGGGCAGTCTGAGAGGCTTCCTAGCAGCAAGAGGGTTGCTGAAGGAGTGGGGTTTGCATGGAGCTTGCTGCATGGGAAAAGGGATAGGTGGACAAGTTTGTCTGGGTGTGCTCTGCCCAGCAGGTTGGGAACTTTCAGGAGCTTCAGGCGCTCCATCTCCCTGGCTGCCTACTCAGCTCTGAGGCCCCCCACAGTGATATGCAGCCTGCTGTGCCCTCCTCCTGGCCAGCTGGCTCCAGCTCGCAAACCGGCAGTCCCTGCTCTGGCATCAGGCCAGGCAGAGGGAGGCCCCGCCTACAGCAGCAACAGACCCAAAGCACAGAGGCTCACACCTGTGTGCTCAGCCCACTGGTTCTGAAAGTGCAGACAGACACTGCTGCCGGGAAGCAGGAAACAGCTCTTTCATCCCCCAAGTCACCAGCGCCATTCCCCTGCGACCCTGACATCACTCCAGGGGCTGAGCAGCTCCAGAGACTAGAGCGTCTGGGCACTAGAGGGCACCACATATAAATATGAAACATAAAAGGAACCTGGTTCAACTCAAAATCTCACAAATACCAGAAAAGGGCCAAATGAAACTAAACTCACCAACCTTCCTGAAAGAATTCAAAATAAAAATCATAAACATGCTCATGGAGGTACAGAAAAATATTCAAGAACTCAGGGACAAATATAGGATGGAGATTTAATCATTAAGAAATTCCATATCTGAAATCAAACGTACAATGGAGGAATTTAAAAGATTAGATGTAGTAGAAGAGACAGTAAATGGAATAGAAATTAGAGAAAAGGAATATAAAGAAGCTGAGGCACAGAGAGAAAAAAGACCTCTAAGAATGAAAGAATATTGAGAGAATTGTGTGACCAATCCAAACGAAACAATATTCACATTATAGGAGTACCAGGAGAAGAGGAGAGAGAAAAAAGGACAGCAAGTATCTTTGAGGAGGTAATTGTTGAAAACTTCCCCAACCTGGGGAAGGAGATAGTCTCTCAGGCCATGCAGGTGCACAGATCTCCCAACACAAGGGACCCAAGGAGGACAACACTAAGAAATATAATAATTAAAATGGCAAAGATCAAGGATAAGACAGACTTTTAAAAGCAGCTAGAGAGAGAAAAAAGAACACATACAAAGGAAAACCCATCAGACTTCTCAACAGAAACTTTACAGGCCAGAAGGGAGTGGCATGATATATGTAATGCAATGAAACAGAATGGCCTCAAGCCTAGAATACTCTACACGGCAATATTATCATATAAATTTGAAGGAGGAATTAAACAATTTTCAGATAAGCAAAAGCTGAGAGAATTTCCTCCCACAAACCACCTCTACAGTGCATTTTGGAGGGACTCCTATAGATAGAAGTGTTCCTAAGGCTAAATAGCTGTCACCAGGGGAAATAAAACCACAGTAAAGAAAGTAGAACAATTAATTACTAAGCAGATGCAAAATCAAATCAACTACCCCCAAAGTCAATTAGGGATAGACAAAGAGTACAGAAAATGATACCTAATATATAAATAATGGAGCAGGAATAAGAAGGAGGGAAAAAAAAGAACATTTAGGTTGTGTTTGTAATGGCATACTAGGTGAGTTAAATTAGACTGTTAGATAGTAAGGGAATTACCCTTGAATGTTTGGTAACCACAAATCTAAAGCCTGCAGTGCCAATAAGTACATACCTATCAATAATCACCCTAAATGTAAACAGTCTGAAACCACCAATCAAAAGACATAGAGTCACAGAATGGATAAAAAAACAAGACCTGTCTATATGCTGCCTACAAGAGACTCACTTCAAACCCAAAGACATATACAGACTTAAAGTAAAGGGATGGAAAAAGATATTTCATGCAAATAATAGGGAGAAAAAAGCAGGAGTTGCATTACTTGTATCAGACAAAATAGACTTCAAAACAAAGAAAGTAACAAGAGATAAAGAAGGACATTACATTATGATAAAAGGGTCAGTGCAACAAGAAGATATAACTGCTATAAATATCTATGCACCAAAAACAGGATCACCTACATATGTGAAATAAATACTAACAGAATTAAAGGGGGAAATAGAATGCAATGCATTCATTTTAGGACACGTCAACACACCACTCCCTCCAAGGACAGATCAACCACACAGAAAATAAGTAAGGAGACAGAGGCACTGAACAACATATTAGAACAGATGGACCTAATGGACATCTGCAGAACACTCCATCCAAAAGCAATAGGATACACATTCTTCTCAAGTGCACACAGAACATCTTTAAGAATAGATCATATACTAGGCCACAAAAAAGAGCCTCAGTAAATTAAAAAAGATTGAAATTGTACCAACCAGCTCTTAGACCACAATGGTATGAAACTAGTAATAAATTACACAAAGAAAATGAAAAAGCCCTCAAACATATGGAGGCTTAAGAACATGTTCCTAAATAATCACTGGATCAATGACAAAATAAAAACAGAGATCAAGCAATATATGGAGACAAATGACAACAATAATTCAACCCCGCAAAATCTGTGGGATGCAGCAAAGGCCATGCTAAGAGGGAAGTATATTGCAATACAGGGTTACCTCAGGAAAGAAGAACAATCCCATACGAATAGTCTAAACTCACAATTAACAAAACTAGAAAAAGAAGAACAAATGAGGCCCAAAGTCAGTAGAAGGAGAGACATAATAAAGATTAGAGCAGAAATAAATAAAATCAAGAAGAATAAAACAACAGAAAAAAATCAATGAAAGCAGGAGCTGGTTCTTCAAGAAAATAAACAAAACAGATGAACCCCTAGATAGACTTATCAAGAAAAAAAGAGGGTCTACACATAAACAGAATCAGAAATGAGAAAGGAAAAATCACCATGGACATCACAGAAATACAAAGAATTATTAGAGAATACTATGAGAAATTATATGCTAACAAAATGGATAACCTAGAAGAAATGGACAACTTTCTAGAAAAATACAACCTTCCAAGGCTGACCCAGGAAGAAACAGAAAATCTGAACAGACCAATTACCAGCAACAAAATTGAACTGGTAATCAAAAACTACCCAAGAACAAAACGCCTGAACCAGATGGTTTCACTGCTGAATTTTATCAAACATTTAGTGAAGACCTAATACCCATCCTCCTTAAAGTTTCCCAAAAAGCAGAAGAGGAGGGAATACTCCCAAACTCATTCTATGAGGCCAGCATCACTCTATTATCAAAACCAGGCAAAGACATCACACAAAAAGAAAATGAAAGACCAATATCTCTGATGAACATAGATGCAAAAATACTTAACAAAATACTAGCAAACCGAATTCAAAAATACATCCAAAAGATCATCCATCATGATAAAGTAGGATTTATTCCAGGGATGCAAGGATGGTACAACATTTGAAAATCGATCAACATCATCCACCACATCAACAAAAAGAACAAAAACCACATGATCATCTCCAGATGCTGAAAAAGCATCTGACAAAATTCAACATCCATTCATGATAAAAACTCTCAACAAAATAGGTATAAAGAGCAAGTACCTCAACATAATAAAGGCCATATATGACAAACCCACAGCCAACATCATACTTAACAGCAAGAAGCTGTAAGCTTCTCCTTAAAAATCGGGAACAAGACAAGGATGCCCACTCTCCATGCCTTTATTCAACATAGTACTGGAGGTCCTAGCCACAGCAATCAGACAGCACAAAGAAATAAAAGGCATCCAGATTGGCAAGGAAGGAGTTAAACTGTCCCTGTTTGCAGATGACGTGATATTGCACATAAAGAACCCTAAGAAATCCACTCCAAAACTACTAGAACTATTATCTGAATTCAGCAAAGTTGCATGATACAAAATCAGTACACAGAAATCTGTTGCATTCCTATACACTAATGATGAACTAGAGAAAGAGCAATCAGGAAAACAATTCGATTCAAAAATTACATCAAAAAGAATAAAATACCTAAGAATAAACCTAATGAAGGAAGTGAAAGATCTATACCATGAAATCTATAAGACACTCATGAGAGAAATTAAAGAAGATACCAATAAATGGAAACACATCCTGTGCTCATGGATAGGAAGAATTAATATTGTCAAAATGGCCATCCTGCCTAAAGCAATCTACAGATTCAATGCAATCCCTATCAAAATGCCAACAGCATTCTTCAATGAACTAGAGCAAATAGTTCTAAAATTTGTATGGAACCACAAAAGACCCCAAATAGCCAAAGCAATCCTGAGAAGGAAGAATAAAGCAGGGGGGATTATGCTCCCCAACTTCAAGCTCCACAACAATAACACAGTAATCAAGACAATTTGGTACTGGCACAAGAACAGACCCATAGACTGATAGAAAAGAGTAGAGAGCCAAGATATAAACCCAAGCATATATGGTCCATTAATATATGATAAGGGATCTATGTATATACAATGGGGAAATGACAGCCTCTTTAACAACTGGCGTTGGCAAAACTGGACAGCTACATGCAAGGGAATGAAACTGGATTACTGTCTAACCCTATACACAAAGTAAAATCAAAATGGATCAAAGACCTGAATGTAAATCATGAAACCATAAAACTCTTAAAAGCAAACAGGCAAAAATCTCTTGAATATAAACATGAGCAACTTATTCCTGAATGCATCTCCTCCAGCAAGGGAAACAAAATAAAAATGAACAAATGGGACTACATCAAGCTAAAGAGCTTCTGTACAGCAAAGGACACCATCAGCAGAACAAAAAGGCATCCTACAGTATAGGAGAATATATTTGTAAATGACTATCAGACAAGGGGTTAACATCTAAAAGATATAAAGAATCCACACACCTCAACACCCAAGAAGAAATAACCCTATTAAAAAATGGTCAGAGGATATGAACAGACACTTCTCCAAAGAAGAAATTCAGATGGCCAACAGGCACATGAAAAGATGCTCCACATAGCTAACTATCAGGGAAATTATTAAAACCACAATGAGAAATCACCTCACACCAGTTAGGATGGCTAACATCCAAAAGACTAGTAACAACAAATGCTGGCGAGGATGCAGAGAAAGGGGAACCCTCCTACACTGCTGGTGGGAATGTAAACTAGTCTAACCATTGTGGAAAGCAATATGAAGGTTCCTCCAAAAACTAAAAATAGAAATACCACTTGACCCGGGAATGCCACTCCTAGGAATTTACCCCCAAAAAAGAAGTTCTCAGATTCAAAAAGACATATGAACCCCTATGTTTATCACAGCACTTTTTACAATAGCCAAGATATGGAAGCAACCTAAGTGTCCATCAGTACAATGGAATATTATTCAGCCATAAGAAACAAATCCTACCATTTGCAACAACATGGATGGAGCTAGAGGGTATTATTCTCAGTGAAATGAGTCAGGCAGAGAATGACAAATACCAAATGATTTCCCTCCTTTGTGGAGTATAACGAAGCAAAACTGAAGGAACAAAATAGCAGCAGACTCACAGACTCCAAGAAGAGACTAGTGGTTACCAAAGGGGAGGGGTGTGGGAGGGTGCATGGGGAGGGAGAGAGAAGGGGATTGTGGAGTATCATGATTGGTGCACATGGTGTGTGGGGGGTCACAGGGAAGACAGTGTAGCTCAGAGAAGACAAATAGGGACTCTGTGGCATCTTACAACACTGATGGACAGTGACTGCAATGGGGTATGGGGGTCTCTATAATAAGGGTGAATGCAATAACCACATTGTTTTTCTTGTGAAACCTTCGTAAGAGTGTCTATCAGTGATACCTTTACATATAAAAAAAAAAAAGAACTGTATGGAGACACTCTAACAACAGGTTGCGGGACTGCCTTTCTGAAAACTGAAATTTCAATGGCATGTCACAGAAAGGTTATCATCTGAAATCCCACAAGATCCAAGTCTGGAAAAAGTCTCCGACGTGAGGTTCTGGACCCTTCCAGCCATGGTCCATCTGGGGAGCCTGGGTCCAGCTGCACGCCCACAGAGCACCCACATCAGCTAAGTGCCTCACCTGATGCTTGAAACTTCTCTCCTATGTCCCCGCCAACGGAGTCTGCAGTTGTCACTTGAACTTGGGGAATTCACTCTTTCCCAAGTTAGCCCATGTCCATTTCAGACAGCACTGTTTCTTAGAAAATTATTTCTTATCCTTTTGGGGATTCTTGCCTGTTGAGCTACTGGATTACTGGTCATCCTGACTTAATGTTTAGGAAGGCTTTGTAGTCACTGGGCTGTTACCCTGAATTCCTGATCTTGGTCTTTTATCTGAAAGTGAAATCAGATATTATTGGCTATTACCAATGACTGCTCAAAGTGAATGTTTAGAAAAAAGAGTAATTTGAAAGGGAAAATTAAATTCAATCATCTTTGAAATTGTTTTCAAAATTTGAAAAAAAAGAAATTCTCAAAACACATCCTTCAAAGTACTGAATTCAAGAGGTTGTAAGGTCATTCCAATGCCATGATGCAGCTAGTAAGGACATCATTTTTGGAACTGGTTATCTGGAAATTTTCTCAGATCCCATTTGGGGTTCCCAGAACAAAATGTCTCAGTGTGTTATAGTCACATTTCACTGACCCAAAATAGTAAAAATTCAATTTAATCATCTACTTCATTTACTGGATGATTATAGCAAATTTTTTATTGTTCATGCTTAAGCTAAAAATCTTTAAGACAGCTATAGGTCCTCTACTATGATACATAGGTTGGTCAAAGAGCCACATTCATTTTGCTTCCCAATGGCTTTTTTATTTTAAATGCCACATATGCATAAAGTTCTGTCACTATAGTTTCAGCCATGTAGAAGTTCACATGAATGAAATAATTCAGTTTGTAGACTTTTGTGTCTGGCTGTTTCAGTTAGCATAATGCTTTTGAAATTTACCCAAGTTGTTGTATGTGTCAGTAGGTGATAGTTCATTTACTTTGTTATTGTTACTGAGTAATAGTTCATTGTATGGATATACCACAATATGTTTATACATTCCTCAGCTGTTGGGCATTTGGGTTCCTTCAAGCTTTGGACTATTACTAATAAAGTGACTATGAACATTTGCATCAAAGTCTGTGTGGATCTAGTTTGTAGTTTCTCTTGGGTAAAGCTGAGTCATATGGTAAGTGTATGCTTCACTTTAAGCTGCTATAATTTTCCAGTGTATATATTTTTATCAGCAGTATATAAGCATTTCAGTTCTTTTTTATCATTGTCAACATTTGGTATGATCAGTTTCTTTTAATTTTAGCATTCTAATAGGTGTGTAGTGATATATCTTATTATAGTTTTAATTTCCATTTCCCTAATGTCTAATAATGTTGAACATCTTTCCCATGCTTACTTGACATTTTCATATACTTTTGGAGAAGTGTCTATTCAAATCTGCTGAGTTTCTTTTTCTCATTACTAAACTGTTCATTCTATCATTATTAATGTCCTTTAAAAAGTAGTTTTTAATTTTGATGAAATATAAGTTAAGAATTGTTTTTGTCCTATTCAAGAAATCTTTGCCTAGTCCAAAGTCACTAAGATTTTCTCCTATGTTCTCTTTTAGAAGTTGTATAATTTTAGCCTTTATATTTAGGTTACCATCTAGTTTAAGTTAATTACTGCAAATGATGTGATGCAGATTAAATTTTTTGCATATGGATATCCAATTATTCTAACACCATTAGTTGAAAAGATTATCTGTTCCTCATTGAATTGACTTGTCATTTTTGTCAAAAATCAATTGATCATGTGAATTTTTCTCTATGCATGGTATGATTTCATACCAAATTCAGTCTTATCTATACATCCATTCCTATGCCAATATCATGCTGTCTTGATTAATGTAACTTTGTAGTAGTTTTTAAATCAGGTAGAGTAGTCCTCCAACTGTGTTTCTCTTAATAATAATTATTTTGGATATTGTAGACCCTTTGAATTTCCATTAAAGTTTTAGTATTAACTTATCAATACCTATCAACAAAAAGAAGCCTGCTGGAAATTTTACTGGGCCTGTGCTGAAGATAGATCTATCTAGGAAGAACTGACATTTTACATTTCTAATCCTTGAGCTTGGTAATCTAATTAATTTTATTAATATTACCACCAATTCATTTCTTTAGCCTTCTTTACTTTCATCAAAGTTCTATATTTTATAGTTTTCTATAGGTCTTATACATATTTTGTAAAATTTATCCCCAAATATTCTTTACTTTTTATAAATAGTACTGTTTTATTTCAAATTGTGATTGTTTATCACTAATATATAGAAGTAAATTGTGTGTCACAAGACTGCTAAACTCATTCACTAATTCTAGTAGATCTTTTTTGAATATTTCTTAAGATTTTCCATGGAGAGAATCATGTAGTCTTGTGAAAGACAGTTTTACTTCTTCCCTGATTTGGAACCCTTTAATTTCTTATTGTCACCTTATTGTATTTGTTAGTATTTTTAGTACAATGCTCTATAGAAGTGGTAAGGATGGATTCCCTACCTTTTTCTGACAGGGCACACGTTCAATATTGATCTTTTCACCATTGAGTGTGATATTAGCTGCAGGTTTTTCCCCTGGTGCCCTTTATCAGGGTAAGGAATCCTGACCTTCTAGTTGCTGGTAATTTATGTAATGAATGGGCATGGAGTTCTAACAAATGCTTTTTCTAATTGTATTGAAATGGCATGATTTTTTTCCTTTTTGGTCTTTCCATATGATGAATAAAACTGATTAGCTTTTGAATGTTAAATCAGCCTTACATTTGTGGGATAAACCCTGCTCCGTCATGAAGTATTACCCTTTCTACGCATTGTTGGCTTCAACTTGCTAATATGTAGTTACAGGGTTTTGCAACTATATCAATGAGGGATATTGCTCTGTAGTTTTCTTATAATGTCTTTGTTTGGTTTTTACTATCAGGGTAATTGATGGCCTCACAAACTAGGTTGGTAGAGTATTCCCTCCTTTTTTTGTTTCCTAGAAGAATGTGTAGAATTGGTATTATTTCTTCCTTATTTGTTTCATAGAATTGACCAGTGAAGCCATCTGGGCCCAAAATTCTCTGGGAATGGTCTTAACTACAAATACAACTTCTTTAATAGGTACAGGGCCATTCAAGTTATCTATGTTTTTCCGTACACTTTGGTACTTTGCACCCTTCAAGGAATTTGTCCATTTTGCCTAAGCTGAATTGAGTGGCATAAAAATGTTCATACTATCCCCTTATAAACACATACAGGTTCTGTACTGATGTTTCTCTTTTACTCCTGATATTGGTAATGTGTGGCTCCTCCCTTTTTCCTTTAGTAGTTTGGCTAATAAAGAGGTTTATTGATTTTATTGATCTCAAACAACCAGCTTTTGGTTTCATTGGATTTTCTCTATTATTTTCCTGTTTTTATTTCATTGATTTCTGCTCTTATTATTTCCTTTCTTCTGCTTGTTTTGTATCTGATCTTTTTTAAAAGAAAAAATAAGTCTTCTATTTTCCTAAGGGAGAAACTCAAATGGTAATTTGAAGTTTTCCTTTCTTTTGATATATTTTTACTTAAATGTATTTTCCTCTAAGCACCGCTTTACAGCATCCTACAAACTTAAATATACTATACTTTATTGTTTAATTATAAATATTTTCTAATATCCCTTGTGATTTCTTCTTTGACCCATGTGTTTTTAGAATCCAGATATTTGAGGATTTCCTTGATAGCTTTCAGTTATTGATTTCTAGTTTAATTCCATTCTGGTCAAAACACTAATTTTTATAATATTTCAATCCTTTTAAATTTATTGAAACTTGTATTACGGCCCAGAATGTGTTCTCTCTTGGTCAATGTTCTGTGTGTACTTCAGATGGAATGCGTATTCTGCTATATTGGGTACAGTGTTTGAAAAATGTCAATTAGGTCATGCTGGCTGTTCAAGTCTCCAAATCCTGAATTCTTTTCTGTCTACTCTTTCTATTTATCACTGAGAAAGGGATATTGAAATATTTGTCTATTTATTCTTTCAATTCTATTCATTTTTGCTTCATGAGTTTTGAATCCGTTGTTAGATGCACACACAATCAGAACTGATATGTCTTCTTGAAGCAATGACCTTCTCATTATTTGTTTACAGTTTTCATCAAATTGGAATGTATCTGACCCATTTCCACAAATACATTTTTCTTTACTTCTTCCTTCTTAGACACCAATTACATATGCATGCTAGGCTTGGTATTGTCCTACAACTCACTGATGCTTTGCTAACTTTTTATTAAATTATTTTTTTTCCATTTCATTCTGGATAGTTTCTTTGGTTAGGTCTTTTTCGCTGATCTTTTCTTCTATAGTTAATTTCATCCACTGCATTATTTTCAAGTAATGTGTGCTTCATCTCTAGATGTTACATGTGTGCCTTTTTTGTATCTTTTCAATTTCTCTGCTCATTACGGTCATGCTTTCCTCTATCTTTTTAAACATACGTGGTATGCTTGTAATAGTGTTTTAACAGTCTTGTCTCCTCATTCCATCACCTACTTCATTTTTGGTTTTGTTTCTATTGCGATGTCTCCTGGTTGAGGGGGGCATTTTCCTGCTTATTTGCAAGCCTACCAATATTTGACTGGATGCCATCAATTATAAATGCTACACAGTTAGGTGCTGGATTTTACTGTACTACTTTAAATATTATCATTCGTTATTCTGAGATGCAGTTAGTTGCTTGGAAACACTTGATCCTTTTGATTTTTTTAAAGCACTTTTTAGGCAAACAGAGAACAGCCTTTAGTGTAGGGCTACTTTCATCCAGGAGGTCTCTACCCAGTGCTCCACATCTGGCTGAAAAGAACACAAACCAGGTACGGCCTCAGGTCCCAAGAACTGTTCCACCTGCTCCTTTCTGGAGGTCCTCTCCCTGGCCTCAGGAGTTTCCTCAGATGCGAGCACAGAGTAGTAAGCGGCCAAGGGCTTAGAGACCCCTTGTGCAGCTCCTGGAGTTCTTCCTCGTATATTGTACTCCTCCCTGGTATTTCGCCCAGCAAATTCTAGCCATCTTGGCCTCCTCAACCTTCAATATCTGTCTTTTTAGTCAGTAAGAGCACCAGGATCTCCTGGGCTCTCCTCCCTGCACTGTGGCTTGGAGACCCGAGCTACCACACTTGTGGGGCACCCGGCGTTCCCTTTCTCTCAGGGATCACTGTTTGCCCAGCGCAGCCTGTTGTCCAACGTCTGAAAATCAATTTTGTTATATTTTGTGGTTTAAAGCATTTGAGTAGCTGGTCTCCATCATGGCCTGAAGTTAAAGTTCCCATAGCATTTGGTTGTCAATTCTCACACGTACCTTCTATCATTCATTTGCCTCACTCGACCGTAGGCTCTTTGAAGCCCAAACCTAGATCTTTTTATGAACAGTATCCTGTATACAGCAGGCATTAGGGAAGTCAAATGAATGAACAACGGGCAAAACAAGGTTGAGGAAAGAAATGAGATACAAACATTCCACTTGAGCTGACTCTGAGGAGACTCCCTTCAACTGTGAAACTTCTTTATCCAGTCACATTCTGTGACTTGCTAGTATTCAGATTCTCTGCCGGGACCACAGTTGTCAGAAGCCTTCCTACCACCCAGTGCCACTCTGACAGCCCAGGTTCTCGGATGGACTGGGGCCGGTTCTCATCAGGCCTGCCCACTGAAGAGTTACGAATTGGCCCTAACCAGGCAGCATCAATCCTCCAAGACAACAGCTTCACCATGTTCGATGAATGCTGTGGTTGTGAAAGTCTCAGAGCGTAAAACGGCATTGCCCAAAAAGCCCGGGCTTCAGAGTCAGGAAGACGTGAGATCTGAATTCTGGGTGTGCTGTCTACTTGCTGCGTATCACTGGACAGTTTCTGGACCTATCTAAATTTTAGCTTCCTCATAAAATGGAGATAAAATGTACTACCTTCTATAGCTGAAGAGAACCCAGCATATTGGCAATATTTAGTAAATGGTAACCAGTTATGATAAGCTTAATTAGGATCCTTCATGCAAGGGTAGAGATCAGGTAAAATGTATGATAACCTGTAGTGGCCACCTAGTAACATTAGCCCCAGAGGAGAACATGTGCTTGGAGGCCAAGCAGGTGCAAATAGGTACTCGGCAGGACCCTTTTGTCTAATAATTGTATATCACAGGCTGAGAAATGTCAAACAATCTTTTTTCTGGCTGTCTCTTCAGAGGTGTATCTCTATGTCTGTGCCTCAGTCACAGAGAACCACGATCAGATAGAGATGCTAAAAATATCTGGTAGGCAGTAGGGCACCTAAGGTGACAGAAAGTTGAGGAGGAATGTATGTCTGATGGGAGATAGGAAAAATGAGCATAAAAAGCAGTGAGGAGGAACCCTCCCACAAGAATGTAAATTGGTGCAACCTCTGTGGAAAGCAGTATGGAGGTTCCTCAAAAAACTAAAAATAGAAATCCCATTTGACCCAGGAATTCCACTCCTGGGAATTTACCCAGAGATAAGAAAATTTTTGATTTGAAAAGATATATGCATCCCTATGTTTATTGCCATACGGTTTGCAATAGCCAAGATAGGGAAGCAACCTAAGTGTCCATCAGTAGATGAATGGATAAAGAAGATGTGGTACGTATACACAATGGAATACTATTCAGCCATGAGAAGAAAAGAAATCCTGCCATTTGCAACAACATGGATGGATCTAGAGGGTATTATGCTCAGTGAAATATGCCAGATGGAGAAAGACAAATGCCATATGATGTCACTTATTTGTGGAATATAAAAACAAAGCAAAATGGAACCAAACAGCAGTAGACTCACAGACACTGAGAAGGGACTAGTGGTTACTCAGGGGGAGGGGCTGGGGAAGGGAAGGGAGGGGGATAAAGGGCACAATAATTTTCAATCATAATATAAATTGATCACAGGGACTGCCGAACCAGGTGTACATATGAAACAAGCATAAGATTGTATATTAACAATACTTAAAAAAAAAAAAGCAGTGAGAAAACAAGTGGTCTCCAAGCTCACACAAGATACTAAAAGAATTTTTCAGACAACTAGGTCTCTTTCTTAATATATATTTATTAGACTTTTCATTGCATATAGCTTAAAGCTCAGAACTTTGAAATAACTGAAATTTAAAAGAAAGTCATCAAATATTTTGAAGAGTAAATATGAAAAGATTAAAGAAAGTGTAAAGTACAGGTTTTTTTTTTTAATTCAGACAAGAGGAGATTCAGGAATAGATGACTCCCTGCAAGTATAGAAAGGATTATGCAAAAAAAAAAAAAGGGTGACCATCTGTTCTCTATCTCTAGTAATGAATAAAATGAAAGGAAACGGGCTCAGCTGTAGTAGAAGAGGATCATTCTAACATTATCATGGTTATTAAAAACAGAAGCAATTTTCTTTCCCTGGGAATCTCTAAAAATAGAGTAGATGTCCACTTTTCTAAGAATGATAGAGGTATAATGTTCCTGAGGCACATTCCTGGAGTTTGTAAGACACCCTGCTATGCTCAGTGTCTGCCAAGGGGCACAATGGACAATGGGTTTGAGCTGCTGGAAGTGAGCAGAGAGTGAAGACTGGTTGGATGGGAGATAAATATGCTTTCCCTTTGGGTTTTTGAGGCAAGGGCCCTGGACAGAGTCCTAGGATGTAGGTTACGGGAGTGCATAGATCTGTGCGAGGGAGGAAGATATTTATAGGCTTGGCTTGCAGAGATGAGATAGGTTATAGGTGCTTATAGTAATGATGGAAAGCTTTTCTCTATGAGGTGACAATTAGAACAGTGGGCTGTTATAGGAAGAAAACACTTGTATTTCCACACTGTCTATGAAAAACAAAATCTGCTGACCCTAAAGCTGCAATGACCCTAATGCAGCTGGTTACTGTCTCATCCCAGATAAACAGCCCTGGGAACTTAGTTCTACAAGCGCATGGCAGGACAGGAGGAATTTCTCCTTTTCTGTCTCTAACAGAGTCAATAATTTGCTTGGAGAATAAGAAACAATCTTACTGAATTTCTAGTTTCCATGATTCCAAGAAAATCACTATAAGACTATTTCTAAATACTGGGTAAAATCCTAACTAGTGAACGAACTATACTCTCGATTCAAGGCATAGACTTTCAGGCAGCAATCAACAGCAGAGCAGCCGTACTGGAAGGTTCTAGAAGTAGAACATGTGGCAGGGAGTCTCCAGCAACTGCACCTCAAGGAGAAGCAATTACCAAAGAAGCATTTAATACATGATATGCTCTGAAAGGAATGAATTCTGCAGCTGCATTTCTGGTATTTTTCAAGACTTTCTGTTAAACCATCTCACAGTGATTCCCACCTGAAGTACAGCTCATAATGGGGCCCTATAAAAATCCCAAAGCCCCAAGACAGGCTTTTGATTGTATCATATGCCCCAGCAACAGAGAGTTTGTCACGACCCTCTCCTCACTTGGAAATCCCTGCCTAAACCACAGCCCTCGATACCAAAGCTCACATGCCTCAGGTGTGCTGGAGCGACAACAACGAACAGGTTGGGAACCAGTACTATGAACAGAGCTTCCACAAAGGCGCAGAAATCAGGTTAGATAGGATGCCCAAGGGACCTTTCTTGAAGCTGTGTTCGTGCAGCAAAGCTACAAATACATAAAAACACCAAAGTTTCCTAAAGACGGTTTATTCACACTTTACGTATGACTGAGAAAATAGCGACTGTCACCAACAGTGAGTGTTCTTCTTAGTGTTGCTACATTCCTGGGAGGCACCCTGGGGGCACTGATGGGCACGCTGACGGCTGCCAAAGCCGTCTCTGGGAACCCGTGACTCTGATCTGCAATCCTGTGACTGGCTGGAGTGAGGAGTGCCATTTGGGGCTTTGGGCAGTTTCTTTCTGGGCAGAACTCAATGGTTCTCCTCATCAAACAGACAATTCTGACATCACCAGTACGAGAGCCCAGACATCCCAGATGGTACTTAATCGCCTGAAAGAATTAATAGTGCACCTCTAAGTACATTATTCACCCAGAGAACAGTTTACGCAATGGAAAGAATCTGGCCCATTATATCGTGCACAATTGCTAAATAATATGCAATCACAGAAATGAAGCATGGCATATGGTAATCTCTCTACTATATTGAGATTCACTGTAATGAAAGTGCTGCTCAAACCCCTTAAGTAGAAATTTGAAAGGCATACCTTTCTTTTCTGGGAGAAACATTACAATAAGACAAGCCAGTCCTCCCAGGCACAGAAATGCTGCTAATGTCCGCTTTCTACCAAACCTAAATAATAGAAAGAAATGACACATTTCTCTTGAGACTAGTAAATTCATCTGCTTCTTCCCCTCACCCCCACCTTCCTTTTCAAACGTCCTCAGTTTCATTATGTTCTCTTTTCTTAAGGGGTTGGTGCCAAATGTGACTGACCAGGACATAATATACATAACAACCATAAAACAAAGGAAAATTCGCTGCATAGAAGGATTAAATGATGAGCACAGGAAAAGAACATATCTCTGTATTTACTATGCTCCAGGCACTTTTAAATGTTTCTTATCTATTATCTTACTTAATTCTAAAGATAAACCTATAAGGCATGTACTGTTACGTTCTCCATCTTCTACAGAATGAAACTAAAACAAGAAGAAAGGAATCTTCCAGTTCATTTCATTTTCTGATTACTTGAATCTTTTAGCAGTTAGTTCTAAACACTGTAAAAATAGTTCTCTTTAAAAAAACAAACAGAAAAAAATTCTTGTTACTATATCAGAATTAAGTGACATTTACTACACACTTTATTGGGGGAAATAATTTTAAATAAGAGCTCTAGATTTGGAAGAAAGATATTAACACTAATTAGCCTCCCTTTTCTAAGGGCCCACAATTTGCTACGTCCTCTTGTAGGAATTTCAGTATTACTTTTAATTTTTGTAACTGTTTTGCCAGGGGAATTTTTTAATTCCTCGTTTAAGGATAAGTACATGGAGGCTTAGTAACTTGTCACAGTTCTAAAACTAACAGGTGCCTGAGACTAGATTTGAGTTCAGGTTTGCCTGATCTAAGAGCGCTGTCCCTTCCCTGTGCCTGAGCCTGTAATCCGGACTCTGACTGGTAGTGGCCAGGAGACAGGAAGGGATGTCAGTCGCCAGGTTACTGTGCCTCATTTAAGTCAGTACTGACTGCCTCTCAAATGACAGCCCCATGCGAGGCAGGCACTTGGGAGGCACACACACACGGGAGCCTTCCACGGACAGCAGGATTGCAACCCATGAACGGGTCATCAGAGGTGTGCACAGGAGGCTGTCACAGCACAGAGGAGACGTGTCTGGCACACTGGGGACCTGGGGAACAGATTTCTGAGTACGCTGCCTGACTCAACTGTGGGACCACGGTGAGAGTGACTCAGTCACGAACAGGGGGGTCAGCAGGCAACTGGGACCATCCCCCCATAAGAGGCTTCCACCGAACAGAGTCCAAACCTGCCTTTCAAAATGCCTTGAGCTCAATATCCATCAAACGGCACCAAGTACAATGGTTGAGGAATGCTGTTTTTGATTAAAATGATGAGTACTGGATAATGAGAAATGGCACAATCCAGCGGATCCCTGGTTCACACAGAATGGGATGTTCAGCTGCCCTTGCAATGGGCTCCACAACAGAAGCAACTGGAGAAACCTGAGGAAAGGGTGCTCTATAAAAGAACTTTTAAAATGTATTTCAAAACTGCCCACTGACAACGAGCAGCAAAAGCAGCATATACGCTTCATCTCAGCAAAGTCAGGTCAGTCTTGAGTGGTAAGAAAAGTCTTTCTGGTTCCTCCAGTTCTGTCTTGTGCACTAACTTCTCAGTGATAGTGGGTAGGTCGGTGGAGTTCTCTCTACATACAGTCAACAATCCTATCTGTTAGGATCAACAAATTATACACACACTACTCCGAAATCTTCAGGTGGTTATGCCTTTTAACACTGGATCAAAAACCCACATGAAAACTTGTACACATGGAACCCAAACAATAATACACTAAAAAATGAATTCTTACTGTGTTTGTTCTGAAAAGAATTCTAATCATCATGGACTAATTAGCAGATACTGCATATGGGCAAAGGCAATAATATTTTGGAATTGATGTATGGAAGAGTGTGTGCGTGTACTCACTGCACTCCACACTCATCTATACTCACCATCTTTGGTTGATCAAGTAGATGCATATAGGGTAGGATGGAATCTCTATGAGGCCAGACAGGGCCAGATTGGCATAAATATTTCCACCTAGATCACCTGCACTCAGAGTTAGGCCATAATATACCAAGCTGCACACAAACCTGCAAATGGGGATAAAAGACAAGAAGGACAACAGAAAAAGCATATAAGAGGTTGCCAGAGAAGTTTCAAATACTGGTTCAATATAATACCATCTGTCTCAGCAATAAGCTTGACTCTTCCACTAACCTTCCTACCCTGATCTCAATTTTTATATTAGGAAAAAACAAAAAATAAAGGGACCTTGGAAATGATTGGAGCTACATTTAGATGTTCTGAAGAGCTAATGAGTAGCCAGCTCCTAAAAGAGGAAAGACATTGTTTGTGCTTTTTTAGTTCTCCCAAATATTTATTTATGTACTTATTTATGGATATTTTATTTTATTATTTTTTATTAAGGTATCATTGATATACACTCTTATGAAGTTTCACATGAAAAACAATGTGGTTACTACATTCACCCTTATTATGGATTCCCCCCCACACCCCATTGCAGTCACTGTCCATCAGCATAGTAAGATGCCACAGTTATTACTTGTCTTCTCCATGCTACACTGTCTTCCCCATGATCCACCCCATACCATGTGTACTAATCATAATACCCTTAATCCCCTTCTCCCTCCCTCCCTACCCACCCTCCCCATCCTTTGGTAACCACTAGTCCCTTCTTGGAGTCTGTGAGTCTGCTGCTGTTTTGTTCCTTCATTTTTGCATCGTTGTTATACTCCACAAATGAGGGACATCATTTAGTATGTGTCTTTCTCTGCCTGACTTCTTTCACTGAGCATAATACCCTCCAGCTCCATCCATGTTGTTGCAAATGGTAGGATTTGTTTCTTTCTTATGGCTGAATAGTATTCCATTGTGTATATGTATCACCTCTTCTTTATCCATTCATCCACTGATGGACACTTAGGTTGTTTCCATATCTTGGCTACTGTAAATAGTGCTGCAATAAACATAGGGGTGCATATGTCTTTTTGAATCTGAGAACTTGTTTTCTTTGGGTAAATTCCTAGGAGTGGAATTCCCGGGTCAAATGGTATTTCTATTTTTAGTTTTTTGAGGAACCTCCATATTGCTTTCCACAATGTTTGAACTAGTTTACATTTCCCATCAGCAGTGTAGGAGGGTTCTGTTTGTGTTTTCATAAAGCATTCCTGCATCTAATCGAAGACAATGACTCTATTTTTACTTTTTTCAGTTCAACAATTTATGGGACACTTGCCTTAGCCAATTGTTGTGATATTATCAAAATGGCTTCAGAAAAAGAACTTCTATGCATAAAGCCAACAGAGGATGGTGTTGAGAACATGCGCTGAGAAGTGAGTGGACCATCAGTGGGTCACTGGCAGGCCAGAAATGACTGGCACCCCAATTCCCAGACCAGGTTCTCAACCCCACCCAGCATTCAGGGGGAGCAAATGCTGCAGACACACAGAACAGGGAAAAGAAGACAAGGTTTGTGGCAGAGGGAGAATCTTCTAGGAGGATCGGCTGGGGGAGAAACCTTTAAAAAGACACTACTTTATTTCTGCATGTCATTGCTGGAGCACTTCGGGAGTGCCTCCTGGGGGACAGGCACCGTGCTGGGCCCTGAGCCTACCTCCTGCAGCCCAGGAACTACAGAGCCCAGGAGCTTAGCCAAAAACAGTGCCACCCTGAAGCTCCGAGCTGTGGCTTCCTCAAACCAGAGTAAAGGGAGTAACAGGAACTTCTGCACCTACTTATCCACATTATTAAAAAGAAAACAGAAGAGAACAAACAGAAATGAAACCCTAAAACTAGACTTTACTAGTATATAACATTTTGTAAACCAGGAATTTCTATACAAACAGTAAAACACTTGGGCTTTGTGAGTTCATCAGTTTTTCTGTTTTTGCAATTCACTTTGACAAGTGTTTATTCGGGGAAGATCCCATTTGCTTCTCTTTAGTTTTCCTTAGGAAAAGTCCAATGAGCTGAGGCTGCGATGAGATCAAACAGGAAAGGGAAAGCTTCCTTTCCAACTCTGCCAAAACAGCAAAGTAGGCCAAGTGCCCTGGGCTATAGTAAACCAGGAGAGGGATGGGAAGCAAGGCGGGGGATGCCTGGAGCTGCGCTAGAGGGTCAGACCTTCAGCGGCCACTTCCCATGACTTCTTACTGCACAGAGCTGCCACTCTTACACTCAGGGTGAGGAGCAGAGTTGTAGCCTGGACAACACATGTAAGGATGCAAAAGTGACACTCACCTGCCTAAACAAATTTAAACCCAGGTAGTTTTCTAAAATATTTCAAAAATCCTTTCTATCTGCAGTAGAGATCCTTGATAAGGAAAAATTCTGAAATGTCCTAAATGAAGAGACATAGGGCCAGAGAATAAGAGAGAGAGACAAGGGAAGGTTATCAGTCAACAGCCGCAGGCCCACAGCTAACCAGAAACTGCACATTCCTGGATGAAGTCATTTCAGCAATCGTCTGGGAGGCCCCCAGGCCCACCACATCCCCCTTGTGAGGGAATGGTGCCTGACCTTCATCGACCAACCCGCGAGCCTTCTCTGTGGACTCACCACCTACCCCAGGACTTTCCCCACTTCGTGTCAGCCCACCTTTCTTATGTACAGCCAGTGTGAATTTAATAAACTTTCTTTCCTGGAGACCACTCAAAAATGTGCCGTTTCTCGAGTCTGGCAAACAAGTTGTTTCTGCTAACTACTGGTCTTGCTGCTGGTGAAGCAGAAACCTCCTTCTGCCCCAGGACTCAGTCCTTATCTGGCCTGCATCTGCAAAGGCTCAATAAACCCTCTTATTTCAGAGACCTCACGGGCTCTAGAGGTTTTGATTTCTCACCCTCTTCCTACATGATGCTATTGCTAATGTGTTGTATGTGTCATGTGTGTCTACTCTGCATTGAAAATAGAAATTTTAGTGAAGTAATTCCGGCCAAGGAAATGATGCTGGAGTTCTTGTTCACGAAGCCAAAGAATGAGCTTCACAAACACTCAAGCTAGGAGAGCAAGGTACAGGCTTTTATTTAGAAATAAAGTGAAAGGACAGAGCTCCTGGCTCACGCCAGGAGGGGACAAGAGAGTCCGGGGTGGTGCGTTGTCTAGGGGTTTTATAGGCAGATGAGGATTTTTTGAGAACATGAAAAAAGCTTAGGGGTGTGGACCTGCTAAGTGGTGTCTGAATATCTAGAATTAACTTAACACAAGGAATTTCCTGCCCGACTTTTTTTTGGGGGACACCTGTGTCCTGGTCTAGGAGCATATGAAACAAGGCTACCTGCTCAGCCTGACTCCAAGGTGGGCTGAGGCATTGTTTGCTAAAGAGTAAGTTAAGTGCAATCTTATCTTTAAGGTGGAATCCTTCTTGCTTTCATTATGTTGTTTACATCTGGGTCTGCATGCTAAATTAGTTGCCCAGTTTGCAAAACCACCCCATCAGATCTGAAAGAGGAAAGACAGCACATAGGCCTGGGCCTTGTAGCATGCTAAGGTGAATCTTACACATGATTACAAATCATTAGCATAATAACAACATGTGCTACTCTTCTTTATCTGGGGAACATTAACTGATCTCACTGAAGAATGACCCTAGAGCTCAATGTTTAACACAGAGTTTTGGTAGGGGGTTTCCTTGCATGTGGTTACATTGCTCTGACTGCAAATAGCCTGCCTTGCTTTTTCCGGAGGCCTCCCCCTACTCTGACTACACCCACGGTCCCTGTCTCAGAAACACACATACATATTTAAACCAAATTGTGATGGTAGCAAGCCCAGCACAAATAAACAACGCCAGTTAAGGATACTAGAGAGTTTAGTTGCCAGCTGGTGGTGACAGAGCATGGGAGAGCGCGGGCAAAGAAGGCCTATGGGCCCAAGGCGGGGCCTCTGCTTTCAGGTTTCCTCGATGGCAGAGTTGGTCGTTCAGATGCATAATTGCAGCTATTAAAATCCTTTTTATAGGCCACAAAAAATTTTTTTAATGCTTGCATAATATTTAACAGTATATTTAGGGTATCAAAGAACTATTGAAAGAGGCACTACTGTGGGAAATAACCAAAGGAACAGATGTTGAACACAGAGAGATAATTTTACTCTCCAGTTAAGACTTTCTTCCATAACAGATCCCACAGAAGATTTTAAAATTTTATAGCATCTTCAAAAAGAACAGCAGTATGTGGAATGACATTGCCTCTATTATCGTTATTTTAACATTCTGAGCCCAGGGGGAAGAAGTTTATTTGAGAAGAGCTCCTTTGGCTGTGTAAGATATAAAATAAACAGGGACATCCTCTCTGGCTCTAAGTCTAGTTTATTTGTTTGTCTATTTTTTTTTGTCCCCTGAAGGCCAGAAACCACAAATTAATAATCCTCGAAAAAAATACAAACTGGATAACAAGAAGTAATCGCCAAGAAGTGGGCGCACCCTTCCGGGCAGAGGGTGTGGCTAGCTGCCTCCAGGGCAGGAGAAAGCCCAGCTTTGTGGAGTCTGTGTGGTTTTGGCAACAGGTAGCTCCCAAATTCGGCTTTTAAAGGTTCCCTTGATCTCCATGCCACCAAGCTCGTGTCCTTGGTTCGCCATTTATTCTGCATCTGTGACAGTCCAGCCCTGTGCTGGCTCAGCGGGGAAGGCAGCGGCTGGTGTGACCTGGTCCCTGGCCATCCAGGTAGCAGGCAGTGCTCGTCGGAGTAGGAAAAGACAATCGTGATGCAGGGAAATGTCCTCAGAGCTTCTTGTTCTGAATCTATGGTTCTTTTCAGCTTTATATATAAGACCACTTTCATGTAAACTTACTCTCCTTTATCCCCACATGAAAATGTAAGTTTCCATTCAGCCTTCATGGCAAATATGTACAAACCATAGCACAACAGTCCTTCAAGCCAGTAAATACGATGTTCGCACCCAATACCGGACCAGACAACACTATGGCATCCTAACAGAATGTAGAATATTAAAACACATGTGTACTTCACAAATCGTAAGTATTACCCATGCATTTCTCCCCCTTTTCACAACTTCACTCTTTAAATGGAACCGTCTTGAACCATTCAGTGCAGTTCACGCTAATACTGGGAGCATTCTGGAGGCAGATTAGGATAAACTCAACTAGAAAATCAGGTTCAGAGAGTGCTAATCGCTTCATTCACTGATTTGCACATTGGCTTTGAGTCCATCAGTTCACACTCGGGGATCCCCTCTGCACACGGGACATTATCTAGCCTACCCCCGGCCAGTGGGTGAGCGAATGCGAACACCATGCCAAGTGCAATTAGAATGTGCTCTCCAACTGCCTGGTGCCAAAAACAAAGCTAGGTATTTCTAAAGTCCGATTTAGAAACGTCTGTTTCTGGTATGTTTGCTTGCTTTCTCTTTTTTTAGGGGGTGGGGGGATTTACATATTTACATTAAATGCCTCCAGAGCAAAGATGTGTTTCTCAGCAAACTTGCCGTCAGGCACCACCACTCCCTCCCTGGAAGGGAGGGTACTGGGAAAGCAGAAGGGAGCATAGCCCCAGGCACTGAGGGGCAGGGCCTTGTTCCGTGAAAACCACCTCATGCTGACAAAAGATGTGACACTTTCTGTAACCCTGTAGAAGGAACATAGGTGTGAATAGACCTTTAGCAACCGGAGCTGAAGACCCACAAAATCCCCTTAGATATAATTACCAGATGCACATCAGGTCAGAGTGTGCCCCAGGAGGGCGCGGGAACGGAACGGGTCCAGGAAACTTCCCGTCTCCTTACGGCTCCCGTTGGCTGGATGCGTTAGCGAGAACGCACACTTGAGCCTGCGGTTCCGCTTAGCAATGAGGTGCAGAGCTGCTTCAGCCTCACTCAGCCGACCCTGGGAGTATAACCAACGAGGTGATTCAGGAATGAATCTGAAAGAGGCGTCATCGAAGGCTGTATCTTCATATAGGCGTACGTGCACAAGAAGGGGACATTTCGCCTACGCAGGATGGGGATTCCCTCATCACAACCCAGTCCCATGTTGGCTTTGAGTTTGACTCTCCCAGTGACATACGGAAGAGAGAGAGAGAGGGCTACTTTCAACACCGTGCCAGCGTTAACCAGTGGCCTACTTTATGAAAGGAAATCAAGAACACATTTCCAAAAGGCAAACAGGGTGCATTTACTTTTAAGCACATTTAATACACGAAGGCAAATTGAGTATATAATACTTCGGTATTATACAATTTTCTTATACAATAAATAATAATGCAATTATTATTATATACAATATAATTGCATTATACAATACAAATTCTTCATAAAGCATGGATTAGACATTCGGCTCTAAATCATAACCAAGTGTTATTAGAATAATACTGCAGAGACAGTAGGTTTTTTAGGTTCTAAAAAAGCCTCCCAAAGAAGATAAAAATCTTTATTATCTTTTCAGAAAACTTCCTAGTATCTCCCTTGTTTAAACTAGTATCTCACAATTTTAAATTAGTGTTTAATATAGTGATACACTATTAAAGAGGGGGATTATTTTGAGACAACATATAAAAATTAAAAAGGTTTATCACATCTTAACTACTTTTGAGTGTTTACTACTTCAAAATGCTGAATCAACTGACATACTTGCTTCAATATGTCCTAAGGTTATTCCTGATCCTTAAAGAATAAAGGTATTTTCTGGTTAATTCCAGTTATAAAACAACAGTTTTTCTACTAGACTTACAAAGTAGTGAACATTTATCTTGCCACTGATATCTTCCAACAGTTTCAAGACTTGGGTATTACATCTACTTTCTCCTCTTCACAGTTTTATATACACTTAGAGGACTCTTCAAAGACAAAACTTGACAGGAACATGCAAGTCTTGTTTACTAAACACAACATCAAGTACCTTTTGATTTAATTTGACATGATTTGCTTAAAATGCATTCTGCATAAATAATATTGGCTACTTAAGATGCCTTTTAGAATTTGCCATGCTTTGCATGGACAGCGGATTGGCAACAAACATTACAGAATTTGGAACTTCACGGACAGCTACTCAGTCAATGAGTGTTTACTGAACATGTTCATTTTGCACCGTGCAACGTAATAGGTGCCGAAAAGAAAAGACAATAGAAATGTAAAGGCAAGATTTTTCCTAGGAATTTTGCTACTGGGGAGAGAATATTCACACATTTGTCAACAAAAGTAAGAACTTCTACAACATCGTGAAAAACCCCTTTATTAACTTCTCCACTGCCACTGATACACAAATAAATAATCAAGTAAAATACTGCCCTGTTGGGCATTAGGTCTGCCAGTCATCAGTTGGATTAACTGGCCCTATTCACAGGGCTGCATATGAGGGGCTATGCAAAACACCTGATTCGGTCTAAATACAAACAGAAAGAACATAAAAGAAGACCACTGGGATGAATATAGAGAGTCCACTTGGGATAGAAAAACAAGTGAGATACTAGGAAGTTGTCATAACAAAAGTTAAAACTGAGGACGACTGTAAGGAGAGAGAAAAGGACAAAAAGGAAATAGCCAAAATATTAAGTCATTCTCTTTGGGTAACTTAAATCATTTTATCCCTCTCCATAAACCTCTCTGTGTTTGCAGAACTGTTTATAAGCAATAAAAATGAACTTTTAAAACTTGGTTAAGTCGTTTTCACATATAATATTTGATATCTGAGAAAGGGTTTACCCTGATGACGTAAACATAGGACCTGATATTTTAACACATTTTGAGAAGCCAATAAGGTTACTGCTAGGAAGGTTCACCTGGCTGTCAATTGGAGGATCTGGGAATATAAATTCTAACACAGGCAGATTCCGCATACCAAACAGTAAGACATGTTTTTGAAAGAAAGAGCAGGCACCTGCTGTCCTCTGCCTGCTGTCTCGGTGCTCTTCAGAAGCTACACTGCTAATTTGACAGTGTTGCCTCTGCTCAGAAATGTTCTATGAATTTCCTAAAAGGGGGCAACCTTTGTAAATTAATGGGGCAGTGATTTTTAAAACAAAACTATTCAAATTAAAGAAATGTGAATTGAGCTAAGAATTTCGGCTAAGTAATAATGTTTCTAGTAAAACAAACAAATAAGGTATGACTTAGATAATGTGACTTTTCCTTATGGGGCTGATGGCTAATTCTGAAAGCTAATTCCGAGTCCAGTAGATATGAGGGGCCTCCTACCGTGTAGAAGACCCTGGGTTTTGGTGCTGGGGGACATGTAACCGAGCAGAGACCTACTGCTGTCAGGGTGCTCCTGGAGTATGAAGAGAGCTGGGCTCCAGTGTAAGGCAGAAATAGGAGGGCCATCGAAGACTCCGGGGAAGTGCTATAGAATTCAGAAAAGATAGTGACCTGTAGCTGGAGGTATGATCAGGACAAATTTGGAAAGAGTGGCATTTGGGCAAACTGGAAGGCTATCATTAAGTAAGAAGAAATGGAGAGAAGAGCATTGAAAGGGCAGACACGGCCACGTGAAGGAGGCGCAGAAACAGAAAAGCATAAGATGTATACTGGAACCATCAGGCAGCTCGGTGCGCCTGGAACACCGAGGACATGGGTATGGGACGTGGGATGGGAGAAAATCAGGAAAGATAAATTGGAGGCCAGCTGTGAGAAGCTGTACGTTCCAGGCCTAGAGGAATAAATATATGCTGTAATTTTACATGCTCTTTTCTGTTTCCTATTTCTCATGACCTGAGTTCATTTCCCACTGTATGTTTTCCACCGAGCCCTAGGCATTAACACTCAGGCTACACATTCAGCCAAAGAAAGGCAGAATGGCTTGGACCACCCATCAAACTCTCTCTACTACTGAACAAACGATGAGGGCCAGATTTGATTGAGAACTATAAGGTTTATTAAATATTTAAGAGAACATTCATTTATCTACCAATAGTTACAAGAATGCTTATTAACTCAAGGACTATACAAGGTACCCATTTATTCCAAAAGTTACAAGGCACAAACTAATAAAATATTGTTAGACTCCCTTTCTACTGAAGTTATCTCACTCCAAATCACATAACTAAATATATTTAATACATTTTGCTTTTTTAAATATAGGTTGACTCTTTCTATTATATTCATTTTTGTATTTAATTCTCCTAGTTTCAAAGAGAGCATGAAAACCAATGGCAGTGCAGTCCTCACCAAATCTCCATATGTAGAACTTGAATAAAGAACTGCTAAATTAAAACTCTGAGCGAAAATTCTACTACAGGTATCCCTTACTTTACAGCACAGAAGAAAGCTGGTACTATTGACTGAAAATTTTATTTCTTTCAAAGATTCTGTGATTGAAATGGCCCAGGTGGAGTCTCACCTTAGAGCAGCCTGGTGTGACATTTGAGCAGGTTGTAGAACCCTGACCTGACCAGGGGATCACCCTTTTACTGCTAGAGCCCAGGCATTCTCAGGACTTTTCCTGTTTCTGAGATTCTTTCTGCACCCACAGTTAGAGGCCCTGAAGTGGTCCTCATTCGTAGGATGAATTGTTGCCACTACATAGTCAATATGAATAGACTGTCCTATAATATCGAACCTCAGTTGCATACCTAGCGTATGATCTCACCAGCCTAAAGTTCTTTAAGCTTGAGGCATTCGGTTAAAAAAGAAATTGGTACCTTACATCAACAATTTGAAGGTTAAAATGCAGTGTACTGAGAGGTTACTTTAAATGAGGGATACCCGCACTCTGAATTAATTAAGCATCTCTGTTTCCAGGAGCTGCCAAGCAGTGGAGCACTTGTGGAATAAAGTTCTTCACCAGAGTCAGTTCAGGCAAACCCCTCAAAAAGGGAATAACGCCACTCACTGCCCCGCCTTCTCTTAAGACATTGCTTTTGCTTATTAAATTAACTGCTTACAAGGATAAGAGAAAGACCACTGTTCCCTGCAGGTTAACCAGAACGGCAAGGGTCCTCCAGGAGCGGATGAAGTAGCCCAATAGGGCATACTGGGCGATGCCAACTGCAAAGAAGAGGCCACCAGTCAATCCTAATTTAGGGAAAGGAGAGCTGTTACTGGAGAGGGTATTGTCTGCACCATCATTTCCAGCCCCCGTCACAGAGCCATTGCCTGCGGCAGAAAAGAAAAACCTACACAAATATCAAGCGCCAGATGATAAAAACATAAGAGAGGCCAGCAAATTAGTGGGCAAGGAAGGACAAATGACAAAAACAAACTACATGTAGTCAAGATGAATTTTCAGGGTTTGTGCAAATGCTTTCTGCATCGAATGCTGTATCGACATCTACATGAACATATGCTGAAGCTTAGAAATATTTTTTGCTGTGTGGCAGTAAGGCTCTTAGGTCACTAGGTTATTGCATTACTTCATCTTTATCACAGAGGCTGTGCCTGAAATGCTTATCTTAAATCACAGCCTACTCCGCAGTTCTCCCTACTTCTCTTTCCTACTTTATTACCATTGGATATATGATATTTTATATGTATTTGTTTCCTGTCTGTCTCTCCTCCATAGAACATAAGCTCCATGAGGCATGGAACTTTTGCCAGCACACTGACAGAAAAAAAATCAACCATGGGATTGTTAAGAAACCTATGTCTTTTGAGATCAATACTGAGATGGGTATTAAATCCACTGGCTTATCCAATATGCTTACAAATTCTATACCTCTGACACACTTTCTAGATCTGCTACTATTGCTATTAGCAGGGGCAATAGCTAGTGTTTACTGAGCATAGCCTTTTACATGCATTGTCCTATAAAGCAGGTACCATTATTGGCCATATTCAAAGTGAGTAATAGCTCAGAGTGGCTAGGACGTGAAGCTGCGAGCGGCAGCCAGGATCACACCCTGGTTGGTCTGACTGGGAAGCCTGCATGCTGTACCATTCCTCCTTCTCCACCTTTTGATGAAAGTGGGCATCCCATTACAAAAGGACTTTGTTGATCTTGTTACAAGAATTTTCTACAATGACGCTATAAAATAAATATTCCCTTCTATTCTTTTCCATAATTATCAATCTATAACAGTTACTTGGATACCCTGCCCTAGTGAGGAAATGGGGGAGCAAAAAGGAGAGCTGAAGTGACAGCATGTTCGGTGTGCTCAGAACGTCAACCAGAACACGTGGTCTGATAAGTAAGGGAATGGGGAGAGTGTGATTTCCCTGGAAATTTAAGATAATCAATAGCTATTACAGATTAATTATAGTGCATTAGATAACACCTGGCTTCCAAGAGTAGGCTTTTTGTCCTTGTTCACAACAGTTCTGAGCATTCAGTGTCCACTGACAACGATGCAGACAAAAGACAGCCCACAGGATGGGACTGTTTCAGAGGGACCACTTTCAGACTGTAGTTCTGCCACATGCTGCTGTGTGACCTTGGACAAATCATTAAATATGATTTGAACCTGGTGACTCATCAATGAGACCGTACCTACCTCAAAGGGTAGGTGTTAGGTTCAGATGAAATAATGCATGCTGTACAGATGTTAATTATATTGTCCTACTATAATGTGAGTATTGTCCATTTTATCTATTAACCTTCCCCCAAAAGCCATCTGGTGCCTCCTGCGGTGAGTATCTGTTACAAAGTATTGTCTACCATCACTCCTATCTAATTCCAAGAACACCCCTTTCCTTTCTTAGAGAGGGGATCTGTCCTACTTCATCCTTGTAGTTCAGGCGGGGGCTGCCAATCACGGTTGGCCTAACTGCAGTGACCCCCTGTGCACCATTCCCAGCTCTCCCCCAGGATTTTTAATACTGGCCTTGGTGATGTGACCTGAAAGCTGCTGGGTCTCCTCCCTAACTGAGCAGAGGGAGCTTCTGGGAGAGGATGGCGAGCAGAGATGCAAAGCCTCTGACTTCCTGGTCCTGGGCATCTCTGAAGCCTTGTTCCTAAGCAGTGCAGTCAGGTTGACCAAATGATTTGCAATATGTAAGCTCATCAGAGTTGAGTCTCTGTCGCTTACAATCAGTAAGTCTTGGTATCAGTTAGATAGGATGAACAAAAGGAAATGATTCAAACGTATCTAGTTTGATGACCTTAAGTACGGTGATGGCATTACCATAGGTAGAGGTCCCAGGAGATGATAGAGATGTTAGGTTTTCAAAAGCAATAATTTTTTTGAGGGTCCAATAGACATTCACATTTAATGTCCAGCCAGAAGCTGTACCTGTGTGCCTGGAAATGACCAGAGGGTTAGGATGCAGAGATGTAGATGTGATCGACAACAGTGGTGGTTTTGTGACTGTTTATGGGCCTGTGCGTATTTATCTTGTTTTTCAGATTCCTTTTCTGCTTATTTTAATTTCAGGTCTGCTACTATTACTGCTCCATTTGCACTAGTAAAAGCTAAATTTCAGCTGGTTAGGAAATAGTATACAGCTCTGACTTCACTTTTGTAAATGGCACCAGCAATCCATCCAGTTTTCAAGCAAAGCCGTGAAGTCTCCTTGATTCCTTCTTCTCTCCCGCTCTTATGCTTTAGCAAGTCATGTACATTCCAACCCAAATCCAGGTCAAGTGGGTCAGCTCCCTTCCACCTCCACAGCCCTCACCTTGTCTAAGCCACCACTCTGCTTCACGGGGGCCACCACAACAGCCTCCTGAATCGGTTTCTACTTCTGCTCCTCTGCGACCCATTCCACACACCTACCAGGGTCATGTTCTATATATAAGATCCTATCACTCCTGTATTCAATTCTCCCACCGGCTTCCCACTGCACATCAAATAAAAATGAATTCCTCCTTTGGCTTACCGTGGGCCCTACATCACCTGGTTCCTCCAACTTGCTCTCTCCTTCCTCTGCCCCTCCCCCTGATCCACACTGCAGCCACAGGCCCCGTTTCAGCCCCTCAGAGAACCTCACTCCTGGCACAGGGCCTTGGTCCTTACCCTTCCATCTGGGTACATGTTCTTCCAGAACCAGAACCTCACATGCCTAAGTCGCCTTCATCATCCACATCTTACATCCAACACCTACGTTGAGGTTTTTCTCTACCTACCCTACTAAAGTGACTATACCCCACAATTACTGTTTAGTCCATTACATTGTTTAACTGTTCTTCATTATACCTATAATTTTCTGAAATTACCCCATATTTGTTCTGCCTTTCCTTATTAAAACATAAGCCCCACGAGAGCACGGACCTTTGCTCCCCCACTCCTGTCTTGTCTACCCTTTTATCCTGAATGCCTAAAAACGCAGTGGCCCCCACACGGCAGGGTCTGTTTGGTAAATGGATGTTGCGGAACAGATAACGCAAAGGACACGCTCTTGAAGGATACATCGCAGTATGTTAACCATGGTGGCCGCTAGGTGGTAAGACTAGCAGTATTCTTTATGTTTGACTTGTACAGATTTCTTGATTTCTTTCTTTTTTTGGTCATGAACACCAATTTTTTTTGGTTATAGATAGTTAATATAATAAAGTAATTAAATAATAAATATATTAATATAAAAATTTCATACTTTAGTATTTTGTTAATTGCAAATGGGACAAAAATGTTTTCAGTTTGTACTTACACCTTTTGTACATATTTTACTAGCATTTTACAAAGCATGCAATTATTTTGTACTCAAAGCATCATTTTTCAATTTCTTTTTACTGTTAAACAATTAGGCTACTTCCAATGAATCCCCTCCAGCTCCACAGTTTTTCCCTTCTTGCGGCTCATTAGCATATCTGAAGCCTCAGGAGCGCATAACATTGTACCAGAGAAAAACCAGCTGGAGAAGAAAGGCCAAGGACAAACCTAGGGGCAGAGAGGGCCTGTGGGAGAGGGAAGAAGGGAACCCTCGCCCAGGAGGCCCTGGTGCCACCGGACTCGCACCTCCGTCTCGGGTGCGCACCGGCCTTCGGAGAACTCCCTCACTCTCTCTCTGAACTTCACATTTTGGGCGACCATCTGGTTCCTCTGTTGCAATTTTTTTCCTTTCAATCTTTTTTTTTTTTTTTGCTACAGAAATTTTAATGGCCTCATTTCACTCCGTTTCAAGGACAGGAATGGGAGGTCCAAGCACTTTCGTAAGAGTTTGTCACTGGCTGTAGGTGACTGGCAAGGCCACAAGAGACCAGAAGGTCTTTGTTTTGCTCACCACAGGCAGCAGGACAGAAATAATCCTAAATAATCCAGCAGGGGTCAGGGGCAGTGCATGTCTTTTGTAAAGAAGCATCTTCATGGAACAACTAAACTCAAATGTTAATATTTTAATAGAGGAATGTGCTAGGTACTTGAAAAATATGTCCCATGAGGCTCTACGTGAGCAAGATTTAGGACTTCAGGGAAGCCAGGCTCACTGCTTGCAGGTCTTCCCCGCATGAAGTGGACGGTCATGATTGCCAACATTACTAATGTCTAGGGAAGGCCCAGCAAGTCAAGCCCACTACCTGAAAAGGTGATGCTGAAGTGTCAATACAAACTGAAGACTCCGATGAAGTTTTCTCACTGGTCTGAGCTTAGGAGCTGGGCTAAGAAAAAAAGCAGCCTGCCCCCAAAGGTTTGGGACCTGCTGTACACAAAGCGAATCACAAAGCACCACGCGAGACGTGGGCAGGAAGCCAGCCCTGCTAGGATGGAGTTGGTGCGTCTTGCTCGCCAGCCTGGTCCTAAGTTTTCCGACCTTACACCCCCTTTAGCTCAGACAGCAGTTCTGTGAACATATAAACAAGAGCAGATGTCCATTTTATTTAGCCTTTGTCTTCAGCTCAGTACCTTAGCCCTCATCAACTTCAAAAATAACATTGGTGAGAAAGAACGGGCTGACCAGGCCAGCATTCATGTGAGGTGACAGAATGAAGTGCCAGGAGGAGAGTTGTCACAAAACAGCAGGAAAGATGTGACCTTGGGCACCAGCCAGACCCAGGTTGCAATCCTAGTCCTGTCAGCTACCAGCTACATGGAAACACGTGCATCACCTCGCCTTTTAGGGGCTTAGTTTCCTCATTCATAAAATGAAGGTAGGAATTCTTAACTTGTAAACTCGAGAATAAATGCCTGCTGAGATACCTGGCACATAATACATGCTCAGGAAATGGTAGGTAGCTGGCACTGTGCATTAGTTCTAAAGAAAGACAATGGCACCCTCTCCTACATACCCACCTTCAGACATATTTCTATTGGTCACATGGTCAACCTGTCTCCCATATTAATACAAGAATTTCAGTAGTACTCAATAACTGTCACATGAATGAAATGCAAAACGAACAAAAAGTTGTCACTGCAAACCTCTAGTCCACAACATGGAGTCTCAAATGCAGTCACTCTCCGAAGATGTTATTTTAAGTCAAATGACCTTTCTAAATTATTTATTTTACTACGATGTAGTTCTTGAGATGACAGAATGGTTAAAAATCAAACAGAATATGCCCTCAATTTTGGAACTTAAACATCAGTAAAGAAACACTATGATAGTGTTATCTACCGACTTGAAGAAACCAGAAAGGCCTATGAGATAAGAATTCAATAAAATATATCAAGAAAGCTCAGAGAAAGGAGTTTCTAGTATTTCCTATCTCTGCACTCTTTTTCAGGATAAGGTGAAAAGCAGATAGTGCCCTTTTGGGGAAACTGACCCACTCACAATAACCCATAGGCAACCTGTGAGATGGAGGGCAGGCACACCGTCTGTGAAGCAGGCCCCAGGGGAGGCTTTCTACAGAGGAATACATTCAAGGTCATACCAAACAAACTCAGGAAAGCAAATCTAGTGATTGGATAGAGCGCCTCAAGTCCACATGCACTGTCAGACTCAGGGTTAAAGTACTCGGTTGCCTACAAGGTTTTCTGGAGTAGATAGACCTGTGTCATCTGCATGAAGTTAAGCAGTACCTGCGAGTGCCCAGTAGGTGGCGCCCACACATTCGTTCAGCAAGACAAAGGCCACCAGTGACATTCCTCCATTCATCATGCCCACCAGGAAGCGAGTTACTGCAAAGAACTCATAGGAGGGGGAAAATCCATTTGCAATAGCAAATAAGATGTCAAGAGCAAAACCTAGAAAGAGGGGAACAATATTCAACAATCCAGAAGCAAAACAGCATTTGATGAAAGTAGTCAATTGGGTTTATTAATCTGTAAAGATTAATCTTTGTAAACTTAAAATTTTCCGAGCTGTTTCTTTTCTTTTCTTTTTTAAGCAATTTCTCTTAAAAACTGAAAGGAAAAACTGAGGTTTTCTTTCTTTGTTACGAGTTGATTTCTGTCAACCACATACAGTTTTCGATTATTCACGATAACGCTGGAAATTGAAAAACCCTAGCTCAGACTTGACTTGTCAAGAGCGCTATGTTGATCCTGTAAAGCTCATTTGAAACGGAATCAACACACAAGAGGTTAAGGAAATGGATCCAGTAGACTGTCTCAATCTTTGTATACCTTAGAAATATAACTTAGAATTTGGGGGGGTTGCCGAAAGCAACATCATAACATCATCTTTGAAAAGCTTACGGTGCAAATGCCTGGTGCACAGGCCCCTCTAGAATGCTTGGCCAGAATCAGCTGTGACTGCAGCATGGCCTCTTGACAGCGTCACAGACATCAGTTCTGTGTCCCTGTGGCAATTCCCTGAGAACCTTACGGAAACAGTCCCCTGATTTTTCTAATTTCTTTATAAGGAAATAAGTCCTCTCCGTGAGTTCATGAACACACTAATAGATTACCTGTGAGGTAGACTTTTTTTCCTCCCAAAGCGATCTGAAAGCTGACGGAAAGAGAAAACACCCACAAACACACCACTGAAGAAAAAGGAGCTTGCCGCGCTGACTTTGTAAGATCTGTTGGCAATTAAAAACCACTGGAGGAAGAGAAAACAAAAGAGAAACATTTTTTTTTTACAATTTATTTTATTTTAGTATCATTAACCTACAATTACATGAGCAATATTGTGATGATTAAACTACCTCCTTCATCCGGTCCCCCCCACCAACCCTATTACAGTCACTGTCCATCAGCGTAGTGAGATGCTATAGAATCACTACTTGTCTTCTCTGAGTTGTACAGCCCTCCCCATGCCCCACCAACATTACGTCTGCTAATCGTAATGTCCCTTTTCCCCCTTATCCCTCCCTTCCCACCCATCCTCCTCAGTCCCTTTCCCTTTGATAACTATTAGTCTGTTCTTGGGTTCTGTGAGTCTGCTGCTGTTTTGTTCCTTCAGCTTTTTCTAAAGAGAAACATTTAGATCACAAGGAAGACGGATGGATTGTGTTGCCTATTAATAAACTAAATGTATAACAGAAATGTGTACACTGGAACTTCTCTACCGCATTACCCTGTTAGTAGAATTTGGTAAAGGATCCATCTTGGACAACATACAAGGAGATTTTGTCTTCAGAGACACTAGATAAGATTATTATTGTAAGGTGCTTCCAGAGTACTCTATACACATCTTACTAAACAGTACTGAACACAATATATAATAGCTGATTTTATTTATGCATCTGTTGACTAAGCTCCTCACCCCAGCCTCCTGCGTTTCTTGAAAGGAGGGGCTGCATCTGATTCACTTCCACTTCTCTGACATTCACATACTACACGGCATATATGCAGCAATAAATGAACAGTCCTTTTCTCCAATAAGTTAGTGGGTTTTTAAATCCCTTGAGTACTTTCCTCAAAAAATTAAACCTAGAGTAATTCTAGGTTTACTTCTGGGTACATGCTTAGAGTTGTAAGCAGGGATTCAAACAAGTAATGTTCATAGCGGCATTCTTCACAATAGCCAAAATGTGGAGTCAGCCCAAATGTCCATCCACAGATGAATGGATAAACAAATAGGGTGTACACATACTTGGAATATTACACAACCTTAAAAAGGAAGGAAATTCTAAAAAGCTACAACACGGATGAAACTGCTGAGGAGGAAAATTCTTCCTCTAACCCTTCAAGATTCTTGTCACTGGTCTAAAAATTAACTTGACATGAGATATATTAAAAGGAGAAAATAAAGTATAATTAGTAGAAAAGAACCATTCCAGAAAACTCATAAATAGGAGTTAAAGAGCAAGAAGAAAAAGCAAGGGGCGAATGCGATATCACCAACACAAGGGGAAATTTGACTCAGGGAGGAAGAGGTAGTTCAGGATGTCAAACACTGCTTCAGGCGAGGACAGAGATGCACGGCTATTCTTGGAAACAAAGGGACACTTAAAAATGGAAGTTTCAGTAAAGTACGGATAGAAGCCAGATTTGAGAAGGTTAAAGAACCGGAGGAGGCCGAGGAATTGCAGGCAGTGGGTGCGTGCAAAAACGGTTTCCATAAGTTTTGCTGTAAAGAACCAAGAAATGGAACAGTAGCGGGACAGGTGTGTAAGGCCAAAGATTATCGGCCTCCTTTTTAACAGAGGTGCATGTTGATGAAAGCGATCCGGGAGAGAAGATATCCTTGTAGGAGAAAAGAACTCGGAAAAGCAAGAAGGGATGGGATTGAGTGTACAATGTAGGGAGATTAGCCTTTCACAGAAGCAGGGAGATGCCGCCATAGAGGGGAGGGAGGGAGGAAGGCAGCATGTGGGTTCAGAAGCAGGCAGTGGAGGAACTCTTGCCAATGGCTTCATATCTTTTTCATTGAAATGGCAAGTGAGGTCGCTAGGTGAAGGGAGTAGAAGTGGAGGGGGAGTTTGAAGTTTAAGGAGAAAGATGACACACAGGCTCCTTAAGAAGGAAGATGTCAGGACGTGGCCCATTCAAGGGAAATGCTGCAGGGTTGCCGGGGCACGCTGAATACACACTTGAGCTCTGTGGTTATCCATCTTACGAGGAGGAAGTAGGGTGTTACGTTTACACAGAGTTGGGGATTTCCCAGGAGTACTACAGAGAGAGAGAGGCACCAGGGAACTGAGGGGATTTGCAAAGGAGTAATTATGAAAATAATGGAGTATATGCTGGTTAGGAGAAACGGAAGACATAATGACGGCGGGTAGTGAAATAATGTCATCATCAGCAAAACCTCCATTATCATTAATTTCTCTGTACTTCCCACTCTTGCCCTAACTGGAACTTGGTTGTCCCCTTGAGAAATCACTCAGTTAACTGGATCGCTCTCAGCTGGAGGCTGGTTTTCCTTTTGTACCCACTGACCTGAGAGCCTGGGATGGGAGTAGATACCACACTGCAAAATTATTAGCTTCTGTGAAGATCACATTATCAGACTGTGTAATCTACTCTCCTTCCGGGGCTGGGACGCTAGCTTGTTTTGAAATGAATACTCCTCCTTTCTTCCACAGTAGTGGAATGTTTAGCTGGGTATAGGGCTACCCAGACTGAAGACTGCATGTCCCAAACTCCCTTCAAATTAGGTATGGCCACATCGCCAAATTCTGCACAATGAATGTAAACAGAAACATCATGGGGCAGCTTCCAGAACTTGTCTTACGAGACAGCCGATGTTCCCTTTGCCTGTTCTTCCCATCTACTAGCCTACTGTTTAGAACGTCCATATGAATACTGGAGCTCTATCTAGGGCCATGATGAAGACAGCCACATATTAAGAGTGGGAGTGTCAAAAGCTGGGAGGAGCCTGTCTCCCCGAGGACACGGGGCTAGGGCTCAGACACTGGCAGATTTTTTAAGTTCTCAGGTTAAGCACCCCTGTGCTGGCCTTCGTCATCCTCCATCACTGCGTCACCTCCAAACTCTGGAGTTTGAACTTCCCGCTCGCTCTGACATCACCATCCCCCACTCCTCCAACTCACTTCTTCCAGTACAGCCCACTCCAAATTCTTCAACCTCTTCGGCACCTCCAGTTACCAAACTCTACATTAAGTGTGGCTGGAGTCATCAGAAAAGATGAATCAAGTTAAAGAGCCCTGACTTAAGGATCTGTGAAGGAAAGGAAAATTCCATCAAAAAGGCTATAATACCATCCTTCCAACCGGACACCTGTCAGCAGTTTCAGGAAGGAGTGGCGTATGGGATGCCTGACCAGCAAATTTCAAATTCTGATTCTCAGGCTGCCAGTTCCAAATGTCAAAGTAATTTCTATTCATTTTTCTTCATGTCAGTGCTGCTTGAGCTTATCCATTTCCTTATTTCTCCTGGAATACATTCAGGAACTGATAGAAAAACTGAAAGGCACTGCCAGCTTTCAAAAAAAAAAAAGCAAATTAAAGCATATGAAGCTGGAACCCAGGAAACCTCCCTGACAGATCTAGGTGAACTGGGCAGGTCAACTCAGGACGGCAACTCAAGGACTTAGGACAACATGTTTACAATCACTTTCCATAACCATGGTTCCCCAGCATGTGAGATTTTGGCTTCAGTGTTTTGTTGGCAACTTTAAACATTTCCAAAATAGTTTATATATTGATCACATAGCTACTATGTGATCTAAAGGTTTACTTTGTCAAAGCTCAGAGCACAAACACTAGGAGAATGATCCCTATACTTTTTGAGAGGATGTACCAGTATAACCAATCTTTAAAATGTCACTCAAACCCTTAACAGGCTAGAGATGATTTTGATTCTTCCATGATTTTTCTAAATGGCAAGCCAAATTCCATAGCTACAGAATTCATTTTCTCCTTAAACCAATTCATTTTGATTTGAAAAAAATCACTTGCAAGCTGAAAAAGCAGGAGATCTTTTCCCACAGATAAACAAAAAAGGAAGAATATAAAGATGAACTATTTTCAGACTCTCAGGCTGACAGAGCTACATCTGTTTTGTTTTATAACTAGCATCTGTATTTGTGTTCATATGCTTACCACGATCACCGAATTGAGTTCATATGTGGGCATTTATTATACTGCATTTTCAAAACGAATTTGAAGGGGGTAGCATTAAAAGCAATGATATAAGCATTCACTCATATAAAGAAAGCCAACCTGAAATTTAGGAGAAAATGGGGACAGATACCAACAGCAGGTGCCTGGAACATAAATATGGCAAAGAGCGCTGTGGGGACAGAACCTAGGTACCACACAGAGCTTTCCGGCTCTCGTGGAGGGAAAAAAGACAGACGAGCAGAAGTGAAGAGAGTTGAGACAGTTACTACTGACTGGCAATTAATGAAGCATCTGGGAGTTTTCTATTTAATATTTGGATTCTTCCTGCTTATGTGTCAAGAAAAGTTGCTCAGCTGCAATACAGAAATTGGAATAGACCCATCAAAGGTCATAATAGTGATCCAGGCCAGCCTGGATAGGGTGGACACCTCAGAGAAGAGACTGGATTCAAGGTGGATAGAAATCTGGACCGAGTCATCCATGAATAGGTACTACGATGTCGCTAGCATGGATTAGATCAACCCAGATGGATGAGGCATGAAGATAAATTTTAAAGGAAGTAACAAAGTGTGTTTTTAGCATCTTTTTGAAATCATCAAACCTTACACTTTACAGAAATGCCACAAGTCAAAACATTTTTCTGAAATGGCAGACATAGGATAACCTGAAAAAAGAACGTGTTGCTTTAAAATGGGCTGCATGCTTACATAGTCCTAAAAACAAAATTAATATCCGAGTAATGAAAAATGTGTATCCAAGATATGTCAAATAAGAAGGCTGTAGCACCTTATATCAGGTAATAACGAACCAATTTTCACATGATGTTCTCCTGGAATCCCAACAACCACCTTTTAGGATGGGTTCTTCTTATTATATTAGTATTAGTATTTCCATTTTGTAGATGATACCACTGTAACTCATACACAACTACACTAGAGCAGGCAAGGGGGTCTGGACCTAATTACAGGACATCTGTCTCAAAATCTCCTTGAGGACTGTATGTTTGAGCTAGTTAAGACCTAGGATTCTGGAGCTAACCAGTGATTGTAACACTGTATTTAAGTGTATTAAGCCAAAAACACAGAAATGACAATATATTGGATAAAGACTTTATTTTTTAACCCTTAGCATGTGCTCCATTCAAGAAGTCATGAAAAAACCCAATATTAGAAGGAATACTAAAACAAGTATGTCCCTGTGACCTGGGGTAGCAGAACCAGAGGCTGTAGAAAGAAGAGGGAAAAGGAAGAAAAAGGAAGGTTCCATGTCAAATACGAAGTTAAGGGCACGTGGCCTGTGTGCTCGGGAAACGAGGGGCGGCTGGGGGTGGGAAGAGAGTAACATATCGAAAAATCAACTTCCAAAGTGTTTTTTTCGGGGGTAGGGGAGGGTTATCTCATTCCACAGTATCTGTTTGAAATACAGATACTTACTAAAATTTCTGTACTTTAATTGAACTTTAACACTAAATGTCTATTTGACATCCTTGTACCAACAGGACACAGAAGCCCATCCCCAGGTCGCTTTCTTTTCTTGACCCCGCTGACAGCTAACTTACCATTCCCTACACCCTAGAACACAGGTTATAGGAGATGTTTCTTAAATTGGTCATGAATATTAGGAAGACTAAAAAGCAAGAAGGACCCCTCTTCAACTAATTTGCTGTATGACCACAGACCACTCTAATGGGAGGGACAGTGAAGGATAAATAAAAGCCCTTTACTCCAGGCTTTTCCGAGCATCAGGTTATGTTCCTCTCCCAAGAAGGCTCCGCCCCGTTGTCCTCCCTATTTGGGCCCACAGTGGGTGAACGACTCTGCATTACCCACTGCTTTGCAGCAGCCCCAGGGCGGACATGAATCCCCGAAGGAAAATATGCATTCCTCATCCCAGTTTTGCTGAGATGCCTGGTGCCTTGGTACAGGCTGTGCCCCAGCCACCCGTGCCCGCCCCCAGCCCCATCTCTTCCCCTGGGAGCTCCTATTCAGCCTTCATGACACACCTTAGGCAGCTCCTCTCATGTGAAGTCCTGCCTGATTCACTGGGGCACAGCTGACCACGGTCGCCTTCCTGCCATACATCTTGCTATCTTTGCTTCTAATATGATGTATGGTGAGGTATGTGTTTCCTTGTCTCTCTCCCCTATGATGCTGTGAGATTCTTAAGTGCATTTTATATCCCAAGTGCTTACCTGACAGCACTGATCAAATATTTGCTGAGTTACTTAGGTAATGAGAGTGAATGCTATAGTCTTACAGGCATCTTCAGATACAATATCTCAAAGTCATGACTCAAGCGTCAAGGTGTGAGTTTACAGACATTCAGAGAACTACCTAACTAGTGACCCTGGAGTCTCTGAATGGTGTTCTCATGAAAGAGCATGTGACGGAGATTTGGAACTTGAGGGGGTTTCCTTCTTCCTAAGTGATATACAGAATATTCTGCATTTATCTTTAAACTCTACATTACTGAGAAAGAAAACTAAGGAGAAAAAAAAACTGGCAGTTTTCTGGACGTGTGGCTGGAAAAACTATAAAGGCAAAATCTGTGCGACTGAAGCATACACTTCCCAGCATCTGTGTCCTGAAAGCACTTTCACGGGTCCACAAACATCCCTGCTGAGAAAAGCTGAGAGAAGCGCGGCGGATCACACAGCCGTGAGGACCTTGCCATAGATGATACCCTGAACATCCATGACCTTCCAGCCAGGCAGGGGCCATGCAGGTCAGAGAGGGGCACCTAAGTGCCTCACATGGGTGCCATGTCTCTTCTCAAAGGCGGACTCATTATGGGCCCAGTGCAGATTTCTGGCCCCAATTCAGCCTTCCTGAAAAGGGGACAGATAGATCCCTTGCGCAAAGCCTCCCTCATCATAAAGAAACAGGAAGATGAAGGCCACCTCCCTGGCAGTCCAGGTGGGCCAGCATGTGCTTACTAATAGAGTTCCTTGTCACCCAAAGTCCCGCTCTGATGAAAAGCAAGTCACATTACAAGTGCCATAGCCCTACCCAGGCTCCCAACTTGTCAGTTATTTCAAGGCTGCAGGGCTGGAACAAACAGTGGCTTCCCCCACCCGTGCATATGTCTCTGAGGGCTCTGCACAAGCTGAAAGGTGGTTACTGTCGTGTGAAACGTTCTGGACAGTTCCGGAAACAAACTTCAGCCCTCTGCTGTCCTGTATTTCCCGCAGAAATATTTACAGCTTTGTAAGGACAACCTCACTTCAGCAGAAAATCAGGTAATCAGAGGCCTCCTGTGATTAGGGAGTACTTGGACAGGGTACTTCGCGAACAGTTTCATGGTGATTAACTAACTTGCTTCATTTCAATGTAGTTGTCGCTCTGCATTACCACTTAATGGGTGAAGTGTGCAGGCTATAACATTCAGGAGTACCGGCGTAAGGAAGCAAGACATTAAAAAAAAAATTAGCCCCTAAAGCAATTATTGCTGTGAATTTTTCAAATAGTTCTAATACTCTATCTTTTGACCCCAGGGTATGGCTTGGGGAAAATACATTAATCTCCTGATAATAATCAGTCAATTTCAGTTCTTCAATATCCACAATGATATTAAGGATTCCAACCTTACTCTTTTTTGGTTGCAAACATTAATTAAGCATGATAATTGTGTGTCTCCGTGATATTTGGTGCTTTCTGAATGACTCAGAGCTCAGGGAATAATTTGAATACAGCAGACAGCAATTTGCTACATAAACTCACCCCAATGGCTATTAGCTCATTTTAAAATAGGACTCCTAGGTTACAGGGTTTTTTTTTGCATTAATACCATGTTAATCACATCTATATAACCTTTTATTCACCCTTCTCCAAATCCTCCATGAATAACTTCTATGGGGCCTGACATGAATGTAATAAGGTGCAGGGTGGAACTTCTAAAATGTGTATTTTTAACACAATCCCCTTAAACTATAGAGTTCTGCAGACTCTACCTTGATATTTATTTTCAAGAGTTTTACATGAGAGGTCAGCAAGACTTAATACTTGTTCTTTTAACTCTCATTTAATGCCAAATAATTTCAGTAAGAATCATGTATTCTCTGTATGACATAGATTGCATAGTAAGGATATTTGCCAACTGATTGACAAGTTCAGATGCCAATTTTAATATTCCCACTCTGGAAATTTGGAGTAGCCACTGAAAAACTAGAGAGGTCATTAAAACTGAATTAATGCTAAAACATGGAGTGGAGGGCTTCACTCGGGACTGCACACCACCAGAATAAAGGTGGATTCAGTGGGCGGTGTAGACCCAGCAGCCCCTAAAGGACACTGGCTGGAGTGACCGCCCTTGCCGTCCTGCTGAGCGCTGCTGGCCCTGGCTGCTCCTGGATCATTCTTCCTTTGGCTGCTGTTTCTCCATGGACTCTCAGTAGCAGCAGCCAGAAGCTTGGACGCCACCCGTACCACCCACTTCACATCACTCCAGAACTTGGACTACCACCCAAAGAGGGCTCCAATGTCCAAGGCAGAAGCAGACTATGTGAATCCACACGTAACTCACACACTCTGAGCAGGAGGCAAGGACACAGGGTGGACACTTTATTTGCACCTTGAAATAAAATAACATGACCTCGGGAAAAACAAAAGATTCTGCACTAAAAATGTAAAACAGACGAGCCTCTTTTTGGGTCTACCTGAATATATGCAGACAGGAGAGATGGGGCTGACATCGTTAGCACTAGGACAGCAGGCTGCTGAGTTCTGAACACACGGGTAGACCCTGCCACTCTGAGCTCATGCATTCCTGTATTTTTAATTTGCAAATCACAATACAAACATTATGATTGTTTGCCCTTTTCTCCGTGGGAAGTCACTCTGTCGGAGGCGGTATCAAGCAGGGGACCGGCAGCCCAGGGGGCGGGCAGCTATTTTGCTTACGAGCACCGCGTGCTCTCATCCCATCCCATGGTTACCTTGCCAGCCTTCATGCTCACCAGTCCACTGACACATCCTTCCATCTGCTCTTCCCAGGCAGACCTACAGCTCTTCTCCTGTTCCTCATGGAAGTGCCTCTGGGCTGCCAAGGATGCCTGGCAGTGGCAGAGGGACTGGGGCCCTGGACCCCAGTCCTCTTAATGACAGCAGCAGAGACCTGGCTCTTTGACATATGGAAATGCCAACCAAAATACCATCAAAAACTAAAAGCAGCTCCTCTTAAGGAAAAAAAAGTGGTTTGAAATCACTGATATAGTGGAAAGAATATGGGATCACTGAATCGCAGACCAGTGGCTTATTAAGTATAGGATTTAGGGCTAACACTTTAAATTACCTGCCTGCCAGTTGTTTAATGCACAGGCTAGGGCTACTGGCAGGACGACATAAGCAGCACGAAGGGAAGGCCTCTGAGAGGGAGCCTCTCTCTCGTACAGGGGTGCATTAAAAGGCATGGTTATCTGCCTCTTCACACTCCCTACTCCTTATAAAATTCATCGTCTCATCTATAAACTCTTTGCAAAGTAGGGAATTGTCTCATTGCCCCTAAGGATCCTGTGGGGACTGTGGACTTCTGTCCCACTGTGCAGACAACAAAGCCACCCTGCACTCCTCCACTGACACGGGGCCAGGCCACAGGCATCCTTGCAAAGTATCATGAAACCACTCAGTCTCAGAGCAGCTGGTTTAGCATGCAGGATGCACCAAAGACAATTCCCTCAAAACCATGACCCTCGAGTCCCCCGGAGATCCCAGAGCAGCAGTGCATTGCTGTCACCCAATCAAGCAGCTGGGCAGCCCTGTCCCCACCGTCAATTCACCTGCTAGACACTGAGGATCACGGTCTGCACGGAATATTTGTGCCTTCAGATATACCTCTGAGCTGGATAACTGTTTGATCTTCTGATGGGATGAGGATATAATGTGTGACTCTATACCATAAGGAAAATACCATGTATTTATGAATCTATAATGATACATGCAAAATCAAGATGGATAACAGCATATACATCCAAGAATGTGTATCTCAGTGAATCTAGATGGGTGGGAATGAGAAAGAGGACAAATGAGTAGCACAAGGAGAGGGAGAGAAGGTAATGCACAGCGAGAGATAAAGAGAAAAACGCACAGAGACACACAGAGAGAAACGTCAAAGAGACGGAAAGGTGAGACAGACAGGCAGTGCCACACAGACATAAAGGCAGAGAGAAAAGGGGAGGTAAATACAGACAAAGACAGAACTGAAATGGAGAGAAGTGGGGATAGGGAGAAAGACACAGAAAGACAAAATGACAGAGGTCGAGAGAAAAAAGGGGAGACAGAACAGAGAATGAGAGAAAAAGAGAGTGGGAAGGAAAGAAGGAAGGGAGACACACAGCTGGTCTAACAAAGACAGATGGCAGGAGAGACAGTGACTCCCAGACACACCCCAGTGGTAATGAGAAGACATGAGATGCTGTCCCAGGTAGGTAAGGGGACGGCCATCGCAGCCTTTTATCCTCTTCTCAGAGATGCTTTAAAGGTTTCAGCACTTGCTGGGGGAATGATTTAATTCCATTTCCTCTACATCTACCAACTCTTTTTCTTGGGAGTAGACCCTCTGGGCTCTCTTCCTTCTCTATCCTGCCTGCAGGCAAGCCCTGTTAAGGGAGAACCTCGTAGGTGCCAACAGGGGGTATCGGTGATCAGGGCATGCAGTTCTGCTGTCGTAGGGCATGGACCCTACCAGCACTCTCCTTCCTTGTATCAAGACAAGTAGTAGTTGCTCAATGAATATTTGCTAATAATGGCAGCCCTCTGGTAATACCTAAAAGGGCTCGTTATGTTCATTAATATTAATTTAATCCAATTCCATTGGATTCCATTTGTTGGGTGTCTGCTATGTTGAAGCATAGTATTGCTATGTTACTTAATTTACTTTAAAGTACAAAGCACATGCAGTGGGACAGTCCATGTGTTATTTAGGTCAAGCTTTCACCTGGCACCATAAGCATCTAACTAAGGTTTCATTGTCCAGTCATGGTCAGCTGGCCCTCTATTCAGGAAGCCCATTTTCCAGAATGAGCTACCACAAAGGCTTCTGTAATCGTTTCTATCAACAATGGATGTTCTACTTGCTCTTGATTAAAATAGTGGCCTGTTGACTAGCAATGATGAATGTAGAACGTGGGGTATTCCTGACAAAGTTAAAGACATTCAGGATAAATGGATTAGCTCAATATATTTTAGAGACACTCACTACTCCTCCATGAATTTGTGAGATAATCCAGTGCAGTCTGTACTCTATCTACCTAGGGGTGATGCCCTAGGTTAAAACCCCTCCTTGGTCCAGAGCCGATATGAACTCTGGAAGAGTATGTCTGTTGGGAGGGAGGGTCGGGTCAGTACGTTCACTATGAAAAACTAGTTTGCAGTGACCTATCTTGCAAGCAGTGTTCAGAAAACCTACAAAACCATACAGCTAGATGTCTCAAGCCTGCAAGATAGTTTATTTTGCACTTCTTTGATAATAAGAATTAATGAAACCAAGAGCTGGTACTTTGAGAAAATAAACAAAATAGATAAACCCCTACCCAGACTTATCAAGAAAAAAAGAAAGTCTACATACATAAACAGAATCAGAAATGAGAAAGGAAAAATCACTATGGACACCATAGTGAGAATACTATGAAAAATTATATGCTAACAAACTAGATAACCCAGAAGAAATAGACAACTTCCTAGAAAAACACAACCTTCCAAGACTGACCCGGGAAGAAACAGAAAATTTGAACAGACCAATTACCAGCAATGAAATTGAATCGGTAATCAAAAACTACCCAAGAACAAAACTCCAGACCAAATGGTTTCACTGCTGAATTTTACCAGACATTTAGAGAAAACCTAATGCCCATCCTCCTTAAAGTTTTCCTAAAAGTAAAAGAGGAGGAAATACTTCAAGACTCATTCTATAAGGCCAGCATCACTCTAATACTAAAACCAGGCACAGACATTACAAAAAAAGAAAATTTACAAACCAATATCCCTGATGAACATAGATGCAAAAATACTCAACAAAATATTAGCAAACTGAATTCAAAAATACATCAAAAAGATCATTCATCATGTTCAAGTAGGATTTATTCCAGGGATGGAAGGATGGTACAATATTTGAATATCCATCAACATCATCCACTACATCAATAAAAAGAAGGACAAAAATCACATAATAACCTCCATAGATGCTGAAAAAGCAATTGACAAAATTCAACATCCATTCATGATAAAAACTCTCAACAAAATGGGTATAGAGGGCAAGTACCTCAACATAATAAAGGCCATATAAGACAAACCCACAGCCAACATTATACTTAACAGCGAGAAGCTGAAAGCTTTTCCTTTAAGATCAGGAATAAGACAAGGATGCCCACTCTCCCCACTTCTATTCAACATAGTACTGGAGGTCCTAGCCACAGCAATCAGACAACACAAAGAAATAAAAGGCATCCAGATCGGCAAGGAGGTGAACTGTCACTGTCTGAAGATGACATGATATTGTACATAGAAAACCCTAAAGAATCTACTCCAAAACTACTAGAACTTATATACAAAGTTGCAGGATACAAAATTAACATACAGAAATCTGTTGCATTACTATATACTAATGATGAAGTAGCAGAAAGAGAAATCAGGAAAACAATTCCATTCACAACTGCATCAAAAAGAATAAAATACCTAGGAATAAACCTAATGAAGGAAGTGAAAGACCTATACCCTGAAAACTACAAGACACTCTTGAGAAAAATTAAAGAACACACTAATAAATGGAAATACATCCCATGCTCATGGGTAGTAAGAATTAATATTGTCAAAATGGCCATCCTGCCTAAAGCAATCTACACATTCAATGCAATCCCTATCAAAATACCAAAAGCATTCTTCAACAAACTAGAACAAATAGTTCTAAAATTCATATGGAACCACAAAAGACTCCAAATAGCCAAAGCAATCCTTAGAAGGAAGAATAGAGCAGTGGGGGCATAAGAATAAAGCTCCCCAACTTCAAGCTCTACTACAAAGCCACAGTAATCAAGACAATTTTGTACTGGCACAAGAACACACCCATTGATCAATGGAATAAAATAGAGAGCCCAGATATAATAAACCCACATACACATGGCAAATTAATATATGATAAAGGAGCCACGGACATACAATGGGGAAATGACAGCCTCTTCAATAACTGCTATTGGCAAAACTGGACAGCTACAAATAAGAGAATGAAACTGGATTTCTGTCTAACTCCATATACAAAAGTAAATGGAAAATGGATCAAAGACCTGAATGTAAGTCATGAAACCATAAAACTCTTAGAAAAAAACATAGGCAAAAATCTCTTGGACATAAACATGAGCGACTTCTTCATGAACATATCTCCCTGGGCAAGGGAAACAAAAGCAAAAATGAACAAGTGGGACTATATCAAGCTGAAAAGCTTCTGTACAGCAAAGGACACCATCAATAGAACAAAAAGGCATCCTGCAGTATGGGAGAATATATTCATAAATGACATGTCCGATAAAGGGTTGACATCCAAAATATATAAAGAGCTCATGCACCTCAACAAACAAAAAGGAAATAATCCAATTAAAAAATGTGCAGAGGATCTGAACAGACACTTCTCCAAAGAAGAAATTCAGATGGTCAACAGGCACATGAAAAGATGCTCCAGAGCGCTAATCATCAGGGAAATGCAAATTAAAACCACAATGAGATATCACCTCATGCCAGTTAGGATGGCCAACATCCAAAAGATAAGCAAAAACAAATGCTGGCGAGGATGCAGAGAAAGGGGAACCCTCCTACACTGCTGTTGGGAATGTAAATTAGTTCAGCTATTGTAGAAAGCAGTATGGAGGTTCCTCAAAAAACTAAAAATAGAAATACCATTTGACCCAGGAATTCCACTCCTAGGAATTTACCCTAAGAATGCAGCAGCCCAGTTTCAAAAAGACAGACGCACCCCTATGTTTATTGCAGCACTATTTACAATAGCCAAGAAATGGAAGCAGCCTAAGTGTCCATCAGTAGATGAATGGATTAAGAAGATGTGGTACATATACACAATGGAATATTATTCAGCCATAAGAAGAAATCAGATCCTACCATTTGCAACAACATGGATGGAGCTAGAGGGTATTATGCTCAGTGAAGTAAGCCAGGCAGAGAAAGACAAGTACCAAATGATTTCACTCATCTGTGGAGTATAATAGCAAAGTGAAAACTGAAGGAACAAAACAGGAGCAGACTCACAGAACCCAAGAATGGATCAGAGGTTACCAAAGGGAAAGGGGTTGGAGAGGGTGGGTGGGAAGGGAGGGATAAAGGGATTAAGGGTCATTATGATTAGTACACATAATATGGGGGGACACAGGGAAGGCAGTATAGCACAGAGAAGACAAATAGTGACTCTATAGCATCTTACTATGCTGATGGACAGTGATTATAATGGGCTATGTCGTGGGGACTTGATAATAGAGGGGAATGTAGTAACCACAATGCTGCTCATGTGAAACCTGAGCATAAGATTGTATATCGATGATACCTTAATAAAAAAAAAAAAGAATGGAAACAAAGAAAAAAAATTATATTGTGGTCCATACAATAAAATGCACAAATATTAGCGTACAGCTTGATGAACTTTGGCATATCTACGCAGTCACATAACCATCACCCAGATCAAGATATCAAACATTCTCACTAATTTTCCCCCCTTTACTATTTTACCCATCCTTCCCCACTCTAAAAATATCTTGAAAGTAGCAAGGGAGAAATTTTCCTATAGGAAAAAAAGCAATTCACATAATACCATGTTTTTCATCAGAAATCATGGAGGCCAAAATGAACTGACACAGTAGCTTTTAAATGCTGAAGGCAATTAAATGCCAACTAAGAGTTTCACAACCAGTGAAAAGAAGGGATGACTGGGAAATTAAGATAATCTCAGATCAAGGAAAATTAAGAGAATTTACTGCCATCAGAACTACCCTAAAATGATGTCTAGTGAAAGTTTCTAAAATAAATAAAACATTAAAAAAAGGAATCTTGGAAAATCAGAAAAGAAGAACACTATAAGAAAAAATTGGGGTAAATACAAGACTTTCTTCTCCGCTTAGGTTTTCTAAATTATGCTTGATGTTTGAAGCAAAACTTTTAACACTGTAACGTGGTTATAAAAATACGTAGAAAAATATTTAAAACAATTATAAACAGGGGAGAGCAAAGGAATGTAAGTGAAATAGTTTCTGTATGTTACTCACACTGGTGATTTGACAACATCAGTAGACTGTGATAACTTATCCATATATAATATAGTGCCAAGAGCAATCACTAAATAGCTATACAAGGAGATACACTCAAAAACTACAGATAAGTCAAAATGGAGTTCTAAAATATGTTCAAGTAACCTACAGGAAAACAGGAAAAATAAAAGAGAAAACAAAGAGAACAAAAAGAAAAAAGTGGAAGAGGTAAACCCTAACACAAATAATTACACTAAATGTAAATTATCTAAATACACAAAAAAAGACACAGATTGACAGTGTGGATCTTGAAAATGGATCCAATTATATACTGTCTACAAGAAATTAACTTCACATATAATGATACAGGCAAGTTGAGAGTACAGGGAAGAAAAAATAAACATACTAATGCTAATCAAAGAAATTAGGAGTGCCATATCAATATCAAATAAACCACATTTCAGAGCAAAGAAAATTACCAGAAACAGAGGACACTATAAAATGATAAAAATGTCAATCTATCAAGAAGATTTAGTAATCATACATATATATATATACAAAAGAGTTATAAAACAGATGAAACAAAAACTGAGAGTAATGAATGGAGAATTCAACAGGTCTAAAATTAAAATTGAAGACCTACTCCTCTGTCAACACTCTATAGAACAAATAGACAGAAAATCAGCAAGGATACAGAACACTCAACAACACCATCAACCACCAGGATCCAACAATATTTATAAAACCCTCCATCCAACAGCAACAGAGTAAATATTTGGTTCAAGTGTCAATGGAACATATAGCAAGAGAGACCACATCCTGGGCCATAAAAGAAACTTCAGCAAATTGGAAATAACTGATACCATATAGAGAGTGTCCTCTGACCTCAATGGAATTAAACTAGAAATCAAAAATAGAAGGCTAACAGGAAAATCTCTAAACACTACAAAACTAAACAATTGACTTCTAAATAATCATTAGGTCAAAAAAGAAGTCTCAAGGAGAAAAAAATACATTGAGCTAAGTGAAAATGAAAATACAACATATCCAAATTTGTGGGATACAGTTAATATAGTCCTGTGAGGAAAATGCATAGCACTAAATGCTTACAGTTGCAAAGAGGAAAACTCTAAGCTATGTCAAAACCTCTAACCCTCTAGAAACCCCCCCAAAAAACAATAAAAATATCAAATCAAGCAGAAAGAAGTAAATAATAATGATTGGAAATCAATAAAATTGAAAACAGAAAAAAATCAATGAAACAAAATGATGGGTTTTTAAAATATCAATAAAATTGAGAAACCTCGATCATGACTAACAATTAAGAGAGAAGACACAATTACCAGTGTCAAGTAATAAATAAGGAGATATTATTTCAGACTCTGCAGACATTAAAAGGATAATAAGGTAATAACAATGAACAATTCTACACACATAAATTTGACAACTTAGATGAAATGGACCAATTCCATGAGAAGCACACACCACTACAACTTCTAATACAAAATAGATCATTTAAATAGCCCACTGGATTTTAAGGGAATTTAACTCATAACTTTTAAAACTCCCAAAAAGGAAATCTACAGGCTCAGATGATTTCACTGGAGAATTCTACCAAATGTTTAAAGAACTGACACCTATTCTATACAATCAATTCCAGAAAATAGAAAAGGAACACTCCTCAATTCATTTTATGAAGCTAATATTACTTTGATACCAAAACCAGACAAAGATAGTACAGAAAAGAGAAAACAACAGACCAATGTCCCTCATGAATATGGAACCAAAGAACCTTAACAAGACATTAGCAAATAGAATTCAGTAATATTTAAAAAGAATTATAAGCCATCCAGAGATGCAAAGCTGGTTCAATATTTGAAAATCAATCAGTGTAATCCATATTACAAGATAAAGGGAAAAAAAATCACACGATCATTGCATTTGATGTAGGAAACTGTAACTTTATCTATTTGACAAAATTAATACACATTCATGATAAAAAGTAAAGTTGGAATGGGGGACTTCCTCAAATTAATAAAAAACATCTACAGAAACCTACAGCTAACATTGCACTCAACGGTGAAAGACTGACGCTTCTGGCTAAGACTGGGACAGTGCATAGAAGCCAGTTCTCACCATCTGTTCAACAAAGTACTGGAAGTTCTAGCTGGAGCAATAAAGCAACAAAATGAAATAAAAGGCAGACAAATTGGAAAAGGAAAAATAAAACTGTCCCTACTTTTGACATGATTATCTAGAAAATCCCAAAGAACCTTCAAAAAATCGCTAGAATTAACAAGTGAGTTCAATAAAGTCACAGGCTGCAAGATCAACTGAAAAATCAGTCGTATTCCTATAGACTAGCAATGAACACGTAGACACCAGAATTTAAAATACAATACCATTTACAATCACTCAAAAAATGAAATATTTAGGTGTAAGTCTAGCAAAACATGTATAGGATTTATATGCTGAAACTACAAAACACTGAAATCAAAGAATAAATAAAACAAATGGTGTTCATGTACTGGAAGACACAACATAGTAAAGATGTCAATTCTTCTCACATTTAATGCAACACCTATCAAAATCTCCCCCAATTTTTTTTAGATATAGAAAAAATTATTCTACAATTGATATGTACAGCCAAAGGAACTAAAATAGCTAAAACAATTTTGAAAAAAAAATAAAGTGAGAAGAATCAATCTATCCAATTCCAGGACTTACTATATAACTAACGTAATATAATTAAACCTGGATGAATCTGCACAGAATTATGCTGAGTGTGAACATCCAATTCCCAAAAGCTAATGTAAAACATGACTGCATTTTTATAGCATTCTTGAAATGACAAAATTGAAGTACAGAACAGATTAGAGGTTGCCGGCGATTTCGGACAGGGTTCGGGAGGGAAGTGAGTGTGGACATACATACGTATAAATAAGTAGGCGACACAAGGGATCCTGGTGGTGATGGAAATGTTCTGCATCTTAACCATATCAACATCATTGTCTTGGCTGTGATATTATACTATGGTTTTGCAAGACGCTACCATTGGGAGAAACTGGGTAAAGGATTCACAGAACTTCTCTGTATTATTTCTTACCACTGAATGTAAATCTACAATTATCTCAAAATAAAAATTGTAATTACAAAAATAAAAATGGGGCAAGAGCCAGCTTGAAAAGGTTTCCACTGGTAAATTGAGGATAACCTGAGAAACAAAATAATTAAAGGCTATAGCAAATTGTAAATAACTGAAAAGAATAGGAATCCATGAATACATGCTATGTATATATAATCATAGATATTTAAGTAGGTAGGTAGGTAGATATATAGATTGACAAGCAGGGAAGATGAGGGAAAAGAAAGGGCTCTTGCTTACAGCAGAAAGCAGAATCTTAAAAAAATCTTTAAAAAGCCCCAAAAGAATCAAAGGATGTTAAATGATGGTGGTGGTGGGGGGGGTGTCCTGCTAAGGAACAGTAAATCTGTATAATCATGAAGTGATTCCCCATAGATTACACACATGTACAAACAAACAAATAAAAAAACAAGCTCATAGAAAGAACAGATTGGCAGTTGCCAGAAGTCAGGGGCGGGAGGTGGGCAAAATAGGTGAAGAGGTTCAAAAGGCATAATCTTTCAGTTATAAAATAAGTAAGTCCTGGAGGTGTGAAGTACGGCATGGCGACTATAGTTAATAATAGTGTTATTGCAGATTTGAAAGTTGCTGGGGGATTAGATCTTAAAAGATCTCATCGCAAGAAAAAAATTGTAACTATGTATGGTGACAGACACACACTTACTGTGGTGATCATTCACAATATATACAAATATCGAATCATTATGTGGTACACCTGAATGTAATATAATGTTATATGTCAACTATACCTCAATAAAAAAGAAAGAAAGCAGACTGCCAACTGACAGAAATGGAGGAAGGGCTAAAGTTAAGAAATCATTGTTTTGTAACCATTACAGTCTAGCTTGACTTAGGAAAGAATGAAAGGATGCTAAACGGGGGCGGGCAGGGGGCGGCCGGTGGTTCTGTTAAGGAATAGTAAATTTACATAATCATGAAGTGATTCCCCAAAGATTCCTTTTTCCTTGAAATGAAAAAATATAGTACCTGTAACAGGGGAGAAATAAGGCAATACCTAGAGTGGATGATCAAAATTAACATCGCCAAAAAGGGGGCAGATGGGTATTCGTGTCTGCAGATGTCACCCTGAGAAGGACATATGACTGATGTACTATTCCGACTGCAGATGCACAACCTGAATGAGGAATCATCGGACAGACCCCCAAGTGAAAATATTCTTATTTTCAAAAAGGAAGGGTTATGTGTTCTTCCAAAGAATCAATAACATAAAAGAAGAAAGGATGAAGGTGAAAAGACACTGACGAGGCAGGACAACTACATGCAAATGTGACCCTAAACTGAATTCAATACGAGGGGGGGAACCTGCTATTAAATAGGACAGTGTTAGATCAAGTGACAAAATTGTGTATTGATGGCAGGTTAGATACAACTATAATAGCAATGTGAAATTCCTTCAAGTTGAGAACTGTACTATGGTTATATAAGAGAATATCCTTACTTTTAGAAAATACACAGTGACGAATTTGGGTGTAAAAGAACACCAGTATATGTAACTTTCAAATGGCTTAGAAAAAAAGTTGAGAGCAACAGTACCAAGGAGATAATATATTAACATGAGCTGAAACTAAAGGATGTTAAGACTAGTCTTTGTACTGTTCTTGAAATTGCTGCGAGTGAAATTATTTCCAAATTTAAAAAAACTTTGTTTTTTGGCCACTTATAAAAAAGAACTAAGAGATGTGCATACCAGTGTGGATTGAATGGGTCCTTAAAAAGTACAATAATTAAGAGCACAGGCTTCTGAGTTAAGACAAATTGGGGTTCCAGTCCTAGCTCTGCACTTACTAGCTGACCCTGACCTCGATTTCTTCACTTATAAAGTAGTGAAAATAATGCCTACCTGGTAAAATTATTTTGAAGGTCAAATGAGATGAGGACCATAAAATATCACAATGCCTGGCATAAAGTCACCGTCCCACAGCGCTACCTATCATCTAATAGGTTAGAAGTGTGGTACTGTGAGTGAGGGTAGGTATTCTTGGTGCTGCTTGTCGGCCACCGGGATACAAACATGACCAAAACATGGTTTCTGACCTTAAAGGACTTAAGGACAGAGACGGACCGCAAATACAGTGTGTAACATTAAGTGCCAACAAAATGTTACTGTAGCAGAAACGAAAGTAAATTTACTTCTTCTGAGGAGTGGGCGGGTTAAGACTTCCCAGGGAAGGTGGGGAAGTGAGCAGGTTAGGATTTCACCTGGAGGGGGCGGGGGGGGGGAGTGGTGAGGGCCTCCCTGACCCAGGTAACGGGGCATGTGTGCGAGACAGGGAACGCAGAGGGAAGTGCAGCGGGGCTGGAAAAGTACGTCCAGGACCAGGCTGCGGAGGGTGTAAAATGTAGGGTTTTACTGTTTTCTGTGTAAGGGCAGATATGACGAGACTGCTGTCATAGAAACGCCACTTAGTATCTGGAAAAGTTTATCCAGTAATCATTCCTTCAAATGGGGAACGCCTGAGGGAAGGCCAAGCAAACAGTGCCGGGCCTTCAGCGTGTCTCTTCGGATCTGTGTGCCCCGCCCATGGGGTGACCATCAACATAGCCAACAATGGGGAAGCCTAGCTGATGCCATGAGGCAGACACACACACACACAGATACACAGACACAGACCACATACAGACATGCTCACATAGATGCATATACACACACAGAGACACACACACACACACACACACATGCACAGATGCACGCACCCCACAGGGAGGAGGGAGGAGGGGGTTTTGAGGGAGCTGACTCTCATGGCCATCAGAACCCAGAGCTGGAAGGGGTCCTGGACGTCCCCTGCTGCACCAGACATAACCCTACAGTTACAGGATCACGGGGTCCAAAGGCTGGCTCAGGGGCGAATGCATAGCTGGCGGGGAGCAGGAAAAGCTGCGCACCAGCCCTGCCTGCCTCGTCCCAAGCTTTTCTTCACCAGACTATCTGTCCTCAGCTTGTTTATCTCAGGTTGGCTTAGGAGGTCCTGTCCAGACCAGAACCTTCTTGGCCAGCAAAGCCCCAGTGAGAGCAGGGTTTCCTGCCCACACCAGGTGGCACCATTTTTATTTCTGTTGCACAGTCAAGGTGCCTTGGGCCCACACAGGATGGGTCTTAAACATGACCTCTGGATGTTACAGATGAGGTGTGACACTTCTCTCTCTTCACTTTGTTAACTGTTGTGTCTTTGAGATAAAGACGTGAAAGGTTTAACTCATTTTTTAAAAGGACACGAGGATTGAAACGTGGCTTTTGGAGTTTACGTCTCACTTCGTTCAACCAGTCTTACAGTTCACGCTTCTCTCATCTGCAGTGAGAAAGGAAAAGATTGCGTTCTCATAGGATATTCTCCTTTAACTCCCAAATTTACTAGAAACGTATTTAAAGGTGTAGTTGAAGTTTGTTTCACAGACAAAAGGTGGCTCAACTGGAAAGGGGAAGCGTGTGTTCAGGGATCCGGATGGGCTGGTGTGCTTCCCACGTCCGCACTCTTACCTCAGAGGCGATGGAGGTGAAGCTGCTGCTGAAGTGCAAGTGCTTGTGGATCTCACTGCCGTTGGCCGCCAGGAGCCAGTGCCTGAGCGCCTGGTCGCCACCTGCCGCTGACTGGTTGCTGAGGCTCTGATTCGGCAGAAGGCCTGCCAGGTCCCAGTGGTACGATGGCGTGGCCCCGACCAGTGCAATGAGGATGGCTTCCGTGGCCACGGAGAGCTGAAAGAACAAATGCATAAAGCCATTTCCGTGTTTGTTGGAAACTCAATGAATACCTTACATGCATTGAAAGACCCAATTCTCGCTTTTGTGTTTTTATGAGCTACAGAAATGAGACACAACAGACACAAAGGAGAAAAACATTAAAAGGCAGCTTCATGACCTACTATCAGTGATCCTCCTGGTAGATCACCTTTTACTTTTTCCAAGGGTTTTCCTTTTACATTTCAGGTATGTCTGATGCTGAGGACACTGCACGAAAGTGGCTCTACACTCAGGAGGGGGGCTAGGGGTAGGAGGGCAGGACAGTATTGGCTCTGACTTAGAGAAGACTAACATCCCAGCTCTTTGTTCCTCAACACTATACCCTCAGTTAGGACAAGCAGTCACCAGGGTATAGGAGTATCTCAGCCTTGCATTCACAATCCTAACAAGAAAACTTCTTGTGGCATAGTTAAAATGTCTCAGAAAACCGCACATAAATATTCTTTATATTTATATATAGAAAGAGATAGAAAGAGCAAGAAAGAGCACTTCATTAAGGCTGGTAAGCATAATAAGCACTTGGGTAGGCACTATTTAAAAATATAGTACACAGCTTATAAGATATAAAGAAATTCAAAATCCCAGGAATATTTACTTTATAACCCTTAGCTGTATTTAATCACTGTTTAATCTAAGCATAGCTGTCCCCACAAAGAAAACTATTTCACTCATTCATTCAAGAAATATTTATTGAGTACATGTGCCATTTGTCTCTGATTGTTCTGAGCTTTATAGCTATTCACAACTGGGTTGGTAAGCTGTTAAGCCCTACGCAGCCTTGTTATGCTACGGACTTCTATTTATATTAGCTTTTCTATTTATATTAGCTCTCATTGCTGGATGACTATTTCAAGCTTAAAATTGATTAGGAAAACACAGAATTAGTCTGTTCCATACCGAGACAATCTTATTCTAAGAAATTATTCCTATTAACATAGAACTTGATATCTGAAAATACCCTTAAAGAGAAAAAATGTTTAAAAAATACAAAGCATGTGGTTTTCCTACACCACATGGTAACACCCCCACTGGACGGATGCTCTGACTGAGACAAAAAGGTAGAGAGACCAGCCACACCTTTATCCCCAGTCATCAGTGAACTCCCAGCTCCTCGCACACCACTCTGTAGGGGCATATTCAATTGTTGAGTGGGTAGGCTAAAATGCCAAAGGCAGAGTAATTTATCACAAGTAGATGACGGAATTACTGTCAAGGAAAGAGAAAATAAGTCATGACATTGTGTGTGTCATACAGAAAAAGCTAATGTAAAACCCACGATGAGATTTTTTCCACTCCTGGTTAGACTGGGAGGATATAAGGCAGCCCCAATCTATTTTGAGTCAAATGACTGGGAACCTCTCGAGATGTACCAAGCTGCCCCAGGTCAGTCTATGTGGGTGATTTATTGTAAAATGCAAAGGAAAACGTGTTACTAGATTTATATTGCTTCCTGCCCCCTATTTGCATATATTAAGGAAGTTTTAGAACAGGAGGCAATCAGCTTATAAAAATAAAAACCTTAACAATTACAAGAACAGAGAGATGACACATTTAGCAGCAGCTGTGATTACAAAGCCACTTGCACCCATTTTAGTAACTGCCCCTCCTGATTACAATCTGCTGAACCTTAACTGATGGGTAAAGAAATGAAAAAAAAATGGGGTGAGGGAACTCAGGAGATGATGCAGAAACCATGTTCTGTCTGGTAAATGCACAGCCTTCAATCCGAGTTCTGTTTTCTCTCTAAATATGCTATTTCCTGCTTGCATTACTACCGTGCACTTCACCTGGAGAGCACTTTCTCCTGCTGTGAATATCTGAACCTTCCCCACCTCCCAGATGCAACTCAGATGCTCCCCTCCACGTCACCTTCTCCCATCTCGCCTTCCTCTCCAACCCCTCCAGAGCCCTCTCCTGCTTCTGCTCACTCCCCAAAGGTCCCATCTAGACCTTTCTTAGAGATGCGTCATTTTCTTCACTGCATTTGGTTTATGTATTTACATGTCTGGTTTTTCTTGTTGCAATATGCCTTCCTAAGGGCAGGGTCAATATCTGATACAACTTCGGGCTTTGGAAGCAAGTAACTCAGGGCCTAGATACATGGTATCACACATTCAGCAAAAGAATGGATGAATAAAGTGGCCAGGATGGAATACTAATAATAACAGCAGACACGTTTCTAATGCTAATTATGTGTCCTAAGTGTTTGTTGGAAATATATATCATCATATTTTTATCTGGACTGTACTAGGGTAAGCAACGTTCTAGGTAAAAGAGGAAATGCTCCAAAGGGTCCTCTAATCTGAGGCAGGTTTCACTGTAGAGGCTATACCATTCTTGGCAGGAACTACAATGTGTAAGAAGCAGTTCAAAAACAAAGAGGTGGTGCTGAATTACACCCTTATTCAGAATCCTACAGGGAGCAGTGAAACCCAGTCAATCAATATTACCTGTATTAACCAATATTTTCCCTAGCAGCGTGTAGGATGAATCAGTACTTACCACCTTTCTCATCTTCTCTGCCTGCCTCCAGTTCCACAACATTTCCATTGCCTGCCACACGCACGCACACACATACACCCGGCAGTCTCAACGGAATACCCAGAGCCAGGGCTGCATGTCAATAGAAAAGTCAGAAATAGACAGCTGTCCTATGCAGTGTCATCCCCCACAAAACAGTGTCAGCCTTTCTGTCTTTGACACACATGGTCATCTTCCATTTTGCTGAAGGTAAGGGAGTCTGAGTAGGCAGGCAGCTGTGATACTGCATGATAAATGCCATGAAAGGGTACCATGAGGATCACGTAAAGGAGGTGATGCTTACACTCTGCATACGGATTCAGGTTTGGTCCTCCACACATATGTGGGTCACAGGGTCACATGAGGTCAAAGACGGCTTAGCATTTATCTAGTCATGGGGATGTGCCCCCGCTACGCAGACTATACGAGTGGTTTTCCCCAGTTTGTGCTCTTCAACTGTGACAGCGTTAGAGCTGACATTCTGCTTCTTCCCCAGAGTATGAATATTCTGTCATTCTTCTCTCTGCTGTGACTCTGCACCCACCTTGCACACACTCACCCACGTATTCTCATCTAATGAATCACACCCATCAGCAGACGGACCTTAAAGCCACAATGAGAAACCACCATCCATTCTCCCCTGGAGAGGCACTAACAACATCTCAAATAAATCATTATCTTCTCTAGCGCTACCTCCAGGGAGGGAAAAAAAGTGCCACAGATGGCTGGATATTTTTTTCCCCTTTTAATGTAATTATAATTAGAAAAGTGACTAAAATGCACCAGGGGATTGAAATTTTAAAAGTTACAAAAAGTGAAGGTTTTAAAAATAATTTTATACTAAGAGCACTATAAGATTTTATAACACTCAGTAAACCAAAAAAGTATCCCGTAAATGATCTCATTGCAATATCCTGTGCTGTGAAGTCATGGTTAAGTATCATGTTTATGTTGCAAGTACAAAAAATGAGCTCCAGAGAGGTTAAGTGAATCATTCAAGATGACGAATAACACCAGCAGCGAAACGAGGATGGGATTGGGAGCTACCGAACTTTGAAAAAGGCCAGTGCTTTTTTCAGAGGAAAAAAAGAAAAACAGAAACAAAGATAATTTTATTATTATCATTATTGTTAGTCTTTTACGCCCTTAGTCTTCAGTGACTCAGCCAAATCATTACATGTGCAAGACTGTATCACGAAGGCAGGACCAATGCCCAGTGCCTGGCACAAAGTGGGCATTCAATAAATATCTGCTGGGTGACTTACTGATACTGCCTATTTTTTGTGTCTCAAACATTTAGTTATTGGGCCCTGAATAAACCGGTGTCTCTAAGTTCTGTTTCTTCCCCAACCCTACTTCATCCACATAAAGCCACCAGGCCAGTCTCCCTGAGACACTTCTCACGAAACTCTTCTGGGGAAAACATATGAATGGATAAATGATAAACATCCTAGCATTCCAGATTGCCACCGTATGGCCCAGCTGCTACCTAATCCACATTTAAGCTTTCCGTACTAGCCTGTTCAATTCCCCAATCGTGACTTCTCACTGTGTGGTGTGAAAACCATATGGAATCCGTATGTATACCTGAGTCTGAACCTCTCCAATAAACTTCAGCAAATCAAAACCTCTCTAAACCTCATTTTTTTCTTCCAAGAATACTGGGCGCTACTAGTACATCTTTATCTGATTCATTCCTATCTGACCTATCCCGAGGGTCAAAATGGGATGTTTCTTTAGCCAACAGTAAATTGGACCACACCATACAAACAGCATGTATGCAGAGTCTGATTCCATAGGCTCGGTGGGACCTGAGATGCCACCTTTCTGACAAGCTCTGGTGAGGTCAGTGCTGCTGGTCTTGGGCCACAGTTGTGCAGCAAGGGTACCTGTTATTCCCTACATTTTTTCCAATTTTATGTTTTTCCACCTGAGATGACCCTCCCATTTCTCTCTAAACCCAGACTTCCAAGTTTAGCTCAGACTCAGCCTTCCTTTTTGATGTCTTCAATGGACCACTCTAGATATCACTTTTCTTCATTTCCAAAGCATTCAATGGCTGTATTATTTATTAGGGAAATATTATTTTGTGTAATCATTTAAGAGTGTAGATACAGGCAAATTCTACCTTTGTAACGACCTGTCATCTCCTGAAGCAATGGTAACATATACTTCTTTATCTTTTCAAGAAACCCAATACACCACTATGTACATCGTAACAGCATCAGATACATTTTTGTTATCTAATTCCTTGCAGAGGCACTGTGGGGGGAAAAAAAAAGATAATGGATTAAAACCAAGCAATTCTGAGACCTAATCTTGGTTCCAACCACTAATTAAGACTTTGGACACATAATTTAACCTGCATCTGTTTCTCTCTTTCTACTCCCCAAATAAAATGGGAATACTATCGCCTTCCTTCTGTTATTTTAGCTTAATTTTTTAAAAATTTTAGTGAGTACCAACACCTCGCAACTCATTGTATTGTGAACCTCAGATGATAGCAATGATAGGTAAGAAATAGCTATTTCCTTCTAGATGCATACATTCAAGTGACCACAATAAATATATCCAAAGCTATAAATACAAGGCAGATTTTGACAAATGCTGTATTAGCCGTAGTAGAAGTGAACTGAAAGACAGCACAGAGAAAGTAGATGTGAATTCCAACCAGAGAATAAGGAAAAGTTGCAAAGGCGACACTGAGCGAGGTAGTAAAAGACTGCTAGGAGTTTAATCAAAACAAAAATCAAGGGAAGGAATTCTTAGGCCAAAGAAATAGTCCAGGCAGAGTTAGGAAAGTAAAGAACATGTTTTTAAATGCTCTTTGAAGAAGTTACAGGGCTAGCTCATTTTTACCCAAATGGCAGTCATCCGAGTACCCCTGTCAAGAGTTTTACATGTCCATTTTCTATTTTCTACTATTCACTTAATAGTGTTCTTTTAAATGGATTCAGATTTTTTAATTGACAGAGAATAAAAACTGATATTGATACAGACATGACTGCCAGAAGGAACTGTAAAAATACATACCGTGAGACCAGTGGAACAGAATAGAAAGTCCGGATATTAACCCAAACATATATGGTCAGTTAATATATGATAACGGAGCCATGGATATACAATGGGGAAATGACAGCCTCTTCAACAGCTGGTGTTGGCAAAACTGGACAACTACATGTAAGAGAATGAAACTGGATCATTGTCTAACCCCATACACAAAAGTAAACTCAAAATGAACCAAAGACCTGAATGTAAGTCATGAAACCATAAAACTCTTAGAAGAAAACATAGGCAAAACTCTCTTGAATATAAACATGAGCAACTTATTTATGAACATATCTCCATGGGCAAGGGAAACAAAAGCAAAAATGAACAAGTGGGACTGTATCAAACTAAAAGGCTTCTGTACAGCAAAGGACACCATCAATAGAACAAAAAGGCATCCTACAGTATGGGAGAATATATTCGTAAATGACATATCAGATAAGGGGTTGACATCCAAAATATACAAAGAGCTCATGCAGTTCAACAAACAAAAAGCAAATAATCCAATTAAAAAATGTGCAGAGGATCTGAACAGATACTTCTCCAAAGAAGAACTTCAGATGGCCAACAGGCACATGAAAAGATGCTCCACACCACTAATCATCAGAGAAATGCAAATTAAAACCACAGTGAGATATCACCTCACACCAGTGAGGATGGCCAACATTCGAAACCCAAACACCAACAAATGTTGGCGAGGATGTGGAGAAAGGGGAACCCTCCTACACTGCTAGTGGGAGTGCAAATTAGTTCAACCATTGTGAAAAGCAGTATGGAGGTTCCTCAAAACACTCAAAATAGAAATACCATTTGACCCGGGAATCCCACTCCTAGGAATTTACCCTAAGAATACAGCAGTGCAGTTTGAAAAAGACATATGCACCCCTATGTTTATCGCAGCACTATTTACAATAGCCAAGAAATGGAAGCAACCTAAGTGTCCATCAATAGATGAATAGATAAAGAAGATGTGGTACATATACACAATGGAATATTATTCAGCCATAAGAAGAAAACAAATCCTACCATTTGCAACAACATGGATGGAGCTCTAGAGGGTATTATGCTCAGTGAAGTAAGCCAGGTGGAAAAAGACAAGTATCAAATGATTTCACTCATCTGTGGAGTATAAGAACAAAGAAAAAACTGAAGGAACAAAACAGCAGCAGACTCACAGAACCCAAGAACGGACTAACAGTTACCAAAGGGAAAGGGATTGGGGAGGATGGGTGGGAAGGGAGAGAAAAGGGGAAAAAAAGGGTCATTATGATTAGCATGTATAATGTGGGGGGGCGGTGGTCACGGGGAAAGCAGTATAGCACAGAGAAGACAAGTAGTGACTCTATAGCATCTTACTACACTGATGGACAGTGACTGCAATGGGGTGTGGGGGGGGGAGTTGATAATGGGGGGAGTCTAGTAACCATAATGTTGCTCATGTGATTGTAGATTAATGATACCAAAAAATAATACATACCATGTTACAAAGCCAAGGATTGGCTGGTATGTTTTTATTTGTGGGCCACAGGAGACATATTCAAGCAAGATTAGGGGTGGGGTGGAAGCAAAGGGGCAGCCATTTGGGTTTTTGTGCTCGGAAAGCTGGGGTAGCTCTCTGGCACCTCACAGACACTGCCACTCTGCTGGCTCACCGTTTTAGGCCAGCACAGCAGCCGGACCTTCAACTGATCCATGCTGCCCTGACTCCCCCTTGCCCACCAGATGAGCCAGCGTGGGTGCCTCATTCCATGATGAAAGGTGTTTGCTTCATCAAGGCGAAGGCACTGAGAATGACACGGATTCCATCAACTCTGATGGGTTCCAGATCATTATCTTTCCTTCCAGACTGCCTTCCCTGAAGACTTCCAGCTCTGACATCAAACACGAAGACAACAACCTTACAGGGAGTCCTGACCCAGCTCCCCCAACTGTTTGTAGTTAAGTCCCTATAATAAAATTTTCATTAATCACCACTCTTATTATATACACGTATGTATATGTGATACATACCCACGCATATATACACATGTATGTATCACCATCCTAGGAGTTCTGCTTCCTGCTTCGCTGGTTGAAATATGAATGATAACATTGGAAACTAATATGGCAAGAACTAGCATTTATTAAATCTGGAAGTAGGTACATGTGCGCTTATGTATTAATCTCTGTATTGCACTTGAAATGTTTCACAATCTAAAAAGAAATTTTTAAAGAAAATGAGTAATAAATATAATGAGGAGAGAATAATGTTATTAAATTTAAACTAGGTAATGTCTTCTGCCACAGTCTGAACCTTCTTTAATTCTAGTTCATTCCCTTTGTTAAATCAGAAATAATTGCAAATGTTTTGTGAAGTGCTAGCACCAATGAGTCCTCTTCTTAGATGAACAGAAGGATTAAAGAAGAATTGAAAAGGGAGTAACCCACTCACTTTCTGAGTTAATGCTGCTTAATACTATTTCCATGTGCCACGTAAATCTACTACCCAGGCTGTTCTTTGGGATGTCAGAGAATGCAGAAAGATAGAGGATGAGAAATAACTGGGGGACTGGTAGAGAGTCAAGAACAAACATGAGAGGCTATCCCTGGAAGGATGGTGGAAAGATGTCTTTCTCTTGGACACTGAGGGGAAGCATAATGTAACTGAGGATAAAAATTAATTCTAAGGGAAAAGGAAAGTGTGTTTGGGAAATTTACACCTCTATTTCATCAAGCTGGGCAGAGAACATCTGGGAAGAATGAGAGGAATGGAGTCAGAATGAAACTTGGGCTTGAGGAGAACTGCCACTGGGAAAGTGCAGGCCGGAGCCAAAGTATGACACCACAACATGGGCTGTGTAGGCTTTAGAACTGCTAAAGAGAGAAAACCATCAACCTACATTAGCAACAAAAGAGAACTGAATATGCAAATTATGGGGTAGCCCTACAGTGGAACACTATGCTACAGCCATCAAAAACTAGACAGTTATTTATACGTGAACACAGCAAGGCACTTATAATATTGTTGAAAGAAAGGTTAAAATACATTTTTACAAAAAGACAAATGAAAATATTTGTCTAATAAAAAGTCTGGAAGGCTAGACACCAAAATGTGACCATGTTTCATTTCTAGGTAGTAGAAGTTCTGCGGATTTTTTCTTTTCCATACTTTCTTTTTTATGCAATCACCATGTACTATTTATTGAGTACCCTATAATTCCCATGACTGCAGATATTAGTTTCTGTTTGAGCGTTTGGTCAAGGAAGTCAGAGAGGGGATTCCTGAACTGTGTGTGTCTTTGGATTTGATGTCTCTTCTTTCTAAGGCAGCCTCTAACTGTGGTGATGAGCTAAGCTAGTCATCTGAAAACCTCAAGGTCAACACTGACACAATACCAACTAATTGCTGGGCTCCCTAAACCTTTCAGAGGCCTTTTCTGCATTTCCAAAACTTCCCTGGATAGAAATCTGAGGGTCTGATAGACTTGCAGCTTCACTTTCTCTACACCAGGGGGCAGTGTCTGGCTACAGACACTAACAGCTTTCCTGAGGCCATAGGGCACGTGTAGCTATATATAGTCTCTTTGACCTATGGTGCCTCACTCGCCTAAACTGATGGAAGGAATACCAGGCAAAGATTCCCCAGATTATCATCCAAGCTCCCGCCCATTTTCTATGGGCAGAAAAAAACGAAATTTGAGGGTAGGGGTGGCATAAAACTTGCTCAAATTAGCAGAGAACCCTGGTAGATGGTCACGTTTTGGAGTATTGACAGAGAAGCTATTACTAAAACCATAGGTTCTCATCATGGCTGAACCCCTGGTGGTGGTGAGAATCCCCTGGGGCACGAGGGCTGGTCTTCATGACTGTAATGCAATAAGGTCTTCACCAGTGCTTATGGTGTGAACCTCATCGCTTGGATTTGGGAGGTTGAAGGAACCACTGGCTATCCACCTGAGACACCTTGTCAAAAGGCAGTCTTTCTCCCAATCTTCTGGGAGAGTGGCACATGTGGACGAATGCAAGCAGGTGGGAGACATCAGTTGTGAGAGCTGTCCACACGATGTTTAATAAAGCGCCCTGGACAAAGCTCACTCTACCTCATCCTCCTAAGTGTCAAATGCCCACAATTCACAGCCATCACTGATTGGTTAAAGGAGCACCAATAAGAGTGAACCTGTTACACTCATACAGGAACTGCAGCATCCTTTCCAAGGTATCCAGATCTTCTCTTTTTTACCATTTTTAAAAATTTAACACAGAAAAGCAAAATGAATAAATTAAGATCTAGGAACCCACTACCACAAAACAAGTAACCTTTTATCATATTTGCTTCAGATTTTTAAAATACAGTATTACAGATACAAAGAAAATCTCCTTTGTTCCCCTCCCCAGTCCCATTCCCTATCCTCCTTCTCAAGAGGTGGTCAGTCTCATGAACTGACCTTGGACCCTTCAACTCTATGTGTTTATACTTCTACATTGCTCACACACATGGTAAATACAGTATTTCCTATGTTTTTAAAATTGTAATAGGAGTATATGTCGCATTGTATACATCATGCTGGTTATTTTTTTCATTTAACATTGTGTTAGAGATTTATCCATATAGCTCTGTATAGACCTGTTCATTCGTTTTTAACTGTGGTATTCTATCAAATTTATATTACATTTCAATTATCTGGTCTCTTTTTGAGAGTTATTTAGGTTGTTACTAATTTTTGTTACCACAAACAGTGCTGCAATAAACATCCTATACATCTCCTCACACACATGTTCAAGAGATATTGTAGGACTCATACCTAGGAGTCCAATGCTGGGTTTCAGTTTTACTAGACAGTACCAGATTGTTCTCTAAATGAGGCAGGTTCTGCTTCTCATTTTTATCACACTTACAGGTTTAGACTATTTAATGTTTGCTAACTAATAAGTGTGAAATGATATTTCATAGTCATTTTACTGCACCTGTCCCAGATGACCACTGAAAGTATAAACATCTTTTCATGTGTTGGTTATTAGAGTTTCCTCTTTGACAAAAATACTTGTTCAATTATTCCACTTTCTAAAACACCATGAAAAGATACTTATTGCATGGATGATATGAATGCACTGTTAGTTCTAGGAACTGTAAAACAAGGTTGGGGTTATTCAGAATTTACATAAAAAGAATGCATTCCAGAACAGCAGAGTACTACACCTCAAGCTGAGGTTTAAGTAGCATCACCACTTTGCTGGTGAAACTAATGTTTGTTACAGGTTACATGTTTCTGTTGGTTAATGGTATTTTCAATCCTGTGCAAATTGTACTACAACCTACGTATGATTCATGACCCTGAGGAAAATGAAGAAGCTGGAGTCTCTGGCTTAGAACAAAGAGGTAGGGTCTATTTTCACTTCATGTCTACAGAGACCAAGAAACAAAGAATTGTGTCCCAAGCGTCCTCCTCCAGACAGCCTGGCAAATAAGCACACACATACACAAACACACAACAGTGATGATGGGCATCAACTCTGAATCAACATCAAAAAATATGGACATAATAAGTAGAATTATTTGTATTTAAATACCACAAATAGCTCTTACCCAAGGGAGGGCATGTATACTCGGGGAATAAGAATTTTACTGCTTGTTTATAAGACAATCATTTATACATAAGGTGATTTTTTTTCCTTTAACTCTTTGTTCATGTACTTTAAAACCATGTATCACTGTAATCATGGCACTTACATCTTATCATGCCAAAGCAAAATCTACAAACTCTGCGTCTGTTCTTTACGCATCTTAAAGTTGACCACGTGGACAGTATGTGTGCAAGGAGTGTGCAGGTAAGTTTCCCGGATATTGAGGTAACTTTTGAAGAGCTACATGAAGGTAACATAATCCAAGAAAACACCTAACCTAAGGACCTTTAGAGTTGGCTTTGGAATGTAGTTTTGTCCTCTTACTTTGGACTTGGTTGTGTTTGAAGTAAGGGGAGTTAAGCCCATTTTCTAAAAAATAATAACGGTCCCAGAAGGACGAAAAGGCAAAAGGATCTATAAAGTTTCCATCTCTGTCCCTCCTGTCTGTGTCTCTCAGCTCAGCTGGGGTGGGTCATTACCAAACGACGGATGTAGGAAAGGCTCCTGCTGAAGCAAAGGCCACCTCTCTGTGGCAGTCGCATCCACAGTGTGCAGGCTGGGGCAGCTGGTCTGTACCTTCCTTGGGCAATGACAGACAAGTGTCTGGTTTTAAAGGCTGACCAACACCCATGTCCTTCCATTTAAGCCAACTCTGAAAACGGCATCTTACTTTTTCCTCTGTAGGAGGAAGCGACCCTCACAGGAATGCATCGTGTTACGGCTATGTAATGGACTCCCCAGTACTCCCAGTCTGCAGGCTGGCTCCCCTAAACAAAACAATTTCCAACAATAGACCTGGTAGAGAGGTCTTTGGGAAATTCCTCTCTCATGTCCCAGACAGCTCCGGGCAACCCCAGGATCACCTGTATCATGTATGTCAGTGGGACAGCTGTGTCCTCATAAGCATGTAATGGCTGTGAAGGATTCATGTCTGCCTGAACCAGGGCATTTCCTCTGTTGAGACAGGCAGAGCTGGCCACAGGGCACTTGCCCAGCCCACTTCTACAAGATAAACAGTCAAACACCTAGTTCTTCTGTGGCAAGTACTGACCTCATGTCAGGCAGGCTTCAGTGAACATGACACTCATGGGTTCAGACCTCTTTGGTACTAAATTCTCATCAACTGGTTCAACCATAAAGAAAAGCAAAGGAGGAAAACAACAGACCCTGAACCCAGCACACTGGCCTTTTTAGTGCCACGTTCCACTCAAGACAAACTTATTCCTGAGGGGATCTGTCTAGGCAGGTAAGAAGACAATTACACAGGAGGTAGATTGTATGGATGTGGGGGAGGTGGGATTGCTCACAGAGGGAGTTACACTCCTAGAATTCTGTCAAGATAGGAAAATAACTTTTTCAAATAAGCATTAAACTGAATATCAGGCATCAAGTTTACAGTTCTATTCTCTCTGTATTAGACACTCTTTTGTGATTTAGCACAAATACTCTTTCCCCATAGGAAAAGGTACCTTTAAAGCTAAAACAATGAACTTTAAGGAACTTCAGAATACTGAATATTTGTGAACTGTTTTGCTGAGAAAAAACTGACTTCATCTATCAGTCCATCACTTAAACAGTTCTTCTGCCTGGTGATGAAATCAACTTAGCTTTCAAATATTTTAATGGAAAAGAGAATGAGTAAGTCAACCCTTCCCTCCTCCCACCCCATCTTCCTGTTGAGCAGTTGTCTGATGTAAGGTTTAAGCAACTGGTGGACTGGTGGTTATACTCATGACCACCCTGTACTTCTCTCAGAATAACTATCATCACATGTTAATTATAATTATTTGTTTAACTGCCTGCCCCATCCCACCACCCCTGGAATGCAAGCTTTGATCTCTCCACCACTGTAGCTCCTGCCAAGCACATAGTAGGCACTCATTAAACGTGTGTTGAACGAAAGAATAAGTAAAATGAATCATACTAAAGACTAATAAAGGATTAGTGAATGAATGCCTTTAGAATATTTGGAGAAGTAATTGATGTTAAATGGGCCATTCAAGCAGGCAAAGGAGGAGTAACTCGCCTGGCAAAGTGCCTTTGTAGTGACCTTGAGCACATGGGATTCACGTTTAGGTCGGGATGTGCAAGTAATCTCAGAATTCTGTACGATCAAGATGTGATTCCATTTGATAACCACACATTGTATGGCACTATTCGACTTATAAAAGACAACCTGAGGCTGGCCTCTGGGCAGAATGACCCAGCAGAACTTAAACCAGAAAGAAAGAAATCCTATGCATTAAAAGCCCCTGGAACAGGAAGCCACCTCAAACCCAGGGAAAGATGGCCAGTAGATCCCCAGAGCTGAAGGGGTCGCTCTAGATGGGGCCTTTCGTGAGCAGGTGAGCAGGGCCCTCTCTGTGTTCCGGAATCCAAGGTGGCAGTGCCACAGGTTGGAGTAGAATTGCCTTCTGTATTTACAGTGTATTACAGTAACCGTGGAATTTTGCATCACACACACACACACACACTTCAGGTGAGGGGGTAGGTGGAATTTTGCATCACACACACACACACACACACACACACACACACACACTTACTTACTTCAGTGAGGAGGCAGGTGGAGCCGCCTAGGGTGAGGGAAAGCATCTGGGGCCCGGGCGGGCACAAAGGGCGCGGGGTGGGGGTAGGGGAGGCTCGCCACACCCCGGCTGTGTGCAGAGCCCGCGTCGTCCGGGCTGGGGGCCAGGCGGCCCGCAGGAGGGGCGGCGGGGGACTCACCTGCAGCAGCACCGCCAGCAGGAAGCACAAGTACATCTGGTAGACGCCCATCTCGCCCGCCGCCTGGAACGCCTCCTCCAGCTCCATGGCGGGCCGCGCTCGGCCCCGGGCCCAGCCGCGAGCCGGAGCCCTCCCTCCCCGGCGCGCCCTCCCCGGCGGGCCCCACAGCGGCCGGCACCGGCCCGGGGCCCTGCGAGCCAGTCCCGGGCCGCACGCCGGGTCCCTGGCCCCGGGGCTTCCAGACCCGGAGAGTTTTCTGGGAGGGGCTGCGCCGCTTAAAGTGAGAGGAGCGAGCAGGTGGGCTCGGGCTGAGGCGTCCTCCCCGCTGCAGAAACGGGACCGGCAGCCGGTCCCAATCCGCGCGCCCTGCCTCGAGGGGTGGGGGTGCGATCACGGTCAGGTACCTGGTGGCGGCGCAGCGGTATTTGTCCTTTTGTGAGAATCAGTTGAATGCGGAGGTGGGGGTGGGACGTGCGAGATCCTTCGGAGAATAGTGCTGTTCAGCATTTCGCTCCAGCCCCATTGAGGGCAAGCTGTACGGTCAGGTAGACAAATCTTGTAAAACCGTGAGCTGCATTTGCTTATGGAAACATGCACGAGGTACAAAGGAAGTACAGAAGAGGAAAGGTTCATCCGTGGGACAGGAGGTGAGGGCTGCCAAGGTGTCTGAAGGATAAACAGCAGTTGGCAGGGCTTGGAAAGGTGGAGAAAGACATTGTAGGGCCGAGCGACGCTGGTCACCTGCCCTAAATTCCTCCATTTCTCTATCTCCTTAGGTTGGTTTTAACGGCTGCGTGGTGTCTTATTGTCCAGGCCATGACCTCCAATACGAGATTGAGCCGAAGAGGTGACCAACTAATGTGTTTTTTTTTTTTATGATTTTACATCTGACATTGGTGAGATAGGCCTGTAATTTTCTTTTCTTCCTATTGTCCTTGTTTGGATTTGGCGGTAAGATTTATAAAATGCTTTATAAAATAAGTTGGAGGTGTTTGGTAAAATCCTTTAGACTACCTGGACTCGGCTTGTGTTACAGGGGGAGCCTCTTTATTATATAGATAGACAGATAGATTAGATAGATAGATAGATAGATAGATAGATAGATAGATAGATAGGTATCACATTTTTTGGCATTGTGTTCTTGAATTACTTTTATTTTTGTTTCTAGAAATGTTGCTCTTTTATCTAGTTTTTCTATTTGGAAAAACCTTGTCATCTTGTTCTCTTAGGGTTTTTAAAAATAACATTCTAGCTGTATTTATGCCCCACTTTTAATTCTTAATATTGTTCATATTTATTACTCCATTCTTACCAGTTTTGCCAGTTTAGTCTATCTTTTAAAGAACCAGTTTTTTTCTTTATGATATTTTTCTTTCTATATTTCTTTGCTTTCTATTTTAAGGATTATGTGAATTCTTTTTTTTTTCACTTACTTTTATTACTCTGTAATTTTGTACTAGGTACATGACTTAAAAGTTTAGCTTATTTGCTCTCAGTTTTCCTTTTTTAAAAATAATTATATTAAAGGCTATTCATTTCTCACTAGGTGCCACTTTTTCCATGGCTCTATTCCACAAGTTTTGTCATGTGGTACTTCCCTTGCCTTTAGTTTTAAATATTCCATGACATTATAATGTCCTCTTTAACCAATAGCTATTTGTTAGTGCTTTTTTTTTTTTAGTTTCTGATTAAAGGTTCTTGCTACTTTTTAACCATCTTTTTATTGTTGATTACTAATTTAAAAACAGGGATGATACTAAATCCTAGAAATTATTTGAGGTTTCTGGTGACCTTGTATGTGGTCACTTTAGAAAAATGTACTGAATGTTGTAATGAGAATATTCCCCATTTGTTTGGGCAGAAGATTCCTTATATATCACATCAAGTCGTTAATTTTATTCAAGTAATATGTATTACTACTGGATTTTTCTCTGCTCGATATATCATTTTTTAATAAGTGTGTCAAAATCTTCCAAATGATTAACATTTTTGAGTTTTTATGAAGTACTCTTTTTATTTGTGTAGATTCATAAAAGTACCAATTGAATCTTTCCTTTTATCATGATAAAATAGTTCTTTTCTCTTTTAATGCTTTCCATCTTAATTTTTCTTTTGTCTAATGTTAATATTTGCTGCCTCGATTTTGTTATTATGTTCCTTGTAATCTTTTATATTTTCATCCTCATTATATTCTAGGCATGTTTTTCTTTGCTCATCCAATTTGATAGTCTCTGTCTTTCAACTGATAAGTTAAATCCATTTATATTTATTGTGAGTGATCTGTTTGGAATTATTTCTACCATTTCATTTTGCGTTTTCTGCTTAACGTCTTTCTTTTCCTTTGCTACCCATCTCTTGGAATCTTAATGCCATTTTTATAATGCCCTTCTCCCTTTTTGCTATTTTGGGGAGCTACAGGTTGTATTATTATTATTTTGTAATTACTTCTACATTTTTAACATCCACATTACTATACACTGTCTGTAGTTATTTAATACATCTATCCTTTTTTCAAATTCATAAGAACCTACACAAGATTCTGAAGGGATTCAGAACAAGTCTTCCCAAATGTGCCACTTTCACATGTGGACTATTTTGAGCTGAAGGCAATCAAGACCCAGCAGACTCCAAAAAATTTTTTACCTCTCCCTTAAACTACCTAAAAGAATTTAGATATTGGACCTGACACAGGAAGGGAGCTGTTACTAAGAGATAACATTTTTTTTATCTGAATTACCTATGTGTATGGCAGGATGAACATCTCATTATCAAACATCTGCTCTTCTTATCTTGTGAATCACCCTCCTCCCCTTGAAGCCCAAGTCCCTATCCCACATTCCTTGGTTCAAAATGGCATATAAACCTCAATTGCCTAGCTTATCCATGGGTTTCATATTCTTATGGGGGCCTGCATAGGTACACAATTAAATTCTTCTCCTGTTAATCTGTCTTATGTTATTATTAGACCAGCCAAAAAACCTGGAAACATAGAAGGGATTTTTTTTTTTCCTCCCAACGATTCCAAGATTGCTATATCTTAGAAAACATAGGAGGACATAAAGATGTTATGTTCTAGAAAACTTTGTTAACTGACTCAAGAAATGGCTATTGTGGTGCCGAAACACTGATGGAGAAGATTCATAAGAAATTTTTAAATAAAAAACTGATAATGCTAATAAAAATTATCCCACATTTGGAAATAATTAAACATCAACAAGAGGACTGTATATTCTTACAGCATATTAACGAAGCATTGTTTAATAGGCCCATCCCAAGATTAAATCTGTAGGAGAATTTACCCATTTGACTTTACTATTTACTATGAATTTGAGCCCAGATATTGTGTAGTTACATGTAAATTTGTAGATTTTTGCTTAGTAGAGATGTAAATAATTGTTCAATAGGAAAGATAATCTGTTATTTCATTGCCCTGTAAAACATGAAATTGCTTTTTAGCTAACCTAGCAATCTTATTTTAACATTTTTTTTCTAAAAATACACAGTTCCTCTAACACTCTTAGAACCAGCTTTACCATCCTGTTGGTCCCCTCGTCAAATAAAATCTTTGACATGGGTTCATTCTATATTGCTGAGAGTTATATTTTCAACTTTTGAAAAATTTTCTTTGACGTCATAATGTATGGGAGTGAAAAAAATCATAAATTAATATTTCATATGATATATAACTAAATAAATTGTTAGGCAGAAATTGGGTTATTTCATCTTATTCCCTAAAAGTTTATTTTAAATGAGCTGAAACCTCTTCTATTATTGTGTTAAATCACCTTATATTGAGACACATTTGCCAAAAGCAGTTAGTTACTATGAGAACAGGAAATGCAACCTGGGTAGTGTCATAAAGGAGATTTGATGGGTTGGTAGCAGCCACCACGTATGCAGTGTTAAGGAGCTTGAACTCTTCCCTGTAGGTTATGGGGAACCACTGAAGTGTTTTAAACTGAAGTAGTAGGATTTTTTAAAAGGTGATTTGGCAGCAGTAGAAAATGGATATAACACGAGTTGAGACACTGTTGTAATGTAAATTGTAATGTAAAATGGATAGAACCAGTTGAGATCTAACCCAGAACAATGATAACAGGGATGGAGAAGTGTAATTGACGTTGAGGTAAACTGATGGTGATTGCATTTTACAGAGGCAAAAGAGAGAAATCAGGAATCACTCCTATGTTTCTGGCTTTAATGCCTGGGAAAATGGAGGTCCTATTAACAGAGATAGGGAACACAGAAGTGGAGTAGGTAGGCTGAAGGGCCTATAGCAGGAATGGTGGGGCCAACAGTCATTGCTCTCTTAAATGGTCATCACCCCTTTAAGAGCCTGCCCTTCCCCCTTAACACACCCAGGCCCCTCCTGGATTTTCTTGCCCTAATTTACAGTTAGCTTCAGAGCTTCTGAGCTTGTGCTGAAGAGTTGGGCTAATTAAAGCTCTCCTGAGGCTCAAGGTATTGCATCTGTGGCTCTTAAAAAAGAGTTCTCCATTTTGAGAGCATACTTCCTCATCTGATGATTCTTCCCTCATTTTTCTTTTTCTTCATCCTTTCCTACTCTAATTTTATAGTACCTGTTTTTTTCTTTTATAACTCGGAAGTAATGAACATCTGGAGTTTCTTTTAATAATAAAAATTAAAATAATGTTTAGAATAGGGTGTATATCACACACTCTTTGGTCTACGAGAAGGAAAAAAGCTAACTTTATCTGGTAAATTACATAAAGCTTAGAAGTAGGTGTACTCAATCATTACCTTCTTTTTTCTTTTTCTTTTTTTAAACCTGAGCACCCAACCACTGTATCATGTCTTCTGCTTCCTCGGTAGCTTGGTATCCCAGAAGGCTACTGAAATTTGGTAGGCAAGATAATAAGCGCAATGTATGCTGAGTGTTGTTTCAAATGTTTGGAAATCAGCGTTTATTATCGGTCTAAATGTACCCAGAGTTACTGTCTTTTTAAAAAATCTGAAGGACGTTTTTCCTTTCACATAGAACTTTGTGCTGAATAACCCCTTATTGTTAGTACATCACAGCAACATACCTTGATAAAAATAGCCAAAATACAAATATCTCTGCCAATATTAAGTTGATATAAACACAGCAGATATGATGGGAATAGCCAGATGCTGGGGAAGCTAGACTTTGTGGGTAGATGTCTGGGAGAAGACAAAGTGAGTAGAAGCAAAAAGAAAATGGAATTAGCAGTGAGATAGAGGTGTCTTTGTCATCTGGTGTCCCAAACTAACTGTCATTCAAAGCCACCCTTAAGTGGGAGAAAAATGTAAAGCAGATCTAAATTTAATGTGGAGAGATAGGTCACTTCCATGTCTTAAGCCTTAGCAAGAAATGAAAGAGTTTGACTAGCGTTAGGTCTAAAGTTCCGGAGGTTACGGTAACTAGATAGGAAACAGGAGGGAAAGTAGCCATTACTTAATTTGAATTTAGATAGTAGAGTGTTTTCCTTGCTCAGAGTCCAGTTTTACTTGTCCCAAGGTCACTGAGTTTAGCCAGTAGGACATTCATTTAATTCAGCAGATTGGTTCCTGAGTGCCCGACGGGGGTGAAAATGCCGGTGGGGTTGTCATTGTTGCTCTTACTGCTGCTATGCTGCTGCTCTGAGATGGGAGAGTTACATAACTAGGGAATATGGACAGAAATGATGAATTTGCTATACTCATGGGGTTGATACATCAAGGCTACAACTGAGGAGGATGCATGGAATTTTGCTCTGTACAAGGACAAATGTATTCAAGTTTCCCAGGATTAAAATCTGGATGTTATTGGAACAGCCTGATCCACTTTAGTGGGTTGAGTATTGCACAAAGCTAATGATAATGTGCATATCTAGAATCTTAAACCCCACTGGGTTTTGTAAATTAAAACCAGCAATTTATATTGCTTCCAAAAAACAGGAAGCCAAAGCAGATTTCAGAGAATCAGGTTTGGTATACTTTATCTACTCAGTCTCAGAAACGAGAGGTCTGCAATCCTTAACCATCCTGAAAACGTTAAGTATTGGAACTCATTCAACAAATGTTTGCTGAACAACTATTCTGTGCTGGGCATTGCACTAGTTGTGAGGAATACAGCATTCAACCAGCAAAGCCTCTGCCTCTCCCTTCTGGCACTTGCATTGCAGTGAAGGCTTCCTTCTTGGCTGCAATACCGGATGGGCTCAGTGGGGTGAAAGCAGGGAGAAGGAGGAGGAGATGTTGACTATAAAAAGTGCACTTGCCCAACATCCAAAACACAAACAACAACAAATGTTGGTGAGGATGCGGAGAAAGGGGAACCCTCCTACCCTGCTGGTGGGAATGCAAATTAGTTCAACCATTGTAGAAAGCAGTATGGAGGTTCCTCAAAAAACTCAAAATAGAAATACCATTTGACCCAGGAATTCCACTCCTAGGCATTTACCCTAAGAATGCAGCAGCCCAGTTTGAAAAAGACATATGCACCCCTATGTTTATCGCAGCACAATTTACAATAGCCAAGAAATGGAAGCAACCTAAGTGTCCATCAGTAGATGAATGGATAAAGAAGGTGGTACATATACCCAATGGAATATTATTCAGCCATAAGAAGGAAACAAATCCAGACATTTGCAACAACATGGATGGAGCTAGAGGGTATTATGCTCAGTGAAATAAGCCAAGCGGAAAAGAACAAGTATCAAATGATTTCACTCATCTGTGGAGTATAAGAACAAAGAAAAAAACTGAAGGAACAAAACAGCAGCAGACTCACAGAACCCAAGAATGGACTAATAGATACCAAAGGGGAAGGGAGAGTGGGGGATGGGTGGGAAGGGAGGGACAAGGGGGAAAAAGGGGCATTACGATAAGCAGATGTAATGTTGGGGGGGGCACGGGGAGGGCTGTACAACTCAGAGAAGACAAGTAGTGATTCTATAGCATCTCACTACGCTGATGGACAGTGACTGTAATGGGGTATATGGGGGGGACTTGATGTGGGGAGTCTAGTAACCATAATGTTGCACATGTTATTGTAGATAAACGATACCAAAAGAAAAAGAAAAGAAAAAGAAAAAAACGTGCACTTGCTCTATTATCTGATCATTAAATCAATCCCAAATCAAAACATAATAATGCAAACCAAGTGAATTATAAAGGAGTCTTTATAATCCATTGAGTTTTCTTCAGTCTAATGGCTCTTTATCCCTATATTTATCTGCCTTAAGAAGAATGTAGCCAAATCTTGGATCTCTTTATAGTGAAAGTCACTTACTAGAGAGTTACATTAATGCACACATTTACAAAGAGAATTTGCATGATTTTCAGAACCGAATTAATCCCTAATGTACTGGCATACAGCTGTTTGAGCCAAAAGATCATATTGCATTACAAACAATATAAAACTCATCTTCTTCATCAGTCTCCATTTGCATGAGAAGAGGGTCTTATTCTCAGCCAAACACAGCAATTCAACCCCGCTTGTCAATTATCTGTTCCAGCACAAGAAACTGAATATTATTAATTTCATTTTCCACGCCTACCTGGGCTGAGATTCTTCCTTCACCTTTTTCCGGTGACAAGGCCTTTTGTAAATCTAATGAATGTTTTCCTCAAAAACATGATGGTACAGGAGAAGGTACATTCATACAGAGGTACATGCTGAACACTATCTTTAAAACATTACCAAGTCTGACCCCACGTTATAGAAATGATAAAGTAAGGCTATAGGAGTTTAGATAATATGTTCAGGATGATTAAGGGACATACAGAAAGTCATGCCATTAACTGGCAGAGCAGTACATGAAACCAAAAGTTTGTGCTTTTTTTAATCTACCTGAGACCATTCTCAGGTATAGGCCCCATCTCTGACCCATTTTTTCTTACATGAAAATATTAATCTAGAACAACATTATCTTTGTAATGCATTTGTGCTTCAGTTCAGATTAAATGTGTCCCTAGATCCACTAAATTTTAAGGTTGGGGCTTTAGCTAAATAGGGCCTTCCTTTCCTGTCTCCCAAACCACAAACTCTAGTTGGGCATATGTAATAACGCAGCAACGTGACTGCAATCACAAACACACGCAGAAAGTGTGCTCATCTGTTATGCTTGAAGCCAAAGAATGGAATAGTATTGTGGCTTTCCTTTGTGGATTATTTCTTACTCAACAGCTCTTTGGTTTTGACCTGAGAAACTGGGCCATGGAGATCCCACACTATCAGGCATATTTCTTATTGGGCTGTGAATATCTAACATATGGCTAATTACAGTTTACACCTCCTTAAGTGCTCTAACAATCCACTAAAGATTGGTCTGTCTCTTTAGTTTACTGTTCATAGCACTTTTTGCACACAAAGCAGTAAGCAATTCTTTTGGAAGTACTTTTTCATTTCAAATGTTGATAGAAGATGACGATCTTCTGTCTGGGTTGTTAATGATCTATTCTTAGCCTGGTCTGTTAAATGGCTGTGTTCCTAACGATGCGTCATTCCCATGACAGCGTCCTGGTGACCAGCTTTCTTTTTCCTCTCTGTCTTCCTCCCTGGTGGAGACATGTCCATTAAGGATAAAATGAAGAACTACAGTAAGTGAAAGAAGATGAGATTTTAGGAGCAAAAGGTCTATGGCATAAAATAAATTAATACAAATGATAAAGATATTTGAGTTGTTTTGTGTTTATGTTTTTATGTTTATCATTTCAGCTGTGTGTGTGTGTTTGCAAGATAAACATGTGCTCTGTTGCAAGGAGATGAGTGTCTCTTAAAACAACATATAATGGAGAGATATTTCCTCAAAGTTAATTTAGTTGTAAGTTGGTTAAATTAAAATACAAGCTCATAACTAGACATCACTTAAGCAGAGAAGTTTTCTATTCAGGGAAGTGGCTTGCACAGGGAGTAGACATTTCTGATAGGGATATTCTGTTTGATACTGAATGTAGAAGGCAAGGGTGGATTTAGTCCTGGGAAGATTTAGCCTCTTCTGGCCTTGCCAACAGGTGACCAGCTGGCACCAAATAGAAGCATGACAGCTTGGTGCACTCGACTGAGACTCATGTTTCTATTTTCCTTCATCCAGGGAATAGCTAAAAACATGATCTCTAATTCCCTTACTGGCATGGGACGGTGCAGAAATAAATGAGTTTTCAGTTAAAGATTCTAAATAAAAATATGTCCAATCATTTAGAATTGTAAAGTTTGAGTTTGGTAGCAGTAAGTAGTATTTTAAGAAGTAAAGTGATCCATGAACTAAAGTAATGTGGGCCCTGTGAGTTCTCTACCATATGAATAAACTTGAAAAAGATGATAACACATTGAGATTATCATTTATACACACACACATATATACATATATAAAATATATAATAAGCCAATAAAAACTGATTTCAAATTTTCAGATTCAACTTTGAGATGTTTACAGGATGAATATCCTCTAAGGGATGAATGGGACGAACATCCTCTATGCCTTGATGGGAATACAGAGCTAGGTGAGAAATTCAGCTCTTCTCCTTTTACCCTGCATTGCTTGATTTGACCTAGAGTCAACAGAGACATGAGTCACTCTCACAAATATCTCAAATGAGCTCTTGAACTTTAATGTTTTCCTTTTAATTAATATCTATCTTTTAATAGTAAGGGTACCTTTAAATAGTGCCCTTAAAGCTCCCAAAGGATGGTTAGAAGGAAGAAAAAAGAAGATAATATGACCAGCAATTATGAGAGTTTTGCTGCAACAAGCTCAGAATGGAAAGACCTTAGGTTCAGGTGGGCTAACAGGCAGGTGGGCCTGAGACATAAACCTGTTCAGGAAAACAGGCAACCTGATCACCAGCTGTTCTGTGCTGGGAAAACAGTAAAATCTTGTACTTTCTGCAAACAATGTCATTCCAGGCAGAAGTACATTGGAACTTGATGACAACCATACCTGTCTTCCTACTTCAATGGCACCTGTCAAGGTCACTTTAAACTTTCCTTAGGGTTACATATGATACGTTCCCCAAGACGATTTATAAATAGGTCCATACAGGGAAACAAAATCACAAGTTACATGAAACATCTTTTATAGAAAAGAGGCTGCAGGACTGATAGCTTTTTTGGCGGGGGACGTTTACTGAAAAAGAAATCTTGATATGATTGCTTATATTTTCTTTTTTATATCTTGTACTTCTCATTATATTCATGTTTTCCTTTAAATACATGGGCATATTTGTAACTTTTGAAGTCCTTGTCAGCTAATCTGCTAATTCTGTTATCTCTTCCTTTCTGCGTTTGTTTCTATTGGCTGATTTTTCTCATGGTTATAGGTCCCGATTTCCCGCTTCTTCTGTATAATAATTTATCGTTGAATACTATAAATCGTGAATTTTTATTATTGAGCACTGGAGTTTACTGTCTTAGTTAAAGAGTATTAGACTTTGTTCCAGCAGGCAGTTAACCTATCTGTGTATCAGCTGGACCTTTTGAGGCTTGTCCTTAAGCTTTGCTGGAGCGGGTTCGGAGTGGCCTTTACTGCAGGGCCGGCTTAGTCCTCCAACAAAGGGACGACTCTTCTGAAGCGTCTAGTGACGACCCCAGGTGTTCACTGTACACTTTTCACTCTAGTCGGGCTTTAGCCTTTTCCAAACCCTGGAATTGCTCTTTCTAGGTTCACCGATGACTTTTACATCCAAAGAACACTTCTCAGTTTTCCTCTTACTTGACCTCTTGGTGATGGTATGTAACACTGTTTACGACTCCCACCTTCTTGAAACTTCTGTTCTCATCTTGAGACTTCTGTTTCTTGACATTCTCCTAGTTTTCCTTTTACCTCCATGGCCATTTTGCTGGCTCCCCTTCTCCCCAGTCTTTGAATATTGCTCAGAATTTTTCCCAAGGCCTCTTCTCATTTCACTCTACACATTTTTCTCTTTCCAATACCGCCTATTTTATACTGAGAAACCCAGTATGTGTGTGTATGTGTACGTTCTCAATCCCAGACCTTTTCCAAGCTTCAGACTCCCCCATTAACAAACACTTCCTCAGTATTGCTTCTTGACTATTTTGACGACGTCATGTCTAAAGTGACCTCATGATTCCAGCCCACCGCCCTCACATGCTTCTCTTCCAAGGTTCCTGTCTCATTGAAAGGTACCATCCAGTTTCTTATGCAAAAAATAATCTAGAAGACATTCCTGAAGTCTCTCTTGTCATATATGAATCCCCAAATGCAATCATATTTTCCTTCAAATATCTCTTGAGTCTGTCCCCAAGATCCAATAAGGAATGATTGTTCCTGCCTACAGAATGTGGTTCTAGAGCAGAAGAGAGAGACATGGCATGGTGACGTAGCAGGGCTGAGATAGCGCCAGAGCGTTGACCACAGCCACATTGTTTCTTTGGTCGGGACAGCTGTTTTGACAATATAATTCTTCCTATCCATGACCATGGGATAAATTTTCACTGATTTTTGTCTTTTAATTTCTCTCATGAGTGTCATATAGTTTTCATAGTACAGGTCTTTCACCTCCTTGGTTAGGTTTATTCCTAGATATTTTATTCTTTTTTGATGCCATCATAAATGGAATTGTTTTCCTAATCTCTCTTTCTGCTAGTTCTCTGTTAGTTTATTGGAATGCAACAGATTTCTGTATATTTATTTTTGTATCCTGCAACTTTGCTGAATCCGGTTATTAGTTCCAATAGTGTTTTAGTGGAGTCTTTAGGGTTTTCTTTATATGATATCATGTCATCCATAAATAGTGACAGTTTTACTTCTTCCTTATCAATTGGATGCCTTTTATCTCTTTTTCTTGTCTGATTGCCATGGCCAGCACTCAAGTGGAATTAATTTTAATGATGTTTATTTAAACCAATATGTCCAAAATATTATCATTTGAACATGAATCAATAAAATAAGTAAATATTTAGAGATTTCACATTCTTTTAAATTTTTTTCATATTAAGTCTTGATTCTAGTATATATTTTACACCTCCAGCACATTTCAGTTTGGATCAGCCACATTTCAAGTGCTCAGTAGCCACATGTGGTTAGAAGCTACTGTATTGATTATAACCTTTTTGGATGACTAACAAAACTTTACTTAATCAATAGTGGTTCTTCACCATCATAGAAGCACTCTTCTACTCCTTTATATACTTTCTGGTTTTGTTGTATTTCTGCTTATTAGATTTTCTGTTAGCTGTAAATCTTTGTTTTTATTTTCTTCAATGGGAAACAGGAACTTTCTCTTAAGGGATGGAAGTTGGAGCATAACGCACATACTAAAAATGAGATAAAATTATTTTTATTACCTTGGTGTAACTCCAGGGGGAAAATTCCCGGGCAAATGGAATGGAAATCAGTTAAAGGGAGAAATAAAGTTTATTTCTTACAAGCAGTCATTCACTTCTGCTCCCCCATGTCTCTCTCGACCCAGCTGCAGAAGAAGCCCCCACCCAGCCTCTCCAGTCCAGATAAGCACTTGCTCGCCCTTGTAATTACCTATTCATATGGAGATGGACTACTCTCTCCACCCCCTGGAAACACCTGTTGTATGTAGATGCACTAAAGCCAGGCGAGAGATTCTGGAGATATTGCAATTTTACCCACACTTGGTTAGTTTCACAGATGCTCTGAACCCTTCCAAAAGATCTCCTGCAAGTCCCAGAATGTGACCTTGTCCTGAAAGACAGGACAAGGGAAAAGGTGATGGAACCGTATCACCACTTATTTAGCAAAACCCATCTTCCTTCCAAGACAGCAGTACATCTCCCCAGCACAAGGTCAGGGAAAGATTTTGGAACAGAATTTGGAACAAATAAGATCCTATCTTATATCTAGGATCTCTCAGTCTCAGCCTAAAGAAATAGTCCTTAATTGAGATTCAGGAAGCCCGACTTTCTTAGCTGGTTGGATAACCTTGGGTAGCTTATTTAAATTGTCTGAGCCTCAGGGAACTCAAAAGTGAAATGGTAAAGTCAGATAGATCAGCAGTTTCCTCACATTAAGCATTAAACTCATTTTCTAAGCAAAACTTTACAGGGAATCCCAATACATTAAACAGACCCAAGTGGAGCTATTCCGATAGCAGTAAAAATAGGGAGTTGGAGTAGTTGGGGGTAGAAACAGGAGCAGGGTGGACCAAAGCCCCACTGCTTCAACCAGCCTTTTGCATTTGAGGCATAGTTTGAACATCTAGAAAGATAGTCTCCACTATAGCTGTCAGCACCAAACACTGTAATTCTGTTATTCTCCATCATACTCTATCAGCCAATGTTCTCAGTTAACAAGCTGTAGACTAAGAACTAAGTAGATGGGAGATCATTCCCAAGGTTCAAGATTTAGGACTTGCATAAATTCTGAGCACTTTTCCCTTGGAATCGCATTACCCTACCCCATAGCATATCAAACACAAAATTTTCATTTGATATTTAAGAGACAATCTTTTTCAGGTCTCACATATTTCTGAAAATCCTTAAAAAACTTAGAGGCTAAAGATACCATGCCTTCAGTGCCTGATGGTTAAATAGCCTGGAGGAAGGTGTCTCAGTATCATAGCTCCACAGGTACAGTTTTCTTGGTTTCCAGTGATGGACATGATAGAGCAGAACTGGCCAATGTGCAAAACCCTCCATTTCCTTTGGCAACCTTTCTTTAACCTCAAATAATTCCTATCTTAAACTAGACTATAAAAAGAGCTGATCTCAAAACCATGAGCTAATGAATGAAGAGAAATATGAGCTATGTCAAAATTGCCATAGAACCAAAGCTGAGTAAGTATTAAAATATCTGAGCTGAACCTGAGTATTTCAGGGTATGTAGCTGTTGACATAATAAATAATGTCCAACACTGATTACTGAGAGAAAAATAAATACGTAATTGTAAGGACAAATAACAATCATTGGACGATGAGCTTTTATTTTGTTTCATTTTTCTAATCTGCCTGCCTATTAATAATAATACTGTAAATGTAGGCAATATTTCATTTTGTGGCACTATCAGAACATGAGATAGTCTACTTGAACAAAAAGCAAATTAAGCTTGTTCATAAAACCGAATAGCTCTCCCATTTACCTAAGCCCTGCGGTGATTTCTTGGTATTCTCACTGAAGGCCATTTTGCTCAAAGCGTTGCTGCCGGGCAGCTGCGTCTAGAAGGTCTCTCCCTGTGCACCAGGTGAAACCTCAATAGACAAGAGAGGGTTCTTGACTCTGAACAAGAAAGAATTCTCCAGCAAGTCAGAAGAGTGTAGGTAAGGAAGGAATTCATCAGAGTGAGAGTAGAAATGAGTAGTAGTGGCCTTGCAGGCAGCCGAAGAGCAGGAAAATGCAGAGATGCAGAGGGAAAGAGGAAGTCTGCTGAAGATTTTCTTGGTGTAGGGCAGATTCCCTCGCCATGTCTTAAAGCCAGGGTCACTTGGTGCCCTGTGTCTGCTCGGATCTGCCCTCTGTGGGGACCAGCCCCTACCACCCTGGGATTTGGGGAGCCACAGAGCACAGGATGGAGTGAGCTGAGAACTTCCCAAAGAAAGGAGATTTTCAGGCAGGCTCCTGCACCTGCAGGTCCCTCCAGGTCACCTAGACCATGGGAACTTGCAGGCCCAAATCTGAGCTCTCAGCAGCCCTCCCGACTTATTAGGGGTAAAATGGAGACTTGAAAATAGAATGAAATAACAAAAAGACAAAACACTGTAAGCTAAGCAATGAGAAAGCTTTATTTAAAGGTACGCACTTAAAGAGAGAAAAGGTCCAGGTGTCCTCAGAGAGGAGACACTCTAAAAGGTTGGGGGTTCCCTCTTTTAAGGATTTTTCAAAGGGCCAGGGTGTATAGACTTGTAAAGCGGTCTCAAAATGCTCATCTCTGGTGAAAGACTTTAAGTCTCTTCTATTAGCAGTCCTCCAGGTAATTCTGCAAAATTAAATCAATACAAGAAATTGGTCGGTTCTTCTCCAGGATAGCAGCTTCCCTCTGGGAACATAGCAATCAAGACTGCCTGCCCTGGCCCCAGAGTGGACTGAGTTATCGTCTGTTTGCTAAAGAATATGTTAGGAATCTTACTTCCTAACTTCCTGGTTTTTAAAATGGAATCAGCTTTAAAATGGAATTCTCCTGTTCTTCCTATACTGTTTATATCTCAGCATTTTTCATCTTTGGCAGGAAAAGTTAACTAGATGCCTGTCCCAGGTCCCTGCCCTACATCGGCGTTCACTGCTTGAAGAGCACGGCTGAGTCATGGGAGAAAGTTTCCTATTCCTGACAAGACATTCAGCTTTGTTTCATCCCTTGGTCTCAGCCCTGGGGATGCCGAAGAAGTGAAACAGGGGTTGACAAACTGGACAAACCATCAAAACAAACAGCAAAATCAAGAGAGAAAGGAAACACCAAAGGGCAAAAAAATGTAAGAAAAAGTCTTAATAATTAAAGGAAATAACCAGAAGAATAAAAATAGAATGTATGAATTTTGATTCTTATTATGGTTTCCATCTCGGCGGAAATGCCCTCATGCTTCTTTTCCTCCTTCTGCACTAGACTCTTTAGCATATTAATCACACAGTTATTTAAAGTTCCTGTCTGATAGTTTGAACATCTGGGTCTTCTCTGCATCAGATTCTTTGATTGCTTTATGCCTGACAGCATTTCTTTCCCTTGATATTTGTATATCTTACATTTTTTTGACTGCTGGTCATTGTGTATAAAAGCACAGTTGAGACTGAGATAAATAACATTTATGTCCAAAAGTCATTAATGCTTCTTTTTGTGACAAGCTGCCGATATGGAGGATTAAGTCAATCTGGTCAGGAGTTAAGCGGAGTTTAGAACCTTCAGCGCACCACAGGATTTCTGTTCAATAAGGAAAATCTAAACAAAAGGAATTAAATGAAGAGATAAATTAGGAGAAGGTATTCTCAATATCCAACACTAGCAAGTGCCACATATGTAAAATATGTAAGAAACCGCTTCAAATCAACAACAACAAGAGCAGCAAAACACCAGGAAATCCAAAAGAAAAATAGGCCAAATGTATGTATTGACAATTCTCAGAAGAGGGCATTGGAATAGCTAACAAGGATATGGGGACATGTTCGCTCTCAGTCTCCACAGAAATGAAAATTAAGAAATCACTTCTCACCAACCAGATCGGTAAAAATTTAAAAGTCTGATGACAGTGAGCGGTGACAAAGGTGTGGGGAAACAACAGCCTTCACATGCCACTGGTGCACAAGGAACCTTGTGAGCGGGTCCAACACCCAGTGAAGTTAGGGAGGCAGCCCGTCCCTGGGTATATGCCTCCAGGAGACTTGCACAGGATCAAAGGGAAATATTGCCCAGCACCTATTAGGTGCTCAATAAATGCATACTGAGTGCAAGTTTGAAGGTGTTCATCACAACATTGTTTTTGGTAAGTGGAGTTGAAGTACCTAATCACCCATTACTAGAAGTACTGGAAAGTAAAACAATGCAAGGGATGCATTTGACAGTAACTGGTGACATTACTGGAGTGCACCAGGCAGGCTTTGAAGTGCCTCATGTATATTGACACAATTATCGTCTCAACGGAACTATAAGGTGTTCATTTTGCATGGAAGAGGTTAAGGCAGCGTCTTGCCTGAGGGGGATCACCCCCAGGCAAGTTCAGTCAGGGTTCTCTGAGAGGGAATAACAACAACGGGATGTCAGGGGTGAAAGGGTTTAGAGCAAGCTTTATTCTCCTGGTGACAGGTGGAGTGCTGGCATCAAGTCTGCACCAGCAAGCCCGTCTCTGTCTCTGCCTCTGGGCAGAGCTCTTCACATAGTAACGCCAACAACAATAATGGCTCGTTGCCAATGGGTGTGTGGCCAATTAAATCATCAAATAGTTTAGGGTCAGGTGAGGAGCCTGTCCCTAGAAACTCTAATTCCACCCCCCCACCCGCAGTCAGTGAAGCAGGAGGACATGCAAACAATGAGTCAGAGCTTCCAGCAGTCAGACCCCGAACCCCCTGTGATAAGGGGCTGCTTGCCTTCTTTGCTGAATGCCTACCTGAAACCTGCCCAGTGGTCTGACCCTTCCCACCTTACACCAGTCCTTTCTGTTACAGGCTTTCTTTTCTTTTTCAAGGGGAAACAGTTTCCCATCCAACAGACAGGAGCATAACTTAACTAGGCTTTGAATGATTCTTCTATATAATTAGTGAAAAGGTATCCTCCCAGGTCTTTCAAATCTTTAAGTTCCTGTAGTGAGGAACTGGGACCTCAAGCAGCCTCCTTCCTAGTCTTCTTGAGGTTCATTTGCAAAGAACGTGAGACAATGTGACTGTTCCCTCCTCCAAGTCCCTTTCCCCTGGTGTGCAGACACATTCAGCCCTAACAGGACCTTTCAGCGATATCTTTGTGTCCTGTGAACCAACAGGTTTGGACCATGTGAATGTCAGTGTAGGGAAAATGGAAGTTCCCGTGGCCAGGGTGCTCACCTGACCCTGATCTATTCGCCCATGGTGCACGTGCAATGCTATCTGTGCTTATGTAATAATCGGCCTGCTGTGTAGGCACCTGCTTACCTACATGTGGGCAATGAGCCATTGTCTATGCTGGTACATAAAGCCCTCCTCCCAGGGCTCTATGCAGATGGTGGATTGTGGATTAGATTTGGTGCATGTGGCTGCAGCGGATGTAATCTAAGCACTTGACTGGCCCCTGCAAGAATAAAGCTGTGTGTGAACCCTTTTCCAACATGCTGTTGTCATTTTTCAGTCTTGCCAAATCTAGAGCGAACTTGCCAGGAGCTGAAATCCAGCGCTACAGTCAGTCATCACACTGGGCTGTGACGCAGTGAGTCCTTCAGAGGTAGCTTAAGTCTGGAGGGCCGTTTTTGCCTTCCCTAAAAGACCCCAGACTACTGAACTTAGGAATTGTTTTATCTGATTTATATAAAATATTTTATCTTCTCCTTGGTGTATTTACTGTATCTTTTAGTTCTGTCTCTTTTATCACTTGTTAGTATATTTCCCCCTCTGAAGGGTTCTTGAATTACTTGGCCATGTCAGTCATAAAGACCCGGCTTGGTAGGACTGCTCAAGAAGTTTCTAGGTCTTGAGCCAAACACCGAAGGACTGTGTGCATGAGCCCAGTGGAAACAATTTTCAAATTTACATTCAGACGTTGTTGAGTCATTAAGTGCCACACCCCATGGCCTGCACCCGTGCTGTTTCTTCCTTCACCCTGAGGACCACCTTGTGAGTCAGATGAAAAGTCCACATTTGGTAGACAGTAAAGCGCATGGAGGATAAGGGCCCTGCCCAGTACCAAACAGGTAGAAGGCTGTCACTAACTTCCATGCTCTAAATTGTCAATTAACCTCTACTTAAATGGAATTTCCAACTGGTCTGTTGGTGAGGAGAGTCTCCTTTTTTCAGAGAAGGTTTATTGATTGGTTTACCAAACACATAATGGTGTTCTGTGTACTAGGTACTATCTTGTTATAATGGCACCCTTTGCAAATATTAACTTAGTCCGTTGGTAGAAACTAAAAGTATCCACATCTTACAGACAAGGAGACTAAGATTCAAAGGGATCTGTTTGGAAGTGGCACAGGCAAGATTTGAACTTAGAAGTTTGTGTCTGGAGTCCAGGGAATTAAGCATTGCACCACATTTTTCTTCTTTGCTAATTCATGTTCTGTGCTATGCAAGGCAAAGAAAAACAGTAGCATATAAGAAGGGATAAAAACAGGGAAGAGTCCAGGAGACCCTTCTCTGTGGATTGGCTGAAGGAGCATTGAATGCCAAACAGCCTGAGATGGAGTCATCTTCAGTGTCTCTATCGACTCCTCAGCTGTTACCATGAGCTCAGAAAGGGACAGAGGCCCTCAGTCTGTTAGCTGACACTGTTTGGTCTAAAGCAAATCGGTGTGGAGGAGGAATGTGTTAGTTTTTCAGATAACCTACAGCAAAGTGCCTACCCACTCTGGCTTTTCTCACTCAAACCACCTGCCTGGCATTTTAAAGATAGGATCCAGGTTGTGTGTTTAGAGCACCTTACACTTATATTGAGCAGATGGTTGAATCAGAAAAAGACACCTTTTATAAGGAAGTGGACTGAGATGTTTAGTTCATAGTTATGAAATGAAAAGAGAAAAAGAGAATTGCATTTTGCTTCTACTTTCAGGGTTTATGGAATGAAAAATACTCTCAATTCTGCCTTTATCCACAGAGGGGAGCAGAGGGGTTAGAAAAGCCCCAGTATCAGCACAATTATAATCAAGTTCTACCCTTCAGAGTCTGATTTTGATGTTTGTGGATTATCTCAACTTCTTCCTTTCCATTTCACTCCTCTCTCGGTTCTAATCTTTGTATTAGGTCATGAGAGGAAGAACAAGGTAGAACTAAAAAGATGAAAGGCGAATTAATTGGCGAATTTCCTTTTTAAAGGTTGATAAAAGTGAGAGTTTCAAGCAGGATCATGTGGTTGTAAGGAACAGAGATCCACCAGTTTCCCGGGAAATTCAGAAAATCCTGGAAGGCCCAGGACCAGGTCTCTCCCTCTCAGCATCTCTGCTTCCCTCCTCCAGCTCCCCTTCCTTAGTCTCTCTCTCTCTCTCAGAGTATCTCTGTGTCTCTCCACCAACCAAATTCCCGGTCCTCTATTTTATAGAGCACAGACTTTGCCTCTGTATAACATCAGCTTTCATGTGATGTTTAATCTGGGTGACACCAGAGCATCCCTTTACCTTCAGCTCTACTGCTAAGTCGCTCAGTCTCTCAGTTTCCCAATTCCAAATTCCTATAAGAGCTTTCTAAATCACCCATCTTTCCATAACAGGCTTCATAAAGCACAGGCTAGTCTGTCTATAAATGAATGGTCTTTGAGCAAATTGTCCATCACTTACCAGCTGTGGCAATTAGTATAAAGTGTGTCTGCTTTGGCTACAGGGACTGGATGGAGGTGGGAGGTTTCTTTGTGTGGACACGTGGGTGGACAAGCTCCATAAATAAACCCAGTGCAAGGCAGGTGAAGTTCAGTGAAAATGAGTACATTACCTGCAGCCACTCTTTAAAGGCAACCTCAGCATTTGTGCTGCTGACCTTGGGCTACATTAAAAACTGATCAATGTCTTTATGGTCCTTCCAGAACAAAATCCTTTGGAAGGACTCCCAGATAGATGCTTTCGATATTAACTTCAATTATGGCCGAACAGTCTTAGGGAGATTTTGTAGGGTAAAATCTATTGCTTTAAAAATAAATCTATTGCTTTATTTTCTGATACCATAAGTAAATGAAAATAATGACCTGTTGCACTGGACAGATCCAGGCTTTGTCAGGCAGACCCAGCTCATTTGACATGTGCACCATGTGTGAATGATCTTCAAACTAGCTTCCTTATCTGTAAAGCATAGACAGCACAATAAACTTTCTTCATGGGCTGTTACGAGAATTAAATCCATACTAAAGTACTTTCCGAGTACCTGGCTCATTTCAGGTCCTTGATAAATGGTATCTGTGAGCAGCTGTAGCCCTTTTCCCAGTGCACCTTTTAGGACTTGTATGGCCTGAATTTTACTGAGAGGAGGCCATTAAAATAGAGGCTTGCTGACTATGGTCTACATTCTAGTAAAGTATATTTACTCTCTGGACATCTTGTGAAACCCTTTTGAGGGTTTCTTTTCCAACCATCTTTTGACAAGACCAAAAAGAACAACAAAAAAAGAGAAAACCTCGTTTTCAATGAACCAATTCAATCGCTGTTATCCGTCAGACTTCTTAACTACAAACAACAGAAATCAATTCTTGCTGATAGAAGCAGCAAAAAGATATGCTGAAGAGCTATTGATGCACTGGGAAAGCTAGGGAATCAGAGTCAGAAAACGACCAGCAGTCAACAGAGGCCAGGAAGTGAGAGCCACCACCCAGTTCACACCATTGGAGCAGCTGAGAAAGCTGCAGCCATCCAGCTGAAGAGCGGGTGCCCAGGCCGGCTTGGAGATGCTAGGACCAGCTGCAGAAACAGATTCTCCCCTGGCCCTGCCTCTTCTTCTTTTAAGAGTTTCTTTTCTTAGAGTGTTTTAGGTTTACAAAAAAATTGAGAGGAAGGTCCAGAGATGCCCCCTAAACTCCCTTGGCCCACCCATGCACAGCTCCCCCATTATCAACACCCACCACCAGAGCGGTGCATGTCACACCTGGGGAATCTAGGCTGACACGTCGTGATCACCCAAAGTCACTCTTGGTGTTGTCCATTCTGTAGGTTTGGACGAACGTATAATGACATGTATCCACCATTATAGCATCATACAGAGTATTTCACTGCCCTAAAAATCGCCTGTGCCCCATACTCCTCTCTAGTTCTTTGCCTCACTCATCTCCTCACTGCAGGCTCTGAGGCAGCCACCTTGGCGTGGTGAGAGGAGACATCGCCAAGCAGCTGAGGATGGAGGTGCAGCAGGCTGGAAAGAGCCTGGTTCTTGGATAATATTGCTGAGCCACTGAATCCACCCTTGGACTGCCTTCCTCCTGACTTCCCATGACTTTAACTGCATTGCTGTGGTTGTTATTTAAAACCTAATGCACCCTAATTTATATATTCCCCTTAAATAGTTGGGCCCGAGCTCTCTGACCTACCCCAGAGCTCTCCTTCTCGCCCGTTCATCATGGCATGAGGAGCCTAAAATGGCCAGGTGACAGTCTCGGCCCCCAGTCAGCCACGCAATCATGAGGGCAAACCACTGGTGCACTTACAACCATTCTGTACCCACACGGTCATTCTGTTTTTCACGTTCAGTATAGTAGTCAATAAATTACATGAGATAGTCAACACTTTATTCTAAAATAAGCTTTGTAGTTAGATCATTTTGCCCAACTGCAGGCTACAGTAAGGGCTCTGAGCACGTGTAAGGTAGGCTAGGCTTAGCTATGTTTGGTAGGTAAGGTGTGTATTAAATGCACTTACAACATGGATACTTTCAACTTACCATGGGTTTATCAGATATAACCCCCCTGTAAGTCAGGTAAGTTCTGTCAATGTTAGTTGTCATTACTATTCTGGAAGGCCAGCTGCTTTTGGACGATGGGGAGTAAGTCCTGTGGATCTCATTGTTTTACTTCTTTCAGAGAACAGTGAGTTCTCTGGTCAGAATCAGTGTTATGCAGCATACCAGGGCAGAGGACTAGGGGCCATTACTTCTACAGGTAACAAAGAGGATAAAAGCATGGTGGGCAGGGAAAACAGTTCTGAATTCAAGTATAGATCTACTTCAGGAAGGACAAAGGCCTGCCTTCCCACTTGAAGGCAGGAGTCCCATGTTACCAGGGGTTGCCTGTTACCCAGAGGAACATGGTGCTATCTAAGGACTCTGGGTTAGTTAACACAGAGTGCAAGTTAGGTGCTCAGAAGTAGCAAACTCCAACAGCAGGAGAGAAGGGAAATGCATGATATTAAGCCTAGGAATATTTCTGATTTTGCCATCATAGCCAGTGATGGTTGTTCATGAGCCTGTTGAATAAGGCCTAGAGTACTGGGGAAGGAGGGTGGCTGACTTACATAGCAGGTTATCTCATCCACCTGATTAAAATCTTTCTCTTTGGAGAGGACTTTCGAGTAAACATTGACATGAGACACTGATAATATCACATTTCTAGACTATTCCCAGGGATCTATGAGCTACCCCTCCAAATCTTGCTATCAATCCTCCAATCTTGTGCCTTCCTAGTTCCTGAATATCTAACCATATCACTGGCTACAGCTTATGAAACAGAATAGATCTTGACCTCAGGCCATCTCTCCTTTTAAGAAAAGTGTGCTGGTGCCCTCCTGAAGTTCTTCTGGAGTGAGTTTCTTTCCTGACTACCCTTCAGGGCTGCACCATCTGCTTGTACTAGTGTCACCATGTCACACGCAGCCATCTCTAAACAAAGCTTGTTTTTTTCCCTCCTCATCCAAGACCATAGGAGTGGATTGAAGATCAGCCATGGAGAGAGGATCTGCTCATATGACTATTATATCTTCAAGGCCCTTCAGCATGCCATATATATTACACCACTTTTCCCTGATGATATGGATCTGCTGGGTGTACCCAACTGTCTGGCTAGGAGAGGGTCAGCTCTCGCCTTTCAACAATGGGCAGGCCAGATTGCTTTGCAAAAACCATGGAAATGAAGTTGCATCCATTTCATAAAAAGAGAATAATCCCTTGAATTATGTAAATGCAGGGGTTGGCAAGTTTTTCCTTTAAAGGGCCAGATAGTAAATGTTTTGGACTTTTTGGGGCACACTCAACTCTGACACTGTAATGTTAAAGTAGCCATAAATAATACATAAACAAATGAGCATTTACATTCATTCGTATGGGTGCTGAAATTTGAATCTCATCATTGTCGCATCATAAAATCTTCTCAATCACTTAAAAATGTAAAACACATTCTTAACTTGTGGGCCATACCTAAGCAAACACTGGGATGGATAGGCCAGAGTTTGCCAGTGTAGAATATTATATTTTACAAAAGAATTTTGTATACCCAAATTGTGCTCCACTTGTTTCTGAGATTAACTCCCTAAAGCAGGTAGGGAAGAAATTATTGGCCCCATTTTATAGAAGAGGAAAAAATCTCAGAAGGATTAAGCAATGTACCAAGGATCACAGTTAACAAGAAATACAGGTTAAATCTAACCCTAGTCTCCAGAATTATTCTGCTACTCTTTTATATGCCATGCTCCCAGGGAGACCCTCACCTTTACAACAAATTTTAGAAAAAGCTATCAGTCTTGGCTATGCATACCCAAGGAAGGGGCTGCTCCCACAGGTGAAGCAGGAGTTCTCATAATCAGGGGTTTCCTAGCACTCTCTCTATGTGATATTAAGGAGTGGCTTATATGCACTGTGAGGAGGACTGTGAGAGAAAGAAAAGTATTTCCATATGCTCCATAGCCCCAGAAATGTGACCTCAGGAAGCAGGCCCCAAGGGGCTTTGAATCTCTTCTGAAAACTCTTACTATGGCAGCCCCATAGTGTGCCCAGCACACCTCATCTCAAGACCACCTGGCCTCTGTTTATTGTTATATCTATTGTATAAGTGTCCTGAAGGCCCAATACAAGGAAGACAGCAAAAGAGAGAAAACGAGAGAAAGTAATTTGCAAAGTAAGGCTTTGCACCTCATCTATACCATAGAAACCTAAATTTCTTCCCTGGTATGTTGCTTACCTGTTGGGTACTGTACCACCGTGTTGACTATGGGGCTCTGGTTATGGCCCCATGATTGAATACCAGTTTCTCCTCAGATATGAACCTCTGAGTCACAGATAATAGCATGATTTTCATTCACTTAAAAAGTTATTTTACATTCAAAGTTAACTACTCATTTAAAAATAAAACATTAAAATGACCAATACTTGTATATAAATGTGTGTACACTTGACCCTTGAACAACACAGGGGTTAGGGACACCAACCTCCCATGCAGTCGAAAATCCATATATAAGTTTTGACTCCCCAAACTCTTAGCAGTTACTAATAGCCTACTGTTGACTAAAAGCCTTACTTGGGAGAGGGAATGCCCAAGCTCTCTGGTGTCTCTTTTGGTAAGGGCACCAATGCCATTGGACCAGGGCCCCATGTTCATGGCTTCCTCTAACTCTGATCATCTCCCAGAGGCCTCATGTCCAAATACTATCACACTGGAGGTTAGGGCTTAAACGTATGAATCTGTGGGGGGACATAAACATTCTCTCCATAACAAGTATTATTTTTCATAATGTTTATGAATATAAAGTTTCCTCTTTTCTCAAACTTGGGGGAAAACGTCATCCATCCATTCATTGATTAGCTGGTTATTTTGGAGCACCCACTATGTACCACACCTGTGATCTTTCAGAGACTGGAAGCCTCAGGACTCATAGAGCTCCCTGCAACCCAGATTAAACGTCCCCTCACTGCCTTTTTCACTAACTCTCATTATCACCTATTCTTTTTCATGTGTAGTTATTGAATAAATTTCCCAAGGGGTCTTAAATACATTTTTTCTTAGATCTCCACCTTTCTTTTAATGTGGCTCAGCAAATGGAAAATGACAACTGCTATGTGCACCCCATGCTTCCCAGTGTGACTTCTCAGCAACTCTGTTTTTGCAATTAGTTTTTACCTCCTCAAAGGAGAGGGCCTCTCTGCCCACAGGTACTATATTTGGCCGTTAGGTGTTTAATAATTAATTGCTTGGATTTACAATTTTTCTCATTAATTCTAGTAGGTATCTAGTTCACTTTTAAGATTGATTCCGATTTAAAAATGGCCATACTCTTTTCCCCCAAAAAATATATTTAAAATATATAATCTACATAACTTAAAAATTATGTTTAAAACAGAAATACAAAGTGGTTTTCCATAATCGCCACCACTCTGATAGAAACAGGGTCAGAGATTCTAGCTCTGGGAATAAACGATTATTTGAAGATTTGGTCCTCCCACACCGATTTCAGAAAAGGGAGAGTGTGTGTCAATACCGCAGCTCTTCTCACATTCACAGACCACTTAATTCATTCCCTCTATCTGTGCTCCAACGTCTGTATTAGTGCTTCCCAGGCATGGTGTCATGGCGCACTCTAGGCTGAATCTGTTGTGGGGAGTGCAGTATGTACTTGTTACTTATATGGCTTTTAAGAATGCAAAATATTTATGTTTTCCATACGTTAAGGCAGTGTCAAGATTTTTTCCTCAATACTATCACTAGAGGAAACAGGAGGCAATCCGTTACGACATTTAAGAGCCCTCTGGTTCCATACTGCCAAAGCTCATAGCCAAGCTCCATCACAGATATATCTATACTTAATATACAACATATATTTTATATATAATAATAATTATTATTATTAAGAGGCTAGCTAATGTAGTGGTTAAGAAAGACACTTTTAAACCTGGTTAAGACCTCGCTCTGCCCTTACTAGTTCTGTGACTCTAGACAACTTGCTTAACTTCTCTCAGTCTCAGTGTGATCGTATCAAAAAAGTTTCATCATATCAAAAAAGTACACAAAGCTTTGTGGATCTTAAATGGGCAAAAAGTCATATGTGTAAGAAAATACAAAGTGCCTGAAACATAGTAATTGTTCAATAAATGTTATCAACGATGATGGTGCTTCACAGTGAAAGGGGGGGAAGAATTGTGTTTGAGGATGTCAGATCCATGATCCATTTGGTTGAGAAAATACAGTATCATTGATAAAGGAGTGGTTGTCCTACCTAGCGGATTTGAGAAATAATGTGTCCATGAGAAAACAGGGGCAGCTCTTCTCACACAGTTCTAAACAGAGAGTAGCCCACAGTCCTGAGACAAACTGAGACTACATATGCATAGATCACAGTTAGGAGTTAACTGCTTAGTAATATAAAGAACATGCAGCTTTGAAGCAAGGAAGGAACAAACCTTAGAAATTAGGTAGTCCAACTCCTTCATTTTTTAAATGAGGAAACCGAGACCCAGGGAGATGAAATGATTTGCTTAAGGTTAGGGCCAGGCACTTAATCTTAATACATAGTCAATAAGTCTTTGTTAAAAGAATGAATAAGAGAAGGATGCATTTTGCATCTTTATATCTATTTCTGTATTTGTGTATTAGTGTGTCTCTAGGTTTTTGATTGAAGATTGTGTTACATATCAACTGAAAACTAAGAGAGAGAGAAAGTTATGAGTATCTCCAAAGATCTGGATGTTTCATCTGTGATTTTGCATATACATATTACAGGAGAATGAAAATTAATATTTTTTAAAGTACTGACCAAATTCTAGTTCGTTTTACATAAATTGCCTCATGTAAATTCTGTAATAATCCTCGAAGGAAATCTATCCATCAGGGTTCAGTGCAGGAAACAGAAACTACTCTGGCTGTTTTAAACAGAAAGGGAATTTAGTGCCTACAAAAGTACTAGAAGACCCAAATGAGCAAGCTTTAGACAAGATCTGCCAGAATAGTGTCTCCCAAAATACACAGTAGAACTAACCTGCCAAGGGAGCTGCCCCCTCCACTGCACTAGGAGCCCAGCAGACACCACACCTACCATAGATTCTCCCTTCGAAGCCGTGCATCCTGGACATAACTCCAGCCAGGACCGCTGGGCCAGAGCTGTGCTACAGCTGCTAAATCCACCAGCTAAAGTTGATGCCTCTCAATGCCCTCTAAGCTACTGTCCGTTTTCCCACTTGATTCCTAAAAATTGTCCTCATAGTGTGCATTGATTGGTTGAAGCGAAGTCACATCAAGAACCTTAGCTGCAGGGAGTCTAATAAATACAGTTTTTTTGTTTTTAAGCATTTGCAGAACAGGAACTCACATTCAAAGGAAGTTGCAACAAATGTCAACCAACCTTTTAAATTATTTTTTTAATTATGAAGTCAATAATTTGAGAGGTTAAATGGTTTACCCAAGGTCACACACCAATTAATAAAAGGGAAGAGACTCAAATTATGATCTGGCTCTACTGCTGTCAATGCTTATGTCCTTAGCAGTTTGTTGGTATCTCTGGTGCAGCGTTTACCACACTGAGTTAGTTGCATACTCACTCCTTTGCCTTGATTACATGCTCCCTTGAGGTGGAGACATGTGGTTGATTCTTACACTCAGGGCCTCTCAGATATGCATGCCTTTGTATAATCTTGCTCTACATTAATTCTGGACTTGGCCATATGATTTGCTTTGGCCAATGAGATGTCAGCAAACTTGATGCAGGTTCAGTAAGTATTTTTGCGTGGAAACACTCTACCACCACGTTAGAAAGCCCAAGGAGATGACTCAGGAGTAAAAGACACAGGGAGAGAGAATTCTGTATCTTCACCTGTCCCAGCTGAGCCTAACCCTGGAGACCCCCAACCAAAAGCAGCACCATGAGGTGAAGAGCGAAAGAACTATCCAGTCAACTCTCAGAATCATAAGATATAACAAATGATTGGTTTTAGTCTCTAAGTTCTGAGGCTATTGGTTATGTTTAAGAGATAATTGAAGCATATAACATTGTTTGATTCATGCACTATTTATTTATTTATTCAGCAATTATTTAATTAGTGCCTGTTATATCACAGGCCCTGTGATAAGCACTGGGGGATAATAATAATGAACAAACAGAGGCCTTGCTACAGGGAAGCATCCAGTAAGGATTATGAACAAATAAATATATGATTACAGTACTATGAGATATGGGCTACTAGAAGAGTAGACACTAGTAGTGTGGAAGAATTCAGTGGCACATCACTGAATTGGGGACAGGGTGACAAAGGAAATACCTGATGCAGACACTCGCTGAATATTTATTTTCAGTTGTTGTAGATGACAGAGAAGTTCAGCAATCTGGCCAATGTCACTCGATTATTAGGACTAATATAATTTCTCCCGAATCTCATTTGGGGGCACTGTACTCAAAGGTTGCTTATATCCATAGGTGTTTTTGTTGATTTGGTTGGTTTCGTTTTGCCTATAATGGGAATACATTCTCACCAGTAAGAGCTAGGGTCTTGTGGTCCAAATAACTGGACTTTCTGCACATGATTTTCTAAAACAGATTAGCCTACTTTTTCACCCAATAATTCTTTATTTAAAATTAAAAAGCAGAATAAATTATTAGAGTAAAATTACATATCAAGAAATATTTGTTTTGTCTGAGGGTTTCAGCCCCAGGCAAGTTCACTATGGATTCAGTGAGACTGAGAAATGACAATGGAACATTCTTGGGGTAAAAGAGTTTATACCCAGCTTTATTCTTCCAGTGGTAGGTTGAGCATTAGAATCACGTCTGCATCCAGCAGTCTGCAGGTCTGTAATCCTCCTCTATCTCTGCCTCCACCCAGAGCACTGGGCAGAGCTCTTTATACAGTGACTCAGTCAATAATAGCTTATTGCCTATGGGTGTGGAAGCATTAGCCTAGCAGTAGGCCAGTTACATCAAGTAGTTTAGGGTCAGGTGAGGATCCTGGCCATAGGAGCTTCCATTTTCCCCACATATAATACTGGAAAACAAATCCTGAGATATAAGTTGGTGCCTTTCTTCTGCCTATCTTCAATTATTACCAGTCATGAATAATCCAACTGTTTTCTTCCCATCAACACCTGAAGGAACACACAAATCCTGAGATAAAAGTGATCTTTGGGCCAGTGACATGGAGCTGGTTCTGTGACCTTTCAAGGAGTCTTAAGTGTCACAGATGAAAAAAAAACAGTGCATTAGAAAAGCACAGACTCTTATTTTGGTTAGAATACATGTTTGTATGTAGAAACAAGACCAGCAGTCTAGAAAAAAGTCTTCCAACAGGCAGTGCGGTTTTAATTAGTTGAGTATGGAGACTAATTAATATGCAAATAAGGAGCTTACCAATATTAATCATCTGTTTTACTAGGCAGCTTTTACTAAAGAGTTTTTAACGAGTTTGCAAATTAAGTTTCTTTGACATTAAAAATCAGCTAAATGCCTGTCTGAGAATAATCTCTTCTTAACTCAAGAGCAGGAAGGGGGAATTTTTTTTGGATGAAAAACAGCAATGTTTAAAACCAATTCCCATGTTGGCAAGCACTGGGCAAAACTTCAGTATCAACCCTTTCCAGGCTCTAATTGAAACCATTTCAGCAAGACAGACACCAGAAAATGGTTGGAACCAGAGACAAATATGAGTCATGGTGATTTGAAGATATGTGACCTAAAAAGCTACATCACAAAATTTATTGATGGCACTGTTAAAACCAATTTTTTTTAACTCCCTTTTATGGCCTCTCAAAGACTCTTGGGCTCTTTTCTTGGATATGTTGAAGATTGGGCTGGACCCTGACTTAGCAGGGATAATTTGAAGTATGGGGACAGATAACAAGATTTCCCTGCAGTCACTATGCTTTTAGGATTCATTTTCCTTCAGTTTGTAATTGGGCCCAATTGTGCAAATCGTTTTCAGTAACAGCCAACTCCATTACAGTACCATTCAGCAATTAATACAAAACAATACTAATTAACGCAATACCTTTAGTTTCTGCGCTTCCAGGAAGAATGTCGGAAAGGAAATTCTGTAAAGGAGACAACAGACTAGGTGCACATCTCTGAACTCTCTGCTCCACATCTCTGAACTCTCTGCTCCACCATTTGAAACACAGTTGCTCTTAAAAAAAAAAATGTTTTCTCTCCCATTTTATCCCTGTGGAGATTCAACGGAAACTCTGAAGTGATACACTTTCAGTCAGCTCACAATCTGGGTTTCTTTTCAATTTTTGCATCTCTTCCCTCCTTCCCCCTTTTCTATAGCTATCAACTGAAAGTTACCCTAATGCAGGCTATATAAATTTGTTATTCATTCATTAATTTGTTCAACAATTATTTATTGATGGGGTTAAACCAAGTTGTTAAGCACCCCCCTCACTGTATCAGGGACCTGTGGGATGCAAATATGTATTATTAGCAGTTTCAAAGGACTTATGGTCGACTAAGAAAATAAAACATGTTCCCAATAAGCCCACTTTGAAGAATTATGTGATAAAAGTAATGAGAATTACATATCTCATGTGTTTGCTACAAATGACTGAACAATCTTATGAAAATATCCTGCTTCAATCTTTCTTAATATAGCAGAGAGTCAGATACATGGGAGAAAATGATATGATTGCTGATTTATCACTTTTAAGTTTTTACAAGTTTAAAGTGGCTAATACAGCAAACACTGGAGATTGTTCCAACTTTTTCCATCTTAGGGAGAAACCTTTTTTCAGTCTGTGGATGTGTTTACATGCTGACTGGCAATGTTGATGAACCCATGAATGGCAGTCACTTAAAGGTATCTGGTCCAGGATCTCTGGACTATGTTGTTCAGTCTCTGTTATAATCCTTGCTTGCCTGAAGACGTATTGCTTTTGGTGAATGCCTTTGCTAAACGTCATGGCTGGTGGAAAACACTGCTAGTTCAGAGTCATTGAAATTCACGGCAAAAAGAAAGGAGGTCTTTAATCAAAGGCACAAGATAGATTTTGCAAAGAAATAAGGGCCAGAAAATTAATCCAAATGCGCTTTGGTTTGGGCTTCTGTGCAAGTGTGACTTGGCGGCACGTCTGGACTCGAGGTTCTGGGAGTTGCAGGAGTGGAAAATGGAAATGGCTCATCCACACCTGCCCTTTCTCCAGAGATCCAGCTCATCCTCCCCCATGACACCCAGGGCCAGACCACTCTGAGAAACAAGGCTACAGGCCACCTCCTTCATACCCAGGGCCCCGCAGCCTGGTCCCACAAGTCACTGTCCCCAGAACTGTTTGAAGTACTCAACAAATAATGATATGACTGTATTTAGAATGTATTTCTGTGGCCTGTGTGCATTCCAGTCTTTTTGCTTTGGAGCAGCTCTGTCCAATTGAACTCTCTGCAGTGACAAAAATGTTCTATAAATCTGCACTTTCCAATATAGGAGCCCCTAACCACAGGTGGTGATTGCATTAGAATGTGGAACTGGATTTTTAATTTCATTTTATGTTTGATTAGTGTTAATTTAAATAGCCATATAGACTCGTAGCTATCACAATGGACAGCCGAGCCCTATAAAATGTCTTCATCCACTTGGATTTTCATGAATGGAAATGAATAAATGATGACCCTATGATAGTGACACAATTTTGACATAGGAATATGAACTTATTCTCTTAAATTTTGACATAAATAGAGTGAGTAAAAGTTTGAAAGGTTTTTCTTCCCAGTATTCAGAGGGCATCTCAGGCTGTGTCTCCTCATTAACCAAATTTCAAAATGTAAAGAAAATAATTTTGAAAGATTAGATTTTCCCCAGATGATTACCTAGGTGTTTTCAATATCAGTACTAATTATAGCACAGACTTCTTCCTGTTCTCAGTCAGCATTTTCAGACAATTGAAAGTGCCTTCTGATCCAGGAAATCCAGAGGAAAAATATTAAGCCCTTCTGCTCAATTAATGAAATGGTCTAGATTGAATGTGTAACTGACCAACTGCTCATTTTGATGTTTTCCCATTTATTATATATCTTTGCATCCAACTCCTAACAATAGAGAAGTAAGATTACAACTTACTAATCATTCATATTAGAAGCAGCATAAACGTATAATAGGCCCCCCTAATCAGGACAAAAATAATAAAAATATAAAGTAAATGCACAGCACATAATATTAGTAACCCCTAGATGATTATTTCAAAGCGCTGTTTGGATCCGTCACCTGAACAACCTGGTGACATGTCTACGCTGGAGCTAAATTTGCCATTACTTGAAAATTGTGGAGTCGAGTACCATTGCTGACGTATTCTCGTGAGAAATAAAGACAGTCAGCTTGTGAGGATATGATAGTAGATATGAGATGAAGCACAACTAATAGAAAACAGCATTCAATCCAAACATTTATATTATACGTTTTGTGATACCCCAAAATTTAATTTACAGGTTGTGGGGAAAATGGAAGTTCCTATGGCCAGGATCCTCACCTGAACCTAAACTACTTGACGATGTAACTGGCCTGCTTCTAAGCTACTGCTTCCACACCCATAGGCAATGAGCTATTACTGATTGAGTCACTATATAAAGAGCTCTGCAAAGACGAAGGAGGATTAAGGACCTGCAGACTGTTGGATGCAGATGTAATTCTAGTGCTTGTATGGCAGGGAGAACAAGCCAGGTAATGAACTGTTTTACCCCAAGAATGTTCCATTGTCATTCCTCAGTCTCACCTAATCCATAGTGAACTTGCCCGGGGCTGAAACCCATTGGCAAGATGCAGATCATGTCTGGGAGAAAATACCCCGTTTCTGCAACAGAATTAGAAGTGACTAGAGGCTCAGTGGGTCTGACTGATGACCAGAAAGTGAGCTTTCCTGAGATGCTGTCTGCATTGGAGCCTCCTTCTCCCACCAACCCATGCTGACCAGCCCAGACATACACACACAGACTAGAATTTTGTCACTTTTAAATCTGTCCCCATCCATGAGTATGGTTGGTTTAGACTAGTCTGAAAACTACAGTTGTTGTAATCAGCAGGTTCAGCTAAAGTCTAGGCATAGGCTTGAGGGCACCTGCTCCCCTGGCTGCATTAATACGGCTCCTGGCAAATTGACCCACTTGTTTATACAACCTGCCTTACTTCATAGAAGTGAGACTCAAATGAGATCCCAAGAGAGTTAGACTCCTGCTGTCGAAAGGGCAGTCAGCTGATCAAAAATACCTGACTTCTAACCCCTGAACTTTACTTAGTTTCTTTGAGTTGCAGCTTTCTTATCAGCAGTTGAGGATAGGAATATCTGTTCCATGGTGTCCTGGAGTTGCCGCATGTATTACCTAAGACACTCTATGTGAACACACTTTTTAACTCCGATTCTGTTACAGACAGATTTCTTGTCACTGTTTTCTTGACGACACTCACTTATTTTTATCCAGTCCCTCAGGCACCAGTTGCACATATACACAAAATGACTGGCTGGAATTAGTGGTGTGGCCTGTGAAGGTGAAATTGAGTGAAATGAGAAAAGCCATAAAAGGCCCGAAATCTGTGGCCTTGACTTCATTAAGCGGGCATGATATTCATCAATGTGATCCATCTTCAGTCAAATGCAGCCTCCTGACTTTCTGCCAGCTCAGCCCTGTTCTCAGCAGCTGGGGGCCCTGCCCAAAGGCACGGGCAGGAAGCCCCAGATTTGCCCACCTTGCAGATTATCTCAGCAATACTCAAGAAGGACTGTAAAATAAACCCCCAGTCCTGTAATTCTACTTCAAAAAGCAAAAAGGACCCAGATAATGAACATTTTGCTCTAATAAGAACTGTAGGATTGATGAGGTTCAAACTGTTAACAAACATCCTTATGGTTAATGAAGCAGCATTGAAAATGCCTCTTGATTCTCTGGAAACTTAAATCATACAAAGGCAGCAAGGAGCAAGAAAAAGACAGGCGGGGGGATAAACTGCTAGTTAATATACTCAACATAATGAACAAAAAAATGTTTGTTCTTTGGAAAGTTAATATTTATTGAGAATTATCTCTGCAGTGGGCAAGCAATAAACTTTGATGATAATTGTTAAAACATTCTTTGGGTAGCATGTTTTCTGAGAATCTGGAGTCTGATGGAAGCTTCTGCCATTTTAATTCCTTTGTTAATGTCTTTATGAATGCAATTAACACTTCATGCACGTGTCTTTGTTTCTGGATCCCATTAGGATGTGGTTTATGCCAGTTTCCCTCTCCCAGGAGACAGCCCGCGTCACGCATTTCACTCAGCTGTGTGGCTGAGCACTGACAAACTCAATTTACCAAAGGCAAGAGTGAATTGACACCATGCGGTGGCAGTTGTCCTGATGGGAACAAATGACTCGTTTCATTCCAAGGTGGAATTCACCTTCTCTGAGAAGCGCGCTTGTACACAACAGTATGGGAGATAAGGAGGTAAGGAAAGCTTACGTACTGGCTGACGCAAAGTAAAAATCACCGCAGGTCAAGAAATGCTGAGAACTAAGGCCTTAAAAAGAAAAGCCAGCTGCTGGAGGCACAACAGGCCTCTATCATCTTCACCAGACACTCAGTGAGGGCTAACTAGGTAAGAGGAAGGGGAGATCCCAAAGGAAGGGGCACGGTCTCTCCCCTCTGGAGCGTCCAGTTGAAATGGGAGGCAAGAGATGCGTGTAACAAATACGTCAGCAAGGGGGAAAGGCGGCGAGGCTCAGTCCTGCGTGAGGGTGGCCCCTGCGAACATCGGAGTTCAGATCTCTGTGCGATTGGTGGGAGGTGGGGGGAAGGGAGGCTTTTCTGAGGAGGTGGCACTTGCGGTGAAAGCAGCCCCCGGCTGTCCTCCGGCAGTCACTAGGGAGGAGGGGAAGCCTGGGGAGACTGGCAGAGAGGCCAGGAGAGGCGGGCGTTTGCAAAGATGCGGAAGGTGCAGAGGTGCACAGGGAATAAGAACGTTCGTGTTCGTGAGAAATTATTTTCCCTTTATATTAAAGTCTCTCCTCCAATTGATGGCATCATTTCTATTTCAAATATCAGTGTGATATTTGCTTAACAGCCAAAGGAACTACCGATGAAAATATCGGAATCTGACTAAGATACTGTGCAGAAGGAGACGGAGAAGGTCTGAAGGGACATCAGGGACAAAGGAAGGAAAGCAGAAAAAAAAGCACTACCCATTGCACGGGGTCGCATTTTTTTCTTTAAATGAAAAACAGTGACTTCTAGGCCTTGTACGGGTGCCACAGGTTTGAGTTTGGTTTAATCTGACAAAGATAAAAAGGAGCAGAATTTCTAATAAGTATTATGAAACATAAAATATTACCAGGAGAGGAAGTAAAACAGCCTACAGCCCTAAGTCGTCTGCTCCTAACACTGAAGGTGTGTGAATAAATCAAAGACAGGCTTCCATTTGCGGTTTTAACATTATTTAATGATATGATGATTGGTTGTTTTCTTTCCTCTGAGTTCTACAAAACTCTAGCATTTGTTCCATTAGTTCTATATCCTTATTACCAAGACCCGTCTCACGTCCTTGTCAGCCAGACCTGGGATGTCAACACCCTCATTTGCTATTATAATAAGGCCCGGCTGCACCTCTGCTGGATTGGCCGGCCCTCAAAGCCTGGCAGCGTAACAAACCGCAGCCAGGTCCCAGCCCCTTTTGCATTAAGGGGGTTATTCTGCTTGCATTTCATCATATGTGACTGCACACCCTGAGAAAAACGGCTTCCTGTACTACAGAATAATTCTTGGCTAAAGAACAAGTCAAAACTAATGCCTAATCAGAGGCACTTTTACGAGTAGCTGTTTCTTTTCCTGCAGCAAACAGTTGTCAATTGTCATTTTTAGAACCACTCTGTGATTTACTGGAATAACAACCAGTTAGAATCACTAAATTAATGTCCAAACACTATAAGGGGAAAGAAAAAAAGGGCGATGGTCTGTGTGTATAGACGTAAGTGAGGTGGTAATCTGAGGTCCAAAAGAAATCATTACTTCTGTCCTTGTGAATTTTGTTGTTTTTTTGGGTTTTTTTTTTTGATAGCAAAAGGTCAGTCTGCAGTCCTTAGCCTCAAGCCACTAGGTAACTATGTAAAACATAAACAGAGTCTGTGTTTTGGTGCATTTGAGAAGGATGCAAATGTGGAAATATGATGGAAGAGGTTTGATTTTCTTTTCCCCTTTCAGGATGGTCTGACAGCCCCAGGCTGGAGAGTGTGTCTCTCCCAAGTGCTCTGTCACCCTGGTAACCATGGAGACCGTGACGATCGATTAGATGCCATCTGATCTCAACCTCATAAAAAAAAAAAAGGCAGCAGATGGCAACCAGGCCACTAGACCTGTCTCAAGAGAGATGCAAAGGAAGAGAGAGAAAGGGAAGGAAGGAGGGGACAAGGGAGCCGAGCGGGGTACAGATTGGTCCGGGAGAAGAAAGCGCAGAAGCAGCTCCGGAAACAAGTTGTTTTAGAAAAGAGGCGAAATAGGAACAGAAAACAAGGAAAGCAAGAACAAGGGGAAGAGGAGAAACAATAACAAAAATGAAACTAAACCCAGCACACCTCCCTGGAGACTGGGAGGAAAAAAAACCTGACCTCAAAAGCAAATCGTTTCCTGGAACCTTCTGCGTGTGGTGGTGGGGCTCGGGCCCCAGCTCACAGCGGGGCACTCACAGGGCTGCGCAAGGGCCTCTGTCTCAGCTGGGATCTGATGCATCTGCAAAAGTCCCGAGGCCTGGCTGTCAAGAGTGCATGTTCCTGAGCAGACGGGGTTTCCCCGTGGCACCCCATCTCCTGCAGTGTTCTACTTACCCTTTAAAGGAGCAGGGGATCACCAGGCCGTCAGAGACCCGAGGTGGAAAAGATTAAGAACAGTTTCATTAGTGCTGCTAACTGAGGAGTCTGAGCCGGTGTCCCAGAGTAATGTATTGGCTAATGTTTGCAAAGTGCTTACGATGTGTCAGGCCCTATGCTGAGCGCTACATAGAGAAATTTTTGTATAGATTATTTAATCCAGATAACAATGCTGAACGATAGGTGCTGTTATTGTCCTCCTTTTACAGACAGGAGCTGAGTTTGGAGAGGTTAACCAACTTCATGAAGGGCATACCTAGAATGTAAAATGGATTTAACAGTTCACTTGCATAGGGAGAGGTAATGGTTTGCTTGATTGCTCTTATTTTTTTTATTTCTCTTTCAAGATATTTTATATTTTTGCAGATTACAAAAAGTAAGACATGTTCAATGTAGAAAATGCCCTAAAACAAGAGAAAAAAAAGAAAAATGACCTATGATCCCATTAGAGATGGCATGTGGGCTTTATACTATACAGTATTTTCTGGACATATATACATATACACACACACAAATATACTATTAAATCTTAAATACCATTTTTGGTTAACCTGCCCTCTTTCAACATTATGAACATATTTCTGCATTTTTAACTAGTCTCCTACTTAATGCCTATACAGCATTCTACTGTTTGAACATAGAATAATTTAACTATTTTCTTATTATTGAACTGACTTATTTCTAGATTTTTGCTACTATATACAACACTATAGTGGTCATTGTTTGATGAAAATATTTTTGTACTCTTCTGATTTTTCCTTTAGGATGAAAGCATAATTACTAAATCAAAGAGTATGTCTTCTTAAACTTTCTAGTTGAAATATAACACATATAAAAAAATCAAGTGAATAAATCTTAGTGAATAGCTAGTTGAATTTTACATTCATGTACAGCAGTATAACCACTACCCAGACCAACATATTAAACATTTGCAGCACCCCAGAACGCTCCTTCAGGCCCTTCCCTGAGGAGTACCTTACCCTGTGTTCTTGAACTTCATATAAATGGAACAATAGGGTGTGTATTGTTTTGCTTCTGGCTTCTTCCACTCAACATAATGTCTGTGAGATTCACCCATGCTGTAATATACAGCAGTAATTCATTCTTTATATTGCTGAGTAGTATTCTATTTTTTGAATATACTATAATTTATTGATTCACTTTACTGTTGGTGGACATATAGACTACTAGGAATAAAACTGCTGTGAACATTTTTTGTACCTGTCTTTTGGACGACATGGGTACACATTTTTTTCCTTTTTTTTGATGCAAACTAGAAGTGGAATTACTAGGTCATAGTGTAGGTATATATTTAGCTTTAAAGGCAGGGTAAACATTCTTAAAAGGTATTTTCTTTTTGGCAGGTCTGTGGGGTTGTCTACTTTTAAGTTGGCCTCCAAGCAGTTGTACCAATTTGAACTCTGGCCATCTGATGTTATGAGAATGCCTGTGCCTTAACACCCTACTGACTGCTGGCACACATTGTCATTCTTCTCCATCTTTGCCTGCCTGAGTGATGAAATGCTGTCTGCTCATTTACATCATGTTGGATGACCAGGTATGTTAAATAACTCTTGCTATATTACCAGACATTCTTATTTCCTCTTTCATAAATTGGCCATACGTGTCATTACCCTAGGTGGTATTAGCTTCAGGCATAAAGGTGAAACATAATCCATACAGCCTGTACAAATTCACTGGCATTGTCAGAACATGCATTGACATTTGTTACCAGAACAAATTTACATTTTTTGCATAAGATGACACCCTGTTCTATATATTTCAGAAGCCAACATTTACAGGAAACCTATATGGAGCACATTTACTCTTTAGAAAAGCACTATTCATTTAATGCTTACACTTGCATTTGAGTTCAGTAGTAGCATTTAATTTTCACAGAAACTTTAAAATGCACTTAATATTTTTATTTTTACAAGGGTAGAAATCAAGACTCCCAGTCACACAGCTCTTTAAGCCGTGGTACTAGAATTTAAAACCAGCACTCCAAGTCAAAAGCAAATCTTCTCTTCTGTGTTCTCTGCATACCATTGCCTAGGGCAGTGATTCTCATTTTTTTTTTCACTTTGCAAATCCTAAGAGGACTCCTAAAGTCCAGACCCCTGTTAACTTCCATCCCAACACACATACACCATTCTGCCACAATCCAAAGAGTGTCAAGATCATTGTGCTAAGGAAAGATTGATAATAGGGAAAAAAGCCATTTTAGTTCATGTCACCCATTTTATACATTTTTATTTGTGTGTATGTGTATGTATGTGTGTAGGTTTTTATCATCTGAGAAATTGCTTAATCAGTTCAGAGTTGAAATGAATAGAAGCAGAGGAGGGTCAAGAGGTACATCTCTTCCTTTTAAATTATTGTTTTTGGGATCTGAAGTTTATATAATTCAAAACGTGTTTTTTTTTAAAGTAAAAGAAGACAAGATTACTGATATAAAATTAAGCTCAAGAGTGAGTGTTTAGAATGAGAAAAGAAATTGCCATAAATGACACATTTAAAAATATTTAAATGCCACAGCCATACAAAATCCAAAATATCCACAATGTTTTTGTTACCTGACTGTCTAATAACCCTATAATTTTTCATTTAATTTTTTACTCCATACTCTTGGATTACCTCTTCATATGTCAAATATTTTATAACATTTTCTATCTAGAAAATATAAACCAGTCTTTCCTGTAGCATGATTGATCAAATTTGTTTACTAATAATTTAGAAAAGTTTCTGTGAACTCCTTGTTATTGGTACCATCACATAAATGTTGAGGGTTATAGTCAATTTGGGGAAAATTTTTGTCGTAGAGGAGTTATAAGATTTCAGAGCATTTCCAATTTATTTTTGTTGTTTTGTGCCTTACCTTAAATACATTTCGAATGGGTGGCGCTCACTGTTAACTGATTTGCTATCAATGTCTTCATTGTAGTGGTGCATTATGAGTTACATTGTCAATATGAATATTCCTGTAGAATCATAAAGAAATTTAAAGATTTTTCAAATATGTACTTATAACCTAGTGTTGTTCATTAACTGCATCGTTAAATGATCTAAGAGTTTATTTTTTCTATTAGCAATTTATGTCTTCCTTTCCATGATTTACCACTTTGGGCATGATCAATTTTTGTTGTTATAATTCACTTTTAGATGCATTTCTAGAATGTTCTCTATTGACTTCATTTGCAAATATATGAAAAATAATTTTATTGTATGGCACAGTAACACAAAAATCTACACTGCATCCTCACCTGTATTCCCAACAGGAGAGAACTTCCATTTGACTCGGTGTCCGACTGCTTTGCTTACAGTTGGCTGGGAAGACTTTCCCACAGACTAGCTTCTGACCCTATGTCAACCCTTTCTCTTCCTCTACTAAGGTCACAGAGCACATTCATATTGCGATACAGCATTGAGAGCTGCCCCTCTATGACATCAGTTGTGTTTCTACAGAGGGCTATAGGAATATTCCCCAAAACTAGAAATAATGATGTATACCAGTAAGTGGGAATCACGTACATACATCCCGCTACACCAAAACGAATGTATTTCCAAATCCATTTGCCTTAGCTGGCCCCCAAAATGCTGCAGCCACTTTTATGCCACCTGATCTGAGGACAAGTTGGAGTAGAAAGAGCACTCTGACCTGTCAGGACTGAAATATCTGACTTCTACAAATTTGTGAAGACATAGGACAAATAAATGCACTGGGGTTCCTTCTAGCAAACTGAGGGGCACTGAAGCTTAACCTTCATCAGCTTCCTGATGAATCCACCTCTGGAATCTGGGGTGGGGAACCGATATTGGAAAACAAGGACAGGCCTGTGGAGGGGGCAGGTGCAGTGTGTGGCTGCTACTTGGCTCCAGTCCCGCCTGCGCGCCTCCGTTCTTAGGATGTCAGCGTCTTCCAACCGCTGACCTGGACCTAGTGTGAGATTTCAACCAGGGACCGTCTTAGACTAAATGCACTAAGAAGAAACCTGTCTTTCCAATCTTTTTTGTCCCTTTTATTGCCCCTTTTGCTTTTTCATGGTCCACTTTTCATCATCTCTTTCAGCCATACAGAATCGTATGCCCTCTAAAGATGTCCTGCTCTCCTATAAAAGTTTGCTCCTGGTAAGGACTGATATCTGTCATTCATGATTCATTTAGTCACAAACGTTTATTTTGTACATACTATGGATTAGGCACCATTTTATGGAGGGATAAAGCAATGAGCAAGACAAAAATACCCTTGGCCTCACAAAGCTTATATTCTAGAACTAGTAAGATAGAAAGTAAACCAATGTCCTCTTTCAAGTGGCCAACTTTTTAGTATCATATGAGTTTTCTCATAGAAATTTGCATTTGAGGTCTTTTGTCTCTTGTTAAGAAACTGTTGGTATTCCTGAGTTAATATAACTTTGAAATCAGGAATTTGGGGCAAGTAATTGACGGGGAGGGAACATTTTTCCAGTTCTGTGAAGCCTTCCATTTTTTCCCCCAATTCCTTAAAGCCTTCCGTTTTTATTTATGCACAAAACTAGCTTTGGCTTTCACAAATCTGATTGACCCTCTTCCAACACATGCCCTCCCTCTGGAACAGCTCCTCTAGAACAGTCTCTGGTCTCTTGGCCAGCGCATCCTGAAGACTATTTTCTGTACACCAGGTTGTAAATCATTCCCTTCAACAGGTCCTGGGCACAGGTTGAGTACCATGGCCATGGCAGACAACTGTTTCTAAGACTTTAGATCATTTTACGTGGTCATATTCAAACTATCTTGAGTGATGAGGACAATGCTTTAGATTCAGTGCTAAATTATTTGGTAACTGAATCATTTCCACTGTAAAAGAAGCTACCTTAGTCATATAACAGTACTGTTTCTCTTCTTCTTATCCATTAGTCAGTGTTACATCCTTTCTCAATGTAGATAAAATGTTTTGTCTTCATTAATACTATTTACAAGTTTTTAGTTTTGGACAACTTGTATCAGTTAAGATTCCTTTATTTACAGCAATAGAAAACTCAGACTAGTACACACAACTCTCACAACTGCAGTCCAGAGTCTTTGAGGCTGATGAAGTCCTGTGAGTCCCCATCCATCTCCCTGCAGGTCTCGTAGCTCTGCCTCTTGCACTTAGAGCTTTACCACATCCTGGTTACAGGATGGTGTGGCCATTGGCCTCGTATCCAGGAACAGTGATGTCCAGAGAAACTCTTGCCATGGCAGTCTCTGAAGAGAAGGATATTTTTCTCAGAGACTCCTGGAAAACCTTTCCTTTTGCCTTGTTGACCCAAATGATCCATGGTCATTTCTAAACCAACCATAGGGAAGTGGTTGAGATTACCCCTGGCCAGGTCAGGATCTCCCCTGGAACGAGTGGAGGTGGGGAGCTGGGTCTGGTCCCATTTCCTCTAAGGCACATGGTGAAGGGGAAAGGCCAGACAGAGCCGGAGGCCCAAGAAGCAGGGGGATAGAGGAACAGATGCTGAGCAGGTAAAAGGCAATATTGCCCCTCAACTTCAGAGCCACTCTAGTTGACCCAGTGATAGTTTGTTAATTTCTGTATTTATTTCTCCATTTTTCAGGTCATAAGACCAGGCTCACACATATTAGTTGATGGCCATAAAACAAAAGTTAAAATTATGTACAGTATCTTTGTCTAAGGAAGTGAGGCTGGATATAGTACATATGTGACTAAAACTTTTTTTGTAGCTAAAGGAGTTAAATTTTTGTTTATGAAAACAGTCCACAGGCCTTAGCTGCTGACATTTCCATGGAGAGGCTAGAAAGATTTTACTAAGCATGCGTGTTACGGAGAAAGAACGTTCCCCAACCCTCCCCCCCAAGGTGTCCATAACGGGGTCGTGGCTGTCTGATTTCACCTGCCCCTGGGCATTTCTTGATGTACGCCTGGGGCCTGGTCATACTCTCTGGCTCTCTGCCTTCCCCCTTTAGAGCTCTGTTCTTGCTTGAATCGAACCTCAAGTGGTTCCTAATGTTTCAAGGAGATTTGCTGTTCTCCCTTTTTTGAGAGTGGGACAGAAACAGGCTGTACAAAACTCCTTAATATATGTAAATGACCCACCTATCCTTCTTTCCCTGGGCTGTTATAAAAATTAGTGTTCTAAAAACATTTTTACCAAGTGCACTCCTGGAGATTCAAAGAAAAGTGCCATCAGCCGAGCGGGTTCTCTACGGAAGCTTTTAAGTGGAAGGAGGAAGGAAGGAAACGTCATAGATGTGCCTCTGCCACTTTTCAGATTTGGGGGAATTTTAAAAATACATATTCACTGCAGAAATTATTTTGGCCTCACTATCAGCTAGTTCAGAGACTGGTCTGCGTTCACTTCCCCCACTTGGCTGGCTGTTGATTTAAATAGGGCGCCTCACTGGTGAAGGTCAGCTGTTTGTTGAAAGTGACAAAGTGATAAACTAGGTTTGTATTTACTCTGTTATTACCGAGGATACTTTTAACATCCTTCTGATGTGCTAATAGTCCTTCCTGAGGAAAATTATGCAAACAAACTATTAATTAAATCAAGAGCAGCAGTCCCCGCAGAACAATATACAGATTTCCTGATCTGGATGGACCCGAGCCAGGCGGTGGCCTTTGGCTACGTGGATGTTCACAGCGGCCGGCTCTGCGCATCTGTACACTTCCCAGAGAGGACTAGCGGCGCCGGCTTCCGCTCGCCCCTCGGGGATATCAGAGCTCCCACCTTTGGGAGCTCCAGACACACTGTTCCAACTCACCTGGGAAGGCCAACTACAGATTCAAGTGACTGAACGTGGGGACTCAGGAAGGCAAAGCAGAATTTTCCAGAGACCCTATGAATTCCTAAATTGTCATTAGAGTTCCTATATGGCTTACAACGCCCTCCGAAGGTGGAAGAAGTTTTATTGCATTAAAAACCAAAAGTCCAAGGAACAACATGTTGTATTACAGCCTGAGTCTTGGCTGGCCGAATACATTTCACCTGCTGGCTCCTTGCAGCCATAGGAGCTGCCATCTATAAATACGCCATGACCATTACCACTATGGGACTATTAATGCTAATTCTGGCCCACGCTGGGCTTGACAACACGTGTGCTGATGCGAGCACATGCAGAGAGGGACTGTGCAATTTCTTGGTCTCAGATGTTCTCCAGTTTTATCCACGGCCCAGAACTGCCCCGGATCTCCTCGGTGCTGTATTGCGCTGGCAGTTTCCACCTCTCAGGCTGCCCACTTTCCTGTTGGGTGATTTTCAGCAGCACAGCTGCTGACATTGTGTCACATGTGATGTTTTTTCTTTCTAGCTCTAGGTTGTTTTCTTCCTCCCCAGAGCAATCTGTTTGCCTATTTTTCCTGCCCAAACTTTTGTTAAGGTCAGTCTTTTCCTTTCTTCCCTAAAACGTCAAAGTTGTGCTTCATACTTCACAGTGTTCATTTTGTGAAGTGCTTTCCAATGCAAAACCTCTTGAGTCCCAAGTCTGGAGCTGGGCCCCTGTGCGAAGTTCTGTACTTTTCTCTGCTCCATCCCCACCCCACCCAGCCATATTAGCAGACAGAAAAAGGCTCCTTCCTCTTCTCCTGGATTTCAATAATACAAACCCATGGAGACCCTTTTCCCATCTCCCAGCTGTCTTGCTAGCTTGGCAAGCCTGAAACGCCACTATTGGAGATGTATTCCTTTGGCCTAATTAAGGTTTTTTCTTAAAATGAATCTTAGTAAGAGGGTTCACTTCAGCATAAAGGAGTCAGCTGGGCCTTCTAAGGGGAGGGTTCTGAAGAGGTAAAGGATGTTTAAAGAACGTCGTGGTTTAGGTTCTGGAATGGGGCTGGGGTGGGAAAAAGGTTGGGGTGGCAGATGGCATAGGCAGGAAGGAAACATTCTTGCTGACGAGGCTCTTCTGCCTCCTCCCTTTGCTGAGGGCGATCAAACCATCCTCAGGGTGCACTGGCCCCCAGGATGGACCAAGCACTGGGGCTCTCACCCAGGGCCCTAACTGACCTTGAGACAATTGGCCATGGTAGGATTCCTGAATTTTGCAACATAATCAGTGAACCCAATGAAAAACACTGGGCTCTCGGGTTTCGGAGGTTAATTTTATTTCACTTGTCTTTGTGAAGCTGAGTGTTGTTCGTGGAAAACTGACCAAGTGGGTCACTGAGCAGCCTGCTTTGCTGGAGGATCATGAATGAATGTCATGAGCGGTTGTTCTGTTCTTGTGTAGCCACAGCCTTTAAAAAATAGTCCCTTTTAATATCCAAGCAAGACCTTTGGGAGGAAGGCCTCGTAGCTAAGAATGCGGGCGCTGGGGTCACAGAGGCCTGGGGTTGGCTCCGGAAGCCGCCCCTCACCAGCTGTGGGGCCCCTCCATGTCCTACTCCTCTCATTTGCAGATGGGCTGGCAGTAACACCCGCTGTGGAGAGTTCTTTAACGACGAACCCTACTGTACATGAAGGGGGTACACAGTGCCTGGAAAATACTAAATATGCAACAAATGCCATCTGCTATTTTTAATATTAGTCTAAGGCCAGGAGACCAGTTATTTAATAGCTAGTATCTTGACAATCAGGAAGACATACAGCGTTTTCCCAAGAAGGCTGATTTATTTTCAGGGAGTAGTACCCAGGGGAAAAGACGCATCTGCAGGCCTCCGTACCCAGCTGTGTATAAAGGCTGGGGCTGCAGGAAGAAGCCTGTCTCCCCAGTGTCCTGAAAACCCCCACTGTGCGTGCAGGCGGCAGCACCCGCGTGAGTGCGGCCCTCTGGAGGAGGGAGCGAGGGCTGGGGAATTTGGAGAACGCTGAGCCTGACTGACCCCCAGTCCACTGCTCTGAGGGGAATGATCTCTGTCCACGGTACGCAGATACATGTGCGGTCTCAGTGCATGTACATACACCACACATAGGCGGCTTGTGCACATACGTTCACATACACACTCTCTCTCCAGGTCAGAACACCATTGCACCAGATGCAGTTTTTCTTGTCTTCCTGCTCATCTCTTCCATCCTTTGCAGTCCATTCAGGCATAATTATTATTGCCCTGCTGGCTCAGTTCTGCGGCTCTCTGGAGTGGAGCAGATGCCGACAGCTCTGAAAGATCCCGTGCTATTACACGGCAGAACAAATGAGGATGTCAAAAAAGGCTCTTCAGTCTAACAAGAAAACAGAGGAAAGAGACAAAAAGAATAAAGCCTTTGGAGACCAGCAGACTTGCTCTGATTAGATCTTATGCTAACATGATGCCCACTCTGGGTACTAACAGTGATTTAATATGTTTAAATGATACAGGGAAATACGTCTAAGGGGAAAAAAAAAAAGAGAGAGAAAAGAGAATTTGCTCCCTGCCAGGCATGGTGAGGATGGTGTGGGTTCCCCTGCAGCGGGAGACAGTCGTCCAGGCCTGAGCATATTTACCTGCATTGCCTCCCTTCACGTGGCGCGGGGGGGGGGGGGGGCCGGCTCCCGCCTTCTCCACTCCGGGTGAGGGGTGGGAGCTCCTCCGAGGGATTAGCTGGCTAGGTGCATGACTGAATGTCTACCTTGTTTCTTCTTTTAATATGGGAGGCTACACTTTAAAAACATTTTATATATGGGGCTTTGAGTCCACAAATCCTTATTATCCAGAACAAAGATAAAAAATACTCTAGATTTTTGGAAGGAGGAGTGGACAGATCTCTAAGCAATCCAGTGGAGGTACCAAAGTCCATGTATTATAGATGATATGACTTACTGATTGACTATGCCCTCAGTTTCTTGCTCTGAACCTATTTATTCATCTTCTATTTATAAATCTAACTTAATAGTTCTCTCACCAGACCACAGCGGAACAGGAAATAATTTACAAAGGCCAACTTTGGGATAGGAAAGATGGAATGAAAGATATCTGTATAAAATCCTGACAGTATCAAAGAGTCTTCCTGATAAACTGACAGTAAGACAAATATTACAACAAAGTGGCAAGCAAAATATATGTTTGTTTCCGTATTTGTTCTTAAATCCTTCCACAGTGGATCTGAGACAGCGCTCTAGCTGCTTTTGTTATGTGGGTTAAGTGTGGCATGTATTTCACAAATCCTGAGGAATGAAAGTTTAAAAAATACAGCAACTCCCTGCAGGGGGCTGGGTTATGAGTGTTCATTGTTGAAATGCAGTAAATTAAATATCCCAGGACTTTCTCCTGTGCCTAAACATGGCCCAACTCCACAGTCCAGATGTTAGGAGGTTTCTAGAAGCACCGAACGCCTCAGGAGGATGAGAACTCAAGTCACCTGGCCCTCCCTCGTGAGATGACAGTCTGTTGTCAGAATGCACCAATTATTTCAAAGTCCAGGCCTCTTTGAACCCTAAATAGGCCTCCTTGTTACCTTCCTCACCTTGGCCATGGCTCTGCCCTCCAGGACCCCCGGGAGGCCCAGGCTAAGCCTGCTGCCCGTATGGGGACAGGTATGGTAACACCCGCTGTTTACCGCACACTGCTTCCCCTTGGCCAAGCCCCAGTCTTTTCCCTTTCCATTTGTGGCATGATTTCAAGACCGCATCTCTTTCAGCTTAGAAGTGTTCACTTTTATAAGGTGAACCGATATTACCGAAACCTAGCACAGTTCTCGAGGTATGAGCTAACAGGCCCAAAGGCAGCCTAGAATGGTGGTTCAGCACACTGTGTGGGGTCAGAACACCCGAAACCACATTCTGGCTCTAGTCTGTGACTTTGGATAAGTTAATTAATGTCTCTGAGCGTAAGCTTCCTTATCTGTAAAATGGGGTAATAGTAGCCTCTCAAAGGCCACAGTGAGAATAAAAGAATCCATATAGATAGATGTACTGTGCAGCAAGCACTCCACAGGTATGAGGCATCATTCTGGAGGGTGTCATCTCCCTTGTGTTTTACCCACACTCCCATTACAATGCAAGGTTAAGGTGCAGTGGTGATTCAGTTTGAGCTTATAATCAACTGAAACATCTCTATCATTTTCCCATAGGCTACTATCAAAGCACATATCTCCATCTGATGCTTATTCCATCTTATTTGCTTGTTTATTTTAACCAACTGTAGGGCTTTACATTTATCCCCATTAAACATAATCATATTAGATCTGGTCCATTGTTTCAGTCTGTCAAATCTTTTTTTGCATTGCAACTCTGCTGTCCAGTGTATTAGCTATCTCTTCCAGCTTTGTGTCACCCACAAATTTCAGTACCAGCCTGTCGATGTCTTCATCCAAGTCATTAATAAAAATACTTAACAAGGCAAGACGGAGGCCGGAAACCTGTGGGGTGAAAGCTCCTTTCTCTAGATCACTGTCAGTGCATATCAGCGCTCTGCAGCCAGTCACTCATCCATCTGACCTGCCTACCATCTGCTCTTGCCCAGAGGTGCATCTTGTCTTCACAGAGACTTTATCTGTCAAATAAATGTAGTGCTCTACCCCAAATGCATTCTGTTTACACGATACCTGGAAAAGCAGTCTAGCGGTTCTCTCAGGAATAACTGTGGTGAGTCAGAGAAAACACACCGATTCCCCACCTCTCAGTGGGAACAGCATTCAGCTTACCAGACAGAAGTTCATCCCTTTATTTAAAGGATCCAGTTTTCTTGTGGCTGGGATTCTAGCACTTTTCTTCAATGCCTCAAAGCACACAGAGTCTCCCAGAATGTCATTTGTCTGGTTGGGCCCCAGGACCCATGGGCTCCGTTCGAACTCTCTCTTGTCCTGGCTTCTTTTCTGTCGCCAATACCTGGGCCACCTCACCCTTTGCAACTTGAAGTTACTTTCCCAGATGGGGACTGTGGGAGAACATCAATGCTGAAAGTATCTGTTTCTGTCATCTGTTCACATTATGCTGATAACAATATCGATCTCAAGCAATAGGTATATTGTTGTCTTTTGCCAAACATAACTAAAAACTCTTGTTTGTTCTACATGTCTGGGTGCCTCTTAGAAGCCCTGGGAGGAATATCAACAGAAAGCTAGATGGATCGCCACAGGCCAGCGTGCAGCAGCAGTAGCTTACCAGGAGGGGTCTCTCCCTGTCACTGTCCCCCAACTCCATCTCCCATCCTCAGATCCCGGTCCAGAACATTCCACCCCCACTGGAGAGAAACAATGGTTAACATCTCGGAATTCTAAGGTCCTTGGATGCTACCACATATTGTATATGCAGCTTTGTCCAATCTGTAAGGGAGAATGACCTCGTACAGTGGTTGTGAAGGACACATGATATAATGGCCCTAAAAGTGACAGGTGCACAGTGCATGGCACATATGAGGACTAGTGGTGGCCCCTGTTCCCTTCTGGTTTCTGCCTTGGTCTCGCCCCTATGTGGCTCTGCTCTGTCACCAGGCCCTTGTCTATCCCCTCTCAGTCTGTGTTAGCTCTGCCCCAAACTTTAGTTTTCTGCCTGACCTTCATGGACTGGCTTTTTGTTTTTTAATTATTAAAGTATTATTGATATACAATCTTATGTTGGTTTCAAGTATACAACATAGTGGTTCAGCAGTTACCCATATTACTAAATCCTTACCCCTCTAATATAGTCACTATCTATCAATGTAGTAAGATGTTACAGAATCATTAATTATGTTCTCTGTGCTGTACTACCATCCCTGTGACCAACTTATATTGTGATTGTGAATTATTGTGCCTATTATCCCATCCCCCCTCCCCCCACGCCCCCTTACCCCATCTCCCTTAGTAACCACTAGTCCCTTCTCGGTGTCATAGACTGACTTTTAGTAATAGTCTGTTTCCATTGAAAAGCCCTTGCTGACTCTACTTCTAGAAATACTGACCAAATATGTGTGCAAAATCCTATCCTCTATTTGAAGGGCCCAGGTCCTCATTTACGACAAGTCCCAGTAACTAAGGGTTAACAGCCCTCAGAATTTTTTCACAAATCTCAAAAGCCATATTCTTAGGGATCAAATCCTAGCTTCTTTGGTTTTTAACTGTATATTCTTGGGCAAGTCAGTTAACCTCTCTAAGTCGCAGTTTCCTCATCTGTACAGCAGGCAGCATAAAATAGGGTTGTCAGGAGCATAAGCTATCTACGATTATGCCTACTACATAGTAAATGCTCAATAAATGAGAGCTGTTGTTATCAGCATCATTTTCATCACCCTTCTCCCCCATACATCCTGATAGGATCCATTTTCTTAGTAGATCCTTGTAACTCTTTTATATTAGCTCTTGGTTATGCACGTCTCTTTTCTTCTTTTGCTTACATCCCTTACATTTGTGAACTCAGCAGCAAGCCCTCTAGAAATCACATGGGCCGCGCTACATCACGCTTTTCCTTCTCTGCGAAAGGGCATATAAACTAGAAAGCACAAGGAAAATGGTAATTAGCATGTGACTACACTTTGAGATAAATTTCAATCATATTGTTCAGATTTTTAGAGTTCACTAGTATTCTTTTAAAAATGATATGGACTCTCTTGTCCCCTCCTGGTGTGAGCCGGGAGCTCTGTTCTTTCACTTTATCTCTAAATAAAAGCCTGTACCTTGCTCTCCAAAAAAAAAAATGATACGGAGCCATGTGTTTACATATTATACCATGAGTTACTCAAGGGCAAGTCCGTGTTTTAGTTATAACTCTCCTCTTTTCCCCCCAATCTTCAGCATTTGTTAATAAATTCTCATATTTATTGAATTTCTGTCACGTGGCAAGTACTGCCCTACAAAAACAGTAAGCTACAATCCCTACTTTCGAAACCCAGGTTAATCCGGGGTAGAGTTCTGTTTCTGGTTAACATGTGAAAGATTGCAGTTGGCCTTCATTCCCATAGTAACACCAAGAAAATTTAGATGACTTAAAAATCACACAGAGAATATTTCTGGCTACACTGGAGTTATAAACCAAAACCAAAAAGATATCTCAAAAATGTTAAAATATTTGGAAATTAAGCAATACACTTCTAAAGAAAAACATCTTAAAGGAGAATTAGTATTTTTAACCAAATGACAATAAAAGCACACAATATCCAAATTACTGGGATGAAACTAAACTGATGTTAACAGTAAAATTTAGTTTTGAATGCTTATATTAGAAAATAAGAAAGTTCTGAAATCAATTATCTAAGCTTCCATCTTAAGCTGGTAAAAGAAGAGTAAATGCAGAGTAATAAAAAGAAGGCAGTAAGGGTAGACGTCGATGAAATAGAAAACAGACAAACAATAGAGAAAATAAAGACAGCCAAAGAATGATTTTCTGAAATGGAAATCAACAAAATTGATAAGCACCTAGTTAGACTGAACAAGGAAAAAAATTAAGAGAAAATGCAAGTGATTGTTATGAACAATGACAGGAAGGATGTTCTCACAAATGCTACAGGCATTAAAAGAATGGTAAGGGGATACTATAAATAACCAAAACCTGATAAATACACTACAAGAAAAGAAAATTACAAGCTAATATTCCTCATGAACAGAGAGACACAAAATCCTTAAAACATCAGCAAGTGAAACCCATCAATATATAAAAAGGATAACATATCATGACCAAATGAGGCTCATCACAAATAAATGCAAGCTTAATTGAAAGAAGAAAATAATGTAACCCATCCCATTAAAGGAATAGAGGAGAAAGATCTATAAATATCTCAGTAGATCAAAGAAAAGAATTTAACAAACTTCAGCATCATTTCATGATAAAACTTCTAGGCAAATTAGGAACGGAACAGAACATTATCTATAAAAAACCTACAGCTAACATAATAATAAAACACGGAACACTTTTCTCTCAAAGATCAGGAAAAAGGTAAGGATGTCTACTCTCACTGTTTCTATTCAACATTGTATGTAAGTTCTTTCCATTAGGCAGAAAAAGAAAGAAGTCATAAAGCCTGGGAAAGAAGAAGTTTAAAGAAGATAAAATTATATTTATAATGACATAATTTTGCATACTGAAAATTCAAAGGACTCAACTCCCCAAATTCTACTGACTCTAAATAAGTAAATTCAGCAAGGTTTAAGGATATAACGTCAATATGGAAGATGTAATTACATTTCTATGTACTGTCAACAAATAATTACAAAAGAAAATTTGGAGTCAATACCATTTACAATAAAATCAATATCATGAAATACCTGCAAACCAGTTCTTAAAAAATACACAAGACTTCTACATTTAAAACTATAAAATATTGCCGAGAGAAATTAAGAAAAACCTAATAAATGGAGAAAGATACCGTACTTATGAGGTGGTAGAATCAATATTGAAGAGATGTTAATTCTCACAAAAGTGATCTAAGATTATATGCAATTTCAGCCAAATTCCCAGCAAATTTTTTGTAGAAATTGATGAGTCGATAAAAACAAAATGGTTGGAGGACTTACACCACCTGATTTTAAGTCTCACTATAAAGCTTTATAGTATTTTTTAAAAGACTGTTGGTCTTTTATGTTTCCGTATAAATGTTAGTATTAACTTTTCAATTTCTAAGACAGTGTGTTATTTGTGTAAAGATGGCAAGAGATCAATGGAAGAAAAAAACCCACAACTACTATCTAATGATCTTTGCCAAAGGCGCCAAGGCAAGTGAATGGGGAAGGGACAGGCTCTTCAGCAAATGGTGCTGGAATCTACTCGGCAACAGAAGGAAACACTATGGATACTTGAAGCAACATAGATGAACCTCTGAAACATTATGTTCTAGGTTGAAAGAAGCCAGACACAAAGGCATACATACTTAAAAGTACAATTAATATGAAGTCCAAGAACAGGCAAAACTAGTCTGTGGGGACAGAAATCAGAATAGTGGTTACCTCTGGATGGAGGCTGGTGATGACTAGAAATGGACACAAAGGAATTTTCTAGTACAACAGCAATGTTTTATGTCTTGTTTGGGGTGTTAGGTTAAATGGGTTTTTATGTTTGTCAAAACTTATCAGTGGTACATTAAAGATTTATGCACTCTATTGAACGTTATTATGCTTCCATAAACAAACAAACAAAAAACTAAGAGCAGGATAAGGAGGAAGAAGGTGATCCATAAAGAAAAATTAGAACATGATGTTGGAAGTGTAATGCTGGAGACATGCACAGAGAGTTTTATGGGTGAATGTGGGAGGGGCACACGCAGCTTGTCAGGCCACAAGTCTCCTGGCCTAGATCTCTATGTGAGCGTTATCCTTCTCTACGCCTCCTGGCATCTCTTGTCAACTTGCTCTGAGAGTAGCTCATTTTCCAGTGGTAGACTGAGGTCTAAACACAGCGAAACAATTCTGGGTCTGCCCCAACTCTCGACTACTTGAACCTAGGACAGTTCCCTGGTGTAAAGGGAGATACCCCACTATGGAGAAAGAGGAAAGGAGGGACAGTCTAGGGCCCACTTGGTCGCTGTACAATATTTGTTTTTCCTCTTTCCCTTTCATGGTACTCACTCAACAACCCCAGCTTTGTGAATCCCTCCCTCACCAAATCCTCTCATTTGCCTCCTTTTTTGGGTCCAATTTAACATCAAGATTCAGTCTATCCAAATCTTTTGAAAAATCTGGCTATTTGCAAACAAAGAGAAAATGTATTGCCTCACATACCGCTATAGCGAAATAAATCCAGATGGATAAGAGAAAATGGTAAATGAAAGCAAAATTTGAAAATGAATGAACTTTAAGATGAATGTTAGTGCTTGGTGTGGGAAGAGTTTTCTGTACAGGTATCCAAAAGAGGGAGTCAGAAGAAAACAATAGATTTCTTAACAGAAATACAAAACTAGAGTACATCAAAGAGTCATTTCAATCTTTGACAACCTTACAACAATCTGGCAGAAAGGATTTGCTGTAAATATTTAAGGAAAAGGATCATCTTTACTAAAAAAGGAATAAAGAGAAACACTATGATTACAATTTTCAAAAAGTAGGCAAAAGACAATATAAATGACTAACAAACTTGGAAAAATAGAAGCTTACCTCACAAGTATTCAAACAAATAAGATAACCTTGAGAGACCATTTAAAACCTATTGAAATAATGAAGAGTTTGATTTAGTGAACACCTAATACCCATCCTTCTTAAAGTTTTCCAAAAAGTAGAAGACAAGGGAATACTCGCAAACTCATTCTATGAGGCCAACCTCACTCTAATACCAAAACTAGGCAGACACCACAAAAAAAGATAATTACAGACCAATATCCCTAATGAACATAGATGCAAAAATATTCAACAAAATATTAGCAAACCCAATTCAAAAATACATCAAAAAGATCATCCATCATGATCAAGTAGGATTTATTCCAGGGATGCAAGGATAGTACATTTGAAAATCCATCAACATCATCCACCACATCAACAAAAAAAAGGACAAAAACCACATCATCATCTCCATAGATGCTGAAAAAGCATTTGACAAAATTCAACATCCATTCATGATAAAACTCTCAACACAATGGGTATAGAGGGCAAGTACCTCAACATAATAAAGGCCATATATGACAAATCCACAGCCAATATCATACTTAACAGTGAGAAACTGAAAGCTTTTCCTTTAAGATTGGGAACAAGACAGGGATGCCCACTCTCCACACTTTTATTCAACATAGTTCTGGAGGTCCTAACCATGACAATCAGACAACACAAAGAAATAAAAGGCATCTAGACTGGCAAAGAATAAGTTAAACTGTCCCTGTTTGCAGATGACATGATATTGTACATAAAGAACCCTAAAGAATCCACTCCAAAACTACTAGATCTAATATCTGAATTATGCAAAGTTGCAGGATACAAAATTAATACACAGAAACCTGTTGCATTCCTATACACTAACAATGAACTAGCAGAAAGAGAAATCAGGAAAACAATTCTATTCACAATTGCATAAAAAAGAATAAAATACCTAGGAATAAACCTAATGAAGAAAGTGAAAGACCCATACCCTGAAAACTACAAAACACTCATGAGAGAAATTAAAGAAGACACCAATAAATGGAAACACATCCCATGCTCATGGATAGGAAGAATTAATATTGTCAAAATGGCCACCCTGCCTAAAGCAATCTACAGATTCAATGCAATCCCTATCAAAATACCAATAACATTCTCCAACAAACTAGGCAAATGGTTCTAAAAAATTCATATGGAACCACAAAAGACCCCGAATAGTCAAAGAAATCCTGAGAAGGAAGAATAAAGCAGGGGGGATTACGGTCCCTGACTTCAAGCTCCACTACAAAGCCACAGTAATCAAGACAATTTGGTACTAGCACAAGAACAGACCCATAGTCCAATGGAACAGACTAGAGAGCCCAGATATAAACCCAAGCATATACGGTCAGTTAATATACGATAAAGCAGCCATGGATATACAATGGGGAAATGACAGCCTATTCAACAACTGGTGCTGACAAAACTGGACAGCTACATGCAAGAGAATGAAACTGGATTATTGTCTAACCCCATATACAAAAGTAAACTCAAAATGGATCAAAGACCTGAATGTAAGTCATGAAACCATAAAACTCTTAGAAGAAAACATAGGCAAAAATCTCTTGAATATAAACATGGCAAATTTTTCCTGAACACATCTCCTCAGGCAAGGGAAACAAGAGCAAAAATGAACAAATGGGACAACTTCAAGCTAAAAACCTTCTGTACAGCCAAGGACACAATCAGCAGAACCAAAAGGCATCCTCCAGTATGGGAGAATATATTTGTAAATGACATATCTGACAAGGGGTTAACATCCAAAATATATAAAGAACTCATATGCCTCAACACCCAAAAGGCAAATAACCCTATTAAAAGTGGATGGAGGATATGAACAGACACTTCTCCAAAGAAGAAATTCAGATGGCCAACAGGCACATGAAAAGATGCTCCACATTGCTAATTAGCAGGGAATTGCAAATTAAAACCACAGTGAGATATCACCTCACACCAGTTAGGATGGCCAACATCCAAAAGACAAACAACAACAAATGTTGGTGAGGATGCGGAGAAAGGGGAACCCTCCTACACTGCTGGTGGGAATGTAAACTAGTTCAACCATTGTGGAAAGCAATATGGAAGTTCCTCAAAAAACTAAAAATAAGAATACCATTTGACCTGGGAATTCCATTCCGAGGAATTTACCCAAAGAAAACAACTTCTCGGATTCAAAAAGACATATGCACCCCTATGTTTATTGCAGCACTATTTACAATAGCCAAGATATGGAAGCAACCTAAGTGTCCATCAGTAGATGAATGGATAAAGAAGAGGTGGTACATATACACAATGGAATACTATTCAGCCATAAGAAATAAACAAATCCTACCATTTGCAACAACATGGATGGAGCTAGAGGGTATTATGCTCAGTGAAATAAGTCAGGCAGGGAAAGACAAATACCAGATGATTTCCCTCATTTGTGGAGTATAACAACGAAGCAAAACTGAAGGGACAAAATAGCAGGAGGCTCACAGACTCCAAGAAGGGACTAGCGGTTACCAAAGGAGAGTGTTGGGGGAGGGCGGGTGGGGAGAGAGGGAGTATCTCCAAAGGGGATTGTGGGGTATCATGATTAGTGCACATGGTGTGTGTGGTGTCATGGGGAAGATGGTGTAGTGCAAAGAAGACAAGTAGGGACTCTGTGGCATCTTACTACATTGATGGGCAGTGACTGCAATAGGGTATGGGGGGGACTTGATAAAAAGGATGAATGTAGTAACCACATTGTTTTTCTTGTGAAACCTTCATGAGAGTGTATATCAATGATACCTTAATAAAAAATAAATATTGAAGAGTTTGAAAAATGACAAGACTCATAATTTGGTGAGATCAGCATTTCTTTTTCCCCCACTATGGACGGAGTGTGAATAAGCACCCTTTCTGGAAAGCAGTTGGGCAACCTTGCATCAAAAATCTTAATGTTCTTATCCTTTGATTTAAAATTCTGCATGTGAGACTCTGTTAAAACAATCTGAAGTGTGGACATATTTTTATGCACAAAGATATTTAATAAAAGAGGAAAACTACCTAAATGATGAATGATATATAATTAATTGAACAAATTGTTGTGTATCAAAAGTCAGTTTTCTAAAAAGTTTTGCATATCTCAGAGATGCCCAAAATATGTTAAATAAATTGATACAAAATTTTACACATCATGATTTAATTATGTAATAAAGCAAAATACATGTATACACACATTGAAAAATACTGGAAGAAAAATCACGTATTTATTAAATTCTGCTTCAAGAGAAAGCCACTTCCTCGTTTAGGACGCTAGCCAGTCTGGGACACTGAGTCTACACTGCCTTAGATTATGTAGAAGAGAAAGTGGGTTCTTTAGGGGGCGTGGAAGGTCCAGTGGTGGAGGAAAGGGGAACCCTCCACTAACATATCCACAAAGCACTTAGGGTCGCTCAAGGACAGCAAGAGTTTGTTCAGATTTCTCCCCAGGGTCAGAGAGTCCTAAAGGCATTCTTACATGCACCATACAATGAAAAGCAGTGCGGCCTTGGAGAACCAGGTTGAATTCTGCCTCTTTAGAATAAGTAGGAACCTGAATTTAAACTGAGCAAGAAAAGATTAAAGCCAGTGGTTAACAGGAGCATGACAGTCAGAGCTGTCTCACCTGCCCAGCGCTTCTCTGCTTTAGTAGGAGATTAACTCTCCTTTAGAGCAGAGAGTATGAGAAGGGGTGATAAATCATGCCTTTCCCTGGGGGCTTTGGAAAGTGGAACCAAACGGGGAGGACCTGTGCAGAGGTGGGGAGAGCACCACACTGGAAATCTGTCCCCAGGGGCCTCGTTGTCGCTCTTTCTAAGCACCACTGCGACCTTGGAGAAGTTCTCTGGGTCTTACCTTCTTCATTTGTAAATTGGCATAGTGACACCCTTCCCCCAGTTTTCCAAGCTTTGGGGAAGATTAATAGTAGCTGGATATGTACTGTGAAACTGCTCTGTTAGACAAATCTAAAGAATGATTACATGTTACTATATGCTGGCTTGTTACTATGTGAGGATTTGAGTCTTGTGTGACCTTGTATTTCCCCAGCTGTGTGGTTTTGGGGTGTGGGGCATATCATGCTCACAAAGCATTTCCTTGCTCGTCACAAACCTGGCTGAAGGGTGTGGGCCACATTTAGATACATGATCAGTAAAGCTATGTAAAAAAATAAACAAAGCAAAACAACTCTCTCTCTCTCTCTCTGAGAAGAAATCAGATTCTGGAAGTCACAGCCCTTTCCTTAACTCCTGTTAAATTATGGGATCTTGACAATAACAGGGACAGATGCAGTAGATGGGGGCTATAGCCGGTAAGGAATGCAACGGCTGATCTATTCTCTTAGAAAACCAGTTTTCTGTGCTTTCTGTAGATAGTCAATCTAAGCAACATTGAGACACCACCTTATATGGAAGCCCTCACTGGGAAAGCAGGAAATACAAAACAGTAAGAGTAGTTGATATTTGCTTTGTTGTTTCCCCTAAGAACCAACTGGCATAATAATTAAGAGTTCATGCTTCAAGTCAGAATTATTTAGGACTAAACTCTCGTTATTTACTTGTCCAGATGTGTGACTTTGAGTGTTTCAATCTCTCTGCAAGTTGTTTTTCTGTTCATTAGACTAATTTTCAAACGTACAGGGCTGGGTTGAGAATAAAGGAGAAAACGTACATAAGCACTTAGCGTCGTGGCTAGCATAGAGCGTGTGTTCAGCAAATGATAGAAATGCTGGATAGTAGTTGCTATCATGATCATTCTTTTCACCAGAATATGTTATCTAATACAGAAGTCAATTGCATCCTCCTATAGTACTGATTAAAAACTAGAAAATGTAATTTAAAAGAAGACACCATGTATAACAATGTGCACACACACACATAGTCAGGTACCTAGCAGTAAACTGAACAAAATATCTGCAATACCTCCATGAGAAAAAGTATGTAATTTTATTAAGAGACAATAAGAAAGACCTAAATAAATGAATAGATAGATCATACTGGTAGGTTGGAAGCCTTAATAATGCAAAGATGTCTTTTCTCACAAAATGAATCTATAGAGTCAAAGAAATTCTAATTAAATTCCAACATATTTCATGGAGGTTGGAAAACTGATTTTAAGAGTTATGAGGATAACGAAGGGATTGAGATTAGCCAAGATGTTTCAAAGAATGAGGAGAGACACTAGCAGCTCTTAAGACTTAATAAGAAACTGTGTTAAGCTTTTGTGTTTCTAGTATAGACAAACTGTCCAACAAAATAGAACAGAGGTCTCAGAAACAGACCCTTGAATATATGGAACTTTATATTTGAGAGAGCTGGTGTGGAAGATCAGCGGGGGGGGGGGAGGTGAAAGACTAGGTTAATAAATTAACCTAGGGGGAGGAAAAGAATATCCATAAGGTGGAGAAAAAGTCAAATTAGTTCTTAAGTTTATGCATACAAAAAATAACTCAGTTCACTGAAGGACTTAAATGACAAAAGCAATAATCTTTTAGAAGAAAATGTAGGTGAAGATCTTTCTAATCTTGGGGTAGGGAGAAATTTTTAAACAACAAAAATGCTAACCATACAATTAAAAATGGATACACTTTATATTAAAATGAAGAACTTCTGCTTATTGACGGACACTGGAAAGAATGTGAAAGACAACTTACCGATTGGATTGGGAAAAGATGTTTTCAGTACGTGTAACTGACAGTGGATTATCAGGGTACGTAGCAGGAGCATATGAAGAGTTCCTTCAATTCAAGCAGAAAAGAACAAGCATCACCTCCCACTCTCTGACTCCACTGAATGACAAAGATATAAATAGGCAATTTACAGAAGAGGAAAAAGCAAACTTGAGAAGTTCAGCCTTAGGGAAATGCCAGCGAAGTCCACAAGGAAATATATTTTACATCCACTTAATCAGCAAAACTTTAGAATCCCAGCATAGTAAGTATTGGAGAGGATATCAGTCCCCAGGACCTTCTATACTTTGCTGGTAGGAGTGTAATGTGTACAGACTCTTTAGAAAGCAATTCGACATTATCTCAAATGTCAGCCACACAGGTACCCTATGACCCAGCAATTTCTAGATGTATGTTCTGTAGTCTGTCTTGGATATATACAGGGATGTTTATAGCAGTGCACTTCATCATGGCAAAATCTGGAAATAACCAGAATACTCCATTATAGGAATATACCACAAAGTAGTTATCCATTCTCCTAGTATATTCATATAACTGAATACTATAGAGCAGAGAAAGCAACGGGTTTCTGTTGTATGCAACACTGTGAATGTTGTGCTTGACTGGTCCTCTGAGAAAATGCCAAGGTGGGATGAACCATGGAGATATTTTCTCAAGGGAAATGCTTGTGGGAGGAGAGGAGTGGGGAGGCTGGGAAGCCACAGACTGTGATGTAAGTCTGACCCCAAGTGCAGGAAGGGGAAAGGAAGGTTGGACAGAAGTGACCTTAGACTACTCTCAGGTCTAAGGGAGACTTGGCAAGGTCTCCCAGGGGCTCTTGAGCTGGATCAGCTGTCCGAGGAGCCATGTCTCCTAGAAATAGGGCTGCCTTAATGTCTCTGCCCCCATCAGTAATCAGCTGGAAGCAGTGTCCCAGGGAACAGTGCGGGACAGAGAACAGAGAGGGGCCCTGGGCCAAATACACATGCATTATCATTGTTACCACAGATGCCTTAGCAATAAAATACTGAATAGGAAAAAAATAAGATTATATAAAGGACATTATCCTGAATGCAAAATTAAGAATAGTCAAAAACAAAAAACATCTTTGAGAAATATACACAATAAAACAGCATGCTCTTAAAAAAGCATGAGAATGACATACACAGGAATTAGGATATTCGGCAGGAAGACAGGATGCAATAAGAGTATAGATAAGTAGATATAAGCTACTACCAGTATTTTAGTTCACATGTTGGCAGAGATGTGTGCTAATTCTATTATTTAGGAAAAATAAATCAATAAACATATACACACAAAAATACATGTAAACAAAGGGGACAATGCATGGACCAAAAATGAAAGTCTTTCATGAGAAAAGGATTATGATCGATCTAGTTCTGTGACTCTAAGTCCAAAAATATCTCTCTTCTCTCCTATGCTCTAATATTTTTATCTCTAATTGTTAGTGATTGAACTACTGATGCTAAAAAAATTGCCCACGTATCACAGATTAAATTATAGGTTTGTTCGGCTCTGCCCTAGTGTGGTAGTCTGGACTATGGATGTCCTAGTTGAGGACATCTTAGATGGTGTGTCCAAAGTCCAGGTGCTCAGATAGGGGCAGAGAAGACAGTTGAGTGGTGGTAACATTGCTGTATACAGGCTTCCTCTAAGGATTAGCAGGTTAACTCCTCAGACAAATTAGGGGCCTGGAGGTCAGAGTTCTAGGAGTGGAGACCCAGCTGCTGAGCAGCGACCTAGCTGCTCCATGGGGTCAGAGAGACAACAGAAGGTAGCAGGCCACAGGGTTACCAGGAGGCACGATGGTGCAGTGGTTAAGGACATCGATTCTGAAGTACAACTCCTTAGGTTTGGATCCCAGCTCTACCACATTCTAGGTTTGTTAGCTACATTCTTTGTCCCTTGGTTTCTACATCTATAGAATGGGGTTAGCACTTTCTCTGTAGTGTGGTATAAAAATTAAATGATTAAATATGCCTAAGATGCTTAAAAGAGCCTGGGAAATAATGTTCGATGTAGCAACAGACTGGTATCTTCTGACAAGACGTTTTGTTCTCTGTGCCCACAAAGCCAGGCAGCACAGGGTAAGTATTCCTGTGCATGACCTTTGGAATGTCTCTGGGCTCTTACGCTGAGATCCATCAAGCCAGGGGAGAACACTTAGGGTGTTTAGAGCACCTTCATTTACCTAATGCCAAGAACCGTCCATTGAGACCCAGATGGCTTCTGCTGCTCAGGTGAGAGCCCTGCTCTGTCTCCCCTCACAGCGGCATCTAGGGAGACAGAGCTGCCACTCTGGAGAAGTGCCAATTGCTGTGGTGAGGGAAGACACATGGTAAGATGCACACGGGTCTTAAAAGTTTCCTCTGAGATGTGTCACATGTCACTTCTCATATTCTGTTGGCTGAAGAAGGTCCATGGCCATGTCTTACTTCAAGTGGGCAAAGCAACTGTAAGCCGTTTACAACCGCAGGGAGGAGAAGCAGAGTATTTGTCAACAGCCCAGTTGACTGTGATATATATCTGATGCTCTCTAAGTGTCAGTTATTATCATTCTGTAAGATTTGCAGAGCCAGCTGAAATGTTAATAGGACACGCTCATGTTAATGGGACACCTAGGATGGGCCGGAAAGGCAGTTCAGACTATGCATATATCCCTCCTTTACCCATCTGCCATGTCTCTAAGGGACCATGTCTTATTGTGTTTGTATTACTAACACCTAGAAGCAGCTGGTCAGCCTTTGATCAATAACTAAGACAGGCTTAGCGACCAACTGACAAAAGTATGAAGAGTGACTTCCAGGCAATGCTCCTGAAGTGACTTTTCCTGGGCCACTTCCAGGATTTCTAGCTGAGCCCCCACACAGGTTTTCTGGGCATCCTTCAACTGCGTACTTTCTCGTGTCAGACTCCTGGAAGGAAGAGTCCCCTGGGTAACCATTTCTGCTATGTGGATCAATCGCCTTGTATTCTCTGCTGCCACTAAATATTAGCACAGTCAAGTGAAAAAGCTCCTGTTGTGTAACCAAAGTGCATGTGAGGGAGGTAGGTTCCTTTAGATCAACGAGCAAATCTACAAGCTCATCGATAGCGTGTACACGGCACGTGGCTCCAACCCACTCCATCATGAGACCTGTGGTTAGTCTAAGTGAGTTATTGGACTGTTACAAAGCCTAAAATGTTCATTTATTGATTTTGAATGAATCACTCAGAAATCAACAGATGCCATTTGTTCACATTTAGCAAACATATATAAATGTGATCAACTGTTAACATGGTCCCTGTTTTCATGGAGCTTTCAGACCAGTTGCAGGGGTAGGGAGAGGACTGATATTAAACCAGTAAACACATAAATGGGCCTACAATTACAATGGATATATGTACTCTGGAGGAAAAGGCCATCCTTCTATGAGAACAGGATCTAAGGAGGGGGGATTGAAAAGCAGTGGGGACGGGGACAGGGCATGCTAGGGATTCAGAGCAGGCTTGTAGAAGTAATGTTGGAACTGATATCTAAAGAATAGCCAGGGATTAAAGAAACCAAGTTTAGGTGAAAGAGTGTTTTTAGGCACAGTTAAATATAGGGGCAAAAGGTCTGGAATAGGGGGTGGGTGTATGATGAGTTTTAAAAACTAAAGCAGTTTGGCTAGAGTGTGGAGAGAGAAGGGGAGGAGGAGTATAAGACAAAGCTGTGCTATAGGTTATATTAAAATTTTGGTCTTTATCTCAACAGTAACAGGAGCTTTTTGTGTGAATCTTTTGATGGGGGTCCAGAGAGGAAGAGAGTTTACATGAAAGGACAGCGCTGAGCTTCAGTAACTTAACTCTGGAGGACAGGGCTCCCTGCTGGACTCTGCTAATGGGGAGGGGACAGTCACGAGAGCCTCTTGCTAAGTAGAGTTCCTCCGAACACAAATACTTCAAGATGTCCTTTTCAAAAAGTATTGTGTTCAAATACATTTTTGAAGCAGTTGTATACTACCTGGTACCCTTAGAGAGTCATAAAAACACATGAACTATATACAAGGTTAAGTCCTACAGGAAAGATGAATGTGGCTTAGTCCAATATTTCTAAAACTTTTATGATCATGGAGGCATTTTATTTTCGAATAAATACTATTTCTAACCTATGGGGCTGATGTACAGTGAAATACTCTTTCAGGCCGGTGTACACAATCTGGATCCATACATGATCATAAATAACAGTTTAAAAAATACAGTAGCCTTCCACTTATCCCTGGGGCAAACATCCAAATCCCCAGTGGATTCTTGAAACCATAGAAAACACTGAACCCTATGTATATATATTTTCCTATACATACGTATCTGTGATAAAGTTTAATTTATAAACAAGGCACAGTAAGAGATTAGCACCAAAACATAAAATAATTATAACAATATACTATAATTGAAAAGTTAGGTGAGTATGGTCTCTCTGTCTTGAAACATCTTATTGTACTGCATTCACCCTTCTTGTGATGATGTGAGATGATAAAATGCCCCTGTGATGAGATGAAGTGAATGATTGAGGCTACTACTGGCTTTCCGACAATGCGGCCGCAGAAGAAGGATCATCTGCTTATGGACCAAGAGTGACTGAAACAGCAGGAAGTAAAACTGCGGACAAGGGAGGCTACTATAAAGAGGAAATCTCTCATAAACTTGAGTTTTTTAAAGATGGATTGCAACAGATGACCAGCAAGAAAAACCACAACTGGCTCCAGAACACCAATGTGTTGAAATTCAACAGTTGGGAGCCTTTGGGCAGGATGTTAGAAAGAAGATGTTGAAAGATTCTGGCCAGGGAATGGCTTAGCAATGCCAGGGAACCTATGGGGATGTGCTCTGTTGATTCCACGGTCTTCTCTGACAAGTGTTTCAGGAGAAAATCATCCAAGGTGTTCAGTCAAGTTCTGCAAAGTGTAAAGCGTCAAGAGCATGATTTCTGACGGTCAGTCTCCTGGTGGCCTTGATCCATGAGTTGTGGGTGTGGCTACGCAAGATTGCCTAGAGTAAATCCTCTTGTTTGCTTAGCAAATCCATGCGCAAAATGAGAGTTAAAAACCCTCATGGAAGAAAAGCCAGAGCTTATAGTTCAAAGAAGAGAGAATCCAAGATTGCATGGTGGACCCATGATAATGGGGATAGAGAATTAGAGTAGAGGGCAAATCTCGTAGGTCTTGGTGTAAATCACATATAGGAGAAAATGAACAGACTGGAGGGAGGAAGTAGTGGTACCATCAGGCTCACAAAGGTAAAGTGGTAGAGTGTAAGACTGGAGGGAAACTTAGAGCTCATCTAGTCCTAGTCACTTGTTGTATGGATAGAGCTCTGAGTTAATAAAGAACTTTTCCAAAGGTACCAACCTTTCCAAAGGGCCAGAGAAAGGCTGGGACAAAACTAGAATGCCATGTGCTTACCCCTCATTCCAGTCCATATGAACCAAGTGGCCAGACTGGTGGCAATCCTAGCAGTGTGATATTATTTAAACAAACAAAGTCAATATCTCTGGAGCCTAAATTATAAGGAAACTTTTTGTTCTTTAAGAAAAAAGTCTAACATTTTTAGATATACGTAGACCTAGGAATAGAAAATAGGCAGTTTCTATAATGAGATACTGACGTTTTTCCTTTCTCCCTCCATTCATGAAAACTCATATGGACTTTGAGTTCTGAGCAAGATCAAATAAGTACACTCAACCTTCTTTCTCGTATTAACTACAACTGAAAACAAAAACACATAATTCAACTGTTGGAAGGCGCTGAAAGGGATGAAAATAGGCAGAGTGGGTAAGGATCACTGGACTCAAAAGATGGCCTGGTGGTGGCTTCTCTGAAGGTTTATTTTCTCTCTCTCTCTCTCTCTCTCTGCTTCCTATATGTCCTGATCTGGATGTCAGGGCAGCCTGAAACCTACCTGTTGGAGCAGACAGAAAAAAGCCCCAAGGAAGGCCAGTCTCTGGAAAGGGAGGACCTGGTGGAACCATTCCTTTCTGACTTTACCAGCCCTGCTCCAGACAAACACGTCTGACTTTACCAGCCCTGCTCCAGACAAACACGAGCAAAGAACTGGTGCCCTTCTCCTTCACACTGGCAGCCTGAGCGGTGCTTGAGGGGCAGAGCCCTGCTGACCCTCCCTGCGCCACACCAGGTAAGCGCCCCACCTGCTCTCCTCCACAGCAGAGGCTCTGAGGAGGCTAAAACCTCAGCTTTCTAACCAGAGCACCAGGAAGTGCAGTTCTGGGAGCCAGAGCCTGCAGAGCGGGCGGGGAATCATGAGGAAGGAGATGGAGAAAGGGATCCTCTCAAAACTGAGTGTCTAGTTCCAGGCTCACCCTGCAGCTGAGCGCGTGAAGCTGGCTGGAATCAGCACAGCGAGGACGTGGCCAGCCATTGCCCGGGTTCCAGACCGGCAGCCGGCTGGTTATACAGGCAGGGTGGATCGGAAGAGCACGGTAAATGCTTTCATTTCATAAATCGACAGTGAAAGCACAGCCCGTAGAAAACAGACCAGATTGTGCTGTTTGAACCAAGCTAGGCTGCCTGCCTGGCTGAAGGAAAAAAAAAAAAAGTCAAAGCTTTCTAGAAGATTTAAACAAGACTCAGAGTCTCATGACATAATATTCAAAATGTCCAAGATGTAACACAAAACTACTCCACATACAGAAGACCAGGGAGATCTAAATAACTATTTAGGGAAAAAGCAAGCAACAGAAGCCACTGCTGAGATGACTTAAGTATTGGAATTGTCAGACAGATTTTAAAGCAGTTATAATTCTCTTTCAGGAAGTAAAGGTAAATATTTTTCAAATAAAGGGAAGGACGGAAGTTCTCAAAAATATAAGCTATAAAAAGGAACAAAATAGAAATTTTAGAATTGAAAAATTCACTAGAGACCCTCAGTAGCAGAATGGAGATGAACTCTATGCCTCACAGCATAACCACAGCTTAATTAAAAATTCTATGGATCATAGAACTAAATGTAAAATTAGTTAGAAGTTTAAACTAATTAGTTACCTTAGAACAAATACAAAATAAACTCAAACGCATAGAAGAAAAATTGGAAAAGTTTTGTGACTTGGGGAAAAAGTGTGACTTTGGATTAGGGAAAAAGCTCTGAAACAAGAGAATATGGACAATCTGTAAAAGAAAGGATGGTTACATTTGACTTCATCCAAATAAAGAAGCCCTTATTCTGTAAAGGAAACTGTTAAAATCCTATAGATCTAATAAGTCATTAGCTGGGGGAAAATATTTACAATCACATATAAGACAAATCAGATATATATTTAGAATATATAAAGAACTCAATATTCAATGACTAGAAACAAACAGCAAATTTCAAAATGGGCAAAAAAGTTTGACAAACATCACCAAACAAGATGTATGGATAGATAATCAGATTAATAAGATCAATAACATGGATGAAAAGATGCTTAAATATAATTTATCAGTGACACGCAAATTAAATGACAACTCTCAGTGCTGGTGACGATGCAAACCAACAGGACCCTCAAACACTGGGGCTGCTGGTGGTCATCTAAAGTGGCAAAGTTCTCTGGGATATTGTTTGGGAGTTTCTTATAAGGTGAAATATACATTTTCCATATGACTCGTCAGTCCCATTGCCAAGCATTCATACTAGGGACATGAAAACTTATGTTCACACAAAAATCAGTATACAAGTGTTTATAGCAGCATTATTCATAATCAAAAAAACTAGAAACAACCAAACAGTTTCCATGGGTGAATGGATAAACAAACAGATCTATCCACATAATGGAATACTATTCAGCAATAAAAATAAATGAACTATGAACACATTATAAGTGAATTCAAATACATTCCACTAAGTGAAAAATCTCAGTAACACATGGTCACAGACTACACGATTCCATTTATATGGCATTATGGAAACAGCAAGTGTTGGAATAGAGAACAGATCAGTGGTTTCCAGGGGTTATGGGTGGGGAGAGGTTCTAACCAAAAAGAGGTGGGGGGGATTCTTTAGGGCATTCCACTTGTGCTACATCCTGGCTGCAGTGCAGGTATAAGGATCTAGCATGGGTAAAAATTTGTAGACTTGTACACGAAAAGGTGAATTTTACTCTCTCTAATTTTTAAAACTAAAAAGTTTATGGAGTTCTTACTGTGTACCATAATCTCTAACAATAGAAGTTCGGTTTAATCTTTTGAAAGGGAATTAAACTGCATCATGTGAAAATGTAACTTTTGAGATTTCTACAAGTCTAGTTTTCATTCCAAAACTGTCTCACCTTCTAACCAATTTTATCTGCTCTAAAACTCTCTTTATCAACTGGCCTGTACATAGTGGACAAGGGGAAGGAAGGGTGTAATCTGCTGCTCCTATGTGTAAAATTAGGTGAGGACTTAGAGAAATGGTATTTGATTAGAACATTTAAAAATTCCTCTTTTAACTCAGGACTGGTGCTGACAAGTAACTTCAAACCATTGAGCAGATGCTGTGACTGAAAACAGCCAGGTCCAGGATCGGCTTGCCCGGAGCAATAGAGGCAGAGTTTTAGCTAATCCTGTGGTCGCTTACCCCACCCTGCCTGTAGTTCCAGCTGGCCTTTTATTTGGGTTGGGAATGATGGGAGTGGAAATTTATATTCAAGTATGTTAAGTAAATATGATAAAGGTTCTTCACGTCTAAAATGACCAAAAGGGACAAGATGGGCAGTACTGACCAGCTGTAAGAGAATAAGGCAAGGGATTTTAAGACCAGGGTAGAACTTCTGAAGCAACATGGGGTTTATTACATGGAAACTACAGGTGGGTCTACAGGTGAGTCTAGGCTGTAAACAGAGTACATTTTGCTTTCACTTAAGAATGAGAACAACTCATTCACTGGGGAAAATTAACTTGGAAAGTACAGATGTTCTCCCAAACAACACACAGACAACCCACTCCTGCCCAGGAATCCCAGAAATACCATTTGACCCAGTAATTTGCTTGTTAGAAGCAAAACCTCAGCTGACCAGAGATTAACACTGCTGCATGATTATTTTCATTTCAAAAAAGGTCCACTTGAAATATTTACTCTGATAGTTCCTTCAAGTGTAGACCACCTCTTGGGCACTTAGGTTTCTTTCATAAATCCTTAACCATTGAGCTCAGGGCATGCAGTGAGGAGGAGGTCAGAGTTCTTGCCAATCTAAGATCAAAGGACGCAAAGGTGCATCATCTCTGAAACGATGCTGTGGGTCAGTGGGAGAGATGCCATTAGGATTTATACCCAGTACTTCAGGAAATGCGTCTATGGAATGAAGGCAGTGGTCTCTCTAATGCAGAGGTCGGAAACTGTTCCTCCCAGAGTGGGCTGCAGGGTGCCGTGAGAAAGTCGGGGGTGTCCTACCACCTCTGCCCACTGGTCCTCTCTGCTCAAAGGGCCTATGGCTTGAGGTATTGGTGAAGTTCAATCCATTCTGCCTCTGGGCCTCACTTGCTCATTATAAGAGGTGGCAATTTCATTTCCGATTGGCGGTGTAAAGCCTGTTGTCATATTTTATGTGATGATGTTAACTCTGCTATGAAATTATACCCTGAGAATACTCCAGAGCTGGCTCAGGACATATAAATAGCCATTTATCAGATGCAACCCATGATGTTCCTGCTGCTGTGACCCATTCTGTAATATGCCCCCAGATGACAAGCCACAAATGAAGCGCGTACTTAGACTTCAGGGTGTAGACATAAAAAGCCAAGCCCTTCAAGAAGAAACCAGGGAATTTTCCCATTAAATTCTAAGGGCCTTCATCCCTCTGTGTATAATCATACAAGAGTCCTGTGATTCCTTCACTGGCCTCTGGCACAGTCTTCTACCCACTGATTATTTATCATTATCTCCCTTCTAACTGACCGTCACCCATTTCTGTGCCCGTTCCCTCACACCCACCAGCACCAGCACTTCTCACACAAGCTTATAGAACATCTCTGAAAGCTGAGAACCTCATTCTGTTTATGGACATAACACTGTGAGCCTTAACCACTGAATAACTTGTTTCCCACAAAACCAGCATTTAATGAAGTATTACTGCGAGTCAGACACTATGTACCACAAACCTTATGCCTGCTCTCCTTTTATATAAGAGGAAACAGCTTCAGAACAAACTCTGAGATTACGGAGTGCTGAGAGTTGGAACCAGAGTTTGACCAAGACCAGCAGACTTTATTAGCTCCTGTGGCTGTGGTAACAAGTTACCACAAACTTGGTGGCTTCAACAACAGCAATCACTTCTCTCACAGTTCTGAAGACCAGAAGTCTGAAGTCAAGGTGCCAGGAGGCCCCACTCAGAGTGTCTAGGGGAAAGTCCATTCACTGCCTTTCTCCGTTTCTGGCACCGTCAGCATTCCTTGGTTTATGGCTGCATCTCTCTGCTCCATCTTCGTATCACATCACCTTCTCTGGGCCTCTCTCTCAAAATCCCCTCTGCCTTCTTCTTAGAAGGCTACAAGTGACTGCATTTAAGGCCTGCATGGACATGCCAGACTAATCTCCTTAACTTAATCAAGATCTTTTCCCACTTAAACAACATTAAAAAATGGGCAGAGGACCTGAACGGACACCTCTCCAAAGAAGAAAGTCAGATGGCCAACAGGCACATGAAAAGATGCTCCACATCACTAATCATCAGGGAAATGCAAATCAAAACCACAATGAGATATCACCTCACACCAGTAAGGATGGCCACCATCCAAAAGACAAGAAATAACAAGTGTTGGCAAGGATGTGGAGAAAAGGGACCCCTCCTACACTGTTGGTGGGAATGTCAATTGGTGCAGCCACTACAGAAAGCAGTATGGAGGTTCCTCAAAAAACTAAAAATAGAAATCCCATTTGACCCAGTAATTCCACTTCTAGGAATTTACCTGAAGAAAACAAAATCTGTGATTCAAAAAGATATAGACACCCTTATGCTTATTGCAGCACTATTTACAATAGCTAAGATATGGAAGTAACCTAAGTGTCCATTAACAGATGAATGGATAAAGAAGATGTGGTACATATACACAATGGAATATTATTCAGCCATAAAAAAACATTTGCAACAGCATGGATGGATTTGGAGGGTATTATGCACAGTGAAATAAACCAAGCAGAGAAAGACAAATACCATACGATTTCACTTACTTGTGGAGTATAAAAACAAAGCAACACAGAACGAACAAAACAACAGTACACTCATGGACACTGAGAAGAGACTGGTGGTTACCATGAAGGTAAGGAAGATAAAGGGGCACAAAAATTCTCAATCATAATATGAGTTGGTCATGGGGATAGTAGTACAACATGGAGAATACAACCAATGATTCTGTAACATCTTCCTATGTCGACAGATAGTAACTGCACTGGTGGGGGCAGGTGAGGATTTAATAATATGGGTAACTGTTGAACCACTGTGTTGTATATTTGGAACCAATATAAGATTGTATATCAACAATACTTCAATTAAGAAAAAAATAACACTAAGGTTCCAGGGATTTGATGTGGATACTTTGAGGGGGCTAATTTTCAGCCTACTCCAGATTCCAAAACCATAGAAATTCCAGTGGACTGAGGTCCTCGTTACTAATCATGGAGAAGAAATCCTTGAGCTGTAGGGAACTGGAAGTAGGGGCTCCCTAGCCTATGAAACACAAGTAGCTCTTTGGCTCTCTTCTACTTGAAGTATTTCCAGACACCCGAAATTCACAAACTCCTTTAGATTCAAACATGAGAACATCATGAAAAAACAAGGTATCTAGGAAGGGTAATGAGGCATCACTAACACAACCACCTTAATAGATATCAGTTTGTCAGATTAACCCTTGTCACTCACAACCTTGCAGAAGGAGACACAGGCCTGGTCAAGTCTCATGGCCAAGATGGGATATTAATACTTTTCCTCAGGTGCAACATTATAGGCTGACATGAACAGTGGCTTTAAAATGCCCTTTAAGCATTTTTTTTTGAGGCCTTATCTGTTAGACACCCAGAATATCTGGATGAAAAAATTCTGTATTTAATTAATTATGTATGTTTTATCTACAGAACAACTTTTGCACACTTGAATTTTTACAGAAGTTAGCTTTCTGGCATCTCCATATGGGTTTAAATTGTTTGTTAAATTGGTATTTCTTGATCCATTTTTTTATTGTCCCTATGTTCCCATACTGGGAACTCTTCAAAATATTTTGTTTTTCCTCTTGGAAAAGACCTTTTTGTAACCTTTTTAAAAATGTTTATTTTTCAAGAATTGTATGTCAACATTAAAGAACATCTTTGAAAGGATAAAAAAAAAAATCATCCATAATCCCACCAACCTAGCAAACAAGAGTTTCCATGAGGAGTGTCCTAACCTCACTGAACATCACTTCTCCTCCAGCAACAGCCCGAGACTATGCATAAGAGAAATAGGACAATATTTGCTTTTCAGTTGTGGAGCACAGAACTATTTCAAGAATTGATGAAAGCACTTAGGTACCCGAGCAACAGTCTTATGAATAAAGAACTCCTTATCATACCCTGGCATCCCAAAATGTTCACAGATGTGATCAAATAAGTGGACAATCATCTGGTAAAATCCCAGGTACTATAAGTTTTCACTGTGCCTTGTTGGAGGGCCAGTGCTAGAACTTTGCCATAAGAAATCAAATTGAGTCCTTGTGGAGGTTTGGATTTTCCAGAGCAAAATGCTTTCTCGATGTCTCACCAACATTCCAGCCACCCTTCCCACTATCTGCAGAGTCTGAGGAACACAGTCTTACCTTCAAGATTACCAGAAAAAAAAAACTGGAGAAACCCTTCTTCTGTTTTGAGGGAAAAAACTAACATGTGGAATATAGCTTAAATTCAAATGATTATTTAATATTTTATTGAGAATTGTCATGAGAGCATAAGTGAAGACAGTAATGAGTTAACTGCAGGGAAGGATCATAGCATTGGTGAAATCTCCCTGTACCTCGCCCTTTCTGCACCTGAAAGGCAGCCCCAGCACGCTCAAGTGGCGCTCATGACACACTTGCTGTCACGAAGGAGACAGGTGGTCCCTCACTTGATCTAAGTTGTGAAGGTTTCAATGCGGAATTCCTCCCAGGACTCTCTGGGGAACCTGGAGAGGGCACCAACGGATGAATCTAGGCTGCTGGCACTGGGTCCTGGGGCATATGAAGGAAGAGAGTTTGTAAGACTAGGGGAGAGGGGTGGTGGCTTTCTCCCACCTCAACTCTCAAATCACATTGAAGGGGTAGCTCCTTCCTTTGCTTAAGTAAAAGCTAGATCTTCTTGAAGTCTGTGTGTGTGCATATGTGTGTCTGGGTGTGCGTGTGTGTGCATGCATGCCAGAAGGACTGAGAATCAAATTGGTGTAAGTAAAAGCACAAATAATTGTACTTAGGGAGATCAGCATCACCGGAGTCTCCTAGTAAATACAATCAATAGAGGTTTGTCTTCTTGTCTGTTTTTGTTTCAGGAAGCTGAGTAAGACAGCAGAGTGTTTAATGCACAGTGGGCTGGACTGGAGAGAGCAGGAATTTGGCTGCAGGTCCAAAAAGAAGCCTCTGTAATGTCGGACGAGGCAGTGAGCCGCCCTCCACTCTGCTTTCCTCATCTGCAAAATGGGTGCTCTACCTGACTAGCTGAAGAAGCCACTTCCAGCCCTAGAAATCTAATTTAACTGTTTCATAAATTCGGGTTTTCTTAAAACTGGAGCTTGGGTTAAGCGTTATGACCACTATACTATAGTACAACTAGTATACTGTAGCAGTAGCTTGTATCCCATTGCCAAGCACTGCTTGAGCACCAACTCCGTGTTAGGCTCAGTGGTAACTCACACGAAACAGTTAACCCACGGGAAGATCGGGGTATGTTTTCACTGGCATTTCTCAACCTGATTGTTTAGTTTCAGAGTCAGAGACCCTTATACGTTGGAAGGAATCCTGGAGCCTCGCTCAACCCATCCACCCAGGGCAGGAACATCCTGGCACACAGGCCTCCTGAACCCTTGCAATGCTCAATGCTTGTCTCCCCCCTTGCTGTCTATTCCGTCGTTAGACAACTCTTATTTAGGCTATTTTTCTTATAATGAAATAGATTCTGTTTTCCATTGGGTCTTCTAACACCTCTTATAAATAAACTACTCAATTCTTTTTGACATTTGTACTACAGATATCTGCAAAAACACCACCAGCGCACACACTTCTTGTGGCTTGTGTGTATTCCCAGCACAGTGACTGGTCACTTACTTGCTACATTAGTTGTCTCTGCCTCAGGCAGCCTCTCTGCATTCATCCATCGCTTGTGGTGCGAGGGCATTCTTTCTCTTTCACCTGGCAGGTGCTCAGTAAATGTTCCCTGGCTGTATGAATAGCAGCCTTTTAAATATTCAGAGGCTGTTAGCACACTTCCCAGAGCCTCTTCAGTCTAAACATCCTGGGTTCCCTCAACAGCTCTTTGCAACAAACACCTTTCTTTGAACACCTTCCACATGTCAGAGCACTCCTCCACCCCGCCCGCGGGTACCCCAGGCAGAGCCCAAGGATTGGGGCGAGTTATTCAATACAGCCCAGGGCTGCCTTGGCCTGCCAATCGTTTCACTGCCTGGGGACTCAAGTAAGCTGGTGGGAGACCTAAAATCCCACGTTTTCACAGGAACTGAAGTGAAGTCAGGTCTCTCTCACCCTTCACCCACGTAAATGGAATGTTTGCAACTAAATTCAGGATTTCACATTGACTTCTGCTAAAATCGTTTCATTATAGTTTCAGCCCACCGCTCTCCAAATGTAAAGACCCTCCTGAAGCAGGATTCTGTCCCCTATCTCATTAGTTATCAATCCCAGCTCTGGGTCATCTGAAAATGGTTTAACAAGCAGTCTACATGTCCATGCAGCATTTTGCAAAAATATTGAACAAGACAGGTGCACGTATTAGGCTCAACCATGTAAAACTAACGGTTTTATAAGTCAAAAGTACTTAAAGATCATGAATATTTAATGGTGCAAACTAATGCATCGACCCAGGGACTTCCAGGCTGGTGTGAAACCTTCGCCCAAGCATCTCTGGCTGCAGCTCCTCACCTAGGTGCCATTACTCTGCCTCGGTGTAGCACAGGTGGCCTGCATGTCCTTGCTTTGTCCTGAAGAATACGTTGATACACAGTAATATTGCTCTGCTGACATCATAATAAAGAGGAAGGACGGAGGCTGCAGTACCATCCTGCCTTGTTGGACTCCAGCTCGGTTACGAATCACCTGGGTGACCCCTGGCAAATTAATTGGCCCTGGCCCCCCCAAGCCTCCCTTTCTTCATCTGGAAAATGGGGATAATGGTAAGACTTGCCTCAGAGGGTTGTTTGAGGTCTGCATGAGGGAAGGGCTTGGTGGATGGCACACGGTGGGTGCTCAGTAAATGCTGAGGACTATTAATATGGCACCTTCCCCTTTAAAACCATGCTGAGTCCAGGGAATTTCTACTCCTTTATTCCACCAAGTCCTCACAAACCGTGTGCTAATTAAACCAGCCTAGGCGCTTGCCCGGGATCAGCATGAAGCCCACTGGGTGTGGGTTTGGTGTGTGCACCCCACTTTTAAAAGTAAGAACATTTGTCCTTCTTAAGTCAGCACGGTTCCCTGTGCCCCAGTCAACTTAAGTCTTCTGTAAGGGTTTGTTTCAGTCACATCTGCACATCTTTCCTCCAGTTAGCAAATCTGAGGCCACTGAAAACGAGTAAGGTGGGTCTTACTGTTTATTCAACCAGTTATTGTACAAATCCTTTCCCAGCCAATGTCATGCTATCCATTATCATTTGAAAATCATTTTCCTGATAGAAAAGACTGAAGAAAAATAGGAAATGAGTTGTTCTGCCTTCTTTAGGGTGCTGTGAACAGTAAAACTGAATCACGGACATACGCTTCCTTGTCCTTTGCATGCCAAAGGTACCTAAAATGCCTTTTCAGTGGTCATTAGCGTCTTTCCCAAGTCTCACCTAATTCTGTCCTTCAGCGCAGAGGCACAATGTATCCACATGTATTCTTCGTGTTTGTCCCCAGCTGACGGTTCTTCCTTCAGCCTGTGCAGGTCCTTGGAAGACCCGAACTCATCAGGGAGTATCAGGGAACACCTTCTGTGGCCGCACCGGCCTGTTTCTTTACACGTCATTCACCCCATCATGTTCACGATAATTTGACTTTCTCTTTTTTAATTCAGACTATGGGATCACATCTATATTTTTTCAAACTTTTTGGAATTTTAAAACCTAGGGTAGATGTCGGAACTTGGTCAAAGAGTTTCCTCCTATGCTATTATGGGATGTCCCTTGTATAGGAGTGGCTGTCAACTCCCTTCCTTCTGGTTCTGCAGTTTGGGTCAGCAGAGGACAGAAAGTAACCCTTTCCTTCCTTGCATCTTCCACCTTCTGAGAGACTGAATCACTAGCAAAGGAAATCAGGAATTCATGGCTGTTGTAGTTTTTTGGAGGGAGGCAGGATGAGACCCCCATTAATTATTTTAAGTAAATTTTTCATTGGATTATAACAGGTACAGAAAAAACCTTAAATCCTAGTGAAGAGAACAATGAATTTTCACAAAGCAAACACATGCATATAACCATCTAATCATGAAATCTATCAGCTCTGCTGAAATTTCCCTCCTCATCATAAATCAGTTTTAATGGACTTACACTCTGGGCTGGGAAGAGGGTAATCACCATAATAGGAATGTACACTTGTTGAGAACTTGAACTAAGTGTCAAACAACTTACATGTGTTGCCTCTTTTAATCCTCACAACAGTCCTGGGAGGTGGGTCTTATTATTTCCCACATTTTAAAGATACGAATGGAAGCTTAGAGAGGTTAGGTTACTTGCCCAAGATCACTAGCTAATAAGAAATGTGACTAGGACTCAAACCCAGGTGTAGCTAATTCTAGAGACCCTACTCTTACTACTGCAGGAGATACACAGGCCACAGTTTTCACCTGACCAGCCAGGTGGTAGACCAGGGCTTCTCAACTTGGGCACTACTGACACTTGGGCCAGATAATTCTTTGTCATGGGGGTGTCCTGTGCACTAGTGCATGGTGATAAGCGTCCCTGGCCTCTACCAGGAAGATGTCAGAAGCACAGCTCCCTCTGCTCCCTATACAATCAAAAATGTCTCCAGACATTGCCAAATAGTCCCTGGGCACCTCCTCCCATACACCCCCTTTTCCCACCTTGCATTCATCATCCTCCAGAGTTATGGAGATAATGCATCAGTCAGGGTTCAACCAGCAAAACAGAACTAGTAGGGCGTATATATGACATATATTGCAAAGAATTGGTTCAGGTGATTGTAGGGGCTGGTTAGACAAGCCTGAAATCCACAGAGTAGGCGGACAGGAAAAGCAGGCCGGACTCCTCAGGAACAGGCTGAAGCTGTTACACAGAAGTGGAGTTTCTTCAGGGAAGCCTGAGTTCTGCTCTTACGGCCTTTCAAATGACTGAGTCGGGTTCACCAAGATCATCTAAGGGATGATCTCCCTTATCTATAGTCAACTGATTATGGACTTTAATCACTTCTACAAAATATGTTCACAGGTTTGATTGTTTGAGTAATTGAGAACTATTGCTTAGCCAAGTTGATCCCTAAACTGACCATCACAGATACTACAATGCTAAAGATAGAACTCTACAGAAATACTGTAGGCAGTAAGTTATTTTTTATAAGTGTACAGTTGAGCAATTTTGAGACTATTTTATGTGCTCTAGGACTGAGCAAATGAGTAAAGTTTATAGTGCATATATGAGCCAGGTTTCTCACTGTCAGAGAAAGAGTTACTAATAAGGAAAAGGAGAAGGTGGAATGGAATCTTTAGCACCGAACATCTTGGTGTTGAACCGGAAGAGAAGGCGTCAGTTTTTAATATATGGAGATAAATAGATAGATACAGCAATAGAGGTGTTCATGAATATGTGTGTATACACATACTTACATTTTCTAGCTCTGTCCACTGAAAGGGTCAAGAAGCAATGGTAGACCAGTAGTAAGGAGCATACCTACAATCAAGATCTTGGTTTTTAACTCCCAATCTCCAAAAGAGGAACAAGGGACCCTTAGCAAAATTATTGATTCCAGTGCTGTGGCAGTAGAAGATGAGCCTGAAAAATCTTGCGGCTAATGAAAATAAGGTAATGTTCAAAAAATGATGAGGATGTGACACTTCTGGGAACATGGCAGCATGAGCAGGGCGGCGGAAATCTCCCCCCAAAACCATATGTATTTACGAAAATACAAGTACAACTATTCCTAAAAAAGAGACCAGAAGATACAGGACAGCACACAGCCTGCGGCTACACCCGAGAGGACTCGGCACCCCGCGAGGCAGAGCTAAAAAGGGCCCTACAGCGCCACCTACAGCATCCCCACAGAATCTACTCCCAGTGGGTGTTTTTTTGTTTGTTTTGTTTTTTGTTTTGTTTTGTTTTTAGTTTTTTCTTCTCTTTCTTTTTTCTTTTCTTTTCTTTCTCTTTTTTTTCTTTTTAAAGTCTTAAAGAGCCCAGGTGACATACGTGGCACCTACCAGTGACCACTTCTATAGCCATGAAAAGACAGAGGAATATGGTCCAGACTAAGATCAACCAGACAACCCCAGAGAGGGAGCCTGAAGGGATGGAAATGCACAATCTTCCTGAAAAAGAATTCAGAATAAAAGTCATAACCATACTGATGGATCGACAGAGAAATGTGCAAGAGCTAAGAGAGGAAGTGAGGGAAGTGAGGAAAGACAATGCAGAAATCAGACAAGCGATCGATGGGCTTAACAGCAGACTGGAAGAGATGCAAGAGTCTGTTAATGGAATAGAAATCAGAGAACAGGAATACAGAGAAGCTGAGGCAGAGAGAGATAAAAGGATCTCTAGGAATGAAAGAATATTAAGAGAATTGTGTGACCAATCCAAACGGAACAATATTCACATTATAGGAGTACCAGAGGAAGAAGAGAGAGAAAAAGGGATAGAAAGTGTCTTTGAATAAATAATTGCTGAAAACTTCCCCATGTTGGGGAAGGAAATAGTTTCGCAGTCCATGGAAGCCCACAGATCTTCTAACACAAGGGACCCAAGGAAGACAACACCAAGACACATAATAATTAAAATGGCAAAGATCAAAGACAAAGACAGAGTATTAAAGGCAGCTAGAGAGAGAAAAAAGATCACCTACAAAGGAAAACCCATCAGACTATCATCAGACTTCTCTACAGAAACCTTACAGGCCAGAAGAGAATGGCATGATATATTTAACGTAATGACACAGAAGGGTCTTGAACCAAGAATATTGTATCCAGCATGATTATCATTTAAATATGACGGAGGGATTAAACAATTTCCAGACAAGCGAAAGTTGAGAGAGTTTGCCTCTCATAAACCACCACTACAGGATATCTTAAATGGACTGTTCTAGAGGGAAGCACCCCTAAAGCTAAAAAGATGTCACCAGAGAAAATAAAATCACAGCAAAGAAAGCAGACCATCCAAATACTAACTAAAGGCAAAGAATAAAACACCTGTATATAAAGAATGGAGGAGGAAGAATAAGAAGGGAGACAAGTAAAGAAACATCAGGCAGTGTTACAATAACTTAATAAGAAAGTTAAGTTAGATTGTTAGATAGTAAAGAAGCAAACCTTTGGTAACCATGAATCTAAAGCCAGCAATGGCAATAAGTACATATTTATCAATAATCACCCTAAATGTAAATGGACTGAATGCACCAATCAAAAGACACAGAGTAACAGAATGGATAAAAAAGCAAGACACATCTATATGCTGCTTACAAGAGACTCACCTCAAACCCAAAGATATACACAGACTAAAAGTGAAGGGATGGAAAAAGATATTTCATGCAAACAACAAAGAGAAAAAAGCAGGTATTGCAGTACTTGTATCAGACAAAATAGACTTCAAAATGAAGAAAATAGCAAGAGATAAAGAAGGACATTACATAATTATAAAGGGGTCAGTCCAACAAGAAGATATAACCATTATAAATATATATGCACCCAACACAGGAGCGCAAGCATATGTGGAACAAATACTAACAGAATTAAAGGAGGAAATAGACAGCAGTGCATTCATTTTAGGTGACTTCAACACACCACTCACTCCAAAGGACAGATCAACCAGACAGAGAATAAGTAAAGACACAGAGGCACTGAACAACACACTAGAACAGATGGACCTAACAGACATCTACAGAACTCTACATGCAAAGGCAACAGGATATAGATTCTTCTCAACTGCACATGGAACATTTTCCAGGATAGACCACATGCTAGGCCACAAAAAGAACCTCAGTAAATTCAAAAATACTGAAATCCTACCAACCAACTTCTCAGATCACAAAGGTATAAAACTAGAAATAAATTTTAGAAAGAAATCAAAAAGGCTCACAAATACATGGAGACTTAACAACATTCTCCTAATGAATCAATGGGTTAACGACCAAATCAAAACAGAAATCAAAGAATATATGGAGACTAATGACAACAACAACACAAAGCCACAACTTCGGTGAGACGCAGCAAAGGCAGTTCTAAGAGGAAAGTATATTGCAATCCAGGCCTATTTAAAGAAGGAAGAACATTCCCAAATGAATAGTCTAAAGACACAATTACTGAAATTGGGAAAAGAAGAACAAATGAGGCCCAAAGTCACCAGAAGGAGGGACATAATAAAGATCAGAGAAGAAATAAATAAAATTGAGAAGAATAAAACAATAGAAAAAATCAATGAAACCAAGAGCTGGTTCTTTGAAAAAAATAAACAAAATAGATAAACCCCTAGCCAGACTCATTAAGAGAAAAAGAGAATCTACACACATAAACAGAATCAGAAAAGAGAAAGGAAAAATAACGACAGACCCCACCGAAATACAAAGAATTATGAGAGAATATTATAAGAATCTATATGCTAACAAGCTGGAAAACCTAGAAGAAATGGATAACTTCTTAGAAAAATACAACCTTCCAAGACTGACCAAGCAAGAAACAGAAAAACTAAACAGACCAATCACCAGCAACGAAATTGAATCGGTAATCAAAAAACTGCCCAAGAACAAAACCCCCAGACCAGACGGATTCACCTCTAAATTCTACCAGACATATACAGAAGAAATAACACCCATTCTCCTTAAAGTTTTCCAAAAAATAGAAGAGGAGGGAATACTTCCAAACTCTTTCTATGAAGCCAGCATCACTCTAATACCAAAACCTGGCAAAGACCTCACCAAAAAAGAAAATTACAGACCAATATCCCCGATGAACGTAGATGCAAAAATACTCAACAAAATATTAGCAAACCGAATTCAAAAATACATCAAGAGGATCATACACCATGATTAAGTGGGATTCATCCCAGGGATGCAAGTATGGTACAACATTCGAAAATCCATCGACATCATCCACCACATCAACAAAAAGAAGAACAAAAACCACATGGTCATCTCCATAGATGCTGAAAAAGCATTTGACAAAATTCAGCATCCATTCATGATTAAAACTCTCAACAAAATGGGTATAGACGGCAAGTACCTCAACATCATAAAGGCTACATATGACAAACCCACAGCTAACATCATACTTAATAGCGAGAAGCTGAAAGCTTTTCACCTAAGATCGGGAACAAGACAGGGATGCCCAGTATCTCCACTGTTATTCAACATAGTACTGGAGGTCCTAGCCACGGCAATCAGACAAAACAAAGACATACAAAGCATCCAGATTGATAAAGAAGTCAAATTGTCACTATTTGCAGATGACATGATATTGTACATAAAAAACCCTAAAGACTCCACTCCAAAACTACTAGAACTAATATCTGAATTCAGCAAAGTTGCAGGATACAAAATTAACAAACAGAAATCTGTTGCTTTCCTATACACTAACGATGACCTAACAGAAAGAGAAATCAGAAAAACAATTCCATTCACAATTGCATCAAAAAGAATAAAATACCTAGGAATAAACCTAATGAAGGAAGTGAAAGATCTGTACTCTGAAAACTACAAGATACTCCTAAGAGAAATTAGAGGATACTAACAAATGGAAATGCATCCCATGCTCTTGGCTAGGAAGAATAAATATTGTCAAAATGGCTATACTACCTAAAGCAATCTACAGATTCAACCAAATCCCTATCAAACTACCAACAGCTTTCTTCAATGAACTGGAAGAAATAATTCTAAAATTCATATGGAACCAGAAAAGACCCCGAATAGCCAAAGCAATCCTGAGAAGGAGGAATAAAACAGGGGGAATTACACTCCCTGATTTCAAGCTCTACTACAAAGCCACAGTAATCAAGACAATTTGGTATTGGCACAAAAACAGACCCACAGACCAGTGGAACAGAAGAGAAAATCCAAACACTAACCCAAACATATACAGTCAATTAATATTTGATAAAGGAGCCTTAGATATACAATGGGGAGAGGACAGCCTCTTCAGCAGCTGGTGTTGGAAAAACTGGACAGCTACATGTAAGAGAATGAAACTGCACTACTGTCTAGCCCCATACACAAAGGTAAACTCAAGGTGGATCAAAGACCTGAATGTAAGTCATGAAACCATAAAACTCTTAGAAAAAAACATAGGCAAAAATCTCTTTGACATAAACATGAGTGACTTCTTCATGAACATATCTCCCCAGGCAAGGGAAACAAAAGCAAAAATGAACAAGTGGGACTATATCAAGCTGAAAAGCTTCTGTACAGCAAAGGACACCATCAGTAGAACAAAAACACACCCTACAGTATGGGAAAATATATTCATGAATGACGCATCCGATAAGGGGTTGACATCCAAAATATATAAAGAACTCACGCACCTTAACAAACAAAAAGCAAATAATCCAATTAAGAAATGGGCAGAGGACATGAATAGACACTTCTCCAAAGAAGAAATTCAGATGGCCAACAGGCACATGAAAAGATGCTCCACATTGCTAATCATCAGATAAATGCAGATTAAAACCACAATGAGATATCACCTCACACCAGTGAGGATGGCCAACATCCAAAACACAAACAACAACAAATGTTGGCGAGGATGTGGAGAAAAGGGAACCCTCCTACACTGCTGGTGGGAATGCAAATTAGTTCAACCATTGTGGAAAGCAGTATTGAGTTACCTCAAAAAACTCAAAATAGAAATACCATTTGACCCAGGAATCCCACTCCTAGGAATTTACCCTAAGAATGCAGCAGCCCAGTTTGAAAAAGACATATGCACCCCTATGTTTATTGCAGCACTATTTACAGTAGCCAAGAAATGGAAGCAACCTAAGTGTCCATCAGTAGATGAATGGATAAAGAAGATGTGATACATATACACAATAGAATATTATTCAGCCATAAGAAGAAAACAAATCCTACCATTTGCAAAAACATGGATGGAGCTAGAGGGTATTATGCTCAGTGAAATAAGCCAAGCCGAAAAGACAAGTATCAAATGATTTCACTAATATGTGGAGTATAAGAACAAAGAAAAAACTGAAGGAACAAAACAGCAGCAGACTCACAGAACCGAAGAACGGACTAATAGTTACCAAAGGGAAAGGGACTGGGGAAGATGGGTGGGAAGGGAGGGATAAGGGGGAAAAAGGGCATTACGATTAGCAGATGTAATATTGGGGGGGCATAGGGAGGGCTGTACAACTCAGAGAAGACAAGTAGTGATTCTATAGCATCTCACTATGCTGATGGACAGTGACTGTAATGGGGTTGATGGGGGGACCTGATGAAGGGGGTAGTTTAATAACCATAATATTGCACATGTAATTGTAGATTAGTGATATGAAAAAAAAAAAAACCATTGAAGGAAAAACAAAAAAAATGATGAGGACATGTTGAAAGGACACAGGTATACCAACATGAAGCAGACCCCAGTGACCAAATCTGGAAAATCTGAGCAATAAAATCAATAGTAATAGGATGGATTGTAACCTATTACATAAAATAAATATCGGTGAGTCCATACTGATATAAATATCTGATTGGATAAATGAGTAGATAAATGAGGAGAAAGACAATCTCTGTATTACAATAGGATTCCAGATAATAAATAATGTAAGGAATTATGAATTAGAAAATCATCATTAGCTAAAACCACAGTGATATATTGCAGGCAAGGACCATCAAAGTATGCAAAAATTAGAGGAAAAAAATTGGGACAAGTGGGATATTTACATAGTCTTACAGTATCTCCCTACAAGATATTAATTACAAAGGCAAAAGTAGTAACTTTAAATATGTCACTCTAAGCAAGTGACTAAGTTAACCTCATTAGGCACATGATAAAAAGTCATGAAGGGTCCGTCAGTCCCAGGAGGGCCCGGATCCCCGGCGTATCATCACACCACAGGTAACTGATGTCCGTGCGGACGGCCTTATCACCACCATTCGCTTATTTGTGGTTTATATGCTGCCTCCTTTCAAAACAGACACGAAGCTCCTTAGTCATTTAAAAAAGTTAAGTTGTTTTTAACAGGGCCCTTTAAGCCAGCAATTTCCATCAAAAACTTATATCAAGATAGGCAAAATAAAAAATGTGGCCAATTTCTATTAGGAATTTTAAAATTTCAACTTGGCTCTCAGAGGACCAAGTTTCTGTTATGTAGACAATGGACTTACACGGAGACTCTTATTTCCTTTGGTGGCACCTGTGTTGCAAGGAGCCGTGGCCTAGGCGGGGGAGATGGGAACGCTGGGCATGGGGACAGGATGATGAGGCATGAAGGATCTAGGGAAATCAGGTGAAAAGGAAAATCTGTGTGGCAGCATGGAGGCTGAGAAGGGCTGGGAGCTAGGACGGCTCTTTCTGCCCACTTCAGTCCTGGGAAATGCCTTAAGGCCCCCTGGGGCTGGAGTTGAGCCTCTGCTCTGGGGCTGCAGTCGTTTCCCAGCCCACAGGCTCGCTCCCCAGCTTGATCTGACACTTGTCATCCCCCAGGGCTTCAGATGGTTCACCTCTAATGCAACTCTTTGTCCAGCCAAGGCCCCCACTCCCAGCCCTGTCATCTTGGCCCCCTGCTCCAGCTCCAAGCCTTCTCTGTGTTCTAGCCTCCCCCACTCTCAGCCCAAACCGCTCTGTGCTTCCTCGTCTCTAATTTAACCTCCTAATTTGTCCTCCAGATTGCTCTCTCTACACCCAGGTCTTTTCACTGTGTCCTCAGACTCTCCTGCTCCATGGCAGACATACTCACGTTACATTTGCCATCTTTCCTAAGCAAAACCCGTCTCTTTCCTAAGGACTTGGCTACTCCTGGGTCCCTCTCTCAGGGAGAAGGCTCACTCTCCACACCCCTCAAACCTGCACGTCACCCTTGATTACCAAGGCTCTTCTGCCTCCAGGTAAACATCCCTGCTCTGTGGAGTCTGATTTCCCTGGGCTCTACCATCTTCCACTCCTCTCATCTCTATCACTTAGCAATTTCTTATCTCCCCAAATGCGTTGAAACTGACCATACTCACAGTCTCCCAGTCCACCCCCAGGGACTTCACGTGGACAGCCAGATCAGCTCCCTCGCGGACCCTTCCTTGATCTCCTCAAGGTCACCACTAGTCTTTTCTGGTCACCCCTCCCATGGAGCCAGGAGTCCTCCACAGAACATCTCTGTTCTCTGGCCACAGCACTCTCCTTTCCACTAAACTGCTAAACCTTATCCTCCATCCCAGAACAACCTGAATTCTGAGGTTCCTCTGGTGTCTTTCAGTCTGTTGGAATTCCCTCTCTTTCTTTCTTTCAATATGGACCCAGGAGAATCTGGGTCCAGCTTCTACCACTGAAACTGCTATAGTTAACATTACTAGCACCCTTGACATAACAAGATCCAAGGAACAGTTTTCGTTCTTTCTTTTACTAGACATCCCTGCTACACTTGACACCAGCATTGCACGCTCCTTCTCGAAACACTTTACCCTTTAGATTTGAGCTCTCACCCTCCCCTGCTTCTCTTTCAACTTCTTGGGCCAGTCCTTTGCAGCTCTTTGTGGATGTTTCTCTTCTGCCCCTGTTGTACATGCTGCTTACTCTTCCAGGACTTGCCCTTGGCCCTCAGCAGGATTTGTGGGTCATTCCCAGGAACAGGGCTCATTGCTCAGGTGTTCAGTTCCCGGATTGCACACTTATGCATATGAAGTACCGCAGACATTCCTTCCTTCACTCCCTGGGATTTTCTTCTGGCAGCTCCATAAATGTTGTATTTACCCATGTGTTCTTTAGCCACACACACCTTTCTCTCTGTCATCTCATCCACATCTCATGGTTTCAATTATCACACATGGACCGGATTATTTCCAGATCAACCTGCTCCCAAAGACATCCAGGCTTTAAGATCCAGGGAAACTCACCTGCAAGTCCAACTGGTCCCTTAACCTTGTTATGTTCAAAACCAAACTCATCATGTACCTCTGAATCATTTCTTCTTTTGATTGTCTCCAACTGGCATCAAGGTAGAGATTTTAGGTCCCTCGTGGTTTCACATCACCTAGTCACGTCCTGCTATCCTCACTGGCATATCCTTTGCATCTATGCCCTCTTCTCTACTCTAACTCGAGTCCCTGTCATCTCTCAGCCGGATCACCATAACAGTTTCCTAACAGGTCTTCCTCCTTCAGTCTCTTTTTTGTACTGCCAACATAAATGGAATATAATTCAGATATTGTCCCTGTTTTAATCTCTTCCTAAGCTATTGAGCCTGTTGTTTAAGACCGGCTGGTCCCTGCCTAACTCTGTAGACTAATCTCCCTCTATTACCTGCCTTACACTTTCTAATCTAGTAGCATTTGTTTTGCTTCTGCTTGAAACAGCTCCTTTATTCCCTCATCACCTAAATAACCTTTAAGACTCAGTTTTGTTGTTCCTTTCTCTGGGAAGCCGACTCTGCTGGGCACGGTTCCTCTTCATCTCTCCGCCCCCTCCCTCCAGGCCTGGCTTAGCTGTCTCTCCTCTGATCTCCCATAATGTGTTGTGCAAACTATTTGACACTTCATGCTTGATATTTAAATGTTCCCTTTATGTGTCTGCCTCTCTCATAAGACTAAGTTCCTTAAGGTAGGAATTACATCTTATTCTTCCTTAATTCTGATGCCTGATATAGTACTTGCCTCATTTTAATCACTAAATAAATATTTGTTTTTGAAGGTAAATAAGCAAGGACAAACGTATGCCCTCAGGGGAGTTTTGGAGGTAAGCGGCCACGGTGACATGGTTCTGTGGCTGCCCCAGTGCACTGGCTTCTCCTGAGCCAGCTAGAAAGCACTGGAGAGCAGAAATAACCGCCACAGCGAGGGCCAGTGGGTGTGCCTCTGCCTGGACGAGTTCCTCAGTCCCCATAACAACCGTGCTGCTGGGAGGGCCATGGTGCAGGGCCACTTCTCCTGCACCTGAGGTCATGCACTCACCCAGCCCCTGAACATGTTCTGCTTTGCCTGCAATGTCCCTCTGATGAAAAAGGCCATTTTTATCTCTGATTCCTGCAATGCTCCCCAGCAGTAAGGCTCGGCCTAGTAGGCCTTCTCCATGTACCTATTTCCAGGGCTCTTTCAATTCGTATCTACCTCTCTTTCTCTAAAATCAAATGGATGTTATCATCAGCGTCATACAATTTACTTGATATATATGATCTTAGATGGGTTTCTATTTTTTTCAAATGGCTGTCATAATTGATCCAATCCATTTGGTGAAAAATCAGGCTTCCTGAAGTCAGGAATCAAGTGCTCACTTATTCAACAAGTGTGTGTTGCCTACGTGCAAAACACCAGGGCTTTGCTAGGCATTGGAGAGAACAAACAGTGACAGAGATACAAGTTGCACCCTCAAGGAACTCATAGTCTACTGCAATGTGTGTTATGTGAGGGGCATTCAAGCTGACCAGTCACAGAAGATTTATAGAAGTCTCAGGAGAAAATACTAGAATTTCTAATATCTCTAATTTCTATTTCTAATATTCTAGCAAACTTTTTAGCTAAAGGAAGATATTAAACCTTACTAGTATATGTATGTCGACTGATCCTGGCTCCTTCAGTCGACATTTATGTCATGTATGGTATTAAAGGATCCTTGAGGCATGGTGCAAGTTCTCAAAACTGCAGGGGTTGACAGTGGAGACCTCTGTCATTTAATCACTTTCAATGTACTGTGATGTATTGCAGTTGCGATGTGCTTGCTAAAGAGGATTTGCAATCATATTATCTAGCTTTAAGAAAATTAACACTCACAAAGAGGTAAGTGGCTTAAAAAAATTCATTTAAAGACACCATAAATTAAACATAACGGTAAAATGCAGGAACAAGCAAGAAACAAGAAAATGGCAGCTGTCCCTCTCTCTACTGCTAACATGAACCTTTCATCAGCCACATTTCAATAAAAATCAATGTTGACTCAAACAGATCCAACAAGAACTTGTCCAAAAATGTAAAGTTACCAAGAATGTTAATTACTTAACCATGAAACTCAATCTAAGTGTATCTTTCACCTTGAGATATAGCCAACAACAGTTCAATGTCATCATAATAACCAAGACGTTTTACAATTAAGCATGGGGTTTCACTTCCACTTAGGATACAGAAAGCTGCAAAAAGTGCTGTTTCCTTTCCAACAATGAGAAAAGTCCAGATAAAAAAAGATTATACCTTTTATTAAATCTATCAGAGAGCTGAGATCACAAAACAATGAAACAGCCTAAGTTCCAAAGGGACAAGCTATTCTCAAGAGAGATGGAAGACACCATCTCTCTCACTTACGGCAGAGCATCTCCCACGAGAAGGAGACTAGGCACCAAGTGGGGAAGAAGAAATAGCTACAGTTTGAGGGAACTGCCAAAGGTCAGTTGTGGGCTAGTATGTCAGTGCAGAACAGTAAAGCCCCCAACCAAGGGAAGTTCACACTTGTTCAAGAACAACACTAGGGGTACAGCAGGTGTGCGGGAGGTAACTGGCAGGCCTGGGGGTCAGGCACAAAACACCATGTGCTTTCCCAGACCCTTCTCATACATGAAGTAAAAGCTTTACATTCCTGGAGCAGATGCAGCAAAGAGTGTTTCCCAAGGCACAAGAAAAGATGTGCTGTGGGAGGAAGATAGGGCATAAAAAGAATCTCTCTTGGGGAGAAGCACAAAACTGTCTTGGGTCTAAGTTAAAAACTAGTGTTAAGCAGAGGCTTCCTACCACTAGGAGGAGGGAGGAAAACTACTGCTCAAGACCAACCACAAATAAAAGGCAGAAGTTGGCTGCCTAAGGAGCAGGAGTAGGAATGCAAAGAGGGGCTTAAACCTGAGGCTCAAGTACATAGGTCCCCACCTAGGACTTAGGCTCAGGTGGGACAGAGAAATCTTACCCCCAACACAGCCTGGTACCAAGTAGCAAGAAGCAGCAGCCTGAGGCTGGAGAGGGGACATGCATGTAGTGGTATGTCTTTTCCGTGGTGCAGGCATGCAGGAAATTCTGGTGAAGTGATAATTGTGACAAACGTCTCTGGCATAACAACTCTCACCCTAAGCACAAAGCAAAGGCAGCCCACCACTAGAAGAGCTCAATGTCTGCGGTGTGCTGATGGTGAGCACACCACCAATATACAAACCCAGCTCAACTCCTGACTAGACCGAGTCTCCTGGCGTTAATAATATTCACCTCAGTCTCTACTGTTCTACGTGCAATATCTGGTATTCACTCAAAAATTACATCACCCCCCCCACACACATGTTCTCAACCCACTGTCAAGAGACAATGCAATCAGCAGAAGCAAATGTTGGGACTAGAAGACAAGGACTTTACAACAACTATGATTAAAATGAAAAAGGATGTAATGGGAAAGATAAACAACATATATCAACAGATGGGACATTTCATAAGAAAGACAGAAATGCTAGAAATGAAAAACCAATATCGGAGATGAAGAATGCCTTCAACCTGCTCATCAGTAACTGAACCCAGCTGACAGGAGAAATGAACCTGAAAATCTGTCAATAGACATGATGTCCCCACCCCCGGAAAGAAACAAAAAAAGAGGAAGAAGAAACACCACCACCACCACCAACACAGCACAGCATCCAAGAGGTGAGGCAATATCAAACATTAGAACATATCTGGAACTGGAATAAGGATAAAGAGGGAGAGAATATTTGAAAAAAGAATGGCCAAGAATTTTCCAAAAATAATGAATGACAGTAAATTACAGATCCAAAGAGCTCATATAAACTCCAAGAAGATATACACCCAAAGCAAACAAACAGAAACACTTTACACACAGCTAGACACATCACAGTGAACCTACTGAAACCCAAAATAAAGAGAAAATTTTGGTGGCAGCTGGGGGGAAAGAGGGAGGAACACATTATATGCGGAGGACCAAAGATAAGAATTAGAGCAGACCTCTCATCAGAAACTGGGCAAGCCAAAAAGAAATGGAGCACATCTTTAAAATACTTAAAGAAAAAATGTAAAAAAAAACAAAAAACAAAACAGCTGCCAATTTAAAATTCTCTACCCAGAACAAATTTTTCAAAATGAAACAAAAATAAAGACATTTTCAGAAAAACAATAGGGAGAAAATTCAGTGCCAACTGACCTGCTCTGTGATAAAATTAAAAGAGGTTCTTCAGGAAGAAGGTTCTACAGATAGAAACTGGTGTCTGCACAATCATGGAAAGAGCTCTGGAAATGGTAAAATGAGTACTACTCTACAATCTAAAGGAACAGACTATTGATACATGCAACAACATGGCTGAAACTGAAAATAATGACTCTGACTGAAAGAAGGCAGACAAAAAAAGAGAACATAGTGTATGATTCCATTTATATAAAATCCTAGAAGCACAAAATAATCTCTAGTGATAAAAATTAGATCAGTGGGGAGAGGAGAAAGGAGGATGAGAGGGGACGGATTACAAAAACTATAATGGATATGCTCGATGTCTTGATTGGGGTGCTGGTTTCAGGTTGTACACATGTGCCTAAACTCATGACACTCTGTGCTTAAATACATGCAGTTTATTAAATACAAGATATACCTCAATAAAGCTGAAAAGAGGGCTAAATGCAAAATGAAATTATGATGAGGTATCACCAGAGACCTATAGAATGGCACAAAATAAGTTTTTAAAAGCTAACTGTAATAAATACTGGTGAAGGTGTGGAACAAATGGAGCATTGCTGGTGAAAATGCAAAATGGCACAACTACTTTGTAAAACAATTGGTGGTTTCTTATAAATTTAGACAAACACTCATCATACAACCCAATAATTTCACCACAAATTATTTACCCAGGAAAAGTGTATGCATATGCTCTCATCAATATCTGTATGGGCATGGTTATGCCGGATTGATTAGCTGTATTCTTAGCCAACTGGAAACAACTCAACTGTCTATTATTTTGTGAATGGATAAACAAAGTGTGCTACATCCACATAATGGGCTACGATTCAGAAATAAAAAAGGAATGAACTACTGACAAATGCAACACCATGGATGAATCTCAAAAGCTTTATGCTAGATGAGAGAAGGCAGGCTCAAAAGGCAACATACCGTACGATTCCATTTTTATGACATTCTGGAAAAGGCAAAGCTATGGGAACAGAAATCAGATCCGTGGTTGTCTGAGGTCGGGTGTGGACAAAGTGCTATTAAGGGAGACAAGGAGTTTTTTAGGGTGATGGAAATGTTTCATATTTTGATTGTGTTTGTTAAGTGAATGTATACATTTGTGAAATTCACAGAACATCTCTGATGGGTGAATTCTACTTTATATAAATTATACTTCAATTAGTTGATCTTAAATATTAAGCATCCAAAACATGAAAGCAAACCTCCTAAATTTTTCAGTGATATTTAAAATCATGCCATATTTAATCTATTACTTTTAAACATTTCACTAACTTTAACAATAAATATTTAAAAGCATGTTTTGAGGTTCCTTGTGTTATAGCAGAAGACAAAGACAAACACTTTTGGGGAAATGGCTGAAATACTATACAGTAGCCAAAAAAGTGACAAGCTGAAGTGCATTCCCATGTCAGCAAATCCTGCTGGTAGACACCTGGGAAACATTACTGAAGATCTAAAGAAATAAGTATAAGACCAATTGGTGCAGTGTTGGGAGTTAGCTACTTAGAAAAAACAGTGGCTATTTCTAACATGTTCATGATACTTTATAGATTCTGTTTCAATAATGAAATACATGAAAAACTTCTTTTAAAGGGGCATTAAATGTAAAATGTTTGGGAGAAGATATACTCGCAACTGAAATGATCTTTAATGAAAGAATAATTTAGGGAAAAATTGTGGAGGTGTAACCACTGAGGAAATGGCCACTTGGACTCAAATACATAGAGAGTCTGGGGCCAGAGATACCATCAGAAGCAAAATTTATCGACTAAATAATTCCTATGCAAAAATTTTCCATGATGTTGGAACAGACATGTACAGGATATACTCATGTACTTAGTTTAAGAAATATGAGTCTTAAAATACGGTAGAATCTTTCCAATAAATGAAACTAGAAGAGACTATGGAAAACTGGAATTCTGCTGCCCCACAGGAGATATGCTGGTTAGTACTTCGCAAAGCATGTATAGTTGTTTAGCTTTAAGGTAAGTGTTCCAAATTTATTTTTCTTTGATGACAAAGTGCTGTCAATAGTATGCTACCGGCAGATTAAAATAATAATAATAAACACACATGGAATGTGCCTCTTTAAAGTATGTACTTTTAAAAAGGTTTAAAAAGTGAAGTTTGTGCTATGGAGAAGGCCTTTTGAAGAGAGATATTTGGAATTTTTCTACTGATTTTTGATCGATTGATTCTATCGATTGACTTTTGTTGCCCAAAATAATGGAAATGTACCATATATCTTAATGCTTAAAATACTTGTGAATAGAAATTTCTAAACTATTAAAGAATTTTCCAAACAAAGAGTTTCAGGGTTTTGAACCCATTCATTAAAAGAATAATGAAATTCACATTAGAAGGAAATTTGTGAGCTAAATTCCAACAAAATTTGGTATATTTGGTAAATAAGATAAAAAATGAGAATCATAATTTCATTAATATATGATGAACTTCTATTTGGGCCTTTGAATTACATCTTTTTCTGCTATATTAGTCATAAAAACCAGATTCTAAATAAATTGAGCTTAAAAGCAGACAAATCACATGACCACAAAGGTTAAGCTTAAAATGAAGTTTATTGCTCTCAAAAACTTTATCTTGTGCTGTTAACAGGTCTTTGTATTTTAATAAGTAAGAATTTTTATAAATACTATTTTTATGTTTAGCATCCTTTAAAATGTCTTTGTGTGCATGCTTTATAACTATGCTAGTGCAGTAGTACATGTACAAAGTTTGTAAAATATACATAAACTGGGTATCAGAATTTTTACTGATGGGGTGCAACATTTCAGAAAATAGATTGGAAACAGCTGTCTAGTGGAATTAACAAATAATGATAAAGCCTGTGTAGTCTAACAGCATCTGGTACAAGGCTGGATGTGCTGTAAGTATTTAAAACTGTTTACTCGCTAACCACCTCTGAATGGAAAATGTGATCATTTATATGTTTCCTATGCATACATATCTGTCCCACAGAATATGCATTTCATTTGGTAACTAATTCTTCTGCACGAGTATATTTGTGCAGGATACCATGACCATAGAAGCATGGGTGCATGGTGGTGGCAGCTTCTGAATTTAGACCACCTGAGTTTAAATCTTGGCCCCATAATTTATTAGCTATGTGACCTTGAACAGATCACCGTCTCCAGGTCCAGGTTCCTTATATGAAACATCAGGATAACAACCGTAGGTACCTCCTTGCTTTGTGGTGGAGATAAAATGAGTTAATACGAGGAAAGCCTATGTGGACAGTGCTCACTATGGGTAAGTTGCCAGATAAACACAGATGCGGCACACACACTGAATATACTGGATACGGTTATATTTCATGTAATTTCATTTATATTTCTGGTCTACAGTATGTTCTTATTTTGAATCATAATAATGTTATTAGCAATATTAACAGCCAACACTTACTGAGCATGACTTCTAGGCATCATTCAAGCACTTGACACACATTATCTTGTTCGTGTTTGGAAAAAAAGATGACATAACAATAACGTATGTCACTTAAAAGATGACATAATTTTTGTTATTCCCATTTTGCAGATAGAAAACTGAGGTCCAAAAAAGTTAAATAACTCATGTAAGCTTCCATGTAAGCATATGTTACAGCCAGGGCATCTGGGCTTTTAAATCACTGCTTGCCACCTGCCCACTGATTTAATAATATTACTTAGTATTACTCCTAATACTCCCCAGTATCTCCATATGTATGGTGTTAGCATTGTATAAAATACTTTCATATACAGTGAGTCTCCTAAGTAGCCTGTGAAGTGAGTCAAGGCAGGATCATTATTTTCACTTTCATAGGACAGAAAACTCGTACAACTGAAACCACGGGCATCTCTAAGTGGAAGCGTTCCTGTGTTACAAACATCCTGGGCACCTCTGTACACAGGGTGTCATTCACCATAAAGGTACTGAAAACTTAAAATGTATCAAACTCAGTCATCGGTGCTGGAGCCATAAGCGGCAGCCCTTCCCTGGAAGTACCAGAGCCTAGTGGGACACAGGTATGGAAACCAAGGTCACGGTACACAATGTGTCGTCTCTAAGGGAGATGTGAAAGGAGCACTTATGGAGCACAGAAGGAGGGACCATCTGTGCCAGGAAAGTCTTAGAAAAGGCCAAGGTGGCAGAGGGGGAGAGGGAGGCTTTCCTGGAAGAGAGCATGCATGCGTGTGTGTGAATCCACATTTGTGACCATGACCACGAGTCCAGACATGGCTGTACATGTATACGGGTCTGAGTGTGTACCTGGTTACATCACCTTCCTCATGTATTAGTTTATGTGCACACAGGCGGCAGGTGTGTAATCGATGAGCCTGAATGTAAAAGAGAATGCGTCTGGATCCACACACACCATGGCAGACTCTGACCTGCCCTGGTATGTCCCCCTCTCCGCCTCCCCCCTCCAACACCAGGGTTACCAGAGAAACGAATCACTTCTCACTCTAGCAATTGCCTCATGAGCTATGGTAATTAGAACACCGAGGTTTTTGATCCGTTCATCTGAGTGTAGTGGTCTAATAGAGCCAGCCTGCTTATATGAGGTATGGTCGGGGGAGGGGAGGAGACAGGTATCTACGGGCACACTTGCGGCTTTGTGTGAATGCTTCAGGGGTGGCTGTTCCTAGCCAGACTGGTGAACCCTCCCTTCTCCCCTGCTTCACCACCTTGGGGAGTCCGTCCACTCACCTGTTTTCAGGGCCACCTGAATGTGGTTGGCGTCTGCCCCCACTCAAATGTCCTGGGGACATCTAGACCATACTGCTGTGCTGGGACTGGGCAGAGGCGAGGCTGGCCAGTGCCGGTGCCCATCTTCCATGGAGGCACTCCCTACCTGACCCCACTCCACCCCAATACGGTCCGGAAATCTCCCATAGGGTGAACAATGTGGGCAAAGGCAAACAGGACTCGTGGTAGCCATGAGGAACTGAGGGTCATTACCCAGCAGGTGGGCTGATAAAACCTGTTTTTAGGGCAAAATTAATAGAGAAAGCAAAACAAGAACTCCTCTCTCCGCGAGTGTTCCCCCAGGGATTGGGGAGGTGAGGCGTAAGGCTACAGTACTCTTTTATTTCTTTTAAGCTTGCACAGTCAAAAAAGCTAAAATGATCGCAGATGATATGTAATTGATGGTAACTGACAGAATCTCCATAAAGTGGCAGTATAATTGAACTAGGTTTTCCCTTTTGTTATAAGGCATATAAATTCAGGACCATGGGGTCGTATAAGGCAATGGCATTCTGTTCTGGAATACACTGGTGATTGGTGTGCGTTTACATCCTAGCCCAGCGCACTGGCACATGGCTAAATGTCTGCATGTTAAAATCAGTGAAATGAAGTGCAGTAATCAACATGCAGTATGCTATATTTTGACTTGAATGAATGACTGGGTGACAAGAAAAACAAAAGTATTCAGAAAAGTAGAATGATGTATAGTGATCCTTGAAATTACCATACCTGAATTCTGTTCCCAGTTCCACTGATGACTTAATCTATTGAAAGGTTCTTAATCATATATTGGAAAATTAGTCCAGAGCCAGGATATCTTTCAAAAATATGAATATGTTTAATCAAGCCTTGTTGAGGGGTCTTTTAAAATGTAAATGATCTCAAGTGTTAGCTGATGCATATCTGAATATACTTATAGTATATATTTCCATGTTCTGAACACAAATATTTTCCTAAACACTGAAAGAAGATACTGATTTCATAATATGTGAGAAGAATTTTTCCATAGTCAATATGTTGTTTGTTTGGACTTAACTACTGCATCAATAATATGAAAAAGAGAAATAGTCTGATTATGGCTAGAGACTGTTTTAGAGGCTAAGGTTTCTATCATTGACTGCTTTCAACTGTTATATTGTATGGCAGAAATTCAGTGGGAATCCGATCTGCTAAAATATTTGGGCTGTAAAAACTCCCACACTGTGACAGATGTCAAGTCCAATTAAGTGACTCATGTCCAGGTTTCTGTCCAATAGGATTTCCCATTAAATATCAATTTAGGGAAAAAAATTCTGTCCCCCTTCTTAAGCCTTTATCTCTTCCACCATCCCCAGGCTCAATCAGTTGGTACCAGGAGAGCCAAGAAGCCACACATGCATCTCTGCCTCTTTGCTCTGGTTCCCACTGTCTCCTGTCTTTCTCAGCTTCCCTGTCACTGTTACTCCGGGGGACATTCACTTTTCACCAACCTTTCTCCAAGCATCTCCAAGCCACTGACTATATATATTTTGCTACCAGGTAAAGAAAGGAGGGGGTGGGGGGTGGGAGATGTAACCAAGCCTTGAAAGACTTTGAAACTGGAAAAAGGTGTCTGTTTATACAACATACAAGTAAATGAGGAAGAGATAAGCTTAGCCCCTAGTTACAGTATTGTGTTCCTGGGGACTGGGGAGACATCAGCCGAACAAAGCCTTATCTTGAAAAAAAAAATCACTTCTGAGCGAGATCACATCTCCCTGCCTTGCACTTCCCAGTTTCTGCTCAGCCTTATTAAGAGAAGGAAAGGAGTCCTGCAAAGGCAAAATCTTATCTTAACCATCTTTCGTATTGATTCTTCCGCTATTAGAAAGTGGAGGAATCAGCCCTTTGATGTGATTGTGTTTATCTCTGCATCTCTTTTGTTATTTATAGAGACCCGGAAGAGGGGAAAAGGCACGAGACTTTTCAACACATCGTTTAAAAAAAAAAAATCAACAACGAATTCCCCGGAATGTTTGAGAACAATTAAAAGGAAAAGGCGTTTTTGATCTCTCAACTAAGTGAACAATCATTCATATCATCCACATCCTGAGATATTATCATCTCTCGCTGTGGACACTGGCGAGATGACAGCTGCTTTTTCATTTTTGAATGTAATAAATATTTGCTGCTTTTAATATCTTTCGAAATTTCTCCTCGCTATTCCCTGGAATTTTAACTCTAAAAGATTGGAGGAAAGATTACCGAAAAGGCTTTTACAAGGTAAGGTTCCTTTAAATATTCTTCCCCCTGCTTGGAACTAAGTTAGATTATTCATATTGTATTTACAGATGTATTTCAGTTAACTCTTAAGGAAATAAAGTGTATACACGATACGTTATTAAGAATATTTTTAAAAGCCATCTCGAGGAGAATTTAAAATGCTTTGAAGGCAACCCGGGAACTTTTATCCGAACTACAACTATGTTGTGGCTTATTGTGATCTTCCATACTTGCCCATTTATTTATGCCCTTTCAAGCTGCAGGTGTAGGTGCAAGTTGTTCTACTTATAAACGTATCCGTGAAAAGCCCGCAGGGAATCCCGTGCAGTTCACTCGGAGCATTTGTTTCATTTTGCCTTAGAGGACCTCGCAGGGAAATGAAAGCTGTTTTGGAGCCAGACTGGTTCCTAAGCAAGTGCGGTGCTAGGAGCGGATCGCACATCCCTGGCTTTTGTTTCTCTGCAAGCAAAGCCTCCCACACGTCGCCGACCCTCCCGCGGCTAGCGTCGCTCGTGCTGCACGCGCGGGGCCCGCGGCTCACAGCCTGTCCCTTCCCCCGCAGCCCGCGGTCGGGGCGCGCAGCGCCCGCAGGTGCCTTCCCCTCCCGCCGGCCTTTCTCTGAGCCCGAATTCCCCCAAAGCCCAGCGATCGTGAGCGGCCCCCTCCCGGACGGGGCGCTGTCGCGGTCCGTGCCCTGGGCGCCCGGGAGGAGCCGGGCGGGGCGGCCTTTGCACGAGGGCGTCCGTGCAGGAGAGCTCAGCGCAGACCAGCTCGGCCCCGGCCAGGCCGCCCGGGGACAGCGGCGGGCTTCCGACCCCGGGCCCAGGAGCACCTGAACTTTGCGGGCGGAGATGGCGCTCGGCGCCCGCCTGCTGCCGGCCGCGGGCCTTCCCTTCCCTCCCGGGCTCTGCTCCCGCAGCCACCGGCTGCCGGCATTTTCCCGAGGTGGTCGGTGGGCTGGCGGACGCATTGTCTCAGCCCACGTCGCTGCGTCCCTGGCTCCCCATGTGTGTGGCTGTCTGCGTGACAGATGGTGCTTCGGGGACCTGCGAGGGCGTGAGGCACTTTTCTGCTGCAAGGAGCCTCCGCGTTTTGTTTAGTCATTTCTCTCTTATTTCGGAGAAGCGCGAGGGAGGCGAGGACGCCTTCCGCCCCGGGCGGCCTGCTCTCGGTTTGCGCCGGGGCCGGGGCTCCCCTCGGGCGCAGGGGCTCGCCCGCTGCCCCACGGCTCGCCGGCGGCTTCGTCCCGGCCCAGCGCTCCCCGCGTCTGCCCGCTCCCCAGCTGGGTGTCGGAATCACCCGTTTGTCAGGGAGGGGGCCGTGAGCGAGGCACAATTGCGGCCTTGGTATCTGGCCGGGGGAGGCCCCGTAGGCCTGCGGTCTCCCCGCCGGGCCAGGCCCACAGGCCGGGCTCGGCCTCTGGCCGGCGGAGGCCTCAGGCCCAGGATGCGGCTGCGCCGAGCGGAGGCCTCGCTGCCCGGGCCGCTCCCTTCCCGCGGGGCCGGCTCCGCCGAGGGCGCCGCCTCGGGGTGCGGGGGCGGCCCGGGGCGCGCGGGGGGCCGGCGTGGTGGGCCCGGGCCGCGCCCCCTCAGCCCCAAAGACCCCGATTCCTTTCACTGATTGGTTTTCTGGCCCCTCAGCCTCCAAGATGATGCTGAGTCCGGACCAAGCCGCCGACTCGGACCACCCCAGCTCGGCGCCCTCGGACCCCGAGTCGCTGGGCGGCGCGGACGCCAAGGTGCTGGGCAGCGTGTCGGACCTCGAGCCGGTGGAGGAGGCCGAGGGCGACGGCAAGGGCGGCGGCCGGGCCGCGCTCTACCCGCACCCGCAGCAGCTGAGCCGGGAGGAGAAGCGCCGCCGCCGGCGCGCCACGGCCAAGTACCGCTCGGCGCACGCCACCCGGGAGCGCATCCGCGTGGAGGCCTTCAACCTGGCCTTCGCCGAGCTCCGCAAGCTGCTGCCCACGCTGCCCCCCGACAAGAAGCTCTCCAAGATCGAGATCCTGCGCCTGGCCATCTGCTACATCTCCTATCTCAACCACGTCCTGGACGTGTAGGGCCGGCGCGCCGCCCGCGGGTGAACCGCGACCGACCCCGGCGGCCGCCGCGTGCGTGGTGGCGGAGGAGGCGCGGGCCCCGCGGGTCGGCCGCCGCGGGAGACTTGGACCGGGGCGGAAGCTCACCACTCGCGCTCCCTGCTCAGCAGCGCGGAGACGGAAGGTTTCCGACTCCAGGAGGTGGGGCTGTCGGGCCCGCCCTGGCGCTTGCAGGTTTTCCAGGCCAGGCGAACCTGCCGGAGGCCCCGGAGAGGAGCCGCCCCGGGGCATCCCCTTCGTGTGTTAGGAGCCCTTGCAGGGTTGTTGCGTGAGCTCACTGGAGACTTTGAATTCTCCTACATTTTCTCCCACAGATCTTCATGTTTTGAAAGAATGAGGGCAGAAGCTCAGAGTATAGGCTCATAACTAGACTGTCTGAGGTTTTTCTATTTGACAAATCACCGAACATCCGGAGGGGTGAAGAGGGAAGAACGCTCCTCCAGTATAAAGATTTAAGGCACAGAAAGGTAGGACAGGAAACTTTCCCTTCCGCTGTGAAAAGAAAGATACTATTAGCTAAATAAAACAGACAGACCCTGAATATTTGGAAAGGTTAACAAGATACATGGAGAACAGACACTCTGTGGGAAGATTTGAGCTTGGTAAGATTTTAACCCCAAAGTATGACGCCAACGTAGACAGGAAAATCCAGACTTAAATGGAAAATTTAATATCTGATTGCTTTTGCAGGCGAAGTGCCCCTTTATATATCCAAAAACATCTATTTGTGACCTTAAACATGTGGACCCATAGGTGCAGTTAGAAAAAGACAACCTATTTTTATTTATGTTAGAAGGAGTAGAGTATTTTTTTCAAGACGTTTATTTTTCAGAGTGGTGATAATTTTACTTTGGATACTCTGTGCCAATTTATTTATAGTCAAGTGTTTACACTTTTTCCTGTGGAATAATAACGTCTAACTTTTTATGTGTTCGTTGAGATTATACTGTGGTTTTTCTTTTTGCTCTAATTATATTGCACTTGTGTAACAGATACCCCACTTCTCCCTGTTTCTAAACATATTTTATATATTAAGATGTTTGTTCTTTGAAGGTTCTTTTGTTGTGAGAGCAGCAACACTAGCACTTCACTATTATAGTTTTTTAAAAAAGTAAGTGTTGTTACTCTTACCTGTAGTTATGTCTGAAAAGTATTTTACAAACTGTTTGTAAGGAGAGTAGCTTCTTTGTGTGTGTGTGTGTGATTGGTGTGGGATGATTTTAGGAAATTAAGTTATTTTCCTAAGGAAAAAAAAATTCAAAACTACTTTCCTCTGTGACAACCAAAAAGAAAAGTCTAACCTGAAAATGTTTCATGTTCTCAGCTGTGAAACTCTTCAAACAAGGAGTGTATTTTAGAGACAAGGGAAAAAAAAACCACATCTGCTATCCAAAGATTTTAGTCTTTTTCAGGGTTTTTTTGTGTCTCTGTTGCTTTATATAATGCAATATTTTGTAGTGAAAATAGATATAATCTGGTTTCTATCCAACGAGTTTTTCATATCTCATGAATGGTGCGCTGTTTTGCATATAAATAAAGGTATCAAATAAAGTTCTCTCCTTTATTTTAAGCATATTGTCTAAAAGTAGTGAACAAACTGATTGAGCATGAAATATCTTCATGCACACAATTCCCCAGAAAGGAACTAGTAAAAAACAAACAATACCAAATCTTAACATATTTGTGTATTGAGATATTTGATGCTTTTCCTAAAGGTGGACACTGATCTGTCTAAAAATGTGTCTAAAAATAATATGATGGTGTCAAGGATCATGTTTCTCAAAACGAGGAAAAATTATAGTGTTTATATAAAATGTTATTTGAATCATAGATTATTTTGCTCTAAAAGGAATCTTAGTAACTAACCCAACTGCTTTAAACTAGGCTGGGAAACTGAGGCGCAGAGAGTCTAAATGTCCTTTACTCAGTCACGTAGCTACTTAATGGTGTTGAGAAGCCCGCTGATATGATGACACTCAATCCTCGTAGCACTTACTAAGAACAAGACCTATATTGTAGCACTCAAACATCTAACTAGGACACAGATTCAGGACATGACACCTGCAAATAAGAAAAAAATATTAAGTCCTGGACTAAACTTGGGATATAAAGAAGGCCATCAACAAAAGCCTGAAATTAGTATAAAAATGTGAAATAATCCACAAGCAGAAGAACCGAATAACTTTAAAATTATATATATACACACACATAGGATATAATGAACTATGAGTCTATCACTCCAAAAGTCTGATTGCAGAGTAAAAGATGCAATTATATAGATGCTTGGTTTTATGTCTATAAAATATCTGGGATTAGGAGCATTTTTCACTTTTCACCCAGGTATCTTGTAGCGAGGTTCCCAGATACCTAATAAGTGAGACTTCCTTCTCTTCTTCATATGGAGGTGCTTAGTAGGCAAGTGCTTCCTGGGACGTGGAAAAGAACGGTGCTGTCTTTGGCCTTGTATCTGGACCAGGTCCTGGCCACTGCATCAGTGGCTGGTTACTCCAACCTGCAGACATACAGTGCCTTGGGATTGAATGTTTACAGGTGTTCCCTCTTCTAGGAGTGTGGAGAGATGGCTACTCCCAGTCCTGAGAGTATTTCTCTGTGACAGGACAGAAGCATCAGCTCTGCTGCTCTGCTGAGGCGATGAAGTCAACCTCTAATCTCTGGAAACCTCAAGGTTTCCTGGTTTATGAGCTCAGTTTCCAAAGGACCAATACGGTCCCCCCAGCTGACATCAAGACAGGACCTATAAATTGCCCCTGCTAGACAAAGGCCCGCACCCTTGGAGATAAAGTTCGATGCAAGGCAGATGTGGAAAAGGCAACATCCCTTCCCAGCTACACAGCCCATGTGATGGCAGGAGAGAATCTCGGCAGTGTCATGTCAAAGTGCAAGGTTGCTGAGCACCCTCTAAAGAGAAAGCCAGCGCTGCAGCCCCTGCTAGACCAGAGGGTGATGGACTCACTGCGGGAAGGTAGCATAGACTCAGTGTGGTGGGAGTAACGATTTTTCTCGGAGTGACGATGATCATGATGATTCAGTCTTACATTCAGAAATAGTTGTTGAGGACCTACCATGTGCCAAGCATTGTTCTAGGTGCTTAAGATAGGACATGTGGGATAGTCTACTGGAGAAGAGTGCACTGATGAGTAGATAAACGGTATTTAATTTCAGGCCTTGCTAAATGCTACGAAGCAAAATAAAGTTGGATAAGGAAATAGAGAATGGGGTGCTGGTGAGAGGTATTCTTTTAGATAGAACTGCCGGGGAAGGCCTGTCTGAGAAGGTAACCTCTGGGTTAGTTATCAGTTTCCTTGTCTGTTAAATGGTAACCAGGGTCATGAAGCCATGTTTGTCAATTTATCCAAGTACCTGTCCTTACCCATCATACTCTGTGGTTTTCCTTTGCTAGAGGGCTGACGCCTTGGCATGCACACACCCTGCCCTTTGCCCCATCTCTCCATCCATGTGCTTAGTGGAAACTTCAACTCAGACAATGGCAATGCCGAAGGGGTGCAGGCTCTGCAGAGCACGGGTCCCCAGCCAAGGGAACACATAGAGTTAACACTGAGCCTGTGTACCGCTCGCCAAATCAAGTGCATGCCCTGGCTCGGGGCTAAACTTTTGGCAGGCAGGGGAACCTCTTTCTACTTTTCAGGAAGACACTGCAGGCTCGTGGTGGCCCTGGATCAGCCACCTAAAGGAGCCTGGCACCAACCCGCCACTGTGCACCTGTTACTATTCACCACCACCCAAGTGGGTCTGCCTCCTCAGTCTCCCCACCCACACTCCTTAGCACATGGAGGCCCATGTTCTGGTGCCCTGAGAAGCATCTTTTAAACTTAGGATGTCATTCCCCTGCCTGAAAGCTCCTCTTGGTTCCTCATTGCCTATGAAAATTAAGAGTCAGCTTCTTCGGGCAGAGAAATGTTGTTCCAGAAACTCTAGCATCACGGTCTGCCACTCTCCCTGCAGTGAAATGTTCCTGCCAAATGCAGATTTCCTCACTTCCCTGGAGATGCCTGGTCCTTTATAACCTGTGTCTTGACTTGCTTTCCCTCTGACTAGAACGCTGTCACACAGTTTTATTTTTTGCCCAGAAAATTCCAATTATTCCATTGTCACCCAACTCAAAACGTTACAACTTTGCAAAACGTTCCTCAGTTTCTTTGGGCAGCAGTAGCTTCTCTGCCTCTGAGTCCTGTGCACAAACATCATTATACCAGAATCGGTCTCTTTCTGTATCCCCAAGAGTCTGGGGCCAGGTTCACACCCTGGCTCAAAACGTACTCTGTGTGATGTTGAACATATTTCCTTCAGCCTCCATTTTCAAGTGTATAGGATAGACGATATATTTACCTACCTCAAAAGCAGGCCAGACGCCTCCATGGGCTAATGTAGAGTACTTAGCAAAATAGGAAGCACATAGTAAGTGCTCGGTAAATGTGAGCTGGCATTAATACCTTTGTATTTATAGTATGCATAGGGAGGTGTATAGGAGAAGCTAAAAATAATAGTACATTAGTAATTAGTGTATTAATGATTTGTGGTCTCCACCGACTGCATTCATTTGCGTATAACATGTTAGTAGCTCTACAAAAACTCAGACAGAAATAATCCCTGTCTTAGGAGACAGAAAACACTTAGGTAAGTAAATAGTATGCCATGGAATAAAGCATTAATACATACATTTAAAGTTATGTACACGTCGGGAAGCCTCCCTCCACCCATGTGGGAGGCCAGTCTGGTGCCTTTCCTTTTTCATCTTGGTTTTCCCCATAGCACTGGATGCTGTGACAGATGCCACTGCCCAGGGGTCAGGAGTATGGACTCTGGCAAAGCATGCCTGTGTTCAAGCCCCAGCACCTCTACTAACTGACTGTGACCTTGAACAAACTACTTAGCCCTGTGCCTCAGTTTTTTCACCTGTAAAATGGGGGTGATAGTAGTACCAATCCTGTAAAATTGTTAGGAAGATTCGTTGAGTTGATTCATGTAAAGCACTTATAATATGTCTGGTGCGTGTTAAGAGCCCGATAACATTTACTGTATGGCAGGCAATCTTTTCAAAAGTTAAACAGATAAATTCTTTTTGAGATAATGAAGAGAAATCGTTGGGATTTCCTGTTCAATTTTGCTAGGTACTTCCAGGTCAGGAGGGAAGTTCCTCATCTCTTTGCTGATCATTCCAGAAAGATACCAGGAAAAGGGGAGTCTTCAGGACCTTCTTGAATCTCCAGAAAGGTGAGAAGATTAGTGAAGGGTGGGGGAAAGGAAGGCCCCCTCTGGGATCTCGAAGGGTCAGGATGGGATAACAGGAAGGAAAAGGACGCTGGGGTGCCTCTGCCAGAGGGGCTTAGAGGGTCCGACTGGCTCAAGGGAAGGGGATAAAAGAAATCCTGCCAAGCTGCCTCTGAGGACTGGAGAGTGTTCAGGGGGCAGTGGGAGTAGGGGTGTGGGCAGGGGGAGGGCGCCTTCTTTCAGGTGTGAGTTGATTGGGGCCTGGTGAGTAAAAATCAACCAGCATGAATCTTCTGAGCAACTACATTAAAAATGAAAAACAAAAACAGTCTTACTAAATTTTGGAGAATTTAAGAACATCCACAGAAAATAAGGCCATGGCAGACTGGGTCCTTGCGTCCCTGACATTTCCTCTATAGAACTGTCCAGGCTCCTGCAACCCCTTTGGGCTCTATGAAGCAAATCCCTGACCTCACATCATTTCAGCCATATGTACATTAGTGTCTCTGGAAGGTAATAACTCTTTTTCTTGCCTTTTAACTTAACTGAAGTACCATTATGGCAGTGAAGCCAATTAGCAGTATTGCCTGAACATCTTCAGTGAGCACCGACATCCCTGAGGTGAATTTCCCAGCCAGCCTAACCCACCTTTCCTAGTTATCTTTTTCCTACAGCCAGCTGGATCACCTCTCTGGTGGACCTCCTTCTTTTTTAAATATTCATCTCCCATCCTTCTTAACTTTGGCACTTTCTCTCACACATGTGTTGGGCATGAGTGCACCTCTTGCCACCTGCTGTAGATGGACATCCCTGAGAACTAGTCGTTTCAACACAGAAGGCCATTCCACAAACCAGAGCTACCATGTGGGGTGTGCTGGTGGCCCGTGGTTTGTGGCTGGCTAACCACAGTCCAGGGTAAAGGAGAAGGGAGAAGGGACACTGGAGCATGGTAGAGTGGACGCACTGCCAGAGCCCAGCTCAGGTGGATTTCAAAGATGTAAACACACACACAAAAACCCGGGTGGATTCTCTTAGCTGTTAGGAGCTGGGGCGAGGGGGTGACCTGTTGAAGGAAGCATTCTGGGAACTTAGGAATGAGGACCTGCCAGCCCTCCACAGCAGCACCTATGGAGGCTTGAGGATTATTAGCAACAGTAACAGGTGGCCCTAGCATGGTCCTCTCAGTTCACCAAGTCTGTCACTTCTGCTAGCTCTATGAGTTCCCCAGGTGCCTAGTTCCCCAGGATGGGACCCACACTCTGAGTGGGTACATGGCTAACTCACAGTCTCACACCCTGTCATCTGCAGAGCCGCCTAGAAGCCTTTGACAACAATCCCCTGCTTGTCCCACGTATGGACCCCATATACTGTGTGCCCTGGGTTGTAGCCTGGACACTTAACAACAATATCAGCAGGACAACTGCACAGACATAGCCCTTACCCTGTGCCAGGCACTTTCCATTATTAACTCACTTAATCCACCAACAGCTGAGTGAGGTAGGAGCTCATTGTTCCTAAATTACAGACACAGAGAAGTTAAGTAACACACCCAAGGTCGCTCTGCTAGTAAGGATTTGAATGGGGAAATGTAGCTGAAGGTCGGTAAAATTCAAAAGCTTATACTTTGAGAAAAGGGAAACAAATGTAAAAGCTCCTCTTTTGTGGGAAAAAAGTACCTACGGGAATTGAAAGAATGAATGTTCTCTTTTAAGCAGCCTGGGCCCTGGACTAGACATTGGCTCAGGCCATTAGACCTGTCCTCTCATGTTGAAAGGCCTCACCATCACAAAGGAGTGGAGCAGGCGAGGGGGCATGAATGTGGGGTGCAGTTCTGAATCTGGCTTCACAAGGTTGATGTCATGCTTAATGCTCTGCATCAGGCCTCAGGAAGATCTAGAAGAAGTCACTGAAAGATGACCCTGACAGTTCTGGAAATGTTCAGACAGCCATTGGTTCTGCCTTTGGACAATCCCAAATAAATGGAAAAAGAAATGAGCGTTCTCACTGGAGAGGCTGTGTGTGGTCACTAAAGGCTTGCACAATGAAAATGAGCCCGGCTACCGTGTTGGGGGTGTGACAGGTGCCACAGGCCTGAAGCCGTCACACACACACCCGCCCATGTCACACCATCTTGCCCTTCACAACCTAGCTCTGCTCCTGAACTTTGCTATCAACACTACCTAATGCCAGACGCTTTGCTCATAGTCCTGTGGTGGGAGTGAGAGGGGATGCTACCTACCACAAGAGCTATTACTCGTTTTTTAAAACTCTGAAGACCTAATGACAGTTTGGGTGATTTTTAGTAGTTCGAACTTAAAAGGGTGTTTGATTTTCTTGGCTTGCGGTGGAGAACGCCGGCGGCCGGGCTGCAGGCGGAGTTCCTCTCCCGTCCCGGCCCTCCGATTTGCATGTGGGCCCGGATTTGTCTTTGGCTTCTGGTATGGTTTGGGATGAGACCCTCGCGTCCCAGGGGAGGGGGGCAGGTGTTGCTCCAGTCGAGCGAATGGAACCAAATTACAGGCCCGTCTGTCACCTCCTCTGGGAGAAGGCGGAGGGAGGGCGGGGACGGGCGGGATGGAGGGGGAAGCGGCGGGGGAGGGGAGAGGCCACTGTGCCCGGAGAACAGAAAGCCCAGCCTCCTGCCCGCCCGGGGGTGGCGGGCGCCTCCTTCGCGCGAGGAGCGCTGCCAGCCGGACGCCTCTGCACGGCCCGCGCACGTCCCCGAGCGGGAATGACAGCCACCCTGGGGGACGCGGCGAGGGCGCGACACCCCAGGGCTTCTGCCTGGCCCACCGAGGTCCGCAGCCACTTAGGCCGAGTCGATGCGGCGCCAGCGAACACTCACGCTGGAATTGGTTTTCACTAAATTGACTGATATATGTTCTGACTGCACGGACTTGGGGGCTGGGTCTCTATTCCACCAGATCTACTGAAAGCAGAAATAGCCAACAGATCATTCATTCCCTTAATCTTTTGGTCTACAATAACGGTTCGCGTGCGCGCGCACACGCTTTAATTAAGCCGCACCAATTTGCACGTGTAGACACAGATGCGCCGCTGTGACTGCAGCCCTGGGTGGGCACAGCCACGGCGCCTCCGCCGGGATTTGTCCCTCTGGGATGGAGAGTTAACGCTGATACCACGGTGCTGATGTCCCGCAGCTTCATTAACGTGTGCAAGTTACTTTGAGCCTGCCAGATAGAACCAGAGATAACCCTGAACACTTCGCTGTCTGGGCAGCCTCTAGAGATAGCCTGCTCCTGAAGGTCCCAGTGGGCCAGAGCAATGTGATTCTAAGCTACCTGAGAAAAATACAAACAGATGATGGGGGCCTTTTGTGGAACACACTGGACCAGAATAATAAATGGTCATCATTTTGCTTGCTTTGGTAAACAGAGTGGTACAAAGAATATAAGAGAGAATGAGGGAGGAAAAGATCTTGAGCCAGATAGAGTGGTCCTAATAAGAAACAAGCTCTTGTCGAATTCTCCAGACCTGTACGGAGGAAACAGTGTTTCACATGCCTTATTCCTTCTCCCCGCCTCTGGGGTGGGAAAGGTTAAAGAAATTGTCACTTCCTACTAGCTCTTTCCATAGGAAAAGAACTGAGGCATAGGGTGACGATGGACTGCGGGCCCAAGAAGACACAAATTTCTTCCGCTTTTCTTCAACAATAAAATGATTGACAGAGATAATTCCCCATGTGAGAGGAAAAAAGAATTGCTAGCAGATAATGGGCTGTGTTTAGACTGTGGCTAGTAAGCCTCTGTCCATCCCATGTCAGGTGAGGACTGAAAAGTGAAAAATTAATTCCATTATCCAGCTGTTTTTGCTGGGTGCCAAAATACCTAGATGTTTGGAAACATCTGGGTATCTGACAGCATGTTTTTTTTTTACCATATATCCAGATGCTTGGCATTGTGTAGACAAAGGCCAAACCTAGACATGGAAAAGAAAAATAACTGAATGGGAAGAGAAAAGCCAAGAGTTTTGGTTCAGAGGACATTCGGAAGGGGGATTGGATGGTGATGGAGGAAGAAAAGGAGAGATTAAAGAAAAAGATATGTGTGAAAAGAGGTAAAAATAAAAGCAAGTAAATGTTCAAACAGGAAGAGAACAATTTCCTGTTTCTCTCTTTCCTTGTTTAAAGCCTGCACCTCGGCGCACTGCCACCGGGCTCCGTGAAAAGCATTTCTGTGTGTCTATGTCTGGGCGTGATAGGGAAAAGGGTACAAAAAGAATCACCTGGAAGACACCTATGAGGATACCTGGAGAAGCAGTCTGGGCCCAGACATTGGGCTTACCCAGGACAGGTGTCTGTGTGTCTGCAAAAGGGCTGAAACTACAAAGTGGAAAAGTGATTGAAACACCGGGGGAAGTGATTGTCACACACGGGATGAAAAGTTGGAATTCCAGTCAAGGCTGTCCACGTTAGGCAAAGCATTCAAATGTCCCGATTGGTCGAATTTGTTTCCAGTTATCAATCAGGATGATGAGCTTGGTATAGACAGAACCAGGGATGGTGTAACAGAAGGAAAAGGTAATTGACTGGGGGAAGGTTGTTAAGTCTGGTGACAGATTTAGAGGAGGGGACGTAATGTGATCGAGGTGATGGTGGGCATAAGTGCTAGGCTTTCAGAACAGCTCACAAAGCCTCCTGTAATTCCCAAGCTGTCTGTTATCTATGAAATGCAAATCAGGAGGGGAGTGACATCATGTCGGATTATGGCCACAGGGAGTAATTATTTAGACATTAAAGGCTACTGAAGGGAGTGGTTGACAATATTAATGATGTCCAGATGGACAGAGTGCTAAAATTATTTTCTGGTACAAAGAACAAGGGAATTTCTATCAGGCTTTCTCTTCTGTTGGACAGCCTGTACCTCTTGGAGGTTTGCCCCTCAAAGAGATGGGGACACTAAAAACTGGACTCTGCAATCAAAGCACAATGAAGTTTGCAGAAGGAGCCATGGTGGTCTCCAGCTCCTCAGAGGAAAGGCATAGTCTATATGCGAAACATTCACGGAATAATTATGGCAATAAAAAGAGGAAATAATCTCAAGATGGTGTATGTAACAATCTAGTGATTGGAAACCGTTCTATCCCAACACTCACCCCACCCATTCTTCTACCTTTCTTACCCAAACAGAGCAGCCTGCAGCCACTTGTTGCTCTTCAGGGCACTCTCTGCTCCTCTCCTGCTGCAATACAAACACTAACACAGACACCTGGCTGCTAATACTCGAATCAATTGCATAACCACAGGTAACTGTATTCTCAGTCATTGATAAACATTAGGAGAAATGCAGCCTGGCCAGACCACAGTGTGCACAAAAATAAGAGAAAGCCACATCCTGGGATCTAAATTGGGAAAGATTCACAGGCAGTGCAGGTTAGAGAAAACCCATTTTAAGATCCAGAGGCCAAGTATGCTGATCGGGATTATAGGCCTGACAGAGCTGCCAGGAATCTGGCTCCCTCCCCAGAGTGGGTGGGAAGACTTGAGTGGGAATTCTGAGAGGTTTCAAACCTGTCGCTCATCTTTCTAATCCACGTTAGAGTAACCGATGCAGCTAGAAGAAACCAAATGTGTCTCCAATATATGTGGAGTTCCTGCATAAATTTACAGGCAACAGGGGCACAGATGATGCTTTTGTTAAACTCTTAGATTTGAAAGTCATTAAATGGGTAAAGACGAGGATTCAGAAAAGGAAGAGGTATCTCCAAAGATGGTTTCAAAGATCCCCCTCACCTCCACCCTCCTGAGATTATGGCTTATAGTATCAAATGCAAGGTTCTTGGCAAGGGTCAGGTTATATAGACTATGATTCCTTTGAGTGAGGAGACTTCTAAATGTTCCCATGACCCCTGTGCCAGCCTCTATCATTGCACTGATGTCACTGCCTGTATGGACCTATTTGTTTTTCTGATTCCTCCCCTAGGTTTTTAGCTCCTTGAAGGCAGGCAGTCTGACAATTTGGCCAGTGAACCATTAGGACCCAGGACATGCCTGGTATATAACAAGCCTTCAATTAATATTTGAGTAATGAACTAGAAGAACATCATGGCAAGCTTTGCAAAATATTTAAGGGGGTTTAACATGGAAAACTGACAGGGAGGAAAACAAATGTGCACGAGATCATTAAATCTATTATTGTGGAGGACATATAAAGCAGTGGAGGAGGTACCTAGTAATCATTAGGAGAAAATAGCTGGCAAGAGGATTAGGAATGAAATGTGTTATATCATCCACATCCCATTTCAATTCACTTATCTGAATTCAACTCAACAGATATTCACTGTGCACTTGTATGTCATCATGCATCATATACAGTATGAGCAATTGTTAAAGGAACATGCAGTTTTAAGGCAAGAAGACAAATATTTTGCAGAAAGTGCTTAAGACTTTGTTGTTTGGGGATACATGAATGCGGAGTGTCAGTAGTCCAAATGGAAAGCAATACAGTATTGAGGTTTAGATCAGTGGTTGATAATACTCATGATGTGAAAATTATATGAAATTCAAATTTTAATGTACATAAATAAAACTTTATTGGAACACAACCACACATTATTTTATGACTTGTTTACGACTGCCCTTGAGCTACAAATGGCAGAGCCAAGTAGTTGCAACAGAGACTTCATGATCCATAAAACCTAAAATAGTTACTCTCTGGTTCCTTACAGAAGGTTTGCAAACTGATGGTTTAAAATAAGAGTTCTAACATCAACATGCCTGGTTTCAAATCCCAGTAACAGCACTATCTGCTAGCCATGAGACTTGAGTAACTTACTTAACTTTTCTGTAATTTGGTTTCATCAACTATATGTAGATGTAATAATAGTACTTTCTTCAAGGGACTATTGAAGGAAGTAAAGTGTTTAGATGATATCGTTCTCAGAACTCAATACGATAACATGCAACCCAAATAAAAACCAGGCGAAAGATTTAAATAGCCACTTCACCAAAGAGGAGATATGGATGGCAAATGGTTCAGGTGGAGATGCTCAACATCCTTAGTTATTAGGGAAATGAAAATTAAATCCACGATGAGTTATCATTGTACGACTATGAGAACAACTTAAGAAAATCAAAACTAAAAACTTTAATACCAGGTGCTGACAAGGATGTTGAGTAACTGGAACTCTTACACATTGATAGTGGGAATGTAAAATGATACAACCACTTTGGAAAACAATTTGGCAGGCTCTCATAGAGTGAAACATACACTAGCCGAATGACCCAGCAATTCCACTCCTAGGTATTTACTCAAATTCAGTGAAAACATATGTTCATACAAACACATATACCTGAGTATTTATAGCAGCTTTATTTGTAATAGCCCTAAAGTGGAAAAGACCCGATGTCCATAAACTGATGAATGGATAAACAAATCACAGTGCATCCATCGATGTTAACACTATTCAGCAATTAAAAGGAATGAACTGATACACATATTAACATGAATGATTCTAAGAGCATTATGCAAAGTAAAGAAGTCAGACACGACAGGCTACGTACTGTCTGTATTAGTCCATACATATAACATTTAGAAAAGGCAAAAATCTAAGTGCAGAAATCAAACATGGTTGCTAGAATTTGGGATGGGTGTGGGGATTGTCTACAAAGAAACATGAAGCAACTTTTTGGGATGATGGGAATATTCTTTATCTTCATTGCGGTAGTTATGTGGCTATATGTTTATGAAACTCAACAGCTATGTATCTGAAAGAGTAAACATTACTGAATGTAAATTCTATCTGTAAATCTAACTTTTAAAATGAGCATCCTGAAAAGATTTCAAGAAAATTGAAGGTTTGTTATAGATGAATTTCAAGAATCATGAAAGGAAACAGATCTACCATAAGAGAGAAGCTGGACAAATTTTTAATAAGAAAATTCTTGAATTATAGAGTGACTTATGTGATGTGAAGCCCCAATAAAACTTAAAAAATCTATTATATAATACATGATCTTAGAGTGCTGGGAAAGGAAGAATTATTCACAAAAGCAGGCACAATTTCAATAACAACAAGCCATATAAAAATAACGTTAATTTTTTTTCATAAGCTTGATATGCCCACTTAAAAAATCATCTTTTAAACTGGGTCATTGCTGCATCCACCTCCGTAATCGATTTATACCAAAAAGAAATCAATATCTTTCCTATACTGATACCTTCAAATTAGAGGACTTCCTAAGCAAGCTAAATGGATCTTCCAGTTGATAAAGAAATGATCCCAAATCTAAGTGTGACTGAGACCTGGGATGCTTGACTGACTCCAGGTAGACTGGAGAACCAAGGCTCCTCTCCCTCCCACTGCCCAGGAGGAAAATGTATTAACTAAGCTAACACCCTCCCCTCTTCCCGTCCTCCCCACTCCCACCCTCTCCCTCCATCCCCCTTCTCTTTCCTCCTCCTTCCTTTCCACCATACAGTGAATGGGGGATCTCAGGCCCTTCACTTTGGAAAGCCTCACATGTTAATAAATGTAGATCTTTCTTCCTATTCTAATAGTGATTATTTAAATTTGGGGGTAGAATTTTTTAAAGTAAGGGAGATTTTGCTCTACAAGTGAATATTTTCTCTACAGAATTTTTTTCTCCTTGCTTAAGAAAAAAAACTGAATAAAATAATGTTTAGATAGACATATTTTAGCTCAGAATGAGTCACGGAACAACCAGATCAAGAGGGCAGATTGATCCCATCTCCTCTCCCCTCCAAGACTTATTAGAATTATAATAAAGGAATAAAAATAGGTATACTCCAAACAATAAAGAAAACAGTAGATGAGTTATCAGCAAAAGAATGATAAGGCATTTTTAATAGAAAATGGAAGCATATTGACAGATGAGCAGAACTTGGGAAGTCTCAGCCTAAGCTGCATGCTGAGGGGACTTCATCAGAGGATGTGCCAGCAAATTCTGGCAGTTTCAGATCGTGAATAGCAGATATAATGAAGGTTGAGAATGAGAAGTGGGGTTGGAAGTTGAGGAAGTAGTTGAATATTTATGTATAGAATCAATTAACTTCCATTTCCACCCTCACTCCTACCTCATGTGAAAAGGCAGACAGATATTTACTTTTAGGTAAGAAATAGAATTCTTCTCAATTTCTTTAGAAAAGTACTACCTAGCATGGGTGCTAGTAGCCCAAGTAAACCCTTCTTGTTTTAGCACTTACAGAGTCAAATAGTTAAAATGTAATCTAATGTTAAATGTCCACCACTTTATTCTGAAATAAAGCCCAACAATCAACAGATATCACCCACGTATACAGAACTCATGGTTAACCTTATTTCCTCATTTAAAAATATGTACAAACAACCAGATATGACCAGATATTTGAAGGACATTGTAAGAGAGAAACATTAAGATAAACAAACCTGCATTGAAATTAACAAAGATAATAATAATAACTCTTAAAATATCTCTGAGGGGTATCTTCAAGAGACTATATTAATAAAGGTATTATATTCATAGGAAAAGCAGAGAACAGCATAACTTTTTGGAGTAAAACAATATGATTCCTAAAGAAAAATAGAAGGGTTAGAAAATAAAGACAAGGAAATCCTCATTTCATTGAAAAAAGAGAAAATATAAGAAAAAAGATAAATAAATATGAAGATTTATTTTAGGAGATCTGAAATAGCAATTTTAGAAAGAAAAATTAAATAAATGGAGGGGATAAAAATTATAAAAAAGCTATACAATAAAATTTTTCATAAACAGAAATTCATTATTAGAATTGAAAAGGCCTTATTATGTAGTCTCTCTCTCTGCTTCAGTTTTCTCATGTGTGAAGTGGCAGAAATGATTATACCTACCTCTCAGGGCTGTTGTATGTGATAATACATACAAAGCACTTCTAACCATCTCGGAAAAATAATAAGTGCTCAGTAAATGTTATCTCATTGTGATTATTATGTTATCAAGTGTTGTGCAATATGAATGCTGAAACACCACACACGAGCACTTTATTGGGAAGTTTTAGTTCTTCAAAGACACAGAGAAAATCCTAAATTTTCAGGGAAAAAAAGTTGTCCTATAAAAGAACATGATTTGCATTGGTACCAGCAATATATTATGTTAAAAGAAAATAAGCAAAACTTTTAAAGACTTGAGGGAAAAATGATTTTGAAATTGGAATTTTATACCCAGCCAAGTTTCATTCAAGTATAAACACAGAATGAAACCTTTTTTAAACATGCAAGACTTCAGAAAGTTTGCCTTCCACATATCCTTTCTTGGTAAATTATTTGAATACGTACTACAGGAAAAATGAAGGCTTAAACCAAAAAAAATGATAATATGAAACAAAGAGGTGGCTCCAAAGAGCAAAGAAGCAAGGTCTAGATAACAATGGTGCAGCTTACCTGGAAAGCAAGAAATAATCCAGTGTGGAGCAGAAAGCTGGAGAAGTATCAGAATGGAGGTCTGTGGTTATAAAAGGGATATTTTTGTTTGATATCTGGGGAAAAATAAACTTGAGGCTATGCTCAAACAATCAGAATCATCAGAAAAAATACAAAGCTTCATAACATAATACAAAGTTCAAGTACAAAGCAACCAGTTCATATGTGAACAAGAAGTCAGTGGGGGACAGGGGCTCAAGATGGCAGTGTGAGCAGGGCGGCGGAAATCTCCTCCCCAAACCATATATCTTTGAAAATACAAATACAACTATTCCTAAAAGAGAGACCAGAAGATACAGTACAACAGCCAGGCTACATCTACATCTGCGAGAACTCAGCATCCCACAACGGGGGTAAGATACAAAGCCGTGATCAGGCGGGACCCGAGCATTCCCCCCACCCCAACTCACTGGCGGGAGGAAAAGAATCAGAGTGGGGAGGGAGTGGAAGCACAGGACTGCTAAATAACCAGCCCTGTAATCTGCACTGGGAACACAGACACACATTGCATGGTGTACTGGATATTAGAGAAATGGAAGGGCAGGATCCGAGATGGAGACTGCGAGCGGGTCCCCACACCTAGCTCCCCTGAGACAAAAGAAAAGCCAGCACTTTTTAAAAGTCTTAGAGGGACAAGGGCCCAACAGCTGAACAAAATAGTCCCAGCACATTCAGCCCAGCAGGCTGGGAATCTTGAGAAACTTCAGGCCCCCTAACCCTCTGCCGGGTAAAGCAGCCCCAAAGCACCCCACGGTGATAAGCAGCCTGCCGTTCGTTCCCCCTGGCCTGCACTGTAAACGGACCGGCTGACCCACCACAGCTGTGGAGCAGCCAGAGAGCAGCCCTGCCCACAGCAACCACACAGAGTCTCCTCCCAGCGTGGAGCTAACCAGGACAGGCAGCAGAAGCCGGGGTAAGGTCAGGAAGGCACAAAGGGGCGCCATCCTCAAAGGAGAACACACCTGGTGTGGCTGCCACCCCTCACAATGTTCTAGGCTAGCGTGAGGGCAGCCCTGCCCACGGCAGCTCAGTAGATTATCCCAGAGACCGCCTCCCAGTGTGCAGGTAACTGGCACAGGCAGCAGAGAAGGGCAAGGCGAACAACAACAAGGAAGGGACTTTGTTTTCTCAGCTGACACATGAGCCACCTGCCTGCGACCACTTCTATCACCATGAGAAGGCAGGAGAATCTGGTCCAGTCAAAAGTCACTGAGACAATCCCAGAGGAGGGGCCTGGTAGAATAGAAATAACCAATCTTCCTGAAGAAGAATTCAAAATAAAAGTCATAACCATGCTGATGGACCTACAGAGAAATATGCAAGAGCTAAGGGATGAAGTCTGGAGGGAGATAACAGAAATGAAACAATCAATAGAAGGGCTTAAGAGCAGACTGGATGAGGTGCAAGAGACTGTTAATGGAATAGAAATCAGAGAACAGGAATACAGAGAAGCTCAGGCAGAGAGAGAGAAAAGGATCTCTAGGAATGAAAGAATATTAAGAGAAATGTGTGACCAATCCAAACAGAATAATATTTGCATTATAGGGGTACCAGAAGAGGAAGAAGAGAGAAAAAGGGATAGAAAGTGTCTTTGAAGAAATAATTGCTGAAAACTTCCCCAAGCTGGGGAAGGAAATAGTCTCTCAGACCATGGAAGCCCACAGATCTCCCAACACAAGGGACCCAAGGAGGACAACACCAAGACATATAATAATTAAAATGGCAAAGATCAAAGACAAGGAAAGAGTATTAAAGGCAGCCAGAGAGAGAAAAAAGGTTACCTACAAAGGAAAACTCATCAGGCTATCATCAGACTTCTCAACAAAAAACCTTACAGGCCAGAAGAGAATGGCATGATATATTTAATGCAATGAAACAGAAGGGCCTTAAACCAAGAATACTGTATCCAGCACAATTATCATTTAAATTTGGAGGAGGGATTAAACAATTTCCAGACAAGCAAAAATTGACGGAATTTGCCTCCCACAAACCACCTCTACAGGGGATTTTAAAGGGACTTCTCTAGATGAAAGCACTCCTAAGGCTAAATAGATGTCACCAGACAAAATAAAATCACAGCAAAGAAAGCAGACCATCCAAATACTAACTAAAGGCAAAATATAAAATCAACTATCCACAAAAACAGTCAAAGGAAACACAAAAGAGTACAGAATAAAACACCTAACATATTATAAAGAATGGAGGAGGAAGAATAAGAAGGGGGAGAAATAAATCATCAGACTGTGTTTATAATAGCTTAATAAGAGAGTTAAGTTAGACTGTTAGATAGTAAATAAGCTACCCTTGAATCTTTGGTAACCATAAATCCAAAACCAGCAATGGCAATAAGTACATGTCTATCAATAATCACCCTAAATGTAAATGGACTGAATGCACCAATCAAAAGACACAAAGTAATAGAATGGATAAAAAAGCAAGACCCATCTATATGCTGCTTACAAGAGACTCACCTCAAACCCGAAGACATGCACAGACTAAAAGTGAAGGGATGGGAAAAGATATTTTATGCAAACAACAAGGAGAAAAAAGCAGGTGTTCCAGTACTTGTATCAGACAAAATAGACTTCAAAACAAAGAAAGTAACAAGAGATAAAGAAGGACATTACATAATGATAAAGGGGGAAGTCCAACAAAAGGATATAACCATTATAAATACCTATGCAGCCAACACAGGAGCACTGACATATGTGAAACAAATACTAACAGAATTAAAGGAGGAAATAGACAGCAATGCATTCATTTTAAGAGACTTCAACACACCACTCACCCCAAAGGACAGATCAACCAGAAAGAAAATTAGTAAGGACACAGAGGCACTGAACAATCCACTAGAACAGATGGACCTAACAGACATCTGCAGAACTCTACACCTAAAAGCAGCAGGATACACATTCTTTTCAAGTGCACATGGAACATTTTCCAGAATAGACCACATGCTAGGCCACAGAAAGAACCTCAGTAAATTCAAAAATACTGAAATCCTACCAACCAACTTCTCAGATCACAAAGGTATAAAACTAGAAATAAATTTTAGAAAGAAATCAAAAAGGCTCACAAACACATGGAGGCTTAACAACATGCTACTAAATAATCAATGAATCAACAACCAAATTAAAACAAAGATCAAGCAATATATAGAGACAAATGACTACAATAGCACCAAGCCCCAACTTCTGTGGGACGCAGAGAAGGCAGTTCTAAGAGGAAAGTATATTGCAATCCAGGACTATTTAAAGAAGGAAGAACAATCCCAAATGAATAGTCTAAAGTCACAATTATTGAAACTGGAAAAAGAAGAACAAATGAGGCCCAAAGTCAGCAGAAGGACAGACATAATAAAGATCAGAGAATAAATAAATAAAATTGAGAAGAATGAAACAATAGAAAAAACTCAATGAAACCAAGAGCTGGTTCTTTGAGAAAATAAATAAAATAGATAAAACCCTAGCCAGACTCATTAAGAGAAAAAGAGAATCTACACATATAAACAGAATCAGAAATAAGAAAGGAAAAATCATGATGAACCCCATGGAAATACAAATAATTATCAGAGAATACTATTATATGCTAACAAGCTGGAAAACCTAGAGGAAATGGACAACTTCCTAGAAAAATACAACCTTCCAAGACTGACCAAGGAAGAAACAGAAAATCTAAACAGACCAATTACCAGCAATGAATTTGAATTGGTAATCAAAAAACGACCCAAGAACAAAACCCCCGGACCAGATGGATTCACCTCTAAATTCTACCAGACATATAGAGAAGAAATAACACCCATTCTCCTTAAAGTTTTCCAAAAAAATAGAAGAGGGAATATTTCCAAACTCATTCTATGAAGCCAGCATCACTCTAATACCACAACCAGGAAAAGACACCATCAAAAAGAAAATTACAGACCAATATCCCTGAAGAACATAGATGCAAAAATACTCAACAAAATATTAGCAAACCGAATTCAAAAATACATCAAGAGGATCATACACCATGATCAAGTGGGATTCATCCCAGGGATGCAAGGATGGTACGACATTCGAAAATCCATAAACATCATCCACCACATCAACAAAAAGAAGGACAAAAACCACATGATCATCTCCATAGATGCTGAAAAGCATTCGACAAAATTCAACATCCATTCATGATAAAAACTCTTAACAAAATGGGTATAGAGGGCAAGTACCTCAACATAATAAAAGTCATATATGACAAACCCACAGCCAACATCATAATTAACAGCAAGAAGCTGAAAGCTCTTCACCTAAGATTGGGAACAAGGTAGGGATGCCCACTCTCTCCACTGTTATTCAACATAGTACTGGAGGTCCTAGCCATGGAATTCAGACAAAACAAATAAATACAAGGCATCCAGATTGGTAAAGAAGAAGTCAAACTGTCACTATTTGCAGATGACATGATATTGTATATAAAAAACCCTAAAGACCCTATTCCAAAATGGCTAGAACTAATATGTGAATTTAGCAATGTGGCAGGATACAAAATTAATACACAGAAATCTGTTGCTTTCCTATACACTAATGATGAGCTAACAGAAAGAGAAATCAGGAAAACAATTCCATTCACAATTGCATCTAAAAGAGTAAAATACCTAGGAATAAACCTAACCAAGGAAGTGAAAGACCTATACCCTGAAAACCACAAGGCACTCTTAAGAGAAATTAAAGAGGACACTAACAAATGGAAATGTGTCCCATGCTCTTGGCTAGGAAGAATAAATATTGTCAACATGGCCATCCTACCTAAAGCAATTTACAGATTCAATGCAATCCATATTAAAATACCAACAGCATTCTTCAATAAACTGGAACAAATAGTTCTAAAATTTATATGGAACCACAAAAGACCCCGAATAGCCAAAGCAATCCTGAGAAGGAAGAATAAAGCAGGGGGGATCTTGCTTTCCAACTTCAAACTCTACTATAAAGGCACAGTAATCAAGACAATTTGGTACTGACACAAGAACACACCCACAGACCAGTGGAACAGAATTGAGAGTCCAGATATTAACCCAAACATATACGGTCAATTAATATATGATAAAGGAGCCATGGATATACAATGGGAAAATGACAGCATCTTCAACACCTGGTGTTGGAAAAACTGGACAGCTACATGTAAGAGAATGAAACTGGATCCTTGTCTAACCCCATACACAGAAGTAAATTCAAAATGGATCAAAGATTTGAATGTAAGTCATGAAACCATAAAACTCTTGGAAAAAAAATAGGCAAAAATCTCTTGGACATAAACATGAGCAACTTCTTCATGAACATATCTCTCTGGGCAAGGGAAACAAAAGCAAAGATGAACAAGTGGGACTATATCAAACTAAAAAGCTTATGTACAGCAAAGGACACCATCAGCAGAACAAAAAGGCATCCCACAGTATGGGAGAATATATTCATAAATGACACATCCGATAATAAGTTGACATCCAAAATATATAAAGAGCTCACGCACCTCAAAAAACAAAAAGCAAATAATCCGATTTAAAAATGTGCATAGGATCTGAACAGACACTTCTCCAAAGATGAAATTCAGATAACTAACAGGCACATGAAAAGATGCTCCACATTACTAATCATCAGAGAAATGCAAGTTAAAACCACAGTGAGATATCACCTCACACCAGTGAGGATGGCCAACATCCGAAACACAAACAACAACAAATGTTGGCGAGGATGCAGAGAAAGGGGAACCCTCCTACACTGCTGGTGGGAATGCAAATTAGTTCAACCATTGTCAAAAAACTCAAAATAGAAATACCATTTGACCTAGGAATCCCACTCCTAGGAATTTATCCTAAGAATGCAGCAGCCCAGTTTGAAAGAGACAGATGCACCCCTATGTTTATTGCAGCACTATTTACAATAGCCAAGAAATGGAAGCAACCTAAGTGTCCATCAGTAGATGAATGGATAAAGAAGATGTGGTACACATACACAATGGAATATTATTCAGCCATAAGAAGAAAACAAATCCTACCATTTGCAACAACATGGATGGAGCTAGAGTGTATTATGCTCAGTGAAAGAAGCCAGGCCGAGAAAGACAAGTATCAAATGATTTCATTCATATGTGGAGTATAAGAACAAAGAAAAAAACTGAAGGAACAAAACAGCAGCAGACTCACAGAACCCAACAATGAACTAACAGTTACCAAAGGGAAAGGGACTGGGGAGGATGGGTGGGAAGGGAGGGACAAGGGGGAAAAAGGGGCATTACGATTAGCAGACATAATGTAGGGAGCAGGGCACGGGGAAGGCTGTACAACTCAGAGAAGACAAGTAGTGATTCTATAGCACCTCACTACACTGATGGACAGTGACTGTAATGGGTATGTGGTGGGGACTTGAGGACTGCGGGAGTCTAGTAACCAAAATATTGCACATGTAATTGTAGATTAATGATACCAAAAGAAAGAAAGAAAGAAGTCAGTGGAATCAAGAAGAAAACCGGAATCTACTGTGAAAGAAGAGATGTGTAAGAAAGGCATGGCTCAGATATGAAACACTAAAATGTAATAAAGTATTTAACAATTAGGATACTGTAAGAAAGGAGTATCTATTTATGTTTGTATCTATTAGTTTGATACTAGAAACATTTGAAAGGGACTTTCACAGAGACTGGCACTTTAGAACCACAGACCACTACTCAGCTTTGCTGGGAATAATGTTTGCATGGACATAGAATGCAAATGTTGCTTGTAGTTTTCATTTTTTATTACGAGAAATTCAGAACACATATAAAAATGTTGTATATCACAATGAACTCCTGTCATCACCCAGCGTCGACAGTGATGCCCCCCCCTGGCCAGTTTTGTTTCATTCATGTTTCCCATTATCTTCCTTTCCCCATTTCCCATATTGTTTGGAAATATATCCAAGTCATTATATCATTGCATCCACAAACGGTTCGGTTTTTAGCTAAAGCTAAATGATAAATACTATTTCAAACAAGCTCTATACATTAATCATATGCCCCTCAAGTCTCTTTAATCTGTAGGCTCTGTCTCCATTCTTGCATTTATTTTTATATGCTTATTTATCATCTTGTAGAAACCAAATTGTTCTTCCTATTGACTTGCTCACAGTCTAGAGTTTTCTAATTAAATCTCCATTGTGGTCCTTTGTCCCTTATATTTTCTACACTGGTAAGTAGATCCAGAATCTTGACCCGATTCAGGCCTGAATTTTTGGCGAGTCTGCTTCTTGGCAGTGGTATATCCTTCCATTAAGAGGCCAGAATGTTTAGTTCATCTCTTTTTGTAATATTAGCAGCCATCAATGACCACAGCCTGGCTCATCAATTCCTTAGTGATTGTAAATTGGGTTTTCTAGCTCTATTATTCTTTCTTCACTTATTATCTGGGACACTTCTATAAAGATAAACTTACAGTCATCAACAGTTTGGATAATCAGAGGAGTCGCTCAGATAGTAAAATCAGGATAAATTTTGTCTTTCATTTTAGTGACCAGTTTCCATTAATGAGTTGATTATCTAGCATCCTACAAAGATGACTAACAGGAATTTTAAAATGTATTTTTTATATGTTTATAAAATCATGGATTTCTTTAATGGTGGCATAATATACCTACTTCCTTTCATACAATATATACTGTGGTTTCACTTACTATATCCTGGAAATCACTCCATAACAGCATGTAGAAATAGTCACATGCTTTTTGAAAAAAAATTTTTTAGGTATAATTGAAAGACAATAATAAACTGCGGTTGTAAAAGTGTATCTATTTTCACATATGTATTGTAGGTCACAACCAAGATAGCATTTCCACTACTTCCAGAAGCTTCCTTGTGCCACTTTGTAACTTATACCTCCATCTATTATCCCCAGCCTGTTTCTGATCTACTCTGTCACTGTAGATTAAATTACATTTTCTCGAATTTTATGTAAGTGGAATCATATAATATGTATTCTTTTTCACTGGCTTCTTTCAGTCTACGTAATGATTTTAAGATTCATCTATGTTGTCACATGCATCAGTAATTTATTCCTTTTTATTGCTGAGTAGTCCCTTGAATGGATATACACATTATCTACTCATTTATCTCCTTACGGATATTTGGGTTATCTCCAGTGTTTGGCTATTATACATGAAACTGCTATGACAATTCATATGCTAATATTTGTGTGGATGTATGTGGTTTCTTCAAAAGTCAATCATACACTTTCCATGCAACCCAATCATTCCACTCTTGGGTAATTTCATTTTTATAGCCACATAATACTATTGTGTAGATGTACCATTGTTTATAGCACAATTCCCTTCTTATGGACACTAAGGTTGATTTTAGTCCTTTACTATTACAAATAGCAGTATAATACATAATCTTGTACGTATCTTTTGGTATTTTTGCCAGTGCATATTTAGGCAGATTCCCAGAAGTGGGAATTTTACCCGTTTTTTCAATGGAGGAGGGGCTAGTAAGCAGAGAAATCATCTAGTTTTGTGCGTTTTCATAGTGCTGGGATTCTGGAGACTTATCAGAGTAGAATCCAAAGGTGAAACAAAATATCTAAAATTGCAGCCAACTCCAACCCCTTTCTAGAACAAATAATGACAAGATCAAAGAGATGCACTTTAAATGCAAAATCCTAGCAGGTTAAAAGCAAAAGGATGGAAAAGGACAAACTTACTGTGCAAACACTGATCACAAGAAATCGGATGTGGCTATACGAGCATCAGACGAAACAGAAGTTAAGATAAGAAGCCTTACCAAAGATAAAGAGGGATACTTCATAATGATACAAAGGCCAATTTGCCAAGAAGACCTGACCCTAAATGTACAGGTACCTAATAGCAGAATTTTTCCCTAATCCTATGCTAAATTTCCATATGCAATTGAATGTTGCGGATTTTATAAAATCTTTTTCCATTGTTCTATTTGCGGGCAAGCACCATTCTGTTTTTATTATGGCTTAGGGAGGCTTTGCGATGTGCTTTTAATATCTGCTAGACCTGTGCCCTAAACCTGGCCCCACTGCTCTTCTCAGAGTTTTCTAGCTATTCTTGCTTGTTTTTTCCTCCATGTGGATTTTGTAATCAACTTATCTAGCTCCATAAAAAAAAAGTCTGATGGTATTTTTATTGTATTACATTGAATTTATAAACTAACTCAGGAAAAAAAAGATCTCGATGATATTTCATCTTCCTATTCAAGAGCATATATTTTTTCATTGAATCAAGTCTATTTTGTTTATTGATTTTAACTTATAGACCACTTATGGCAGACATAATAATGGTTGCAGAACAGAATGCCATCATCCTGGAAATGCAAAAGAAAAAGAGCTAATTGTAGTCGAGGGATAGGAGAGGAAGAGAGCTGGAAAGTAAGGCTTTTAATATCCTTAACTTAGAAAGTAAGAAATCAGAGTTAACAAAACAAAAAAGAGGGGTTTGCATATTTTTACTGAAGTCAGAATAACTTAAAAATAGTTATGTTACTATATTGTGGGAAGGCAGAAGGGCTGAGAAGGCGTGCAGAGCTAAAGCATTGTCCGCCTTAACAGGAGTTAATAGGGAATGTCTAATAGCAACGATCTGATGATTTGGGAGTATGGAAGGAACCACCGTAAGACTTAAAAGCAGCAACTATTAAAAGTGGTTGTCTCTGGAGAGCAGACTTTGGAGGGGTAGGGACTTATGTCATTTCATTATAAGCACCTTTTTGTACTATTTGATTTCGTATCTATTTGCTTAGGTAAAAAATTTAAAATAATTGTAATGTGGACAGCTACATGTAAGAGAATGAAACTGGACTACTGTCTAGCCCATACACAAAAGTAAACTCAAAATGGATCAAAGACCTGAATGTAAGTCACAAAACCATAAAATTCTTAGAAAAAAACATAGGCAAAAATCTCTTGGACATAAACATGAGCGACTTCTTCATGAACATATCTCCCTGGGCAAGGGAAACAAAAACAAAAAGGAACAAGTGGGACTATATCAAGCTGAAAAGCTTCTGTACAGCAAAGGACACCATCAGCAGAACAAAAAGACATCCTACAGTATGGGAGAATATATTCATAAATGACATATCCGATAAGGGGTTGACATCCAAAATATATAAAGAACTCATGCACCTTCACAAACAAAAAGCAAATAATCCAATTAAGAAATGGGCAGAGGACATGAATAGACACTTCTCCAAAGAAGAAATTCAGATGGCCAACAGGCACATGAAAAGATGCTCCACATTGCTAATCATCAGAGAAATGCAAATTAAAACCACAGTGAGATATCACCTCACACCAGTGAGGATGGCCAACATCCAAAACACAAACAACAACAAATGTTGGCGAGGATGTGGAGAAAAGGGAACCCTTCTACACTGCTGGTGGGAATGCAAATTAGTTCAACCATTGTGGAAAGCAGTATGGAGGTTCCTCAAAAAACTCAAAATAGAAATACCATTTGACCCAGGAATCCCACTCCTAGGAATTTACCCTAAGAATGCAGCAGCCCAGTTTGAAAGAGACAGATGCACCCCTATGTTTATCGCAGCACTATTTACAATAGGCAAGAAATGGAAGCAACCTAAGTGTCCATCAGTAGATGAATGGATTAAGAAGATGTGGTACATATGCACAATGGAATATTATTCAGCCATAAGAAGAAAACAAATCCTACATTTGCAACAACATGGATGGAGCTAGAGGGTATTATGCTCAGTGAAATAAGCCAAGCCGAAAAAGACAAGTATCAAATGATTTCACTCATATGTGGAGCATAAGAACAAAGAAAAAAAACTGAAAGAAAAAAACAGCAGCAGACTCACAGAACCCAAGAATGGACTAATAGTTACCAAAGGGAAAGGGACTGGGGATGATAGATGGGAAGGGAGGGATAAGGGGAAAAAGGGGCATTACGATTAGCAGATGTAATGTTGGGGGGGCGTGGGGAGGGCTGTACAACTCAGAGAAGACAAGTAGTGACTCTATAGCATCTCACTATGCTGATGGACAGTGACTGTAATGGGGTTGGTGGGGGGGACCTGATGAAGGGGGTAGTTTAATAACCATAATATTGCACACGTAATTGTAGATTAATGATACCAAAAGAAACTAAAAAAAAAAACTTCCCTAAAACAGGAGATTTGTAAATTAGCCAGTAACTACCTGAATAAATAAATGTCATTTGAGCATAAAAAATAAAAAAAAAACAATTGTAATGTATCTCAAATTAAAAGATAGCTTTATATTGGTCAACTGCAAGAAAACTATTTTGATTTATTAACTTACTTCCCAAAGTAGGAGAAAGTGGTTGAGTCAGTAATAGTCAGACATCTCTTCTGCTTAGATATTAGGACCTAAGAACCGATTAAAGATAAGCGCCCACTTCTGACATAATAGCCTTGAGGGAGCCAGACCATGGAAATATGATTATTTAATAGACAGCTATGGAAACTAGGACACCCTTAAAGATTTGAGCCCTGTTGTCAAACTTGGGTTGCTGCTACTTACATTTCTTTCTTTTCGTGAGGCAGAGACTTGTAGACCCAACCCTGTTTTGGAGGTTTCCCCCATGAGCAGCAAATACAGGAAGTTGTTCAACAATTCCTAGTGCAGTCGTCCCCGACCCTGGGGGGCGCATGCCAGCCCCTGGCGGGGCAAGCAAGAGCCAGGCGATGGTGTTTTCCCATCTCTTCCATCTGATCCCTGTGCCCCAAGAGGGACTTCTTTTCTTTGTATTAAGTAAGTTCCAGGGCTTAATTGATCTGATTACTCATGCATACTAGGGAAAAGTAAGTAGGCTATAAATTACTGTGAGTTTGCTGAATTCAGTTGACCAACAGAGGCAGTGACTTGGGGAAGTGGGCAATGGAATAAAATGAGGAGGCTCCCTCAGTGAAGGTTTTGAAAAGGCTCAGCCCCACAACCAGGCCCTAATCCTTCCATGACGTCTAAGCAAAGCTTCTCTCCCCTTCCACCTGCTCCCTTCTGGCCAATGGTTGCTCTTTAACACCTTTTATTTTGCCCTTTTTAGGGCTGCCCATTTATTCATTTTGGTAAAAATATGTGGCCTGGTGGGTAAAGGATGGCAGTAGTTAAGGACCTCACGATGGCGTATAGCATGGAGTGCTACCCATTTCTGGTCTCATATCACTTTCCCCCTTTCTTCCCCACAGGTCACAGTCCAAGTTTTAAATTTACCATGAGAAATGTGATTATTAAGTAGAGTGGATTCTCGAGTCTGCTCACTACCTGCCTTCTTCCTGTAGTGAACCTACAAGGTAAAATAAATTTTGATCCAAAGAGTCTTTGGTGATGGTGGAACAAAAGCGAAGAAAGCTGGGGAGGGCTTCAGGGAGCCCCCTGTGAATAGAGAAAAACTGCAGTGACAAACACCCCCCCAGCCCCCGCCTCGTAGGTCTGGGTCTCATGCAGCGCGTTCAGTGTCAGCTTTCCAGGGAAGTTGCCCACCAACGGCTAACTAAAGAAGAGACTGATGACCTCTTCCGGAGGGGTGCAAAGCCAAAGTAATAAAATGGCACATTTTGCATTTGTGCCTCAGCTGTGACGAGAGAATGTGGTTGCTCTCTACCCAAAGGCGCGCCAGTCCCAAATTCTTCGTTCCCAAATCCTGTGTGATGGAAAACACCCTGCTTTATGTGACTTTCCTTTTGTCCTTGGGGATCACCACATACTTATTCAAGGAAGATAAATTATGTTTGTAAACAGTAGTCTGGAACAAGGAAGCCGTTGGTCTGGGCGTTGAGATGATTATTAAGGACAAGGTGCTACAAGACGACTCAGATATGCGAAGGAATGAAGAGGAGAAAAAGAATTAACAGGGAAAAGGAAGGGAAGAGGTGTATGGAATGAAGGAAAAGCTTTGTGTCTGAGAAGGAATTTTGACAGAACATGATTCAGGGAACACTCCCCAAGGCTCACCGTCTCTTTCTCTCGATGGGCCCAGAGGACTGGACTCCCTTCACAGCCACTTGCAGAAGGAACCCGGCTCCCTCTCCCACGGGGTGCACGGTTAGGTGTCTCCTCTCTCTTGAACGCTCTCCTCAGCCTGGCTTGGGACAATGCATAGAGGTGTAGCCTGTGCTCTGCTCTACTGATTTCTGGTGCCAGGAGGAGTTGCAAACTGCCTCCACTTTCCTGTGTCTCTGAGGCAGCATGGCCCATGAAGCTGGGGAAGCAGTTCGTCTTCAATCCGGCTCCACTCAAATAAATTCCTTAACCTGTTGCAAGAGCAGACATCTTCCTAGGACCACTGATTACCAGTAGCTGGGGGCGCAGCCTGGTCTCCCCGCCTCTAGGGAGCTCCAGCTGGCAGCCTGCCCCCACCTACCTTCTCTAATTCAGCTCCAACAGCCTTCCTGCAGCTCTGCATGCAGGCTTGCTCTGCCCCACCCACATATTTTCTATTGCTGATTGCCAGCATCTCCTGTATCCAACAGTTTAACCAACACTGTTGCACTGTGGGTTTATTCTTTAGTTGAATGGAGGCACAAAGTCAGATAACAAAATTAACCAAGACAAACATAGGGCAAAAGGGGGTTGGGTGGAAATATAAATTAAACCCTATGGGAGCCCAAGAAGAAAAGGTGATTAATTACAACTAAGTGAATCAGGAAATGCTTCATGGAAATTGTGTTTGCCCTGAGCCTCCACGGGCAGGTTCCAACAGGCAAAATGGGAAAAGGTAATCCAAGGGGGAGGAATGGCATAAGACAAGGACAAAGCTGGAGTTCTGCTCCTCAAGGGCCTTGAACGCAGCGCTTGGGAATTTGGACTTCATTGTGTCAACAGTGGGGAACCAGTGAAGCTTCTAAGCAGAGGAATGGTATTATCAGCGATCTGACAATAGTGGTCGTTTACCGAGTTCTCACTGTGGTCCGGGGCTAAACACTTCACATAGTGACCTTCGTAATGACCCCCTGAGGATGGAGAGCAGGAGTTTGAGGATGGACCCGAGGCAGAATAGTCCCGGAGAGACAGGAGGAGAGGGCATGATTTCAGTGGTTTAGGGCTCAGGGATAAGGGCCTGAACTCTCGGATCGACTGGCAGTCACAGAGAGAACTGGTGCTGGAATTCCGAGAGGGTAGAACTGGAGGACCTGGTGGCCATTTCACTCATGGGGTCAAGGGGGGCAAGTGACTCAGAGTTCTGGAAGAAAAGGCTCCCAATACACAATGCCAGCAGACCCCGTCTTAGGACTTAGCTCTCCTTCCCCCATCAAGTCCCCAGTCTCAGGAGCTCAGGACATTTTACCATCAGTTGACCGTGAAAGTTGGAGATGCAGAAGAGTGATAACAATGAGGGGTTTTCCAATTGGTCCAAGTGGAAGGCCTGATAGGATGCAGAGGCCAATTAATTAGGACTAATAAAGGCCCTTCTGTATATGGAGCACTAACTATGTGGCATGCCCCTTGCTAGGCACCTCGCAGACCTCATGTCATTTACTATTCACAATAACCCGTGATAGTCCCTGCCTTACTGTAAGGAAACTGAGATTCAGAGAGATTCAGAGAGATTAGGTAATAGGCCTGAGCTCACAGAGCTGAGGGGCAGAATTGAGACAAACACCCAGAGTCTATGCTTCTGACTGGTGCATGAAACTGCCTAGGGGAAACCTCTCAAAAAGCAGGCGAGACAAATCTGGCTCAAGTTGGGCTCATTCTCATGTCTACTCCACATTAATTTTTCAAACACAAAGCAATTACTGAGGGCCTTAATTATGTGGTAGGCACTGTGCTGGGGATGTAGGATGAACGATTCATAAGACACCATCTCCCCTCAGTGAGAAAATTCTGAAAGCGGAGGCACACACGTGGGCAGATCATTGTAATGCCCAGCAGAGGGCAGCTAGTCTGGCTTGTGGGATCAATAGGAAATTGGAGAAGCCTTTCAGAGGTGATATCTGGGCTCATTCTGGAAGGAGTAGAGGGTGGCTAGGCTAAGGGGAGGAAGCGAGAAGAGAGCAATGCTCCAGACAGTAGGGCTGTGCGAATACAGGGGCCAGACTGAGAAACGATGGGCTCTGTACTGAGATCTGTGGGGAGCCAGATATGCAACAGCCATAGTAATTTCATCTTGGGCTCTCAGACTCCATCTTAGAGACTGAGTTTCGAAAGTGCACAAATGGTTTCGGTTTCACATTCCAAGAAATGTGTTTAGGTTTCCATTTCGATTGCTTTCATGCCAGAGTGTTCTCACTCAGGCCCGCCCCTTACGTCAGAGACAACTGCGCATGCACACAACTCTGTGCGTAATTGGAATCCGAAGATCGCTTCATTAGCATAAAGGGCAACCAATCAGAAGAAACCCCACCCCATGAATGCTATATATGCTCTGCTGTTTCCGCAAATAAACGAGACTTGATCAGGAATCTGTCTTGTCTCCATTCATCCAAATTCCCACTCCCCCTCCCCAGGTCCTCGCTGATGTCCCGCGGGCCGGGACAGAGACCCACATGCAGCTTGGGTTTCCCAAGGCCAAGATGAGAAGCAGAGGAGGCAGGAGGGTGGAGCAGGGCGAGAGAATGTCCCATCCAGAGTCACAGAGCTTGACTGTCACCCTGCTGGCCATGGCGAAGGCCACCGAAGGGCAGGCTTTACATTCCGTAAAGCTCACATGGGGAAGGGGTGGAGGCCAGGAGGCGAGGGAGGAGGCTGCTGTAAGGGGACAGATGAAGGACAATGGGGATGCAGAGGAGACGGGAGAGCTGAGAAAGCTCTAGGGTAACGTGGGGGGTCCGAGCTCCACTGGAGGACGACTCATGCGCTCAGCTGCGTCCTCAGGCAGGTTCTCCACTCCCAATAGCTGTCCACAGGCAGACTGACACCCATCAGTCCTTGTGCCCAGTGCAGACAGCCTGCAGGACATCCGTGGTTACCAAGCCCCTGCTGTGGTCAGGTGCCGAGTCTCTGTGGAGCGGGCCTTCAGTAGGACGGAAAGGTGTGTCCCCTTCTCCGTGAGGAAAAGGGTTAGCTCAGGAGGGGTGAGTTTCTCAAACCTTGCACATTCCCAAGAAAGGCCTGACTTAAGGAATGGTCCTTGGCCAGCAAATAGGAGATAAGCTCTTAGCCCCTGGAGTACTCTGCCCAAGCAGTGTGTTTGTGTGTGCCTGACACCTTGGGCATTGCAAAAGTTAACAGTTTGATCAGCTAGTTTATGCTAACAGTGTGCTTTGTGAGGAACACCTGTTTTGATCTGGGGCCTGGAGCCTGCATAGCTGGGTCAGCCACACAGCACCACATGCCTACACGACAGAACCCCCGATAGAAACCCCGGACCCCAAGGCTTGGGTGAACTTCCTCCACTGGCAACACTTTGCATTCTCACGCGCTGCTGCTGGGAGAATCAGGCACATCCCACCGGCCCGCTGGGAGGGGCACTGGGAGGCTTGCTCCTGGTTTCCTGGACTTTGCCCCATGTGCCTCTTCCCTTTGCCAGTTTTAAACTGTATCCTTTCATGGTAATAAACTCTAACCATGAGTTCAGGAGCTTTTCTGAGCCCTGTGAATTCCTGTAATGAATCATTAAGCCTGAGAGTGGTCCTGGGGACTCCTGACACCCTCCACCCAGGGACGACAGCAGAAGGGATAGCTGGGAAGCCATGCAGCCCGGAGCTGGTCTTTCACCCCAGAGTAGGCAGACCCTGCACAGACAACCTAAGGGGAACACGTGTCCTGCACAGAACAGATGGGCAGAAATGCCCAGGACACTGGGAGGATATTTTCCAGCTTAACCAGAGTCCAAGGTGACTCTGCTCTTCTCCCAGTGGCTTTGACCCTGACCTCTGCTTTCCAACGGAGCACTTCACCTTCATTTTCAGCTTTCTCAAAAAAGCCTAATGTCCTCCCTCTATCCTTCCAGTTTGTTTCTTTTGGCAGATAGTGGTGTCAAAATTGCACCCATAACTGTGGGCAATTTCCGGATACAGGCAAACGTCATTTTATTGAGCCTTCAGATAGGGTTCTTTACAAATTGAAGGTCTGTGGCAACCTTGCATTGAGCAAGTCTATCTGCACCATTTTTCTAATAGCATTTGCTCACCGGATGTGTCTGCGAATTTTCACAATATTTCAAACTTTTTCATTATTATTATATTTGTAATGGGCATCTGTAATATCGTTATGACATGCTGAAGGCTCAGATGATTATTAGCATTTTTTAACAATAAAATATTGTTTAATTAAGGTGTGTATATTGTGTTTTCACTCACTTAACAGACTACAGTGTAGTGTAAACATGACTTTTATATGCAGTGGGAAACCAAAAAACTCATCTGACTCACTGTATCGTGATATTCACTTTACTGCAGCGGTCTGGAACCTAATCTGCAATATCTCTGCGGTGCACCTGTTCTGTAAAACAGATTTACCCTGAAAAGGTGTGAAAATCTACAGTATGCCTTAGAAATGCAGTACGTCACTGTGCTGCGAATTTGTAGGTCATTAGAATAACATGCTGTGATAAAACAGGGAAAATTAAACTTCTCAGCAAAGGGGTATGATCTACAGCCAGGGAATCTGAGGTTTGATTTTATGTGAATGTAAGCTTTTGTGTGCAATCATACTCCTCACTTTTATCAGTTCATGCACTTGTTTACAGAACATGAGATATCAGTGATATAATTAATGGGGTGCTCACCTCCTCCTTACATTTATCCAGAAAGGGACTTAAATTAACGGGTATTTCTGCTCAACTTGCAGTCCAAACCTATCCTTGTTTTTAACCCCAAGCCTAGGCCCTAGGAACTTTTTACAATCTTTCTGTTAAACGAATGATTTTGACAGCACATCCTGCAGGCATTTGTAAAGCCACTCCAAGGGCCTGGCTTATCTTCTTCGTCATCATCTCGCACCGTTCCTGACGTTGGGGCCCTCAGTCCTGCACTAGGTCAGCGACAAGCAAGGGAAGAGGTTCTTCATCAGCTTATGATCTTGCATAAGGCAGGGTTCAATGCAGAAATCAGAAATCTGGGTATTTTAAGCAGAAAAGAATTTAACACAGAAACGAAGTGGAGCGACATTATTGGAAGAGCTACAGGAGTGGGTTCTGGGCTGGGCTCCAGAACAGCAGCTCTGGAACTGTTAAGCTCACGTCAGCAGCACCATACCTGCTAACTTAAAGACCCACAGCCTCTGCTCTCTTCACCACAGCGGCCCCTAGACAGCAGGAAGCTAGAGCCCACGCAGCCGCAGGACACGCCTGTGCCCCAACCATGCTCATCAGCAACAATGGCCCATGAACAAGAAGGCCCCTATTCACCTCTGTGATTCAAAGCTGTAGAAAGGGTTATAGAAGAGGAAATATGCCTTCTGCGATCATCTCCTCTTCCGCTGCCATCTCCTTAGGAAAAACAATTTCCAGGTCATGCGCGGAGCAAGGAGAAGCACAAAGAAATTTGAATTTGAGTTGCGACAGAAACTTTGTCCTAATGGTTTGGAGGCCTTCATGGGAGGGATACACGGCTTTTAAAACTATGCTTGAAAAGTTGAAGGATGGTTTATATTGTGTGAGAGGTAGGGATTTTATATATACATACATATATATATATATATATGGAGAGAGAGAGGTGGTTCATACACTGTTTTTTTGGAAAACTCTTAGAATAGAAATTTAGATATGTAAATAAAAAGCAGGGCCCGTAAGTGTGAAGTGGGATCCTTGAGACACCATAATTGGAAGGAGAAAAATGTGAATGAGTGAACACAGATGTTATTCAGGTTTTAGGCAAAGTTACATCTCTGCAGACCCTGCTTATTTTGGAAAAAATATTTTCTAAAAAGAGATTCCAACTCTACTGTTGCTTATGTGAGCATGTGTGTGTGTCAACCTGTGTGGGGGGGTGCTTGTATTCTTAGTTAGGTGCATCAGATGCCGGGGCTATTTTCCTGTAAGTCTTTGTTCAACTCTGGGCAAAGCTTTGAGGGGCAGCCGCACAGATCCATACAGAGCTGGTGAAAGGACGATGCTAAAATTCAGCGCAGATCTGCCACTTCGAGGACTGGCGGTGACTGGGAGGTTCCTAGAACAGACCTTGTCTTCCTGGGGAAGGGAGGACATCATCTAAAGTGTCTATATCGCCACTCCTTGAAGTTTCAGGAATAGCAGACATCAGTTAGGGGAGCAGAGGAGGAAGACGATGACAGATGCCACGAGGTGGCTTGTGAGCTCACGAGGGGCATGTCTTTGGGGACTACCCGAAATATGGGGGTATGGAAGACGCCTTGAAGAGGTGAGGAAGGTGGGTGCAAGTGACAGCAAAAATGAAAACTTCAGCTGTTTGTCAGTAATATAATTTTATTCATATCCACAAATTAAGAAAGCTGGCAATTTAGAATGTTTACAGTTCTAGGAAGTGAAAGGGCCTAAGTGCAACAGGATGGACACCAGGCATGTGGCGTTTCCTGCTGTGGCCCTGGGCAGGCGATGAGGCTGAGCCGCCCAGCCCTCGGGAGGGACGGCTGGCCTGTCTTGTTGCGCCCTCGAAGACTGGAGACCAGTTTTGCTATTTCAAAAGTTCTCTTTCCATTTAATCCCATCCTAAACTCCGTGCCTGAAATACCATACATAGACAAATGCATATACATTCTGCTTAGACTTGAGCGAATTATTTGCATCCCATGGTCTTTAGAAAACTATATTAAAGATTAGGGATTAGTAGATAAAACATTAGCACATGGCCTATGGGGGTGCTGCTGGTGATGGTGATGATTTAAGGAGATCATGATACTCCCAGGAAAAGACAGGAGGGGACGGAACAATTGTACTGAAACATCTTCATATTAGTAGCCCACCTGTCCTGCCCACTTAGCTGGTAGCTCTTCTGGCGAGTTCCAGAAAGACTTCCCATCTAGTCCCTTGTTCCCAGGAACAGGCACTGACTCGGAGTCTGAAGCTGGGTGGGATCCTGGAGACAACCCCTCGTTTTACAGTAAAAGAGCTAAGACTTGAGAGTTTCTGTAACTCTCCGACTCTATCAGCTGGGTTTTCTACCACCTCCATCAAAATATTTAAGGTAACTCCACACTGCAGCAATGCTTTCCGCTTTCAAATTCAGCAGAGGTTAAAACCTCCTAGCCTTTTCTGTTAAGCATTAATCTCTGAATTTTAAATTCAAGAGGCCCCCAAAAGTGCCCTGCTTCGTTGAACCTTGGAAAGACCTTCCTTAGTTCTGAAGAAGGGAATGTAGGGGGTATTCAGAAAGAATAACTATTTTAACCAGAGACGTTTTCATTTGTTTCATTAGTTGTTCTGTGTATTTCTGTTCTGTCTTTCTTAAAACAGCATGAGGTATGAAAAGAAGAGTTCCAAAACAGCATTTCTCTTCCCTCCACCGAAAGGTGCATGGGGTGCCTGGGATGCGGATGGGCCGAGATGTGGCTAGTAAAAGAGAAATGCATCTGAGACCTCTGATTTTGAAGAATATTGCCAAACTGTCCATTGGGTAACTCTGAAGGAAGAAGCCAAAGAACTTGAGAGTGGGATTTTAGGCATTTAGGTGAGAGACATAAACTGAAGAATCTGAGAGTTTGTACAATTAAATGTGACTATAACTGGTAAACAAACAAAAGACTGTTTCAAGGCAGGGTTTCTTAACCTGAGCACTATTGACATTTGGACCAGATAATTCTTTGTTAGGGGCTGTCCTGTGCCTTCTGGAATGGTTGATGGTGTCCCTCACCTGTAGTCATTGGATAAGAGTCCACAGTCCTGATTACCAAAATTACTTCCAAACATTAATGAATATCCCAAGTTGAGAATCTGTTTTTAAAATACAGGCTTATGTATCCATGTGTAGACTCACTTTAGCAGAGAGAGTAGTAAGTGGGGAAGAGGTTGCTAGCATTTGGCACCTGGGAAGTTAGCAGGTCCATTTAATCTATTTCTTTTAAGGGGTGTCTTTAGGCCCTCAAACACAGATATTCCTCAACTTACGACGGGGTTACTTCCCAATGAGCCCACAGTAAGTTGAAAATATCATAAGTAGAAAATGCATTTAATACACTTAACCTACCGATCGTCACAGCTTAGCCTAGCCTACTGTGCGCGTGCTCAGAACACTACAGCAGCCTAGAGTTGGAAAAAATTGTCTAATGTAAAGCCTGTTTTATAATAAAGTGTTGAATATCTCATGTGATTTATTGAATAAGCACTGGAAGTGAAAACCAGATGGCTGTGTGGGCACAGAAGGGTTGTAAGGGTACCAGTTGTTGCCCCTGGTGATCTCGGGGCCCACTGGGAGCCGCGGCATGGTGAGAAGGGATCATACCGCGGATTGCCAGCCTCGGAAAAGACGACATTCAAGATTCAAAGAATGATTTCTACTGAATGCATATTGCTTTCACACCATCAAATTGTAAGCCAAACCAACCGAAGTCGGAATTGTCTGTAGCTCCTTTTAGCATTGCCTCGTCTATCCAAACTACCAAAGGCATCTTCGTTGGTAAGGGCTCCTCCTACTGGACACGCTGTTATTAACCCTCCAGTCTCCAAAAGCTAAGATCTTGTCCCTTGAGCCAGGCTATTCCAGCAGCCCCCATCACTCTTTATCAGAATGTACTGAAGAAGTTCACAGGTCACCTATCATCCTACAGGTGGAACAGGTTGCTAGAACTGTTTCATATGAGGGCTGTTAAATTCAAAGGCATCCTGGAAGAAGTAAAAAAAAAAGTACAGCGCGCACATCTGTGATCCCTCCACCCAGAAAATAGGTTATCAGGGCCCAGATGAGCAAAGGGTCACCTGAGAAGTCACTGCCCGCAGTATTCTCCGCTGCCCTCCCCAAGCAAGCATTCTCTGCACCCCTCAGGAAGTCTCTGCGCCCGTGTGGGTGACCCTGACATCCCTTTCCTTGACTCAAGGAGAGGCTCTTCCTTTTTTCTTTGCCTCTTCTGAGACAGCGTGGGACATGCAATCTCCAATCATGCCTTAAATACCTTGTAACTGAGGCAACACCAAGCTCAACAGTGGCAGAATTACTAGGAGGAATTCCTTCAATACTACCAAGACTTTCAAAGTTCCAAATACCTCTAGAAAAAATATAACCTAAGAACTAACATCTGTCAGGCCTCCGCTGACCTCCGGAAATGCCAGGGGCAGAATCCACTCATCTGATAACTATCCGTTGGGTATTAACCGTATGCCCCCTACTGGGTTAGGTGCTGAAGACAGACAGGGCCATGATCCTGCCTTGAGGCAATCCAGCGTAAGACAGAAAAAAATAATGAATAAAGTGGTAAAATAGGGAAGCACAGGGTGCTACAGGAACACTTTCAAGAGGGCGAACGAGGGTTTATCAATGACAGTTAAAACTGGAAAGGAAAGGTTCATGGAGGGCTTTATACTAGATGGATCAGGTTAACATCATTTGAACCAGGGATCAATTCTAACATCTATGAAAGTGAAGCGACTGATCATATGTTCCTCCCAATGTGATGGATTAGAAGGCATGTTGGCACCATTTTAGAGTATTTCTGTGGGGAGAAAATGTGCTGAATCTAGTTACAGGAAATACTGTGGTTAAAGGAACATGTTAAATGACACCAAGAGGATTCAATCAGACAAATTCAGAATGAGGGAAATTCTACAGAGCAAATAGCCTACTTTTCTTCAACAAATAAATGTAATGAAATAGTAAAAGTAAAGAAAAGCTGTTAGATTAAGAGTTATTTAAAATATAAATTAACCAAATGTAATTTGTAGCTCTGATTTAGATTTTAATTCAATCAAACTAACCATGAAAGACATTTTAAGGACAGTTACCTGAAATTGAATATGAACTAGATATTAGATTACATTAGAGAATTATTATTAACTTTGCTGAGAATAGTAATGGTATTGTGGTTATGTTGTCTTAAGAGAAAAATGTACTTATGTTAGAGATAGACAAGGAAGTGTGCACATATTAAGTAATGTGATATTTGGGTTGGCTAAAATATTCCAGATATATTCACGTACAACTTCGCAACTAAAAAGTAAGTGAAAAGAAAAAAGATAAAATAAAGTGTAGGGACTAGGCCTTTCTTATTCACTAGTAACATACAAGAGAGACCTCATTTCATTTAAGGAGTTGGGTACAAGGTGTATCTATAGAAACCAGGTGCCAATGCTGTAGAGTATTGCAGGGAAAGCATCTGGAGGGGAAACAGAAAACAGATAGGATGTGTTCTAAGACCTTACTACTCAGAGTGGTCCATGACATTTCCATCTTCTGGGTTATCACACTTGCAAAATCTCAAGCCTACCTTAGGCCCACTCAGTCGCAACTGCATTTTAGCAAGACCCTGAGATGATTCAAGTGCACACTAAAGTCTGAGACCCACGGCTCTAAATGCATGTTTATCTCTTAATAAAGTTGCTTTGTTATTCACCTCTGAAAGCTTCCACGGACCAAATCTAAGATTTCATGCAAGATGCCCCAAGAGCAAAGATTTGTGTATTAATCTGTTGCAACACCTACACCAGTTCCCTTACTAATGGCTGACCCACCATCTCGTCCTGGCCCCCAGCCACACAACATCCTCCCTGCCACGCTTCCTAATTGGTAATCCGCCACCCATGACCTTGACCAGATGGTGCACTGCCTTGGGACCCCTGGCCTCATCAGCTGATTCCACACCCAGGCAGAACCACATTACAAAGGAAGGCTAGTGCCTGGAGCATCCACAGAGATGGATGGGCCCCCAAAGATTGTGGCATGCAATTAAAGGGAAAGAACTCTATTAAGTATTTTTATGAGAGGCCAAGGCCCTTTACAGATAGGGGTCACCAGCCCTGCTGTTAATCTAGTCTTGCTCTGTCCTTCAAATAGAAAATACTTTACATATGAAGAGACATGAGGAGGCCATGGGGCAGCTGTGGAGTGCTTCAAATCCATTCAGATAAGTGGGACTCTCTTCTTTTCCCAGTGCAGGAAGTAAGGTTTGTCTCCAAAAAGTGCTATCATTACTTTTGGGCAGAGCCAACTTGGGAGCAGTGGCTACATCTTCTTTGTGATTAAGTTTTGTTCATGCACATGGCTGTTTAATGAATATTGATTCTGGTGATTGCTTTGATTAATAGGGTCTGAGGAATTTCACACTTAGTATCTGAGTGCATGAGGCATCATTTCAATTTTCAGGGACCTGGCAACTGCATCACAGCCTCTTTGATGAAGTGTCTCAAAAGAAATCCTTTCCATATTTCTGAATACTTGCCATTAAGTCTGCCTGACATCTTCAGCTTCTGGGGCCAAAAAGACTGAGCTGAGCAGTGGGGCTACATGGGGGCAGTGGTTTAGGTAGTGGGTTCTGAAGCCAACTGCTTGGGTTTAAATCACAATTTTGCATTTTACCAGCTGCATAACATTAAAATTACTTACTCCCTCTATGCCTCAGCTTCCTACATGTAGGAAGGGGATGATAATGCCTTCTACCTCACAGTTCGGTTGTGAGGATTAAATGAGGTAATATAGAGAAATAATAGAGGAAAGACTGCGTGAGGACGGAGAGAGAAGACGGCCCTCTGCAGGCCAAGGAGATGGGCCTCAGATGAATTCAACCCTGCCCACATCATGACCTTGGACTCTGAGTCTCTGGAACTGTGGGGAAATAAATTTCTGCTGTTTAAGCCAAAACAAAACAAAACAACAACAACAACAACAACAACAAACAACCAGTTCCTGGAACAGAGGAAGTGTTCATTACCATTATTATCACCTATGCAAATACGTGCTATGTCCCAACACCAATTCCCTGACACCAATTAGGCATCCTACAGTTTAATTCCGTACTGATACCAACTACCCTGTTAGCTCAGATTCCACAAATTAAGAGTGAAGTTCTTCAATTCTGACACTGACTACCTGGTCAGCGTCAGATCCCATACGATAAAAGGGTAAGTGCCAAGACTGCCCTTACTCCAGATACCAGTTGGAAGTGGTGTCCCCAGGGTCTCTATGCTTCTATCTGACTTGGCTACAGACTCTTCTATCTGACTTGGCTACATATTCAGGGACTTCCAAGCTTGATAATTCCCTAGAATGACTAAAGGCTACAACTCAGGAACCGTGGAATGAAAGAGACACACAGGGCCAGCTCTCAAAGGAAAGGCACAGCACGTCTTCGCCCTCCCTGGGTGTGTCACCCTTCCACGCACCAATCTCTTCACCAACAAAGAAGCTCTCCTGACTGTTGGTGTTCAGTTTTTATCTGGAGTTTCATTATGGCCATGAAGATTAAATCATTGGATGTGATCAAATCGTTTGATTTATTGATTAAGTCATTCCATGTGATGGAACTCAATTTCTAGCCCCCTTTACCTCCCCAGAGGTCAGGGGGGTGGGTTTGAAAATTCCAATTCTCTAATCACAATAAGATTTTTCTGACATGGGCCAGTCCCGCCCTTGAAACTATGGGCCCATCAAGAGTCACCTCATTAGCATAAACTCAGGTATGGTCAAAAGGGGCTCTTATGATAGTAAAAGATATTACTGTCACTCAGGAAATTCCAAGGATATTTGAAACTCTATGCCAGAAACCAGGGACAAAGACCACTGTATTCTTTATTATACCACACTTAACAAATATTCTGATTTATGTTGGGCCAGATACTATGCTAGGCATTGGGGAATCACTCTGTTTTCAATGGTTTTCATTAAGCCACAAGCCTGGAAGACAGTTCCGTATATACACTCTGAATCAGGACTACCATGCTTGCTTCACCATCATGACCATTCATACAGAACCATATCTCAGGGATTTTGAGAACCACAACCTTTTTAATCAAGGCAACTGAGAACTTACTAAAACAACTCTACCCCTTTACTGATGAGGAAACTAAGAGTTAATTGGCCAAAGGTTATATTCACTCAATGACACATGTCATGACTGCCAATCTGGAGCCATTGTCATTCATCACAAACCACGGGATCCGAGACATTGGCGCCTGTGCTGAAGATGAGAGGTAGAATTTACTGTCCTTTGCACTGTAATCTAGTCATCTTCCTCTGCCCACTTGCTGTGATGGCCTTGAGAGTTGTCTTGGAAGATGTACAGAATGTGCAACTAGAGCTGTTAGTCTGAGGCAGAGACTAGCGAAGCATGCTCCCTTCTCTCTTGCCTGCCTCCTAAGTCAATCCACTCTCCTACTACCACCTTCCATCCTTGGAGGAAAGGTCCTAAAACTTTGGCAATCCCATCCTACTCAATATTTGGGGAGTGGGGGCACCCTCCATGTACACAGCATCTTGAATATACAGAGCTGAGTAAGATCTAGTCTTCCATAACAACTACATACATAATCTGGATGTGAAAAAAAATGTGAAATGTGGAACCGGCATAATATACTTTCAGAATATAGGGGAAATAGAGATTAATTTAGGTGAGGGTCCTAGTGTAACGCTGCTGTTATAAGGTACTGAACCCTCTGCTAGTCTAAAGGCCAATGAGGAAGATCAAGAAGCTAAAATGTGCTGAGCGCCTGTCACCCTGTGCAAATACATGGTTTTGTTGGCCTTCAGTCCTGCAAATTAGAGGTTTTCAAACAATTCTGATCACTTACCCTAATGTATTATGACCGTGTCATAAATATGTGCCTATTTAGTTAAGGATAAAATGTGAACATATACTGATGTATTGTGTAAAACACATAAAACATAAAAGGCAATAAAAATGATACATTTTGGAAGATTGTATTTTCCAAAAAAGGCCCTATTAACATAGTCTGTCCCCACCTATTCCTTTCGCAATGTGACTTCGACAATCCTTGCTTGGGGGGTGATGTCTGTGTTCCCTCCCCGGGCACCTGGGCAGAGCTTTGTGATGACCCAGCTAGCTAGGGCATAAAAGGAGCTGTGGCTCTGTTGGCCCTTTCTCTTGGCATGTGTGTCTCAGGGACCCAGAGCCAATATGTAAGAGTAGCTGGCTCATGCGGAGAGATGCTGACAGCCAGCGTCAGTTCCCCGGCTTCAGACGATTTAGGTCCCAGCCTTTGAGCTGACCCAGGTGACACCACGTGGAGCACAGACAGGCCGTCCCTAGCGAGCGGTGCCCAAATCGTAAAACAGAGTGCAACGTCACGATTGTTGCTGTTTTAAACCACAAAGTTTTGGGATGGCTTGTTCTGTAGTCATAGCAACTGGAAAGTGAGGAAGAGAAGTAAAAAAGTATTTCTACGATTATTTTACTTTATTTAATGGCACAAAAACCCTTTATACTCTTTTCAAATTTCATAATGATATTTTTCAGCGAGAGTGATGTAGTTGGACTTCATTAAAAAGGAAACGAGCTAGGTTTAATATTTTACAAGGCGCGAATTCAAAGTTGTGGTTCTATGCCCAGTTTATTTCCTCACTAGATTTTTAAAATTGAGATGTAATTCACATATAACATCACATTAGTTTCAGGCGTACAACTTGATGATTTGATATTTGTATATATTGCAAAGTGACCACCAAAGTGAGGCCCGTTAAAATCCATCTCCGCACATGGTCACAATTTTTTTTCTTATGATGATAACTTTCAAGATCTAGTCTCTTAGCCAATTTCAGGTATACAATAAAGTATTGCTACCTTTGGTCGCCTATATATTACATCCCCAGGACTTATTTTATAGCTGGAAGTTTGTACCTTTGGGTCCCTCAACAGATTTGCACGGCAGACATGGCCAGAAAGACACCTCACTTCATGAAAACACAATAGACATCGTGTAGATTACACCCTGTGATTAATGATACACATTAGTATTTCAAAGAGTCAGTAATTTTTAACTTTCTGGATTTTTATTAGAGCTAATTGTACCTTTTTTGCTTTCCCCCCATAATGTGGCTGCCAGCTCACGCTGCCAGCTCACTCTGTCCTCCTCTTGTTTGCTTCAGTCTGCTGTTTCTTTGTTTTTCTTAATGCCACTCATTCACTTAGTGAGGAAGTGTTTTGATACAGAACATCTCGGGCAGTGATCTGCTCACGCCCTCGCTGTTTGCTGCTTCCAGCACCTCCCCATCACCCGCGGGATAACATCCAAGCCCCAGACGTGGCAGGCCATATCCTCTTCTCCCTCACGGGCACCTGCCTGCCAGCCTTCCCAAATCACTTGCAGACCCTGTTCAGTCTCTCACAATGAATGGGACTGGGATAAATCAATACATCTGAATTTAAGTCAAATGCACAGAATTTGCATGTACACTTTAATTTGCTTCAAATGCGTGTACACTTTAATGACAGCAGAGAAGAGGGATCCCGTTTTCTTGTATGACAACCTTCTTTAACTAAACGAAGTCAAGAACTAGCAGAAGACTCCTTAAAGGTGCCTGAAGATGTAGGGTTGGGGGCAGGGGAATCCTTATGACTAAGGAGTCCGTACCATCATAGTGTATTTGTCTCTTGTGACTTAGTGTGGACAGTATGATGATAGTCACCCAACGATTACCCTTGGTCACCTTTCCTTCAAACGTGTAATCTTTAAAGCCTTATTATCTTTTAAGTATGGTTTCTATTATCCCCGTGAGCAAGATTTTTCATCTAGTGCACAATTTTAGTTTTCAGATGGACATCCGCGGCAAAGTATAATTCTGTTAACAAAAAAAAACTGTCATAGCCAATCCTTTAAGAACTCATCTATTCTGTATGGTAGGTATATTTAGATTCCTTTTTTCCTTCAGGGATGGAGTGGGGAAGTGGAGTAGGCAAATGCATTCAGCTCACCAGTTATTAATGTTGTGGATTATATTCTCTGTGGATTATAAGGGGTATGTTTTTCATTCTGGGCCAACACTGACTGAAATATCTGGGGAATAAAAACTCATTTAAAAATTAGCCCAAGCAAAAATAAATAATGAGGGAAGAAAATGCATTGTAAAAAAGAATAATATGATGCAGGTGAAAGCCAGATAATATGGTTTTGATCAATCACCGCTTTGGGCTGTCTTTTCCCTGCCATTTGCATGCATAATTGAATGTTGACTGCAGCACGAAAAGGAACACTTACGAGAAAAATATAGTAATCGAGATGACCAAGATTTGCTAAATTTGTGCTGTCCTAAACTTCAAGGCCCCTCTCAGGAAATTCCTCCCATTTTCAGAGTCTGCACCTCCCTAGACTCTGGTCTGCCTTTCATGGGTAGCGGGTGGACCTTCTGGGAAGGAGTTAGGCCTCCATACCTCAGTGGGTCCTAGGGCTATTTAGCAGCATTTCCTTATGAAATTTCTTTGGGCAATCACAAATCCCAGGAGATTCCTAAATGACATTTCTTAATGCCTGTGTTTGCTTTTTATTTTTCCTCTCCCTTTCTCTTTTTCGTCCTTTGGAAACTATTTTGAAGATGTGGTCTCCTTTCTTTCCCAAACACGTCGTGACCTAAATGTCTGAATTCCCTGGCAATCCTTAGGACTCTTCACCTCTGATCTTCCTTGAGATAGCATAGCATTCGGAGGCAAAACTCATTTTATACACTTTCAAAAGAGTGGTAATGCTATCCATTTAAAACACCAAGTTTGTAATACAGACAAAAGAAAATTAATGGTTTGATGGCACATTCCCTTTCCGCTCCTTAGCAAGAGGGACTGTATAGCTCAGGCCTGCATTTAGTGGAATAATATCCCGAAAGCCTTTTCTCCTCCTGCCTTGATAAGCAGCACCATGTCTCAGAGGCATCAGCAAACCTTGTAAAACAATCCCTCAGGAGGGTCCCATTGGTGTTTCAGGAGCCGCCTCCAGGAGCCAGTGAACTGCTTCGGACGAGTTCTTCTGACCTTCTGGAGAGTTTACTTGCTGGGCTTGACAAGCCATTTGCCCTGAGGGGCAGAGGGTAACCTGGTTTCTTGCCCGCCGCTGGAAATGACAATCTTTTCATAGACTCTCCTTGGAAAGAGCAGCAAATGCTTGCTTTTTATAACTCCTTTTGTGATCATGTTAATTACTGTAATTTTGAACTTCATGCAAAGTCAGTGAGAATTGGTCTACAACTCCCTACACAGGTGCGTCACTCAGCAGATTTCAGTACAACCAAATCTTTTCCCCACCTTACGTATTTTCCATTTTTTGATCTAGACTTACAAATGCAGTCACTGAAGAAATAAAACTAGCCTTTGGGCCTAATGTATTTTTTTTAATAATGATTTTTTTTTAATGGAACCTACATTGGCCTGCCTTCCTTTTGTCTGAACAAAAGCTGTAGCTTAGTAGGAAAGGGTTGCCTGTGCTGAAATGTTGCCCAAGGATATATGTTATTATTCCTCCCCCCTTGACCAGCAGGGTCTCGGTTCTCTTTCCCTTTCAGCCTTTTGTTTGAACAGATGGGATTGGGGAAGCGAGGGAAAGAAAGCCATTCTGTTCTCATTAACTCTCCCCATACACAAACACAACGTGGGCTTCAGGGACTCAGAAACGGGACAGCTCCTTCTCCATTGCCACTGAGACCCGACGTACTGAGATACAAAGAAAGCCAAGCTGACATCCACATCACCATCTCACTGAGCCTGCTAACCAGTGAGATCATGGTTGCACATGTTTTTGTAAATGCAAAACATTCACCTTCACAAAAATGTGTTCCTATATAATATTTAACACAAGCAAATATTACGTGTGTAGAATACACCAGCCTAATTCAATACACTATATATAATATTTTCAGAAATCCCTTTATCATTATAGTAGCAGCTTCAGAGCACAATAATACATTTGTGAGGAAAGATAAAAGGTATTCTATGAACTACAAAATTCTTTTCCCTTTTATGATATCTTCTCTCTACACAGGTGAGTTAAACTGTATTGAGAATGGTGACGCTCCTATTATTTCTTCCTCTCTTGTTCAGTTGTAATGTAAAAATTATCATTAAGGTTTCCAGTCTGGATGGTCTTGTTTGTCAAAGCACTCCTGCCCAAGAAAACTGTCACAAAAATCTTAAAAACACGGTCCAAATATTAAAGGCTGTCTCTTTAGGAGTCCTTATAAAGGTGTAAGACTTTTCAAAAAAAAACCCTTTCGAGAGAAAGTGAGAAGTTTTCCAGGGCTAGATGAAGGTGTTTCCCCTCTGGTGAGCTGATTCTGGGAAATGTTATCTTTTGTTCTGGGTGCTGGATTAGGAAGTGGTCTGGCCTATTTGTTCGATCATATTTACTTTTAAATCTCCGTCTACCCTCATTATGGTGATGAGGGTACCCAGGCAAAGATAAACAGAGCCTGTAAAGCTGTCCTCTCGTGGCCAGATGCTACCACCTGAGCTTGGGACCTCATGCGCTCCAAGTCCCGGGAGGGCAAGAAGGAAGGAAACCCCTGTCTGGAAGCAGATGCATTTGTATTTCATAGCACATTTATACATTCAGAATGCAGTCCTAGAGCAGTGAGATGTTACTTTTATTCTTCTAGGACTTCTAAAAGTATGGGATATACAGACTAAAAATGAAATGGATAACAGTAAGGAGACAGTGAAAAGATCAGTGGTCACTGGGGATTGGGGAGAAGGAGAGATGGATGGACAGAGCACGGAAGATTTTTAGGGTGGTGAAAATACTCTGTATGATGCTATAATGGTGGAACGTGTCATTGTACATTTGTCAAAACCCATACAATGCACACCACCAAGAGTGAGCCCCAATGTAAGCTATGGACTCTGGGTGATAATGAGGTGTCAAGGTAGATTCATCAATTGTAACAAACGGACCGCTCCGGTGGGGGATGCTGATGGTGGGGCGGGAGGCGGGGGGAGTGGAGCGGCATGTGTGGTGGGGCAGCAGGTATATGGGAAATCTCTCTATCTTCCTTTCAATTTGCGGTGAACTTGAACCTGCTCTAAAAAATAAACATCTCATTGGGATCCCCAAACACAGGGGAATATTTGTGTCAAAAGACAAAAGCATTTCTAGGTGATAAACAGTCCTTTGTCGTTCTATCAAATGTGTCATTGGAATTTGTTAGAAACACAAATTAGCATACTTTTTTCTACCCCAAGAAATACAAAATGCTCCAGTGCTTTTTTGTGATCAGAGTGAAATGCTTACTCTTTATTAGCAATTGTTAGATAGCTCGTGAACATGGGATTCAAAAGAACCTGTTGAAAATAAAACATTTCATCAGCTCTCCAGATCACACCAAAATATGCTGATATTTAATATCCTGTTAGGAAAAAAAAAAAAGCAGACTCTGTTGTATACCACAATTGTTTCCTGCTGTCTAGAAGAAAACCCACAGATTTGGACGTTAGCTAGACAATCTTGAGATATCTTTCAACACTTTTATTTTCAAAATCAGATCAGACTGACTAAGCTGAGGACAGAGGGAGATGACCGTAAATGGGCCAAACAACTGCAGGAGAAAAAGCCCAGTGATTAAAAGCAGCCAGTCCCAAGGGGAGTTGCTAGCAGGGCGCTGCAGGGGTCAGCACTGGGTTTAGTCCTGTTTAATATTTTTATTACCAATCCGAAGGGGTGGGGGGGGGTGGCATAAAAATGAAATCTGCAGATGGCTACTCATTATGGAGGGTTTGCAGACTCCAGGAAGAGCAGGGATGAAATTCGGAGGTTCGTTTGGAAAGGTGGTCAGAAAAGGACAAAGAAGGCTGGAAAGCAGGGAAATGGGTGAATCCGAGGGCAGTAACTCCAGGGCCGTAGGGGAAGGGCATCTCCGGCTGCAGCATTTCCGAGAGCATTCTGGCAGCGGTCATTAACACAGGCAAGTTTTTGCCCCTGCTCACTGGGGAACGTGTACGTCATTTTAGGTGTTTGGACCGTCTCGGTAAAGTTCTGTAAGATTGTCTTTAGATTGTTGAATTTTGTTATAAAAAGACAAAGGGATTTCAAGTTAGGATCTCTTCCTTTATACTTGCAGGTGCCCCTGCTGCGGGGTGATTTAAGGCATAGGGGTGACTGAAAAGACCAGTGTGCAACCGGTTCCATGCAGTTCTGTGATGGGCACAGCAGCCCCTGGCCGCAGAGCCCGCCACTGGGCAGCTTGGCTCCTCCGGCGCACGGCTAGCACACAGCCTTCCTTCGGGAAGAAGCCTGCCCCCAGCGTGACCTCCCCCTTCCCAGAGGTCCACCACTGGTTTGTCTCTGCACGTTCTGCAAGTATCTTCTCAGTTCTCCTGATGGATTCAACCAGAGAAGTCATCCTCAACTGAGCGGCTCTCCCCTTCGCTCCAAATCCCTGCAGAAGCTCCAGGACCACGTTCAAACAGGTGCTGATGTTTGACCGTGTCCACCTGCCCTCTGGTCTCAGCCCAACCTGGCAGCCTCACCTTTTCCTCACCTTCCCGAGGCCCCCTCAGGAAGTGTCTCCCAGGCACCCGGTCGTGTGGCCTTCTCCAGTGCAGCACGCCTGGGCCTCATGCTGTTCCCCCACCTCACCCACCCTGGTGTTCATGCCTCTGGGTGTTCCCCCATCCTCCATCACTTTCTTATTTGGAAACAATATCAAGTTGTTCTCTTTAAGGCCCCATCCAGATGGCATCTCTTCTGTGAAGGCTTCCCAGAACCGCTATGCTCCGTCCCATTTCTTCTGGGTTTCTGCAATCTTAACTCCCAACATGCTGCCTCTCTGTCCTCATCTCTACAGGGAGAGCTCCTGAGGTCAGACCCGTGCCCCACTCAAGGTCTTGGCACAGAAGTCAATCAGTGTTTTCTGAGGGGTGTTGCTGAACTTGTTAAATTCATGAGTAGAAGTTGTTCTTGCTAGAGGAAGGAAAGAAATCTCTGGGAATCCAAGGATCGCCCAGGAAAGGGGCAGATCTAAGGGCTGCAGAGAGAAGGGAGCCTGGTCTATCCACTAGGACCCCCTGCTGGAGAGAGAAAGCGAGCGCAAGTAGCTTTGAAAGAAACTGTGGAACTGGGAGCCCTTTGCCCATGGAAAGTGGGTCTGTGTCAGCTGCAGAGAATGTGGGAAGTGCAACACCAAAATGCATTTCACAGTGGGAGCCGTCTGCCGGCCCAGCGCGACGGAACTAAATGATCTCCCTGCCCCAGACAAAGTGGCCTTCTCCATGAGGGTTAGAACCGGTGGTGGTGCAAAAACAAAGGCAAGCGGCCGCTGCCACCAAACACCTGGCCAGGGGGTGGCTCCCAACCCGTCCTTATTCACCTGCAGACCCTCCAAAGCCAGGGTTGCTCAACGAGGGATGGGCATTTCAGACCAAAGGCCCTTGGTGCCAAAGTCATCATTAGAGGAAGAAAACGATTTATATCCACAGTGACGATGAAAGGGACCAATTTCCCGTCCACACCTCTAACGTTTGCCAGCAGCTGGCTGAGTGAACTTGGTGGTGCGGGGTGGGGCGGGCAATGTGTCTCAGTTTCCCTCTTTATTAACTTAAGAGGGATGTGCCCTCACCTCCAAGATTCATTTTTGTGAGAGAAGATTGCATTTCTATCCCGGCATGTGTGACCGCGGGGGCCGGAAGGGACCTGCAATCAGGTGCACTTAGGGTCACAGCCGTAAGGATTCACAAGCTATGGGATAAAAAGGACAAGAGGAAGGAAAGCAGCCCAGGAAATCCAATAACTACCTAGGAAAGGGGTACTTCTGAGGGCCGGAGAGCGACCAGCACCCGATATTACTAAGGGCTCTGGGTGCCGAGTACTCGTGAGGAACACAGCGGTGCAAAGCGCACCCTCGCCTGCATGAGGCTTAGGGTCCGGAGGGCAGACATTCAGCAAACCTTGCCAGGAGCAATTGTAAAATTGTGCCTGTAAGTGCTGTGAAGAGGCGGAGTTATGGGCGTGGCTAGCGGGAGACTTGATTCAGTTTGGGAGGCTTACTGAGAAAGTGGCCAGTTCCGAGTGGATTAACTCCGCGAGGAAGGGAAGGGTGATCATTCCAAGCTGTTGGAACAGCGTGGGCAAAAACGAGCCTTCTGCCACTGCAGGATGTCAGGTCTTATTATTCATTGAATCCATATTGTCTGGGTCAGACATTTCCCACCACACGTCTAGAGCATAAGACCACGGCTGCTCTCCGCTATGGACGTGGGTGCAAGGTAGGGCTTCTTTCTGAGGGGATGGCAGGCTTCCCCCTCCGCAGGGGATTTTCCACCAATGGCAGGTCAGGCGTTTCACTCAGCTGTCTAGCTAATCGGAACGAGGTCAAGATGTCCTGACACAGCTCTTGGGTCACAGACAGGAGGAAGCGTGGTTCTTGCTTTAAGGAAGGGATTTTACACCATCTGTATCCGTCAGCTAGTGGCACTCTGAGGCTGACAAACAAGCCAGCCCACCCCTCGGTGGGTTGCCGCACGAGCATTTGCGTTCATGCTAGTGCTCTGCGGTTTTTCTCAGTTCAGCTGACCTAGAATGGGCTTGCCTGGGAGGCACTGCTTCAGGCTGTGGGTCAGCCTGGCAGGGCCCCTGGCTTCCAGTTTGGTTTGCATCCGTCCCCTGTATCGTTCCAAGATCCAAGCTGAAGGGGCAGTGCCCCCCAAGGCATGTCTTCTCACGGGCAGATCACTGGAGGCAAAAGCAAGCCCTGCAGGCACACCAGGCCTCTCTCCCTGTTGTGTCTGCCGCCATTCCAGGGGTCAAAGAAAGTCACACGGCCACAATCTACATCAATAGGACAGGAATGTATATTCTACCCACGGTGGGAAGGGGTAGGAAATGAGTATTTGCTGAACAATAATCCAAATTATCACACCATCCTTAAGACCAGCATGTGGTTATTTTAGGATCAGAAACCAGTGTTCTGGAAACTCGCTATTTGTATTATCTGCTATTATTTCCTTTTTTTTCTCCCTTAGTATTTAGTTAAGTTCTTTTTGAAAATGTCAGATTGTCTCAGCTGTGCTATGAAAAACCAGGGGAAATGATTTTGTCCACCCCTGAGGCTGAGTTTTAAATGGAAACTGGCGTGCCCCAGGGTGAGAAAATCAAGTGGGAGAAAACTCAGGAGAACAGTGTCTAAGAATTCTTGGTCAGCAGCCCCTCCCACTTCTGGGACTCCCCTTCCAGCATCCTCCTCTGCTCACTCCCTGGAGGGCTCGGGGTCTGACTTCCTACCAGAACCGGGCATTGCAGCGGGCATAATATGTCAGGCTAAGCATAGTAGACCAATATGCTATCCATCCTGTGTCCAGCTGACTTGCCATCACCAAGACAAGCCCCTGTATGTATTGCCACTTGTACTAATCATCAAGGCAGGGCTCTACACACCAGGTTTCAGGCATGTCTTCATGTCCAGCCTTTACCAATGCCCTGATTTTAGAGAGCGAAACTTGGACAAGTTACCAACACTCCCCTGCTGTTCCTGAGAGGATGCTGGAGGTGAACGGGAGCACTGTGGGGAAGTTCCTATGGCCGGGATCCTCACTGAACTTAAACCACCTGATGATGTAACTGGCCTGTTGCTAGGCTATGGCTTCCACACCTTCAGGCAATAAGCTATTATTACGCTATATAGAGAGCTCGGCCCAGTGGTCTGGGCAGAGGCAGAGATGCTAGTGCTTGACCTACCACTGGGAGAACAAGCCGGGTAATAAACCCTTTCACCCCAAAGAACGTTCTGCTGTCATTTTCTTTGGTCGCAATGAATCCATAGTGAACTTGCCCAGGCTGAAACCCATTGGCAAGACAATTGGCATAGTTGGCAGGATTCACTGTTGACCAAGGAAAAAGACAGGCTGCCCTTATGGGAGGGGTGCTTCAGCAGGCTGCCCCTGTGAATGGGGAGACAGTGGATTGTGGTCTGAGGTGGCTTGCCTTCTAGAGTACTGGGCCCCACCCCAGGACTGGAGGCAAGTGGAGGTAACACCTAAGGTAGTACGGATAGCCCTTGGTATAGTAAGGTCTTTTGGGAGACAGAGTGCCCATGAGGCAGCGGGGTCTGTGGGTTGGCTGCTTCTCACAGTATTAAAAAAGTCATACCCCCTATGCATGCTGCTGTCCCCTCTATTGCAGGCCTGATGGATACCCTCAGCCATGAACTAGGAACATGACATTATGTGGTAGATCTTGCTAAGGCCTTCTTTTCCATTGACATTGAGCAGGAAAGTCAGGAACAGTTGGCCTTCATGTGGGAAGGATGGCAATGGACTTTCACCATCCTCCCACAGGGACACCTCCACAGCCCCACCATCTGTCATGGACTTGTAGCCTAGTACTTGGCTACATGGAAGAAACTGCCAAGGTGCAGCTGTACCATTATATTTATGATGTCATGCTCACGTCCAATTCTCTTTCAGATCTACAAGGTTCAGCACGTAGACTGCTGCAACATTTACAGGAGAAAGGATGGGCTGTGAACAGCACCAAGGTTCAGGGACCTGGTTTATCTGTCAAATTCTTGGGGGTCTTCTGGTCGGGTAAGACCAAAGTGATACCAGAAGCAATTATAGGTAAAGTCAAGGCCTTTCCTACCCCCACAACTGTAGCATTGCTACAGGAGGTTCTGGGTCTTCTAGGCTTCTGGAGAGTGTTTATCCCACACTTGGCACAAATTCTGAAGCCCTTATACCAGTTGGTATGAAAGGGTGTCAGGTGGGACTGGGATGAGACATGTGCATCTGCCTTTACTACAGCAAAACAGGCAGTCAGGGCCGTGCAGGCCTTGAGTGTGATAGACCCATCAAGGCCCTGTGAGCTGGATGTTAATGTGACTGAAGATGGTTATGGCTGGGGTCTCTGGCAGCGGCTTGAATGAACTTGCCAACTTATTGGATTCTGGTCACAACTCTGGAAAGGGGCAGAGGTACGATACACTTTGATAGAAAAACAACTGGCTGCCGTGTATCACACCTTGCTGGCTACAGAACCATCACTGGAATGGCCCCGATAAAGGTAATAACCACCTATCCCATCTTGGGGTAGGTACGAGACTGGACCCAAAAGCCAAGGAGTGGCGTGGCACAAACACCTGCACTGGCCAAGTGGGTGCTTACCTACAGCAGCGTAGTGCCCTCTCTAGCAGTCCCTTGAGTGAAGAACTCCAACGTGTGTTAGGGCTGGTGACATAAACTAGTGAAAAGCAGGAAGAACTTGCTTTTGAACCATTAGTAGCAGAGAGTCCCTATGGGGAGGAAAGAGTCCCTATACCCAAAGACACATGGTTCACAGATGGCTCCAGTCATGGGCAGCCCCCAGAATGGAGGGCCATAGCTTTCCATCCTAAGACTGAGACAATATGGATGGAAGATGGTGAGGGGAAGAGCAGCCAGTGGGCAGAGTTGTGGGCTGTGTGGCTTGTGATCAGCCAGGAGCCCTCCCCTATAGTTGTCTGCACTGACAGCTGGGCTGTCTATTGGGGCTTGACCCTGTGGCTACCAACCTGGTACCATGCCAACTGGCTGGTTGGTCACTGACCCCTTTGGGGGCAAGAATTGTGGAAAGACTTATGGGCCTGTGGTCAGACTGAAATAATTACAGTATACCGTGTGACAGGTCATTAGTCACTGGCATCCCCAGGAAATGATGAGGCAGATAAATTGGCCCAGATACATTGGTTAGAAGGAAAGCCTGCCTCTGATGTAGCCCAGTGGTTACATCAGTGTTTGTTGCATGTGGGGCAAAAGACAATGTGGGCTGTAGCCCATCGGTGGGGCTTGCCTTTGACCTTTGAAGAAGTTAGAAGAGCCCGGCAGAGTGTGTCGTGTGCTCCAAAAGGGACTTATACTGAGTTCCACAGCAACATGGGACAATAGCTAAGGGGCCTATACCGTTCGTCAAGTGGTAGATAGACTATATTGGGCCTCTACCTGTGTCAGAAGGATATCGGTATGCCATGACTTGTGTGGACACAGCTACTGGACTTCTGGTTGCTTTTCCTACCTGTAGTGCAGACCAGCAGATGACCAAAAGAGGCCTGGAGTATCTCTTTGCTGCCTATGGCCAACCACAGGTAATTGAGAGTGATCAGGGCACCCATTTTACTGGACATACAGTGCAAGAATGGGTGCGACAGCTGGGAATCAAATGGAAGTTTCATGTGCCATACAATCCTACCGCAGCAGGCATGATAGAGAGGCACAATGGCTTGTTAAAATCCAGACTAAAGTCAGATACCAATAGTCTGTGGGGATGGTCAGTCTGCTTATTGACAGTGCTATGGCGTTTGAATGAGAGACCCCGAAAGGGAGCCCTGAGCCCCGTAGACATGTTAACACATATGGCTGCCTCCCCTATACAACTGCAAGTACAAATCAAGGAAGAATCACTGAAGCTGAGGTTCAGCCACCAGAATAACATCTTGCTGCCAGCACCAACTGCATTGCACCCTGGAGACTCCATTGAGTGGATATGGCCTTGGATATATTTCGACACATGGACCAACAATGGCTGGCTCTCCTGGCACCTTGGGGACAAGGCCTGGAAGGTGGCCTCCTGTGTATTCCTGGAATAACAGCTGAGTGGCCCCCAAAGGTCACAGTAGTATATCCTGAACGGCCAGAAGGTAGGAGCATCTTACCAGGGAGTTTTGTTTTATCATTATGGCCAGTGCATGCACCTCCAGTAGCACTATATATAGACCCTTCAGTAACCCCCATGGGGAAAGGAGCAAAAGTATGGTATACTAGACCTGGAGGGGACCCCCTTCCTGCTACAGTCCTATCACAGGACCACTCTCTTGCATGCATCCTACCTGATGGACAAGACTTGCCTATGTTGGTGGCATTAAAACATGTGTCTTATCGCCCCTAAAGTCTTTGTGGATTGGGAACTTCCTCCGGCTTGAGGATTATTATAATTTTTTGTTATTAGGAACCTCCTCTGGCTTGAGGATTATTGTAAATTTTGTTACCTGTGTCAAAATCTTGTTGTATCTTAATTTTTGTTATTATCTCTAAGTTGTTGTTATCCTCTGTTGCTCTTGTGGAATCTGGTTACAGTGCTTCAGCTTTCTCACACAGGCACCATGGTGGAAGATTGAAAGCATGTAGATTGTAAGGCAAGAATCCTGGAGGTGTGGAGTGTGGGGAAGTTGGGATTCCTGTGGCCAGGATCCTCACTGAATTTAAACCACCTGATGATGTAACTGGCCTGTTGCTAGGCTACCACTTCCACACCTTTAGGCAATAAGCTATTATTGTGCTATATAGAGAGCTCGGCCCAGTGCTCTGTGTGGAGGCAGAGACACTAGTGCTCGACCTACCACCGGGAGAACAAGTCGGGTAATAAACCCTTTCACCCCACAGAACATTTGCTGTCATTTTCTTTGGTCACACTGAATCCATAGCAAACTTGCCCAGGGCTGAAACCCATTGGCAAAACAAGCAGCCACTAAAAATCAAAACCCTGGTCATCCTCTGCATCACAGAGGGTATCTGGACCCTCCCCCTATCCTTCCTTACACCCAGTGGTTCCAATTTGCAAGACTGCTCCTCAAACTTAATAGGCTGAGGAATTATTTGGGAGGTCTTGTCAAAATGTTGATTCTCATTCCGTGAGCCTGGGGTGGGCCTGAGATTCTACATTTCCAACAAGTTCCCAGGTAACGCTGGTATTGCTGGTGCGCCAGTCACGCTTTTGAGTAGCAAGGGACATGGAAACCAAGTTCTGTCCTTCTAGGAAATTTACCTACAGAGGGAATGAAATTGCCATTTTAGGCACATCAAGACGTTGAAGAATGGAGTGACATTTGTCAGGCTTTAGCCGGGATCAGGACTGGCTTCATATAGATTCAAGTCAAATCGGGAGCAGAAGGGAAGAGTTATACAGAAGCTGATTTATGCTCAATATGCAAAAGGGCTTATAACCAGGCTTGGGGCCTTCCTTTTTCCTCTTCTGCAGACAAATTCAGGTTTTCAGGAATAAAGAGTGTATGTTAAAATCCTGAGCGTGGGGGGGTACTCTTCACTGATCTTCGTTTGCCAGGGACAGAAAACAAACTTGATGCAGGTTAACCAGAAAAAGGATTCCTTACCTTACACATCCACCATCAGGAGGGACAGGAAGAGCTGATCTGGAGACAACTGGAACTAATGACTCAAAACTTTTTTCTCTTTCTTCTCTTACCTCTGCTTCTGTTATGTGTTGATTCCATTTTCACACCCTGCAGTGACTAGACTCAGCTCTGGACTATCATTCTTTGAGCCTGGAAAAGGGTGAAATATTCTTTGACATACCATATCCAGTTAAAAAACACCGGAGGGAGGACTCTGCTTGGACCATCTGGGGCTGCGTGTCCCTCCCTGGGACCTATTGCTATGGGTGGAAAAGGCAGGTGTGCTCTGTGGTGAGCAGAACCCACTGGAGCCATGTGGCTGGTGCCAATGGAAGGCGGTTACGAGAACGAGCAGGAAAGAGGAAGGGAAAAGAAAAGCAGCAGATGACCACTGGACCTGACATTCAGAGCTTTCCCCAGTCTGGCCCACGGTACGTTCACAGCATTACTGCTCATTGAAGCTTCACACCGCCTTCACTTCAGCCAGATTGTAGCTGCTTTTTGCTTTTGTCTCCCTTGCTGGCACGTCCTTTTCTTCCTTCTCAGCTGATCTAAATTCTCTGCATTCTTAGTTTAAATCCAGCCTCCTCCAGAAAGTCCGTCTTCTGTATTCTTTCTTTTCTCTGAGAGACAATCTCCTGTGTTTACATTCAGTGTTGTGTTGGCAAATGTTTAAAAACGGCTTTCCTGATAAACAGAGAAGCAGAAAGAACCCCAATTTTCTGCTTGCCAATTTCCATGGTGTAAATACTCCCACCACGGTTGATTTCATACTACCAGCAAAACATCACTGAATTCAGAGTTGGAAAGAGGTGAGGCATGTGGTGCTGTTGTGTAGAATTCCCACCATACCAATACAACAGATTTAAATAACCTCAAGAGCATATACACTGCTAAAATGTAATAAAGTATGGATTTTGAGTATTTATTAACTTTGTTTTTAATATAATTTATTTAATTCTAAGTCCATGCAATTTACTTTTTAATGTTGACTGTGTTTAACAATCAGCTCACAAAAGTTTTGAGAAATTAACAGCTATAGTTTTTAGTTTTCTAGAATTTCATTTAAATAGAATGATGTCAATCTTTTGTACCTGGCTTCTTTCACTAAGCACAATGCTTTTGCAATTCATTCAGTTTGTTGCTTTTTGTTGATGAAGGGTAGTCCATCATATGAACAATACCACAAAGTGTTATCCACTCATAATTTTGGTTTGTGTCTAGATTTTGACGCTTGTGCATAAAGCTGTTATGAACGTTTGTGTATGGGTCTTTGTGTGGACATGAATTTTCAGTTGTCTTGGATAAATGTCTAGGACATTATGTGTTGTACGGTAATTAAGTGTATGTTTAACTTTAAAAGAAAATACTGAAATATTTTCCTAAGAGGGCTTACTATTTTTTATTCCTACCAGAAATGTAAGAGAGTTCTATTTGCTCCATGTGCCCTTGAACACTTAAATATGGCCAGTCTTTCTAATTTTAGCTATTCTAGTGGGTAATAGTGATCTCTTACTCTAATTTCAATATGCATTTATCTAACAAATAGTGACATTAAGCACCTTTTCATATGCTTATCTCCATCCATCTATTTTTGGTGGAGTGTCCATTCAAATCTTTTTTTTTTTATTATTAATTGGGTTGTTTGTCTTTCTATTGAGTTGTCTTATTGTTGAATTTTAAGAGTTATTTATGTATTCTGGATGCAAACTATTTATCAGATGTATGTTTTGAAAATATGTTGTCCCAGTCTGTGGCTCTCACTTTCTTAATGGCATTTTTTTGAGGAGCAAAGGTTTTCATTTTAATGCAGTCTTGCTTATCAACTTTTTCTTCCTTTATGGTTTTTTCCTTTTGTGTTCTAAGAAATCTTTGACTAACACAAATCACAGATATTTTCTCCCACATAACTAAGATTATTTTTTATCTCTTATATTTATGCCTATGAGACATTTCTGTTTGATTCTGTGTAGGGTATGAAATAAGGTTTGACCTTCATTTTTTTGCATATGAATATCCAGTTTTTCCAACACTATATGTTTTTTAAAGACCTTTTTTAGAGTAGTTTTAGTTTTAGTAGTAATTTGTTAGAACCTGTTGTAGGTTCACAGCAAAACTGAGAGGCAGGTTCAAAGGTTTTCCATACACCCCTTGCCCCACACAAGCCTACTCTCCCCAGTTACCAACATTTCCCACGGATGGTGGTATACCTAGGTTACCATGGATGAACTTACACTGACACAACAAAATCACGCCGAGTCCATAGTTTACATTAGGGTTCATTCTTGGTGGTGTATATTCTTTGTGTTTAGACAAACGTGTAGTGACACAGACCCATCCTTACAGTATCGGGTGGAGTATTTTCACTACCCCCAAAATTCTCTGCTCTGTCTAGTCATCTTTCCCCCCAACCGCAACTTCTGATTTTCTACTGTCTTCTCCAGTGTCTAATCTGCTTTTAATCTCGTCTAGTTATTTTTTATTTAGATATTTTATGTCTCATGTCTAGAAGTTACATTTGCGTTTGTTCCTGAGGACCTACGCTTGCTAGTTAGACCCTTAGATAATCTGACTGCTCATGAATAAGGCCATGCAATTTCTTGGCATAACCAAAAAGGAGAGTCACTGCTCTGAGTTTAAGGATGCTCACCGGTGAAGCCAGAGGGAGGAGTTATCCCATCAACCACCTGTGTAGGGATTTCCTGGGGCAGCAAACGGGGAGGAGGCGGCTGTGGCCACGGGGCTCCTCCCCCAAGCTCATAACCTCACCGCTTTGGAAGCTGGGTTTAGTTATGAGTCAGAGGGAGGCTTAGCTTTCCCTTTACCCTCAGAGGGAGTGGCAAAGAATGTTTTTAGGTGTTACAGACCCAGACCACACGTTGCAAGAAACTGTGGCTATTCCTGGAACATGCCGAGGTGATGGTCTAGAGGATGTCATTCCTGCCCACGAGACCCCCAAGGCCTCAGCAGCCACGGCACCGACTCCAGAAGGATCTGCGCGCGCTCCGCTTCAGCTGCGCGTCCATACCCTCCGCAGGGTGGAGAATTCTGCCCCAGGTCTTGAGAAGCTTGAGCACCTCAGCTCCCTCAGGCTGGCCCTGTGCTGAGGATGGATCGTCAGGGTTTCAGAGAACAGGGAACTACCAGCAGCAGACCTAGCAAACAGTACCGCAGAAAGAGTAATCACGGGACCATCCTGCAGCCAACCCCAGGACAGGTAAAAGAGCCAGGCAGGCTGCGGCTTCTTGTCTTGAAACAGCTACGGAGAGTGTGTCCTTCCAAGTCTAAACTTATCCTGTAGCTTGCGAGGCAGGAGACAGAGCTGTAAAGAGCAACAGGCTATCCGGCCAGGGCTAGAGACACAGCCAAGTCGGTGATCACGTAGCAAACAAGAAAGGAAGGTGCGTCACATGTTCTTCAGGTTCTGTGAGCAGGGTTATGGCCACCGCTACTCAGGTCACAAGGACCAAAACTCTGGGTAATGTCCGCAGAGGAGGAATCTCCGTCAGTGCCTCGTGAGCTCTGTTTCGGTTTAGCTCAGGGCTTTCTAACCTCAACACTTTGACCTTGTGGGCTTAGACAATTCCTACTGTGGGAGCTGCTGTGTGCGTTGTAGAAAGTTGAGTGCATCCCACGCTTCTATCCACAGGTGCCAGTACACTTTAACCCCCTGCTCCCAAGGAGGGACCATCAAAAGTGTATCTAGGCATTGCCAAATGTCTCCCATGTTGTCAGGTAGCCCTCGGCTGAGAACCACTGATCTAGATTAAGCCTCAGAAGAAGTGATGGCACCTGCACTGACATTTCCTGAGGCTAGAGCTTTGTGTGAAATCCAAGGACCTCTGCTAAAAATCCGGCACTTGTGTTGGTTTACTTACAGCTATGAAGCCAGCGATCCATTATTTATATAAAAACTTGCCCCAAGCATTTAACAGAGGCCAACAGTGTAGCGGTTAATGACACATTCTCTGGAGCAAGAATCCCAGCTGCTCAGACCCCAGCTTTGCTGTTTATTATTGTCTGACATTGGGGTAGGGAACTGCATCTCTTTGTGCCTCAGTTTCTCTATCTGCAAATTGTGGGACTACCACACAGGGGATCTGAGGACATACATTCGTTATTGTATGTCAAGTACTCAGCACAGTGCTTGGCACATGGTGAGCCTCAGAGATGATCTATTCTAGCACTTCTCGGCTGGAGCCTGTGACAGTGTTCTAAATGTTCAGGACATCCATTGCACTAAAACTGCTTTTTCCATTTTTTTATATGTACCTGAAATACTAACTTAAGTATCTTACCTCTTAAAATAAACTGCTTGAAAGTCTCCAATGAAATATTAGTACACATGGCCCTTGGTAGGGTCCGATGGGCCAGCTCCTGACTCAGAACCTCAGGTCATCACTTACCTAGCACAGTGGCTTTGGCTTTTCCAGAGCTTTCAACTCTCTTTATTTTTAGTCACCATGTTTCCTAGTTTGTGCCTATAACACACTATTACACAAAGACAAGAGATATGAGGAACATCGGTAAGGAAACAGAAATTAAGAGGCGGCATATAAATACTAATTAATACTGCAAATGCGTCAGGAGATGATCTTCATAACTTCCCAAGTTTAATTTTTCTGACCCAAATCCTAACTTACATATGCAAATAAATCCAGAATTTCTAAAGTCAGATTCCAAAAGATACTATCATAATTATAGTGCGTTTGGTTTATCATTTACTAGGAATAAAGAGACTACTTACCCATATATTTGCCACTAAGTGCTGAGGAATGGCCTGACGTCCAAGCAGGGGGACCTTGTGATTGCTTCCTCACGCTCCTCTGACTTTTGTGAGTGATCCGAGTGGCATCTGGCTGTCCCACCCCGTCCTGGCAGCCTGGGGCTTCGGGGGAATCTCACCCGCCAAACCCTCAGTGACTCAGTGCAAGTGCATCCCCTGGACTCCAGTTTTCAGAGGTGGGCACATGACCAAATTTTAGTGTAGGAGGCAGGAGAAGATGGTTGCTGGTGTTTTTTTTAGGGGGAAACACACACTCTCTCTTCCTGGAAGTGGAAGAAAGCATGGAGCCCAGGAGTTGTTTGCAGTTATCTATCAACAACCAGGCACAGCCGATATATACGGTGAGGGCTTAAGACAAGATAAGGCAAAGCAGGGCAATGAAAACTGAAAAGATCCTGATGACATACTTAGTCGTGAATGACTGAATTATTTTCTCTTAATATCAGAGACAAGGCAAGGATGTCCACTCTCACCACGTCTGTCGACATTGTACCGGAGGTTCCAGTCAGTGCAATAAGGTGAGAGAAACAAAAGGCACCCAAATTTCAAATGAAGAATAAAACCGTCTTTATTTGCAGGTGACATGACTGTATAGAAAACCCAATGGAATCTACAAAAAGTTTCTAGAACTAGTGAGTTCAGCAAGTTTACAGGATGTAAGATCAATATAAAAAATCGGTTGTATCTCTATATACTAAAAAAAAATAGAAATAAATGTTTTGTAAATGTATTATTTTAATACCATCAAAAATAAGAAATAGTTCCAGATAAATACGACGAAAGATGTATGAGACCTGTATGCTGTAAAACATTGCTGAAAGAAATAGATATACCTTGTTCATGTTTCAGAAAACACAATATTGTAGCAATATCAATTTTCCCCAAATTGATTTATACATTTGACACAATCAGAATCCCAAAAGATTTTTTTTTTTTGAGCTTGGTGAACTGATTCTAAAGTTCACATGGAAATGCAAAGAACGTAAAATGGACAAATCAACTTGAAAAAGGAGAAGAAAGTTGGACAGCTAACACTACCTGATTTCAGGACTTTCAAAGCTATAGTAATCAAGACTATGTAGTATTGACATTTAAAGAGATGAATAGGTCAAAGGAATGAGATAGGGAACACAGAAATCGTTTACATGTACATGGATTACTAAGTTTTAACAAGATTGCAAAGGTGTTTCAGTAGAGAGCAGTCTTTTCAAGAAACAGTGCGAAACCAATTGGATATAAGTGTGAAAAAAAGAGAAACAATCCAAAGTTTGATCCATACTTCACACCACGTTAAAAAATTAACTCAAAATGAATCACAGGCCTACAATTAATATTCACAGCAGCTTTATGTGTGGAAACAACACCAATGTCCACCAAAGGGGAATGGATAAACAAATTGGGAATGTTGATACAATGTAATTCTAGTTAGCAATACAAATGAATGAATGATTTATTTTTATTATTAATATATGCAATAATGTGATCAAATCTCAAAAAAATAATGCTGAGTGAAAGAAGCCAGACCAAAGACAAAACATAGATAATGTATGCTCCATTTACATAAAATCTAGAAAATGAGAAGTGAACCTATAGGGACAGAAGAGAGATCAGCTGCTCCCTCAGGACTGGGTGTGGTACAGGGAGGGGAACCCAGGAGGGGCGGGAGAGCAGATACAGGAAAGCTGTAGGCAGTGGATATATTCACTGTCATGATCGTGATAAGGATTCATGGGCGTACGCTTATGCCAAAATTCACCAAGGTTTACACTTTAAATGTATGTGATCTTGTTGTATGTCAATTATAGATCCATTTTAACAATAAACAGAACATCTTCATTTCTTATTTCATGTATGTTTTGCAAACCAATATGCTATTTAAACATTTCTTAACAAAGGAACTTTCTCTTGCATCATTGTTTTAATTAAATTAAGCAGGATGCGTCATTATAAACCGACCAGTTGAAATTTGTTGTTATTCTATATATAATGATTATTAGGAGTAATGTTAAAATGAACTTTATAATAGATCCTACAATAATATATCCATCCAGAAATGTTCAAAAAAATCATTTCTTTTTAAATATATAATGCAAGATGAATAATTTTTTTTCATTCCTAAAAGGAGAGATATTGAATGATTGTCTATTAACTCTGAAAAGGTAAGTCAAAAAGTAGAGGGATGCAGATTCGGTTTATCTCCTTTACTTAAGAGGTTCTGACAGGTAAAGTGACTGCACAGAGAGACCCATGTCTCAGCTCCCTCCTGGAGTGGGGAGTAGAGGAACCATAAAAGTGAAGGCACCTGGTCAAGTGTGCTCTGCTGAACTGTTTTCTCATCTGTTGATTGCAGACAAAGAGGCCAGAAGAAGAATCAGATTCTTTGTACAGGTAAAACAGCTGAAGCTGGAAGATAGGCAGCTTTTCTTCATTTTAGGAGTCGTGCCCGTGATGACTCTGTATTACTTCCCTCTTGCTGCTGTAACAAATTGCCACAAGCTTCAAAGCTGGAATGACACGTGTTTTGTCTTACAATCTAAAATGGGTCGGCAGGGCTACAATCCCAGGAGGGACTCTGGAACTTGTAGTTGCTGTTTCTTTAGCTTTGTACCTATGAGATGCTGCCTGAGTTCTCTGGCTCCCGTCCCTGCCTCACTCCAACCTCTGCATCCTTTCTGGTCACATCTTCTCTCACCCTGGCCCTCGTGCCTCTCTTTTGAAGGACCCTGTAACTACACTGGGCGCACCCAGGGTGTCCGGGCTAATCTCCCCATCTCAAGGTCCTTAATTAAGTCACATCTGCAAAGTTCCTTTTGCCATTAAAAATAACACGTTCACAGGTTTGGCATTGGGACCTGGACCTCTTTGGGGACCTCACTCTCCACTTGGGCACTTTGATATAACCTCTCTACCAGGGTTTTTGCTGTTTTGTTTTTTTATTTTCTATTGCCTTCTCTGAGAAGTCCATATTTTCCTCTAGTTCCAGTAAAAATTAATCTTAAGCTGTCTATTTATCTGCTTTTCTGTATATCTTTTTCCAAACTAAATTCCTCATATTTTTTTCTCTGTTGTTTTTCCATTGTTCCTCTTGCCCTCTTCGGTCAAAATACCTGATTTCCTTAATTTTCTGTGAATTCTGTGCGATCTTAAGTTTTTTCCCGAAGGAGACAGAGAGGCCTCCTCCTTGCACAGGGTGGCCTGGGGTCACGACGAGCCAGACAGACACAGGTTCCAGTCCAGTCTCAGCTACAGACCAGCTGTGTGGCCTTAGCAGATAGTGGCCCTTGCTGACCTGTGTCCCCCTCTGTGAAATGCAAGGTATAATACCCAGCTCCATAGGCCTTAAATGTGATGATGTACATACGATGTGATGAACCGAGTGACTTGCTCAGAGAAAGCCCTGAACACCTTAGTTCCCTTCTTCCCTTTTCTCTTGTGCAATAGAAAGCACAGGAGGTGATTCAGCACAGGGTCCAAACCCAGGACATACCCCCAAACGAGCCGTCTCACATGGCAGGCAGCCAGCTATAGCTCTGGAGTAATTCTCATGAGCCCCCCCGCAAGAGTCATCTAGCTGGTGGCTACATGTGGTAGAGAACAGAGGCAAAGCCCACCTTCCGGATTCAAACCCCAGGGCTGCCATTACGAGCAGCTATGTGGCCCTATGCAGGTCAGTTAACCTCTCTGTGCCTCAGTTTACACATCTGTTACATGAGAGTTCTGAACTTACCCATCTCACGGTGCCAAATTTGTAAAGTACTTAAAATAAGGCCTGCCGCAAAGTCAGTGCTTCAGATTTATCTAGTAAATATTTAATGAGAACTCCTCCAGGCCAGGCTGATTTTGAGGAATACTGTGAACAGATGCTGCCCCAGCTTCTAGAAGGCTCAGCCAAGCTCTGGGGAAAAAAAGAGTCCCCCGAGGGAGGAATGTTTCCAAGGAGTTCGGTGTGTAGGGGAGTGAATATCAGCCTGGGCTGCACTGAGGGCCTCCCTGAAGAAGTGACTTTGTTAAAACCTGGACGTGCTAATGGTAGAGCGCCGAGGCGCCTTTTTAGCCTAGCATTGGCGTTTTTCTGCTTGGTTCTGTTTAGGGCTTTCCTGGTGCTGGAGAGCAGGGAAGGACCCCGGGGCTGCCTGATACTCAGTCAAGAGAAAGGGAGAGCCTCGGGGTTGCTGCCAGGCGTGTTTTGATCTGACCAGAGGATGCCTGAGGCCACGGGGCACTGGGCTCCAGGCAGGAGCATTTGTGGGCCTCTCTCTACCAGCAGGCCGACCAGGGCCCTGCGAAACAGGAGGGAGGAAAGGGATCTAACAAAGAAAGATGCCATACTCAGCTGTGTCCACTGGGTGGCGCATTCAGCCCAGGGGACCTTTGGAGACGGTGAAGTCCTAGACCTCTGCCTCGGAGAAGAGGCAAGCCGGGACTCGGCGAGACTCGCCCATCAGAACCCTTTCTGCAGGTAATGTCATCAGACTTCTCAGATTTGTAGGTTGGCCCAAGACCTAGTCTGGCAAGAGAAAGTCTTCTATGGGCGTAACAGATTTTAAAGTTTTAGAGCCAGAAAGGGGCCACAGGAGACCAGTGAGTCGGCCCCTCTTCACTACAGATTTAGAAGAGCAGAGAGGTGAGGACAGTTGGCTAAGGGCGCAAGGCCGGGCTGTCACCCGGGCACAGAGCCCGCGCGCCTCCTGACGTCCTGGTCACGGCTTCTTCACTTCTTCACTCAGCCGCCTGCCCTCTGCGTCACCCCCACCCCTCCTCTCTGCTCCCATATTCCCTCCCCAAAGATGCTGTCCTCGACCCCCAGTGCCAAAGGGCCACCCCCTACCCACTATCAACAGGTCTCCCTTGTCCTTAATTGTTCTTCAGAGCCTGTGCGTCTACTTGATGCCTACTGCATATGTGTAGGTGTGCATGCAGGCACACACATGCACACACACACACCCCCCGCACACATTTTGTTTGCTTATTATTTATCTCCCCTCTAGGATATAAGCACAATGAGTTCAAATTAACAGTGTATCCATCCTCAGTACCCAGAAGAGTGTGGGGTATATAAAAGATGCCCAATAAAAACGTATCATTAACAAATACATGAAAGACCCTGTCTTCCAATCCAGACTCATCTGTAAAATGAATTATTGTGAAGATCAAATTAAATAACATATGCATAATCACCCTGCCACCTGTCAAGAGTAAACAAACGAAAGGGGCTGGGTAAGATGAAGGGATTCTAGGTAGGGCCCGCATACGGAGGGGAGGACTGGGCGCTGGGAGCAAAACAAGAGACCTATGTCATCCCTCGTGACAATAATTAACACTTATTTGTATCAATTTGTTTATTTCGTCCCTTAAGTTCAAAAATAAAAAGCCACAGCAACAACAAAGATTCCTGCTAATAACACATAAAGAGATGCACACTTCACGCGATCACATGACCTAGCAGCCCGTGAGTGTGACGCGCTGACGTGGACAGCAGCTGACACCGGAATGGCACAGCTTCTGTGTTGGTTCACGAACGTCAGAAGCTCTCCCTGTTTATGAATAAATAAAGCTGGTGCGCAAGAGGGCAAAGGAAAAACAAAACCTGGAAAATGAAAGGCGGCCAGGGAAAAAGCTGGCCCACAGAAAGCAGACCGTGGCAGTGGGAAACCTGGTCACCACAGCCCTGTCCTCAGGGCTGGGCTGCAAGGCCCCAAATGGAGGCCAGGATCTGGGGACAGGACTTTTCACACTGGGGCTTTGCTGCCTGGTGGCCAGGCAGACAAAATGATCCCCTTTCCCTGGTTCTTTTCAATGGTTGCAAGTCAGGAGAAAATTCAAAAGTCCTTACTTTAAATATCTCCCAGCTTTTCAGTAACATTAAAAAACCTTACATATTAAGAAAAGTGGAGCAAATTCTAAATAAAGGTAACCCCGTGAGATTGAGACAACTAGGAACAGTTTTGGGAAGCTGACCTGGAAAAGATAATATATTCATTGTTTGATTCGGAAATCTTGTTCTTCCGAAACTTTCTGTAGAAAGCAGGGCTGGTGCATGCTTGCCAATGGCCTGGAGAGCTAACCACCTCAGAACGGTTGTTCTTGGCTAGTCGTTAAAAGCATAGAGAATTCACCATTATGAAGAACTGAATGCTGTCACATTTCAATGATGGGTTGTTCAAGGTCCTGGCTCCCTGAACATGAAAGTGTCCTGAAAGACAGCTCCTGTCAGCCTGGCTCTCAGCCTAAGGCCCTCTGGCTGCAGTAGAGGGACCCGGTCTCCCTGGGATAGGCCACGGAACTTCTCTTTGCTTCTGTCCTCTGCAAACATGCAGGACAGAGTCCTCACTCTTTCCAAAGCTGCTCTTCTAACAGAAGGAAGACAAAAATGTGGTCTGATTCTTAAAAGCCACGGGCCACTCTGAAGAGTGGAAAGACACATTTGCACTGTTGTTTAACCAGAAGAGATGGTGAAGGAGTCACTTAAGAAAAGGGGTATCTGCAGGGGAACTGCAGGGCGTTTGCGGGAGAGTCAAGTCCCAGAAGAGCCAGGCTCCAAGGCAGAGCTGACTCCTCGCGCTGGCAGCCAGTAACGCCGTCTCAGCAAGTCGCTCATCATGCTAGATCTCAGCTAGCTCATCTGTGAAGTGGGCGCTAATGACATCTCCCCAGTTGCTCCAAGATCCAAGGAGAAAACGGACAGCAAAGGATCACAAACCATTACTATTAGAAACTGCCAAGTAAATATTATCACTTATGTCCCACCATCTCCAGCAAGAATGAATTAAGTATAGCAGCTCTATTTGTGGGCATCTGCTCTGTACCATGCTTTTCCATCTATATGTTCCAAACCTTACAGTAGAGTCATAATTATCCCCATTTGGTATGGGGCAACCGAGACTCAGAGAGGGTGAGTGACCCTCCGAAGCTCATTCAACCATTAAAAGGCAGAGTTGAGATTTGAACTCAGATCTGTCCAGCTTCTAGACTTGGCACCAGTCTGTCTCTAAAGAAGAGGAAAGGGGCAAAATGATACATTACGGGGTAATGTTAAAAATATATATATCAAAGAAGAAATTCAGATGGCCAACAGGCACATGAAAAGATGCTCCACATCCCTAATCATCAGAGAAATGCAAGTTAAAACCACAATGAGATATCACCTCGCACCAGTAAGGATGGCCAACATCCAAAACACAAACAACAACAAATGTTGGCGAGGATTTGGAGAAAAGGGAACCCTCCTACACTGCTGGTGGGAATGTAAGCTAGTTCAGCCATTGTGGAAAGCAGTATGGAGGTTCCTCAAAAAACTCAAAATAGAAATACCATTTGACCCAGGAATTCTGCTCCTAGGAATTTACCCTAAGAATGGAGCAGCCCAGTTTGAAAAAGACATACGCACCCCTATGTTTATCGCAGCACTATTTACAATAGCCAAGAAATGGAAGCAACCTAAGTGTCCATCAGTAGATGAATGGATACAGAAGTGGTACATATACACAATGGAATATTATTCAGCCATAAGAAGAAAACAAATCCTCCCATTTGCAACAACATGGATGGAGCTAGAGGGTTTATGCTCAGTGAAATAAGCCAGGCGGAGAAAGACAAGTATCAAATGATTTCACTCATCTGTGGAGTATAAGAACAAAGAAAAAAACTGAAGGAACAAAACAGCAGCAGACTCACAGAACCCAAGAATGGACTGACAGTTACCAAAGGGAAAGGGACTGGGGAGGATGGGTGGGAAGGGAGGGATAAGGGGGGAAAAGGGGCATTATGATTAGTACATGTAATGTAGGGGGTGGGGCACGGGGAAGGCAGTATAACACAGAGAAGACAAGTAGTGATTTTATAGCATCTCACTACGCTGATGGACAGTGACTGTAATGGGGTATGTGGTGGGGACTTGATAATGGGGGGAGCCTAGTAACCATGATGTTGCTCACGTAATTGTACATTAATGATATCAGAAAAAGAAAATTATATACATATATATATATCTCACAGAGGTGGTAGAAAAGAGTCTAAGAGAGTTTCTGAGGAAGACTGTTGAACCTATGAATTCTAAAATGGCAGGGGCTGTCCAGGCATGGGCCGAGTTCAGTGTGGGCAGGGGTGAAAGGAGAGGAGATGTGGCCCCAGGCAGGCTGGCACCTCTGGAGCCTTATGTGGAGGGCTGGCAGAGAAGGGTGTCCCTGTGTCCCTCGCCATGACTGGCAGAGCCTTGTGGCACTGCTCCAGGCTGGGGCTGGGTCTCTAAGAGGGGACAGGAGGCAGGGAGACGTAGTTGCAGAATGTGACATCCCCCTTGGGGCTCCCTTTTGTTCCCGTGTCGGCACTGAGTGAGGAGGGGATGAGCGGTCTGGCAGGAGGGGACAGGCTGAGCTGTCTCCCTGGGGCAGTGGAGGGCTCAGTGGCACCTGAGAGGCCTCGTGTACACGCACACATCTCCGTTTGCTTGTGAGGCTGTGCCCCCTGCCCTCTCCTCTCGTTTGCTCTTCCCTGACCCTCGTGTCCCCTTCTTTCATGTGCGTTTGCCCCCTTTCCTCCTGCCTTTCCCTCTCCAGAGCTCTGACAGACTATCAGCGAATCCCTCAACAGCGTCCTATCTAACTTTTTTTTATTCATTGCATAGTTTATTTTTAGCCTGAGACAACTGCATCCTAAAAATGGAGTTCCTGATGAGACAGGGGCTGGGCAGAGCTATGCAAGGTATCTGGGGCTTGGCCGCCCTGCCTGGCCCTCAGTCTGCACGCGCGTGTGTGTGCGAGCCTCTGCTCTCTGCATTCCAAGCCGACGACTACTACTAGCTGGACCCAGGAGGTGGAGAGCTGCTTCTCAGGCCAGGAGGGTCAAAGGTAAAGGACAGAGACGGAGTCCGCCTCTCTGCTCCCACTCCTCCCAACACGTTCTCTAAGAGTCTTCCAGCCTCTTTCCTAGTCTCGGTACCTCTGGGAAAGAAAAGCAAAACTTCTCCCAGATGAAGAGAACACACCTGTTTGTCATGGGGGTCTACCTGCTGTCCCTCTGCAAGGCAGAAGAGGGGCTGAACTTCCCCACCTACGATGGTAAGGACCGCGTGGTAAGCCTCACTGAGAAGAACTTCAAGCAGGTTTTGAAGAAGTACGATCTGCTCTGCCTCTACTACCACGAGCCCGTGTCTTCAGATAAAGCTGCACAGAAACAGTTCCAACTGAAAGAAATTGTGCTTGAGGTAAGCAAGTTGGGGGCACGGTGACGTGCAGGTCAGGCCAGCCGCTGGCATGTGTGAACAAGGGTACAGAGAATATATTATGAAGTCCTGCTGCATTTTCCTCTCATTAATTCTGAACATGTTCTTGTTGCGAAGCTGGGATGTCTGAACAACCATGGGTGGGTCTAGACTCTTCAAACGGGGGCAACTGGATGTTCTGCACGATGCATAAGTCTGACTTACAGTCTGTCACACGGTGCCGCTTCTCTTGCGTTTTCAAGGGCAGTAGTCCCAGCTACTGTTTCTGAAAGCATGTTAGAAGTATTCGTAAAAAAAGACTGGCTGAAATGAAATTCAGGGGTTATTTGTGGATTTCACTTGGTGCCCTGATTGCCCACCCCTGGCTCTCGCCGGTCTCCCCGCGGTCTCGGAGGCAGGAGTCCTTTGACCTCGCCTCTCCTCGTGGGTCAGCTGGGGAATATCACTAAGTGATTTTCCTCTCTTGTGATTTGGTTTCAGGCAACATGACACAGCGTAGATGGGTGAAGATCAGAGCCGCACGTTCATGAACGCGATTTTTTTTTTTTCTCGGGAAGTTCAGGTGTAGAGTTCAGGTCAGATATGCTGAAGTCAGTTTATATGTTTTCTGCATCACACAGCCTGCCTGTAAACCTGGCGTGAGTCCCCATTTCTAATCCTTTGCGAGTGGCCCCGGGAAAAATTTCTGCAGCTCGTCCTGTCGTTTGAGGTCGCTTAACTTCAGGAGCACCTCTGAGTGCCAAGAATGCTAGCAGTTACCATCATCCCTTATCAGGCCTCGTGCCCCATCCAGCCCCAGCACAAGTCTGTGAAAAGGCCTGTTCAAGAATGACAGCAGTTTATTAAACAGCGCCATCAGAAAACTCAGGTGAATCAAATACCTTAACAGAATTTCCATATAAAACCCATGTAGATTTGAATTCTCAGAAAACAAGTCAACAGTCATAAACCTCATGAAAACATTCTGAACCTATTTAAATATCATTGATAATTGAAAAGCACTTCAGAATCCTGAGTGTCTCCTGATCATCATAGAAACACCTGTTTTCAGAGGATTTATATATGGTGCTGTGGTCCTTACAGAGAGCTCTGGTCGACAAAAACGCCAAGCACTTAAAAAATCCTTATCACTACTACCATTACATTTTCTCTCAGGCTCCATCCTGGGGGCTGGATGTGGAAGGTCAGTTCTCTCTGCAGGTTGCAAGTGAAGAGAAAGTGGATACAGTTATTAGGTCTTTGTACCATGTATGGGAAAATCACAGGCTCGAGAAAACCAGGGATACAGCACAGCTGCCGCTGAGCCAGCGAAACCCTCACTCACTGCGTCTCAAACTGCCCTATGGAGTTGCTGACAGGCATTGTTATGGGAAAGCTCATTGAAGGAATCATGGTTCTGTCCTGTATGCTCATGGCGGTCTAGTTAGCCCAGAACTCAGCAAGTCTGGTACAAGCAATGACCCCCATCTGTGATTCCTTATCACACATGCACCCCTATATTAACTCCCCCCAAAATATAACTCCTCAAAGACTAATTCTGGGCCCCATGCAAAATCATGAGAAGGGACTTTCCCCCAGGTTCCCCATCCCTTCAAGCCCTTGATCCCAGAGTCCCGGAGACTGACAAGGTGGAAGTTCGGGCATAGGAAGTAATTGACGCCCCTGGGCGCCTGAAGCTGGAGTGGGCATCATTAGGGAGAAAGGAACATAGAGATCTGGATTTCTATTCTGACTTTGCCTTTACTGGACACAACATAGGGCAGGTGACTTGATTTTTCTGAGCTTCATTTTTTTATCTACATACGGAAAAAAGAATAACTAGCATACATGGTTATGAGATGATAAAATAATGAACATTTATTGAATGCTTACTGTGTGCAGGGACTGTTCTAAGCACTCTGTGTGTGTTAGCTGGTTTAATCCTTACGGTATTTTTATGAGGTAGGTAGAATTGCTATCCCCAATTTACATATGGAGAAACTGAGGCACAGAGAAGTTGAGTTGTCCAGGATCACTCCACTCAACTAGTGAAGGTGAAGGCAGTTTAGCACCTACCCTGAACCACGGCTGGAATGAGATGGTGGACGGTGAGCTGCCGGATACCCTGCAAGGATCCTTTCAAGAGCCTGCCTTAAATAGAGCCTCTCAGCCCTGCCCGGCCGGAGGATGCCGGTTGTGTCGCCAACAGGGCTGAGAAGCACGAAGTCCTGGGGGCACCACTAATGCCAAGTCCCAGCTGGGCTGGAGGCCAGGCTCGCTTAGTGAGGACAGGGGAGAGAGGTGGGCCTTTTCTGAGCTACCTGCCAGGTGCAGCCTGTTGCTGAGAATCTAGGACAAAAATGGCTGCAAGAATCCCCTGGTGGGGAAGAGAATATGATGTGAGTCTTCACATTTTCTTCCCAGTCAAAATAGTTCTTTTGCCCTCTTAGTTTCCCAGATCCTAACACCGCATTAAGGAAAATATTCTGCCGGTGCCTAGGCCGTGGCTGCTGGAGGCCCAGAAGGAGAAGAGGAGACGGCTCTTCATGCACCTCCGAGGCTGTGAGGTCTCGGCGACGGGCCGGTGGCACTGGGAGAGCCGGAATCTCTTCTCCCAGTGGTTTAGGAAGGGGGCTTCCGATGTCTCTCACCCAGCCCACGGAGACCCAGTGCGCACAGACAGACCCACGCCACAGATGAGGCCCACGTTTCATAGCATCATCCTTATAGTTATTCGGGGATACTTGGTTTTTTTATTTAATTCTTTTGTCTTCTATTATAGTCTGTTATGTTCATGTCTACTCTGTTCTGTCTCACTTAAAAAATATTGATCTCAACCTGTTAAATTGACTTTATTGTCCAATGTTATGAGTTGGCCCCCCCCACCCAGGTTGAAAAACCTGAGGGATTTTTTAGGGGTTAGAAGGGTAAGGACGAGAAGCTCATACCCCATCTCATAAGGGCCATCCCATCCTGATAAAAATCCACAGGAGCTATGGTTAGTGGTGTATATTTTGTCTGCTACTCTAAGGGATGACAATGAAAACTTCCCCACCCACAAGCTGAGAAGGTCTCTGCCTGGCTTGGGGCCTTGAAATGCTGATCAGTTAATCATACATCTGCCAGTTACTCCAGGTTGGGCCGGAGGTAGATGCTGTGGACACAGGGACAGTGAGGCTTGGGAGCTTCCTAATATGGAAGAAATATTTGAAAAAGCCGCAGCATAACGGGGTCACTGTAATAGCAGAGCAACTTCTCAGATTCTCTCAAAGTGCAGAGAAAAGAGGAAGAGCCTGATTTCTGGAAGAGGCGTGGGAGGTGTGACAAGGCAGAAATGCTGAAAATGAGTAGAATTTCCCAGGCAAATAAGCAAGGGCCATGGCAGAGCCAGGACAGCGAAGATTCTGACAGCTCTCAGATATTTTCCTGCCCTGCTAGCTTTTCAGTAAAACTTGGCCATGAGGGCTTCATTCCTTTAGGGTAAGATTTGTATTCCTACTTAGTCAAGCCCTTTAGGGAAAGGAATCCTTTAAGATGTTGCCCATCGCTTACACCTCCGGGTGACCAAGTGTGAGTTCTGCGTGAGAACAGGGTGTGATAAGGTGAAGGGGAGAAGGGAGAGAATATGAGGTCACCAAAAACTCAGGCAGAAAAAGGACAGGTGAGATGACACCAGGAGGCACGACACGGCATCCAGGTTGGCCACGGTCTAGTTCTAGAGGGACCCAGGGCTGCTGCTTGGTACATAGTTCTATATAGATGTTCCGTAAATGCTTCTTGAATGAATTAGTTAAACGTTAGAGCTCAAAAGAACCCTGAGAACCATCTGGATTTTTCTGAACCCCTCACCACATAGATGTGACTTACACAGCTGGAAATTCTGATTCCTGGCTGGATACTTCACCCACAAAACAGCACACGTTCATTTACAGATGTTAGAATACGTGGCAAGGAAAAAGAAGACAATAAAAGTAGCCACCCAGGAATAAACACCACTAATGTTCTGATAAATTCCTTTACAGTATTTTTTTTCTATGTGTAAACACATTTTTCAACTGGGTTTATACCGTCTATACAGTTCCGTCTCCTGCTTTTTTGCACTTCGATATATTGCAAATGTTCCTACATCATCAAATGATTTTAGATTCTTGATAAACATAATGTTAATGCTGGCCTAGTATTCCATTGTATGACTATATGTATTTTTGAAACAATTTCTCTATTTTTGGATATTGACACAATTTCCAGGGCTTTAAAAATCTTTGTCTATTCAGATTTTCATTGTAGTTTTAATGAACATTCTTTGATTTCTAGCTAGACTGAATTTTTTCATAAAATCGTTTGCCATTTGCATTTTTTTCTTCCATGAATTATTTTTCTATGCCTTTTCCCCATTTTTCTATTGAGGTGTCCACACAATTATAGAGGGACTTGTAATTTTATACACTGTTCCAATTAGCTTCAGCCAAGATAGTAAGCTTAGTAACACTCCTGTTAACATTGCAGGGTACAGAGGCACCTGCGACGGGTATGCACAGTGGTTCCGATCTCCTTGTTCTTTTGTTTTCTGTTTCCCAGTGCAAACCGCTGCCCCTATCAAGTTCTCTAAAAATTGCCAGGGAAAGTCCTCCGACATCAGCAGTCTCTCTGGGGTTGAAGTGCTTGAGAGGTGGTGCGCTCTAACACGGGCTTCCAAATCAGGGAGCTCTGGGTTCACGGAAGATGTCCGTCTGCAGTCAGTCTCTGTATTTGCAGAGAGGAGATAACTGTGGTGTCGTGAAGACTCAGTGAGGTAGCGTGGCAGGATCACAGCTTTGGGCACACGGGTGGTTCTCCGCAAATGCTGGCTGGCTCTTTCAGCCCACACTGCCCTTTTCGGTCACAGCCCAGTCTAATCCCAACACGTTACAGACTGAGGACACCAGGCCACTTTCAGAGGGCTCAGGACTGGTAACGCGATGCCACACTGCTTATTCACAGCCAGCCAAGACCCAGAGGGGGAGTGGCATTGCCCATGAGCTCAGATTCTTGATGCCTTCGGTGTTCAGCTCTCCCTCTGATCTCCAGGCTATGTGGAGTCCGTATCTGATACATTAAGCAACCTCGTCAGCACCATGTATTAAATTAGCCCCTTCCACATTCTCAGTTACAGTGCACTTTCGTCTCTCTGGAGGTGTTCCCAGCTTCCTGTAGACTCATTCTAGCTCACTCTTTCTGTCCATGGAGGCGTATGTTGGAGTCTTTAGAGCTGGCCGCCTTCTAAGGCAACCTGAATTCGGAGCAAATCTGGTAATAGGGGTAGTGAAAAAAACAAATGGAATCAAGTATGTATGGGAAAGGACCAAAATACTGCTTGTGAATCAAAAACACAACTGAATGGACCAGCTTGTCATGTGACAATGTGACGGAAGGATACCCTGATGCCAGGAGGAGTCTGCCCTCGCCCAGCATGAGCAGTGCGGCCCACATTATGGGTTCCTGGGCTGGCTGGGAATGGCGTCATCTCCCCTGACTCAGGTGTGGGGCATCACTTATTCCTCCTCTTTCCCCTCCTGCCTTCACACAGATCTTCTCCCTGAATCCAAGGCTCATTTCCTCTCCTCTAGACCACTCCACTTCTAGGAAACCAGCATTCCAACCTGAAAAAGAAGATAAACGCTTTTTCCTAGTGAGCTTAAGATCTCTGGGCACACTCTGTCACATTTCATGTTCAAAGCCGATGTTGTTCACTGGGTACGTGTGTTCTGTAGGAGCAACTAAACAGGCCAACCTGTAACCATTATCTTTTGATTGGATCGGGAGTGTTTTAGAACATGAAAATAAGTATTGTGAATCCCCAAGTAAAAATATCAATTCATCAAATATCCATGGCTCTTAACAGACTCTCAATAATCTTAGCATGAATAAGTGAATGAGTCAGTCAGCAAATGCATGATGAAAGAACAATGCTTTCCACATGGTGAACAGTAAAAATGGGTTCAGTTTAGGGCGAACCAGGCCCGCTGGGCTGCAGGCCATCTGGAGTCGTGCCACAGAAATAGCCACGTTGTCCTGAGAGTTGCATGCTGGGCTGACCTCCACCAGAGTGCGAGGTCCACGGCTGCTCCTCGGTGGCCCCTCTGAGAGGCCTTCTCCCTTCCTGTTTGAGGGGGTCCCACGTTAGCTCACCACATAAAAACTGCTGCCAATCCCACACAGACCGCCCAGCAGCTTTCTCCTAAGCCCTCTGGGATACTAAGTGGCAGGATCATCACGTAAACAGGATTGGAAATGGCCTGCCTACCCGCAGGAAGACAGGTTATTGTTATGACCAATTTTCCAGTGCTGGTAAGCAGAATATTTTCCGATAATTTTTACACGGCTCTTCTAGCACAGATTATTCGTTAAGCCCCATGGGGCCAGGGGAGAGGCTGATTATCACCTACGGCAGAATCAAGAATCAGAATCCTGTGCAGTGCAGGCCTCTGGGTTCTGCTGCCATTTAAGAAAGTCTCTCCATGCTGCTGATCTGGGTCTGCCAAGGCCCCTAACAGACTGAGCTCCCTTCTCTGTTCAGGCCTCAGGCTCCTCATCAATTTGTGCATCAGTCGGGATGGGAGTGACAGACTCTCTAGAGTCTGCAGGGTGCCCAGCGTCCCTGACGTGACTCTCGGGTGCCCTTCATGGGCATGGCCATCCTCGTACATCCAACCTCAGGTGAGGGATCAGTGCTTGGACAAAGCAGACAACGCGAGGTCGCAGTGCCTGAACTCTTGCACTTCCCGTTTGATCCAAGGTGAGTCACTTTATTCATCTAGAGCATC
>JAQQAC010012408.1:10003179-10114028 GCA_029783875.1 Phataginus tricuspis
GTCTCTAGCTTGGTGAATTAAAAGAATTAAAGGAAAACAAGGGAATCAGAAGTTCTTGTGACATTATAAGAAGCTGTGCAAGTATCTGGTATAATTATGTTGTGATGCTGGTTACTATTGAGGATATTAATCTATGCAGAATGCCTGATTGATTGCCTGAAATAGGGCCAGTGCTCAGCTTATCAAATGCTAACTCCCTTCACCTGTCGCTTGAAATGTCGACCATGTTCTTGACCAATGGCAGCAGGGCTCAGTGTTGGCCGCGTATTGGAATCACCTAAGGAGCCGTAAAACATCCTGGTGCCAGGGTCTTATCCCCAGGATACTGATTTAATTGGTCATGGGGGAAAGGATCATATCCAGGCACTATGGTGTTTAAAAGCTCCCGGGGCGATTCTGATATGAAGCCAAGTTTGTGGACCACTTGGACCTTGATGTCTAAAATATGGACCCTAGGGCAGCAGCAATAGCGTCATTTAAACAGGATCCCAGGCGATTCACAGACACAGTGAACTTTGCAAAGCACTGGCCTCTGGAGCTGGAGAAATTCTCCGGTGACCAGAATCACGGTGCGGCTGCTTGGCCTTTTGCCTGCCGACTCTCCGGAGTGGCCCTGGGCTGTCAGCATGCCTCTAATCTGGAGACCTGCTAAGATGGTACGTTGGTTCTGGGGCTGCAGGGACTCCGGTGTGCTCGCGGACTCAGTCAGGCCTGCCAGGGGGCTCCCACTGTCCCCCCTGACACAGCCCCCTTAGCAGGAGATGATCTGGGCCTGTGGGAAGCCTTACGCTACTTGAGAAGTTTCCAGATGAACTGCAGGCTTTTCTGAGGTCAGATCAGAAGGTGCCTTTCTAGGTAATCTTCAGTCAGGGTGCAGGGTGTACCTGCCAAAAGGGAGGAAAAGCATCTGTTTGGCCCTTGTGACACATGTCCTTATCCCCCAAAGAAATGACAAATCTGAGAACACTGGAGGCATAGGAATATGGGGTACTAAGATGTTAAAGGTTTAATGGGAAACTACAGAAAAGGTTCTTAGAGCAAACTGCTGAGGGTTCTATAATGTGAAGCCAAGTTTGTGAGCACCCAGATATTCATTCTTTACTTTGTTCGCCAAATATTCATGCACTGCTTACTTTAAAAAGCAGATGACATGACTCCTGATATCTAAGGAGATGGTCTTTTATTGATAAGGACTTATTCCCTTTAGTTCTATGCTTAAATGTCACCTTATCAAGGAAGTTACTTCCCTGACCACCTCCAAACACACTCAGGTTATACTTTCTCCTCTACTCTGTTTTTCCCCAAAGCACTTGTCTGGTGGATTGTGTCTTGTCTGACACCCCCCACGGAATGTAAAATCCACAAAGGCAAAGGCTTTGTTCTCTTCCTTTCTGTACCCCCACACTTAGATCAGTGTCTGACTCACGGTGAGAACTCAACAGTGTTTGCTGAATGGACAGAAGAAACGGGGGGAAAAGGGAAACAGCCCTTACTGTGAACTTTCCACAAACCATGCCCCATATGGGCATTTTATGTTATTTTATTGAGTTCTTCCATTATCTCACATTGCAGGCAAAGAAATTATGCCAAAAACCCAGGAGAAACTGCCGAGGGTCAGAAAGCTGTAAAACGGCAGCGCATGAAACAGGATTTGAATTCATAGCTGTTTGGTTCCAAGCGCCATGTTCCTTTTACTACACCAAGGAACCGCTGAAAGGGGTTGCTCTGCACCTGGAAGCAGGGCCAGCTTACGACAGGACAAGTATCTTCAGTCTGTGTTCTGATTGTCACCTCCACTTGAGCAGTTGTTTAATTGTTGGACAATGTGTGTCATCAAAATGACCAGTGTGAGCAAATGGGTACAATGTTCAGCAACTACTTGAGATTTCAGGTTTACTGGGCTGGCTGGCTGCATGGTTGGAAAGAAGGAAAAGGCAAGGGATTATAAATACGTTGCCTCTATTAAAGATATATGTGTCCTTCATCTCTTTTAAAATTAAATTCATTTTTAAAAAAGAATTGAGTGGAATAGGAAACCATCAGATTGAACCTGTCAGATTCAGGCAACTATTTGCCATCTTGCTTAATCCCACTGAAATATGGATAAAACCGATTTTTTTTTTTAAACCACAAGTCTCTCTGTCCAAAGTATATATTCATAGGCAGAAACTTCAGGACTTTATAAGGCTGACCCTGCCTTCAAGCCTATTTAGCACTGGCGAATATCCCAGTGGTCACATTTCTCAATCCCAAGAGAGGAAAAGCAAAATGTAGTGACTGGAGTCAAGGAAATCTACAGATGGAATGATGTGGGAACAGTGGGTGGAGGATAGCAACCCACACGGAATTCAGGTATTTCTTCCAACTGTTTGCTGCCCAAATATGGCATTCTCCGAACTTGCACCTGCTGCCCTCTGAAGAATCAGGTGAGGTCAGGCTTATTTTGGTTTGGCTTTGAGAAGGAATCCTCCCATAGAACCAGTCCTGTCTCAGAAGATGCAGACCCGTGCTCCCTCTTAAATCGCAGACCTCCTCAGAGCCCAAGGGCCACCAAACCGTGCGGTGAGAGTCTGCTGGGCATTTCTCAGTGAAACACCTGGTGCTTGGGGGTGAGGTAGTGAAAAAACAGAAGACCCAGGATTGAGTTGGTGATGGGGAAATTCTCCCTTCCACATAGAGAATTAGTAGAGAAATAGAGATTTTACATAATGGAAAACACTGTTGAGTCAGAAGCTTTTAGACCACTGGAAGCTTCTCTCACTACATGCTTGAGTCCAAGCAGGACGTCTAGTCACTCTACCTCTGACGTAGCCGTTCTAAAATTTTGAGGTGGCCCAGCAAAAAGGTATGGCTCCCAAAGTTATAGATTTTTCAGTGGAGACCTGAGATACCATGAAAGTCGCCCCTATAAAACTATTATAAGGACTAGTATAATATAAAGCAGTAAACTAAAAAGTGAGAGATAAAATCTGCTTCAGAATAAGATTTTTCCTTACCAGCAGCAGCCGTACCCCCCCACCCCCCACTGTTTGCGCTCACTGGATGGTGTGCAGGGGTTTTGTGTAATTAACAGCTCAGCCTTAGCGTCTACAGTGACTTGTTCTATCAAGCAAGTTAGCCCCCCAAAGGGGTGAGCCTGTACCATGAGGCCTCCGAGGCTCCCTTTCCTACCATCTAGATGTGGTTTTAGCCGGATAGGCCGTTTCTCTTTGGACAGCCCTGCAGGAGAGCAGCCAGCGCGCCGTCTTGCAGGGCACCCGGGGCTGCCAGAGCCTCTTCTCCTTGCCCAGAACGCTGGCTCCAGGAGCGCCTGCCCGCTGCCCGCTGCCTGCTGCCCGCGCCAGGCAGGCCTCTCCTCCCCATCTGCTGGGTGCCGGGCGGAAGGGGAGCCAGGACAGCGGACCGGTACTCCCGCACCCGCCCACCCGCCTCTGCCTTACCCTGCCACGCGCAGCCCCCGGGCCCAGGACGCCGAGCCCATCTGCTCTCCCACACCCGATTCCTTAAGAAGGACAGGAGAGTATCTCCTGGACTCAAAGGAAAAAAGGGACCACCACACATTCACGGCCATGTGAGATGCCGCCTGGCACCGCGAGGACACAAGCCTTGGAGTCCGGCCCACCGGGTTGCAGTCCTGGCAATGCGCCGTCATGGCCGCAGGGCAGGCCCCTGAACGCCTCCAGGCTCAGCATCTTCCTTTGTAAAACGGGAACCGCTCCCCCTTCGTCGGAGCTGGCACAGAGAGAAAGGTGATACGTGTGCAGTGCGCTGCCCAACAAAGGGCTGTTCTTGAAACTACCGCGAATGCGCGTGGAAAACTCGACCCTGCACCCGGGTTAGGGGCCCGTCATTGCTGGATGTCATCGAGCTAGATTATTAGTCAGTCATTTCACAAAGTTCAGCAGTCGTACCAGGTTTCTCTTCTGCTTTTCAATGTGCGCCAGAAGGGAGACAAGTCATAGACCCTTCCTCCGGTCACTCTTTTATGTGCAGGAGGCCTCTCCGCCAGCTGAACGCTTCGCCACCATCCTTGTTTTCTTATGAGGCGCACCAAGCTGTGGGAGGTTTGGTTAGAAAAGGGCTGCTCGCTCCCTGGTTCCAGGAGTGCTGTGAATAATCCGAGGGGCTCTTCGGAGGGAGGACTGGGGACAGGGCTATCAGGGCAGGCTAGGCTTTGGGCTGCCGGACTACATTTTCACAGGCTCTCAGGCACAGAACTCTGCTGAGAAAAATCAGAGAAGAGCATGGCCTGGCCCCATGTCAGTCAAGTCCACTTTTTAAAAATTCTCTTACAATGGTATTTTTCGCATGAACAGCAAAACACCCGGGCTCCCTCCTTCCCTCGGTTTGGATATCACAAGATGCTACACAATGAGATTGGGATTGCATGCTGGAGATGGTTGTAGAGCAGAGGCTTAGCCCCCAAAGTGGTGAGCCTGGGATGCGTTTCTGGTCATAAATGCCAGTTCTTGGGTCTCATCCCAAACCTGCTGAATCAGAAACTCTGAGGTGGTCTCTGAAATCTGTGTGTTTACAAGGCTTCCCTCCAGGTGATGCTAGGCGGGCTCAGGGTCAGACACCGACAGCTTAGTATGTAATGGGGTTGCCCTGTGGTGAGTTTCCAGAGCACATTCGCTAAGCACTTGCATACATGTTACTTCTGCAAGAATGAGATCTTATTTTTTACATTAGAAATTTGAGATCAGAGAAGTTATGACCTGCTCAGAGTCCCACAGCTGATAAGTAGCAGAGCTGGGATGTGGGCCCAGGTCTTTCTGAGACCCAGGTATAGGGAATGCACTGGAAGAGATGAGAGCTTGGGCTCTGAAGCCAGTCAGGGCTGGAATCCCAGTTGTGTCACTTAAGTGCTGTGTGACCTTGGGCCAATTGCTTACCCTCTCTGTGCCTCAATTGCCTCATCTGCAAACCTCAACTTCACGTGGATTTTGTGAATAGTCAGTAAGATAACTAATGCAAGGGGTTGGAGCAGTAGCACATTATCTGGCATACAGTAAATACCCAATAGATGCTATTTTTTTTATTGTTGTTATATTACTTCTCATGGACATGGTGGAGTGGGAAGAACACCCAGCACTGGCCCATGGGTCTCTTCCTTGGTATTGACCGAAGTCAGAGTCCAAAAGGGCCAAGAAAAATGATCAACAGCCTCCCTCTCGCCTGAGAATCTTTCAGAGGCCAGCCCACTGCCGCCCAAGAGGCCCCAGTATTCACTCAAACCCCGTAAGACAGCAGTTCTGCCGCCTCGCCTGCCTCCTGCACAGAGACATCAGGTGCCAGCCCCCGGCTATACATAGCCTGAGCCTCATGTGAGGGCGCTGGAAAGTGACAGGAGATTACCGGGGATCAGCGTCAGCTCTCCGGTTTCAAGGGGGGACACACAGTTGTTGAATCTCTTGACATGTTGCCAGATGGCATCAGGGACAGTGGGTAAAAACAGCCCCTTGGCTTGTGGCTTACATGGAAAAAGCGGGATGGCGGCCAGGGTATTTTTAATAACTGGCCTGAGGGACATTGGCCTGGAGCAAAGATCTGTGATATTTTCCTCCAGGCTCTCCAGTCCTCAATTTTTTCAGGTTCTTGACTCCGCAGAAGATAACCTCCACACGGCTCCCTTTTTCTCTACTACCCACACCTTCCCCACCTTCCATCGGACCATGGAGCAAATGAGTCATTCTCCTCCATGAAGATAGCTCTGGGAAAGCGGTACAAATGTAGCTTTCTTCTCCTCTGTCCCTGGATTGGGGCTGAGAAGCCCTACAGAAGGGTGGGGCTTGGAGGGAAACCGCAGACACACAGGGCCCCTGGCACACTGCCTATGTTGCCCCTGAGGCCCAGGGAGCAGGCACACGGCCCTGGTGCTGCTGGAAGAGTTTCTCCCTCCTTCATGGGCAAACTTCTGAGCAAGTGACCCACACCTGCTCTAACATGTCCTCGCCACCCACTCATCTTTAACTCCCTGTGCTTTGGCTTCTGTCCCAGCTCCTCGCTAAAGGCCATCAGTAACTTACCAGTCCTCAAAGGGGAGACCTTACGGTGGTCCCACTCTGCGCGACCCCCTGCAGCATTCAATCCGAGCACCTGCTCCTCCTCCGGCCCCTCTCCTCCTGTGACTTTGGCGTCATGACCCTGTGTTCTTCGCTTCCTCTGACTACTCCCACCGCTCCTCTCTGCCTCTCCGGCCGGCTCCTCTCCTCGTTCAGAGGGCCAGTCCTCCACCCTGTGGCTTCCTTGAACACTCTCCTCCCCGAAGATGTCACCCATCCTCACTCTTCACCTGTCGCCTCCGCAGCTCTACTGGGGACCTCTCCCCTGAGCTCCAGGTGGGCACCTCCCGCTCTTGGCTGGACTTCCAGTGCCATGAACTCATTGCATCTAAATCCACGCTGAGGACCTTGCCCCCGGTTCTGGCATGCCCTGGGATGTCACTGTTTATCCCCCACCCTGTCCCTTGCTGGAGACCTTGGAACCATCTTGTCTCCTTTCCTTTGGTCTGCCTCCCTTCTCTCTCCTAAGCCACTGAAGAGTTACCAGTCAACTGGTTCTTCATATCCTTACAGGTTCTTCTCCATCACTGCCGCTGCCTCAGTCGGAGGCCCGCTGTCTCCCAGTCCCCTGGGCACCTACCCTTTCCACTCTCCCTTCCATCCGTCTGGCCCACGCCCTCAGATCAGCCATCTTCAAACTCAGTTAGCATGTCGTTCTTCTGCTCCACATCTCCCAAATCAGAGCTGCCAGTCCTAGTATTCCAAGCCCCTCACCCTGTCTTTCTCATATGCCTTAAACACACTACTCCTTTCTGAACCCCCAGATAAGCCCCGTCAGCCTGTTCTATACTCAGCCTGCACATTTGCACCTCCAGACCTCCACTTATGCCATTTCTTCTTCCTGGGAGGCCCTTACTGCTCTCCTCTGCCTAGCCATACACTCCTCCTTGTTGAAGGTCTAGCTGGCCTCTTGTCTTCCAAACATTCTCCTTTTTCGTCAATTCATTTACCAGGAAACTTTTTTTTTTCTTTTACTGCAAGGTAGTGTTGTGGGCCCAGCTCTTCTGATTTTTCAAAGCCCAAATTCTCAGTTCGCATGTGAGATTACTGCAAGTGTTTCATATCAAACTGTAAGCATGGTGCCTACCAAAGGAACACAGTCCCTTCAAATGACAACTTAGAGGCTAATTCATGTGCAACGAGGTTAGGAAGCAATAATATGTTCAGTGTACAAACATGAAAGAAGAGTAAAAATTTTGCTTTCAGAATGGGTTTCAGGCCTGAAAAAGCAGGTTTTCTTGAAAGTCAGGAATTGAATGTTCAGCCTATGAATTTAGGATTTAAAAGATGGGAGAAGAATATGGCAGTGCTTATCACTTGTTCTTTTATAGATGAATTTAGTAATACAACATCTCCAATAATTAATGTAAACAATGTTAATATCTTATTTTCATTTTCTGAAAATACTCAATGAAGCAGTTTTTATTAAGATATAATTGATGTTTAACATCATATTAGTTTTGGGTGTACAACATAATGATTTGATATATGTATGTATTGTGAAATGAGCACAAGTTTAGTTAACACATCCATCACTGCACATAGTTACTAATGTTTTTCTTGTGATAAGAACTTGTAAGATCTATTCTCTTAACAACTTTCAAATATACAGTATAGTGTTGTTAACTGTAGTCACCATGCTGGACATGACATCATTACGTTTATACCTTTTGACTATGTTCACCCATTTGGCCCACCTGCCACCCCCAACCCCTTGCCTCACGGAGCCACCAATCTGTTCTCTGGATCAGTGGGTTCAGAGGTTTTTTATTTTTATTTTAGATTCCCCTTATACAGGAGATTAGAAGACAAGGAACTAATATTTGTTGAGAGATCTACTCTGCTCAGGTAGTATACGAGGTGTTGGAGATAGAGTAGAGGGAGTACAGACATGGACATGGAGCTTACAGCTGGCAGATGGGTAGTTGATAGACAAATGAAGATACAGGTTAGCCTGTACATACAAACTGGGAAAGGAGTGTGAAGGAAAAGCCCAGCCCAGCGCAGACTGCAGTCAGGGAATGCCTTCTGAGGAACCGACATTTATGGGTAGACTTCGAGGATAGTAAGAATTGGTGAAGAATGGTGGGCAGGGTCTTTTAGAAAGAGAGAAGGGCATACATGGAGGCAGAGCATGACTAGAACAAGGTGTTCCCTGCGAGCAGCTGCAGCCTGTGCCCTGCCTAGGGCTTGGGGGCACAGCTGAGTGAGGTGAGCCTGTGCAAACACCTCCTGAGGCAGGAAAGAGCTTGAGGTCTGCAGAAACCGAAGAAGAGAGTACTAAGTAAGAGGCAGCTTGGCCCCAAATGAGGCAGGTGGCCAAACCACGCAGGGCCTTGTAGGCCATGTCAGAGATTTTAGATTTCATCCTGAGTGCATGGAAATTAAATCCACATGACTTTTTACAGCCCACTAAGCTCTGCATGGTTAGATCCGCCTGCCCGAGAGCTCCCTCCCTCTGAGTCTACACAGCCCTTGTTTTCTGTCCTAGTCCTTTAGTTACTTGCTCATTAGCTCCCTCCCTAATGAAATCACTGGGTCATTGATGCTGGACTATGTCTAGCCTAGGACCTTGATCACAGTAGGTCTTCAATTACTAGTTATTGCTCTCTTTCCACTCCAATACATTAGGCTTTGGTATTTTTGAATTGGCACAATGTACAGAACCCTATTCAGCTGTCATACTATTAAGAAGAAACATAACATTCATCAAGCACTTATGCATGCCAAGACCCATGCCAAGAACTTCACTTGCATTGCCTCATTTAATCTTCAAACCAGCCTTATGAATAGGCATTGTTATTACCCATATTTTACAGCAGTCACAGCACTTACGACCAAGTCAGGCATTGACGTCTCTGATGCCAAGTCCCATACTCTTAACCACTGGGATATACCCTCTACAGATCATTTATTCACTTAAAGATGAGCTCCACTTCAACCTCACTGTCACAGTAGGGCAATAAATATCTACACAATGCAACACAAAAAGAGAGAAGGGGTATCCTATGAATATACACTTATTTACTATTGAATTATGCATATTATGTGATACAACTCTTTATAAAAAGTACTTTTTGTACTCAAAAGAATGAACACTGCTGAGAGAATTCCTAATACTTCTGGAAAGAATAAGCAATGTGCCAGTGCTCAGGGGCTGCCTGTACCAACTGATAAGAGATGGACAATAGGCAAGACCACCTGAGAAATAACCAACCAAACAAAACCAGCAGAGGAAAGGTTGTAAGTGGACAGGAGTAAACTGCAGTTAGGGCTGAGAAGAGTATTCCAGTTTTCTGGGACTTTAGGAGACATACTGACTATCTTTTATCCTCCTCATACTTGTAACACTTAATCCTGTAATTGGGGGGCAATTGTCTCTTCCCCTTTGGCTCAAAAGTTCCTTAAACTCATGACGTACTTAGACCAGTCCATTCATTCATCCAAAGTATGCTAAGGAAATATATAAGATATAAATGAGGCACAGAATAAGGCCCTTCCCTTTCGGGAGGAAAGACCCATGATACAGAAGAGACTTATACACAATACTAATGACTACAAAGTAAGTGTCAGAGTGCTGTGTCCCTGCGACGGGCTATTGGAATTCACAGAAAGGAGGCTGGTGTGGAAGATGAGCGTGGAGCTGGGCTTTGCAGCCAAGGGTGGCCAAGGCTGGCAGCAACTGCGAGGGCACAGTGAGACTGGGCTGCAGAGGGTGGGTACAGGAACACATGAGCTGGAGAGTTAGGACCAGAGCAAGAATGGAAGCAAGACCGAGCTAAGGGCGAGGCAGACACTGTCCGGCCTGCCCATCAGTCTGGTTCTGGGGGGAGTGGGTCATGTCAGGAGTCAGCCCAGGAGGCCTGGCTTCGCCACAGCTGCTCTCTCTGCACCCAGACTCCTGGCTCTCTCCGTGGTTGCTGTCACTCCAGGCCACCCTTGGCTTAGGCCTGTGAAGGGTGCTTGCTAGGGCTGACGGAAGTGATGACACAGCTCAAGTGGGCAGGCTTTGGGCCTAATCAGGGTGGGAGGTGAGAGTGGTGGGACACTGCAAGGATGGTGCAGAAGAGTGCCAAGGGGAGGCAGCCAGGTCTCAGCTAGCATGGCTTAGGGCCCATCTGTGGCCGCCGGCTCTGCTTTCCACGTGCTGCTCAGAAAGCAGTTGGCTATGCTTAGTTCAACAGGAAACCAGAAAAAACAGAACTGAGTTTGTCTGAGATAGTACCTTGTGCTCATATATCTTCATAAGTCACATGTAAATGTCAACACGGTAGCTAGAAGGTTGTGTCATACACGCCTGGGAGAGGCACACATTTGCACCTACCTAAAAACCCACAAAATATGGGGTGTATGCCTGGGAGAGGCCAGAGTTAAATTCTGTTTAATTCTCAGCGTTAATCTCTGATGTTGTTACTATTCTTCATATTTCTCTCTTATGCCTCAAGTAGAGGGGCCGACAGGGCCAGGCCCTCGGTCATGGTTGGAAAACATTACACCGTATCACTTTCCGAGGAACCCACAAACACCTCAGGCAGTGTTTCCCAGAGGGTGGGATGAGATCTACTGCAGCAGAATCATGGAGCATGATGGTATGGTTTGTAAAAATGTAGATTGCTGACTTCTATTCTCCACTCTCCATGGTGATGCACAAGAAGCCCCGCTTTCACCAGTGCCCCAGGTGATTCTTATGTATGCTGAAGTTTAGAGGCTCATATCCTAGGAGCAGGAAAATGTACTGATATCACACAGCATTAGGCCTCATCATTATTCATTTTGAATGATAGACAAGGGAACATTTCAGTTAATGTTTTGATAGTGCTAAACAGGACAGAGTGGCTTACCCTGAAAACCAGGAAAGGCACTCAAAAAATGACTTTGTCTACTAAATTGAATGCAATAGACTAAAGCCATGTGACTTTGCAGAAAGACTGGTCTGTTCAAGCATCACAGGAAAGCACAAGGTAAGTCATAATGTAAACAGTGATGATGACGCCTTTCACCTGAAGCCTTCCCTAGGCTCAGCCAGAATCCAAGAAAGGAGATAGAACTGCCCAAGGGATGGGTGGCGTCATCTGTTGCCTGCCTCTCTGCCCCAGACACAGGGCGCACTCCACAGGGCAGCTCTCTGGGCTTTTGCCCCTAATCCTTAGCCTTGGAGGGATGGGAGCGGTCAGGAGCCAGACAGGGAAAGAGAATGAAGATTATGTGAGAAGATTGGGGTGGGAGGAATGAATAGGCAAAGAAGGCCCCAGAGAAGTCATAACAGGAGAGGAAATCTAAGGGAGAAGCCACGGATGCTGGGAAAGATGAAAGAAGATATAGGAATGAAGAGAAAATGAGAGAAGCGATCACGGAAGAGGAAGCAGAGGGTTTCCAGCACAAGTTGTAGAGTCAGATCCAGGGTCAGTCCACCAAGAAAAAAAGAATAGAACTACAGCACATGTGAAGCAAAAACCGATAGAACTAAAAGAAAAATAGACAAATTCGTAAGATCAAGGACAAGGCAGAAATGCCCATTCTTACCACCTTATTCAACACAGGGCTGCCAGAGCAATAAGAAAACACAAGGAAATCAAAGGCACACAGACTGGAAAGAGGGAAATAAACGGTCCCTATTTGCAGATGACGTGATTGTCTACATAGAAAACCACAAGGAATCAAAACAGAACAAAACAAAAACCTCTGAGAGTTAGTAAGTTTAGCTGGGCTTCAAGATACAAGATAAGCGAAAACCAATAATATATCTAAATACTGGGAATAAACACATGGACATTAACATTTTAAATACAATACTATTTATAATCACTTGGAAATTTAAATACTTAGGTGTAATGCACAAGCCTTGTGGGCTAAAAACTACACAATGCTGACGAAAGAAATCAGAAGATCTGAATAAATGGAGAGACAAATCATTTTCATGAATTGGAAGACAACACACTAAATATGTCAGTTCACCCCAAGTTGATATACAGATCTAACGATTCAATGCAATTCCTATCAAAATCCTAGTAAGATTTTTTTTCTAATTATAGACAAGATTATTCTAAAATTGACATGGGAATGCAAAGGAGCTGTACTAGCTAAAGCAATTTTGAAAAAAGAAGAATTATGTGGGAAGAGGTAGTCTATTCACTTGCAGAATTTGTTACATAGCAGCTGTAATCAAGACTACGTGGTATGACAGAGGGACAGAACAGTGAAAGCAGAAAGAGACCCGCATAATTATGTCAACCCATCTTAGCAAAGGTGCAAAAGCATCTCAGTGAGAGGTGGCCTTTCCGAGAAATAGTGCTAGAAGACTTGGACATCCATTGGCCAGAAAAGTATCTTCAACATGAGTCTCCCACCTTACACAAAATTCAGCTCAAATGGATCATGGACTCAAATGTAATATTAAAACTATAAAACTTTTAGAAAAAAATCAGGAGAAAGTTTCATGATAAAGAGCTAGGCAAGGCGCATGAACACTGCCTCTCAGAGCCTGCGGGCCACGGTCTTCGGCGCTGGCTACGCCGCAGCCGCTGTCGCTATGGCCCATTACGAAGCTGCCGACTCGAAGCGCGAGCAGTTCCGGAGGTACTCGGCGAGGTGGGGGATGCTGGACACGTTGACCAAGGTGTTTTAAAGCATCACTTAGGAGCTGCAACCCCAGAAAATCCAGAAACAGAGCTGCTTCGCCTAGAGTTGGCAGAAATGAAAGAGAAATATGAAGCTATTGTAGAAGAAAATAAAAAGCTGAAAACAAAGCTTGCTCAGTATAAACCACCTCAGGAGGAAAAGCGTGCTGAATAGGATTCGTCTCAGTTGAAAAGGCATGGAAAAATGGTTTTGTATAACTTGAATAGTTTGTATAGTATATAATCTTTTCTAAACAGATGCTATAGAACTTTTAATATGTTAAATTCATCTATCACACTTTAACTGTTATAAACACATATACTTAGAATTACCAATAAAAACTCAATATAACTTTCTTTGGGTCTTTGAAGCAAAAGAATCCAAAGTGAATCCTGAAAAACATCTAAACACAGCCATTTAACTCATTAACTTAAAAGATATTCTGTCTATTATAGGATTGATGGAACTGGTTGTATTTTAGCTAAGGAAATTTGGCATGGAGCTATTCCTTGGTTTAGTTCAGGATATGAGCACAGGTATAGTCTTTCTTTAAAATGAAGGTGACACTATTTATAGTGTCTGTAGGCACTCGGAGAGATCTCTGTGACGTGAGACGCTTTTGCATGAGTTCCCATGAATCGTCTGCCCTTGTTTATATATTGTGGAAGAAAGGACCCTTCTTCGCCACCACTTTGCCTTAGATAACTGTGTGCATGCCAGTGCGGACTCTGACACCACGATTCCTTCTATGCAGTCATGCCCTGTCTAATAATGTTGCCTTGCTTTGCTCTGTGCCTCAGTGGGTCTAGCGGCACATGGGCCTTGCTGTGTCATTTTTCTATTTGTTAAAATAGCAGTTACCCTGATTGTAATGTATGTAACTTTAAACAGGATCACATTGTTCCCCTGCCTAACCTAGTTGCTTCGTAGAGCACAGAACAGAAGCAATATAAAATTCTGGGTTCATGCACAAGCTGGGATGAGAAGGGGAATGAGCCATATATCATGAAAAATTATAGTTTGCGGGTATGATTATATAGTGCTTTCCTCCCTCAAAGTATTTTTCTAGCCTTGAATTCATTTTATCTTCAATATCCCTGTGAAGTAGGTAGGGCAAGTATGAGGAGAGGTTGGGTGCTGAATCTTAAGGCCAAAGACTGATATTAATGCAAATTATTACTAACTGTAGTACCTTGGGCACAACAGTTAATTGCTCTGAGATTCACTTTCCTCATCTGTTAAATGAGAAGAATAACATCTGTGCTGCCTACCTCCCAGGGTTGTTGTGAGGTCAAACAGAATGTATGTGAAAGATCTGTAAATGGTAAAGCATTATATTCTTGGGGAAAAAAAAAAGAGCTAGGCAAAAGGTTCCTAGGCTTAACACCAAGAACATAATCCATAAATGTAAAAACCTATAAGTTGGACTTTGTCAAAGTTAAAAACTTCTGCTGTGAAAGACCCTATTAAGAGAATGAAAAGATGAGATACAAAGTGGGAGAAAAATTTGTCAAATGCATATCTGACAGAAGACTAATGTTGGAGAATTCTCAAAACTAAACAATCAAAACACAATCCATTTAGAAAATAGGCAAAAGACATGAACAGGCATTTCATGGAAGAGAACTTCCAGGGAGCAAATAAGTACATGAAAAAAAAATGTTCCACATCATTACCCATTAGGGAAATGCAAATTAAACCCATAATGAGATATCACTACATATCTGATAGCATGGTTAAAATAAAAAATAGTGGCAATGCCAAATGCTGGCAAGGATGCAGGTTTGATCATTCATCACTGCATTGCTGGTGGGAATATGAAGTGATACAGCCACTCAGGGCAACATTTTGGCAGTTTCTTTAAAATTACACATGCAATAACCATACAATCCAGCAATTGCACTCTTGAGTATTGATCCTAGAGAAATTAAGATAAAGCTTCACACAAAAACCTGTGCACAAATGTTTATAGCAGCTTTATAACAGCTAAAGATGTGAGGCAACCCAGTTCTCCTTCAGTGGACGAATAGCTGAACGGTGGTACTGCCATACTGTGGAAATACTACTCAGCAATAAGAAGGAATGACCTGATACACATGAGCACTTGGATGAATCTCTAGAGGAATCCAGTGAGTGAAAAAAGCCAGTCCCAAAGGATTACATACTGTATGGTTTAACTTACGTAACATTCTTGAAAAGATTGTGGAATGGAGAACAGAGTAGTGATTGCCAAGGGTTAAGGAGGGGATGAGGGTGAAGCAAATGGATGTGACTATAAAATTATGACACGAGGGATCCTTGCAGTTATGGAAACGTTCTGCATCTTGACTGTAAGTGAGTCTATTTCTGCTTTCACTATTCTGTCCCCCTGCCGCTACCACATAGTCTTGATTACAGTTGCTATCCATGCCAATACCCAGTTTGTATTATAGTTTTGCAAGATGTTACTTTGGGGGAAACTAGGTAAAATGTGCAAGGAGGAAATTAGGTAAAATGTGTCTATTATTTCTTATAACTGCATGTTAGATCTACAATTATCTTTTTTAAAAAGTTCAACTTCATATTAATATTTCATGATCTGTCTGGTAGCTTCTCCACTCTATGTTAAACCTCCACTCAGCCAGAGAGCAGGAATTAGATCTCAGTCAACTGAGGGTCTCCCTACTTCCTTATATCTAAGCTTCAGGGAACTTAACACAATGCCAGTCTTGTGCTTGGTGTCATCGTCTAAGCTGGTGTCCACTACAAATAATTTTCAGCCATCTGTCCACCTCGGACACTGCCACATCCTCTTCACCTTTGAGGCTGGCAGTTCCATTCCAGGTACTCTACTAGTTCTTCCTCTTGAAGTGTTGTGGGAAATTCCAGAGGCCATCTGGCATCTATTTGCCAGTAGGCATTCCTACTCCAGAAGTTCAGCGGGCGGAAACCCTTGAGACGATGCTTGGGTCTTGGGGACCCAGGTCTCCTTTATCCTAAGGTCCTTTAGCCTGTCTCGCATCCTCTCGTGATCCCAGATTCATTTGGTGGCTGGGGAAGGGCTTGGGGCCCCTTGTCAGGTATCCATGGTTATCCAAGCACTCTTTGTTTCCTTTCTGATTATCCTCCCTCCCAGTATAAATTTTATCTACCCCAAGGGCAGAGAAGGATGTATGACGCTAGCTATGTTCTTCCAGATCTTCTTTCTTAGGTCCGGTCCTCACATTTCTCTCTTTGGTGCTCAGCATTCTACTGAATCATCCGTCCAAAGGGATAAGTATAGCATCCCTTGCTACTGCTTGAGGTGGTCAGAGTAACAGAAAATATGGGAAAAATACTCTTGTCAATACATCAGAATATTACCCCGTGATGTTTTCTACATCTTTCTGCCCTCGGTCCATTTACTCTCTTGTCTTTCCCCTCAGCTTGTGGCCCAAGTCCTGGAACATAAAGATATAGGCTTTGTGATGGTGGATGCCAAGAAAGAAGCCAAGCTTGCCAAGAAACTGGGTAAGTGGGATTTTTTTTGAGGTATATCAGGAAGAAACAAATGTGTCCTGCAACAAAAAAGGACAATTTCATTTCTTCTTGCATAATAATTGGACTGCTTTTAAATAAAGATGAAATGATCCTGTACACTTTAGTCTTGGGTTGGGGAAGAGTTTCATAAAACGGAGTATCAGCCTGAATTGAATGATTTCACGTTAATCATTGAATATATCTTTGTACCAATACAATGAAGAGGGTTTCTTTCTGGAGAAGATAGCACTGAAGATTCAGACCTTTATTTTCAGCCCCTAGAGCGGGCTAAAAGGTCACCCTCTGTATTTCACTGCCACAGCAATCTCTCTGAGGGGGATCACATCTCTTCTTCATCACCTTATTTCCTTATATCTTGGTTGAAACAGCCAACAAAAGAAAGCATTTAATAGTAGCGACTCGGGGGTCCCAGGGGTTTCTAAATTTGAGGCTAAACCCCAGCTGGGCATTATCACCAAGGATGAGAGGGAGGATGTAAGTGGGGTATGGTTAAGTGACTGCTGTGCAGGTTGTAATCTCTTGTGTCAATATGCCATGCTTAAGTGCGGTGCACTTTAAGGGTCTCACACCTCTAATCCCAAGGAGAAGGGATATAGGGGACTCCTCTCGTTTTCAAACACCCACACGTACCGCTGCTCTTTTTCTTTTTCTGCATGACTGGTAAAGAATAGCTATTAAAAAATAGCAGGAGGTTATAAAACAGGACCCTTGAAGAAAGGTTAATTGTACTTGGAGTAATAAGCACAGGAAAAGAAAAAAAAAAGATTAGTGGTGGTTCAGCAAATACCTACATGAAAGTTCATTATTGGGGAATTACAAACAACTACTTTCTATTTTATTTTCAAGGACCACCTTTTTTTCTTTTAAGATTTACATTTTAGAAGACACTGTAGATTAGACACAGGGAAGAACTCAACTCCTGACTCTAAAATGATAATGAATTATCAAGAATGTCTGCAGCACCTCTTTCCCTGGAGACAGATTATGGAATATTGTTTCCCCTTGAGCAGGGGAGCCAAGTATGTTAAACTGTTTCGCTGGTCAAAGCAATTTAATGAATTCTTTCTCCTCCCTTTGTACCCACGGAATCTCTAGTCTTCTCTTTCCCATTGTTTTAGGGAGAAGTTGAATTGGGGAGAATTTCTAGTAGATTTAGTTAGAAGGACACACTAGTGTTCCAGTGATCTAAACATTTAGGGAGGACAAGCTGGGTAAGCATTCGTAAGAATGGACCAGAAGATAGTCTCCTAATGGAGGACATGATAGAGCTTGAGAAATCTAAATGAACTTGCATGATAACTGGTTCACTAGTTACCCACGTTATTAAATCCTCACCCCCACTAGTCCACTTACTATCTGTCAACATAGGAAGATGTTACAGAATCACTGGCTATATTCTGCATGCTGCACCACCCTCCCTGTGACCAACTTATGCTATGATTGAGATTTTTTGTGTGGGGCAGGTTCTTTCTGACTACCTGATGCTCAGAATTCGCAGAACAGCTGTATTTTGTGACCCTGCTCCTCCAACTTTGTCCTTTCTTCCATTTGCCTGAGTTGGGTCTCCATCAGGCTGTGCCTGAACTAGTGCACTAATGGGTTTCACTCAGCACAGTCCAACAGCAGGGCACTGGCTGAAGTTCCCTACGGTGCCCTTTGTGACCAGTCCCTGCCAGCTCCAGGGATACCCGGGACGTTGCTCCTTTAGATTTACAAATGGTGCTCCGTGCTGTGCCCGGGGCTCTTCAGACATGTCTTGGGACACAGCAAACAGTGGACCAGCCTCCCTCTCCCTAGAGATTCTGCAGAAGGGTTCATTTGGAGAAAGCATTCTCCAGCTAATAGAGACTTTGAAAACAATTAATCTAAGGAATTAGGGTGCCATGCAGTGGGACTAAATGCCAGCCTCAGCTTTTCAGCATTCCTGGGGGAAATTCAGTTTCTGGCAAGCATTTGTTAAAGTACATAGCATTCCTGCCAGAATGTAATGGAGGTTGGACAAGAAGATGCAGAACCTGCCCCTACTATGGGTGTAGGCGCATGTCAAAATTCCTTGAGCTGTGCGCTAAGTTTGAGCATTTTATTGTATGCACCTCAATTAAAGTGAAAAAGAAAAGAAAAGAAATCTGCCCTTGCAGCATTATCAGCTGAAACAGAGGTGCCGAATTCAGCAGCGGTAGAAAAGCAAGCTGTTCCTTCTGGTTCTAAACATTGATGGGGCACCGGATGTAAGCAGGCTCTGCAAGGCCCTGGGACACCAAGGCGATAATGGTCCTCCCTTAGCTTACATTACAGGGGTACCTGTGAATGGAGCTGGGAGAAGAGTGATTGGCCTTCCTGGGAAAAGTCAGTCCTAAGTGACACCTGAAGGAACCGAGTGAGATAAGGTGGATGGAGGTCACCCCAAATTTGGCAAACATCTGTGTAGAGAATCATGCTCTCCAACTTTCCCTTTATGCGCCTTTCACACCAGCGAGTGGGGAAGAAGCCCAGGGCGTTGCACAAGGATTAGGAGAGCAGTTCTCAGAGGAGGGCAGGTCTCCCCATGGGTGGATGGGAAGGACAGGCCTGGCACCAGGCTGGAGGGACTTGAACGGCAGGCCAAGGAGTCAGGTGGGCCGTGGGCATTAAAACATTTTGATAAAGAGAATGGGGTAATCAGTATTTTTGGAAAAGTAAAGCAGTAGAAGCTGAAAAACAGAACTTTCTTTCAAGTTTCAATTTCCATTTTGGGAGCCCTTCAGAGTGTGGTTTAGAAGGAACTGATTCTAAGGATAACGCTAGTCGCCCTGATCGTGACCTCACTGTCACCCAGGGTCCCTGAGGCAGACCTCGGCCAACAGGATGGCTCTGCTCACATCAGGATGACCTTGCGTTGAGGCGCCTTTGTTTCTTCCAGGTTTCAGTGAAGAGGGAAGCCTGTACGTTCTTAAGGGTGATCGTACAATTGAGTTTGATGGCGAGTTTGCAGCGGACGTCCTGGTGGAGTTCCTCTTAGATGTAAGCATTTTGCTTGGTGGCCCTCTACGGAGTTGTTTGGGTTCAAATATAGGGGGAAGTAAAACCCCAAGGTGCTGGGTAACCTGACCTGGTCTAAGACAGATTTCTCAGGCTTCAAAGAAAACTAAGAGAGCCTACATCACAGCATTATTTATTTCTAAGTTACCTTAGAAACTGTTTTATTAGTGACCAGAGGGTCACAGATTGGGCTTGGGTAGTAGCACCATGTTAACTCTCCCAGCAGTTATAACCACCATCCCCTGAAGTCCCCTTGGCCTCGTTCCAGGGCTCCTGAAGGGAGCGGGGGAGTGTGGGAAGGAGGCGGGTCACCACCTGACGATCAGCGGAGAGCCGAGCAGCAGTCACCTGAGCTACCCTGTCCTCTCAGAGCAGAACAAAGAGGCAGGGCTAATTAATGAGCCCCCAGAATCACATTCCCTCTCAGCCGCGGAAGTACAGCACCCTTAGATCCATATGCCCAGGCAAGTGAAGGAACAAACGCCATCAAAGTATTTGATCCATAGATAAAGTTACACTTTCAATAACAGCTGTCAAGTTGAATGCTTTTGCACGGATTCCTGTCCAGATAAGGAACACCCATACTGATGACTGCTTGTCTCCCAGCCAGTACACAGTAGCTTACTGCTTTTTCATCACAGCCTCCAAACCCAGGGAGGTCAGCAGGGATTGGAAGGCCACCTCCTCCGAAAAAGTGCCCACAGTCTCTGCTTGGCCGTCCCACTGACCCATACCTGCCGGCCCTAAAAATGCCGAGGGAGGCAGATGAACACCTCCTGGCCGGCATGGCCGTGCCCCAGCTCTGTCAGCTAAGTGGAAGCTTTGAGACGCACAGAACAGAAACCAGATTCAACTACCTCACACAATAAGCAGTGTGATTGAGTCCCACAAACGGAGGACCGCAGTGGAGGCAGACTTTAGACGTGCTCAGATCAGGGCTCCAGCTCCGTGTTCCTCCGTAAATCACAATGTTTTCAGTGTGTTGGCTTCGCTCCCAGGGCGCCCTTTCTCGTGTTGGCTATAAGAGAGCCAGCAGCGGGAGCTGATACCCTGCTTTCCCTCATTCGGATGCAGTGAAGGGGGGAAAACAATCTGCCTTCCACTTACTCTCTCGAAAGGAAAGCAAAGCTTTCGGTAAATCTACCCTGGAGATTCATTGGCCAGAACTGGGTCACATGTCATTGCTGACTCAATAGCTGACTAGAGAACGAGAACTGCCCCAGACCACCCCGCCCGCCCCTTGGGTGAGGGCCCGCTCCCCAAAAGGCCTTACTGCTGCGCCCCCTGGTGGGGGAGTGGGATGCATGCGAGGCCCAACCATGGTCCCCCACTTCCCCGCAAAGCGTCTTGCGGATGTGCCTGATTTCCCTACCGAGGAAGGAACGCTTCTCCTGTTTGAACATATCTGTGTACGTGTTTGTGGCCTTCCAGCTAATTGAAGATCCTGTGGAGATCATCAACAGCAAACTGGAAGTCCAAGCCTTTGAACGTATTGAGGACCAGATCAAACTCATTGGCTTCTTCAAGAATCTGGAGTCAGAATGTAAGTCGTCTGTCAGCTCCAGCCTGGGAGTCCAGGGGTATGTTAGATTATCCATAAAGAGGCTAGGCCACCCGCATAGCTGTGCTGGGTGGAATTGCGCCCTATGCAACTGGACGTGTGCAGAAATTATGCAAAACAGACAGGGAACCGGAAAGAACATCAAATTTGGGCCATGTTCTCTGACCTTGAAGGTGGGGTAAGTGTTTTACAGGAAGAGAAAAGGCTTCTCTCCCCTTTTCCCACTGCCCACCTACCAGTCTGCCTCTCCCCTAAAATGGCACACATAATGGTTCTCTCCCTGATGTCGGCACATCCTGTGGTCCCGAGCAGGAGAGTGGCTCAGTCACTTGGACAACATTCGAGGAAAATCTGGGTAGGCATGGGCTTAGCAGCTGCAGCACCAGGTGGGAAGGTCTGGCTGACCCGCAGCTGACCACCGGGACTGCCGGCAGCGGCGCGGCCACACCCTTGGGTGCATTCCCTGTGAAAGCCTTGGGGCCGGGTTTGGGTGGGCCCGGAGCATACCAGAGCATCACCACAACCCACACGGGTACCGGGGGTGTGAGCGACACTCAGAAGAGTCGGGGAGGGAGGCGACCAGGAAGGGTAGCTACCTGAATACGGTTTCTAATACTGCTTTGCAGCAGGGGTCCACCGAGGTAAGCCTTTTTCTGAACCTCAGAGAGAGGGAAAGTGTTAAAGTGGGCATGACTGTCGAAGGGAATCTGGTAACATGAGTACGTGGGGGAGGAGAATTAGGGCTGCTTATGACTGTTTGTGGAAACTCCAAAATATTTTGAAATTATTTGCCAAGCTGTTTCTTTGCCCCATCTGCCAACCGGCATCCTCGTCTTCTCATCAACAAACCACCTGTTTTCTCGCTCCTGACACTGGGCTTTGCCGTCTTCCTCACTTGCTCTATAAAAGCCCCTATTCATTCCCCTTCAGAGTGTGTCGTGGGAAGGTGGCTAGCCAGAGATTTTTGCCCCAGCTTGCCTTTGGGTGACTTTGTTTCAATTTTCACATTTCTTATGGAGGCTGACTATTCTCGGGGTTTCCACTGCCTATTCCTACTTTCTCCACTTTCATTTCCTTCTACTTCCCTTTATCCTTTTCTGCCCTGCCTCTCAATTTGTTTCCCTCTCCTCTCGCACTAATGACAGCAGATAAAGAGGAAGCGAGGCTAAGATGAAATTAAGAGCACATCTTCCAGCTGCTGTCTTCCTCACCTAAACCAGTAACAATAGCAGCTCCATTGAAACAACATGTCATATGCCGGGGCCCAGGCCAGGAGCTTTATAATTACCTTAATTCATTTTTACAGCTAGCCTGTCAGGTAGTTATCATTATAATCAGCATTTTAATGATGAGGAAATGAAGGAACAGGAAAGTTTACTCACCCAATATCACACAGCTTGTAAAGAGTACAGTCAAGATTGAAATCCAGGCATCTGACTTTATGCACACACTTCGCCACTGTTTTGAACTGTTTCAAGACTTCACAAACTTTTCCAGTCATGGAAAACACAGAATGTGATGGTGTTTGAGTGGTACATAGGGGAAAACTAGGAGGGATTTGGGCTTTCTTTTTATAAAATGATAGGAATGTTATCAAATATTGCATTTATAAAACCTCTAAACAAAATATGTTTAGATTTTGAATGGGAATCTTGTGCTTGCTTTGAAGGCTGTAGCTTTTGATATTAAATTTTATCCTTGAAATAGCACCATTCCTGAAGAAGGTTGTAAATGATCACTTCAAATTCTTGATAGTCACAACTGACAAGAGACTGCTTGCAATGTGGATGGTGACAAGTGACAGGACAACGTTCTTTGCTTTTCCTTTGATTGATGAGCGGTGTTTTCTCACCATTAAACAGAATTTAGGTAATCTAATCTCTAACTTGTCCTTCAAAGGCGTGAGCATCCTCTCAATCAAACAGCTATTACTTTCTTTTTCACTGACAAATGTAGGGTGATATTTCTCAGGATAATTTGAATAGATTTCAAATTCAGTTGGACTTTTCATTATTATGTATTTCAAAATAATATTGAAACATTTCCTTAGGAATATGCAGATATTGCCGTACTGGTCTTACAAATTTTTCTTAAGATTTAAATAATAAAATTACTACTCAGCCATTTCAACCTCCTTTTTAAGGTCGAATTTCTGCTTTTAAATTGACAAACTTTGTCAGTATACTGTATTATCACGTGGTCCTTATAATTTTCAATTAACTTCATTCAGGCCTCAGCAAGGTCTAGCATGTTTTGAAGCCAATAATTCTCCTTCAAAAAACGTTTGCAGAGTATAATTCACAATTTTTTTTCAGTTCATCTCTTAGCTCATACACTCTTAATAAAACTCTCTTGGGCAGTTAGCCTATTTTAGTGTGAAATAGCAGAGATAGTCTTCTGAACCCATTTCTTCACCTAAAGTGAAAAGGAGAAGAGGCTATGGAGGTCTAGATGTTATGGGGGTCACCTTTTTTTATAACAAACTTCTATGTAGAATTCAGACCCACAGGCAAAGTTTATAAAGAAAGCTTTTTGGTGAATAAATATTGCTTGAATCTCAAGATTTTCAGAGTGCACGAATGTAGTGTGTACACCTTCTTACACTGACAGTCTCCCCATCAGCCCATGAACTTGGGCAGTCGTTTCAAAATCTGTTTTGAAGTGTTCATCTACTTTTCTGGATGTTTCATCCCCCAAAACTTGGTTTGGTTCCTGTTTGCAAGACAGATGACGTTATTCCAAGTATTTGTCTTCATCGTTTCTTTCTAACTGGTTTTATGAACCACGTCCAGGTAGGAATGTCTGGACTCACCAATCCACATGACTGGTTTGATGCAATCATCTTTTGGATCAGGGTGAAGAAAAACACCTGTTTGTGTTTGCCCTTGTCTAAGCTTTGAAATATTTAAACCTTTTTTTCTTTTCATGGATATTCTGTGTCAAGGAGACAGCAATGTTTGCAGTGTGGTGCCATTTCTTATTTTGATGTTTCCACGCAAACAAGACATTAAGGCTGAGGAATAGAAAAATTACCAATGCAGAGAAATCTAAACTTGAGATAATACTTGTTAGATGCCTTAATTAGTTACCAATGCTTTTGGACGATTTTATCTAATGAATATGATTGCTTTACTGTAAGTCCATTATTGTGGGAAAATAAGATAATTTTAGAAATGAAATCTAATGAAACAAAAATAACTTAGAAAATGATAAGCCTTATGACTTCAGAAATTGACTTTTTAGATATATGTTTCCTGCATTTTAAGATTTGGATAAATTTCAAAAACTAAGCATAGAGCAAGCACTTATGTTAAATTTTCTTTGAATTTTAATTTGATCAAGTGTGCATCAGATGTTAAATTTGACTTAATTCAATATTAACATTATGGAAAACTGACAAAATATAAATATTATTTTCCCTCATGTATGATCAAAAATATTTTGAAAATTTGGCTTCCTGAAGCCATAAGGACCTATAGCCTTTTTAAATGAATACATTTGATAAATATTTAATTAAATTATGTACAATTATTATTTTTAAAGAAATATAATTTTTAAAATAAATAAAAAACACAATAACACATTATGAAAATCTGTCATGGATCAAATTGGCTAATTGTTAATGTCTTTAGGCATTAGAAAAATGAAGGAAGGTAGGAGGAAACAAGGAAGAGATAAATTGAATAATTCAGAAAATTGCAAAAATCAGTTTTGTGCTTTTTAGGAATACCTAATACCAGATTATGTTAATTTCCTGATTATGATGGTTATGTACATAATAAACAATATTTTTAAGTTATTGTAGAATCATACATTCCTTTGATGTTAGTAGAAGATCTGAATATTAGAGTAAAAGAAAAATCTAAATACAGTCTGACAAGGCAAAAAGATCCCTGATGACAGACAAACCTGGGCTAAAGTAACAGTGACACCAGCAAGCATCATAGCTAGAGCCTTAGAAAATAATTGTTATTGAATACAAGCAGTTAATAGAGGAAGTTACTGCTTTCAAATATAATATCAACTACTGTAAAATTTCGAATGGTTGTAGAAAACACTTAGAAGGCTTTATCACCATAAAAAGTGTATGTCTATCAAACCCCTTGTGACATACCTGTGGCTATCACACACAGACTAGAAGCCTCATGGTGTCTACTGGGCATCCACATCTCTCTATCTTTCTTCTTGTTCTTCAGAAGAGGATGAGGGCAGTGGACAGGGAAGCTAGGAGTTGGTAAGGCACCCAGAGAAGCAGATGTTGAGAGTCCTGTATTTCCCTGCGCCCGGGGCAGCAGATTGAGAGTGACTGGTCAAGGAAGTTCAATGGCACAGGAGGTATTGGCTTTACAAATGATCCCAAGCTTTTCTATAGAGCAAGAACGAGAGAGAGGTAGTGAAGTTGGAAGGATTTAAAATATAAGTAGACTGGAATGGTCTTGGGAGCAAAGGATCCTAAGAGATTTGGGACCAAATTAGGAAGGACCTGGAAGAACCGGGAAGTTACATATTCCAAGGAGGTTGGGTGTGAAGGTTCATATCCAGCTTGAGTATGTAGTATGGTTGCTAGTGTTGAGAAAGCATGGCAAGAACTTCCTGGGGGAACTCAGCTGGTGGTAAGGAATGCCAAACAGAGGGAAATCCGGGGCTGGAGGTTAACACCCAGCATGGAAAGCCTTGGAAGATGGAGAAGAAAGGTGAGAAAATGTTAAGATAAGCCTGCAGTAAGCTGCAGGTAGAAGGCTGAATGTTCAGGGCCCATTCCAGCAGGGGAAAGAGGCATCAAGGTGACTGGAGGATCAGACCGTGAGGAGCCAGAAAGGAGCTGGCCAGGGCTTAGAGGGTAGGAAAACCTAGGGATCGCTTGAAATCAGATAGAGGGACCACTAGACCAGGTTTCCCAGAAGACAACTGCCGTTTGGGCAAGGCTAAAGGTTTGGCCACGGTTTGAAGCAACCCAGGGAATTACCTTGCTCTACCCTTTTGTCATCTTAAAAGGGATGTAGACTGGCTCTCCAAGTGAAGGAGGGAGCTCTCTCGACACAGGAAAGACACACCCATGCTTTCCATCAGGGTAGGAGTTCATGGAGGTGGGGAGAGATTCATCAGGAACAAGGGGCCAGGGAAGAGGGGAACAGGATTCTGATGGAGCCACTGCTGCCTCTGGATAGACGGAAATGCCTTAGGTATGGCTTTCACCGTTCCTCTTCTATACTCTCCCACCTTTCCTCTATTCATTCTCCCAGTCTCCCACCCATCTTCTTCCCCTCCACCCAATCCTCTACCCCAACTATCGGGCTATATGATATATTTTCTGACTTCCGTTAGTCTTAAGAGGATGAGTTTGTATGAATATGTATCCATATGTACAGTGTTCTGGTAAGTTTTGTAAATGGAGGAAGCCCATTGCCAAAGACCAACAGCCCATAACCCTAGCTGGGCTGTAAGCCTTTGAGAGCGGTGTCTTCGTCTGACTCATCTTAGCGTCCTCTCCGCCAGGATTATTCTTGAAATGTCTTTTATTGAGTATTTGAAAATTCAACGTGTTCCTAGAATTCTAGCAAAAAAAGCTTATGCTTCTGATGATTAAGGAATATGGAATTCCATGAAACGACAAAAGCGAATCTTGTTAATACGCATCATAGCATCATTGATTCTCAGGATTATAGACCAGGCAAAACAAACGCAGCACTTGCCACCACTACCGTTACCATCACTCTGACATCTAAGGCTGGCGTACGAGTGTCTTTACCTTGCAGCTGCCCGGGTGCAGGAAGGCTCATCGCGGCCACGCTCGCGGTCTCATGTCAATGTTGAACCAGTTTGGACTCAAGCTTGGGATCGGAGTGAAGCATAACTAGGCTTGATTTATCTTAAACACCCTCTCAAGGAGTCAGAATAAGAAAAGAAAATGTAAAAAAAAGGGAAAGAAAAACTAGAAGTGCCCTAAAGCGGCACTCCTGTTAAGAAGTTTAAAATACTTCTGTGATGTCAGTTTTTATGGGGGATTTTCTTCCTACGTAGCGCTCATTTATAAAGCAGGCAGTGCTCCCCCTAGAGGCGCACTGAAAACTAGCAGTGAGTTCGAGTGAAAGAAATTCTTCTTTTGGAGTTTGATGTTTCTTTTTTTCTCCCTTCCTCTCAACTTCCTGTTTTCTCCTTTCTATCTACCAATTTCAATTTCCTAAAACACCCAAAAACAATATGGTAGAGGTCTTCTTTTGGTTGATTGAATGCCAGGCAACTCAAACTCCTTGGGGGGAAACTATGGAAATACTACTAAATAATTATCTATCTAAATAACATCTACTAAATAATTATCTGATAAGAATTGATTTGCTTCCCACTCTATGCATTATTTAAATAGAGAAATTTCTGCAGCGTGCATCCTGGAAATGTCTGTCCTCTCACCTTTTCTTAGATTACAAGGCTTTTGAAGAGGCAGCGGAACACTTCCAACCTTACATCAAATTCTTTGCCACCTTTGACAAAGGGGTAAGTACCTATGAGACTCCAATTTGAACATTTTTGTAAGCACAAAGGATTAAAGTTTGAACTTTTCACTATTTTTTTTTTAGCAAAGTTAACCAACCTCCATCCATTCACACTTTCTCCAGAAGTGTTAGAATATGGCAGTACATCCCTAGATGGGTAAAAAAGATGATGAATTCAAAGGATAGAAGGGTATTTCTGAGACTCTCCAATGAAAAGCAACGAGCCACTCTCACCTCGAGTGCTAAGAATGTGTGTGAGTGCGGCGTGAGCAGGACGCTGGTCACCGCTTCCTTTTTCTTTAGATCCGTCTTCTCCCTTGGGGTCGTGTCCTTTCCCCCCACCGGCTTAGCATGGGGCGGATGGATTGGGGACGGGCACGGGCCATCTGAAGCCCTGGGTGCTTCAGAAAGTCACCGACATCTTCGGGAGGTGCTGTTGACGTCCTCGTCTGTAATGCCATGGCACGTCTGTAATGCCTCGTCTTTATGCTCTGGATGCGGCAAGTGTTTTATAAAACAAAGAACAGCAGAGATGAAGATCTCCACTCAATGGGCAATTCATTTGGGCTCTCGTGGCTGGAGCACTGCTCTCCGGCTCCAGCTTCTACTAAAATGGCTAGTATTTACCGAGTGCTTTCCATGTGTTGGGTACAATTTGTTATACTACCTTTCGACAACCTCTCATCCTTTAAACAACTCCACAAGGTAAGAATCCCTGCTTTCCAGATGAGAAAACAGATTTAGAAAGATTAAGTAATACCCACGGTCTCCAGTGACTTAATGGTAGCGCCGAGATCCCAGGGCAGGGAAACCCACGCCCTTTCCTCTGTACCGCGCCACCAGGCAGAAGACTCTGTACCTGCCCTTGAGATTCAGGGCGCACACCCACACACCCACATAACCTACACTCACAGCACACACACATATAGAACACACCGCTGCACATAGACCCTCACATCCACACACACACACACACACACAACTCAAAGCCCTAAATCACTGTATTTACTAGAACAAACAGATCTAAGACAAATTAAGTCTTAGTCAAATGCAAGTAAAAGTTAGCCAGAGAGAGGCCTGCTAAGGAATAAGAAAATTGTACTCATGGCCTTGATACTATGAAGAGTTCAAATATTCTGTGAAAAAGCAGAGGACGCCTGTAGGTGCCAGAGCAGGGACAGTGTATGATGAAAAGAGATTCCTATACATAACCACATCTGTGACCCCAGGCTACAAACCTATAATCCAGAAGAGAATTGTATAATCTAAGTAACATAATCTAGCCTTGAAGCAAGTTTACCCTAACTGGGTGGAAGAGAGTTGGGAGAGATCTTTAGCAAGAATAAAAAGTACTTCACATCATGTCATATTATATCATACAGAAGTCCTTTTTATGTGCCAGATTTCATGCTAAGAGCTTTAGGTGGGCTTCCTCATTTAACCCTCTCAACACCCCAATAACCAAGGAGCCAGTATTCTCAGCCTGCAGAGGAGGACGCCAAGGCGCCAGCAGATGAAGCGATTTCACTCATGGTCACACGCGAGTAGTGAGGTTTGATGTAATCTCAGGTCACCCTGAGTTCAAGTCTGTGCTCTATACTATTATTACCTGAGAAAGAAACAATACATGTGAAATGCTTAGCTGGGGTCTGGCACACGCACAGTGAGCATTCAGTAAAGGCTAGCTAGTACTGTTGTTAATAAAAGGCCCTCATCTAAGCCCAGGAGGACAGGGGTTGGGAGAGGACATTAGCAGAGAAGCCTAACTGAATCCGGCACGGACGCTCGATTAGGGCAGGCCAGGAGAGACAAAGGTGGCGGCTGGGTAAGAGCCCACCCGAGGGAGGAGAGTCAGGCAGATGGAGCTGGGCAGGAAACAAAGCCTCAGTTCTTAGAAGGGTGGTCCATTGCTGAGTTCAGGATAGCGTCTTTTTTCAGATGTGCCTCCCTGCCCAACCGTATGGCTTCATGTCTGTGGCCCATGAAGAAGGTGAGGTCAGGCTATAATTAATAACTCAGAAGGCCCGTCACTAAAATCTCTGTGAGACACTGAGTCATCCGTGCTCCTGTCCATAAAGCCTTGTGGGATTTCATAACATTTAAAAAGAGACACTGTTTACCTCTGCCCGGAACACAGAGGGAAGAGTCATTGCTCCAAGAGGACTCCATGCCACTGGGGACTTGAGAACTTGCACCCATCAGAGAAGGAATGTGACACGGTCCAGTGGGAGATGGTGGGGTGCAGAAGGCATGGCCGCACCCAGAAGAAGCCTCAGTGGTTTCCAGCAGGGGCTGCTAGAGCAGAAGAGGGGCCTGACAGATGTGTGTGTGAGACACACCCTAGGGAATCACAGAGGGATTCTTCAAGAGGGGAGGTATTTTGCAGAGGTTTGAAGTCAGAAGAGTCAAGGGCCAAGGAAGCACTGATATAATCCCCAGGATGAAAACCCACCTGACAAAGGTTGGGACGACAAGAGGAGAAGATGTGACCACTTTTGAGATGTAGGAGAGAAACATGGGAGAAGACTCAAAAATAACTTAAAATCAAGTCTCTAATTTCAAGATAGTAAAGAATGTGAAGCAGATGAAAACATAGGAATCTAGGAAGAGGACTCTACTGAGGACCATAGATGAGGTGGTGAGTACTGATTTCTACAAGTTGGGAAGGCATTCACCTGGAGGTGTCGGTCACTCATTTATCCACTCACTCAACGAGCATTTATTGGGCGCCTTTTATGTGCCAGGGATTCTTCTAGATGCTATGCCCACAGCATGGAGCAAAACAGATTCCTGCCTTGTAGAATTTAGAATTTAGTGTGTGGGGATGGCCAGAGGGAAGAGAAGATGAGAAGACAGAAAGTAAATAAACAAACCAATAAATACATTATATGAAATATATTAACATGAGTTGTAGAACTCTAAAAAGGGCACGGTGTCAGGGCTGATGAGGTAGGTTTAGGAGGTAGTAGTTTCCAACCACTGTCCATATTGGTATCCCCCAAGGAGCTTTTAAAACCATGGATTCCTGGTCCCCACATCTATAAATTTGGATTTCTTAGGCTTAGGACCAGGCCCAGGAATATGTATTTTCAAAATTTTACCTAGCACACAGGTTTTACCTAGCACACAGGTTTAGGACTACCACTGATTTATGGATCCTGACCCTAAGTCAAGCCCCATGAAGGCCTAACCTCTCTGAAGCAGATGCAGCAAGAGAGAGTCAGAGGGCTAAGTGTGGTGTCCCCCTGCTGCACCTTACAGCTTGAAAAGTGTCGGTTCTAATTATTCCATGTCACCTCCCACTGGCCTGTTCTTTTCTGGGGCCAAAAGAAGCTGTGCGGTTCTAAATAAAGTTGATGGAAAAGATAGATGTTAAGAAGGCCTAAGTTCACTGAGTTTCATCTGCAAAAACCAAAATGCCTTGCTAACTTGTAGAAAAAACATCTGTATCAAAATTCATGCTCATGCAAATGTCAGGAAAATGGCCATTGTTGTTTTGTCTTTGGCAGAATCTATTCCAACTAGTCAAAAAAAACCCCACAAAAATAGCACAGAAGACCTCATTCTATGAACCTCTTCAACCTTTAATAGTATAATCCATTCTTACCTAACTGTACCCCCCATAAACTGCATCTGGTCTTAGAATAAGTACTCTGGATACAAGGCCCCACTAAATCTTTACTGAATAAATGAATGAATCAATGCCTTAATCAGTCAAACCTCCTTCAGTCCTTAACCATCCAAGATATAATTAAAAGGGTGAAATAAATGAGGGCATCTGTGGCGGTGGTGGGTACATAACAGGCCTCTGGAACGGTTCACCCAGGGTTCCCAAGACTCAAATATTTTTGTTAGGCAAGTCACAATCCAACTCCAGTTTCACCATCTCAATGCTGCGGACCCAGACACAGCCATCCAAGCCCAGAGACCGACACGCACACTCATACGCACACTTGCACACACACTCACACGCGCAGGCGCATCTGCGGTGTTCACCCCGAGGGCGGCTCCGACGAGCGCCTTCTCACCTTCAGGAAGCCTTCCTGACAGCAGGCTGCGGTGGGAGTGACCTGACGCGAGCAGGTGACGAGGGGAACGAGGAGACAGCTCACTCAGACAGGTGCAGCGCCAATGTAATATTTATAGGGATATAGATGCCTTCCTGTACAGTGTCAGGGAGAAGGTAATTTTCAAATGAAAGGGAAGTTGGAACAGAGGCACACTGGCAGTTTAGAACACTCCACTGTCTGGGCTTGAATTCAGGCTCTTTCCCCTCAGGACATATGATCTTGACAAACCACATGCTCACATTAGGCCTCGTACTCATCATTTGTAAAATAAGTAGAATAATGGTTCTTACCTCTTACAATTCAAGTGAGGATTCCTGAAGTCAACCCAAAACCCGGCAGCAGTACCTGGCATATAGTAAGCTCTCCATGTACCTACTATTATTACTGTTTCATTCATCCAGTCACTTCCCACCTCATATATGAAGTTTCCTGATTACAAAAATATGTGGTAAGTGAACTCAGAAAATCAGAACCCAATGCCATTTTCATGCCTATTCTATGATGTGGCCAGCTTGCAAAGACCATGTGTAAACCCGGATACTGGGGGTGCAGTTACCATTTCACCCCAGAGCTCCCCACCCCATCATCCATACCAGCCCCCTTCCCATAGAAAAGAAAAAAAAGTAAGAAACCCCACCCCCCCACACACACTTCCTTGTCCTTTAAAACAAAATCATGACCACAAAATTTCCTTTGACTGACTGTAGCTCTTAACATGGACAGTGTTCTTTAGCTCTGTGTAGGATGCTGGAATTTCTTACCCTTAAGTACTGTAAGAAATGTCTTTTGGAATACAGTGACCTGGAATTAATAGCAATTGATGACAAAAGGCAGAAGGATCCCAGTGTTTGCTCAGAAAGGACCTCCTTGTGTAACAGCTTATGTAACACCCAGTTCCTCCCCCTCTGCAGTTAGTCATGGCTGCCCTGGGCCTCTGTGCCGTTGGTTACCACCGCAGGGCATCAGCTCTCAGGCAATTCCTCTTTAGTTTCAAGGGAACCACTGTTCAATCCTGCACTTTCTTGGACCACAGCTCTGAACTAGAAAAGAATGGCATTTGGTTTTCTACAGAGCATTGCACATTCCAGGCCTCTCAGATCATTTCACAAAAAGACGTCTGAGTTCAGCAGCTCTGCAAGCGAACACAGCAGCCATTCTGCCCTGACAACAGACCAGTGGCCACTTTAATCAAGAGAGCAGATGTCTCCCAGGCTATGGGCTGGCTCCCTGAGCTTTTTATCTGGTATAGGGAGAACAATCATCCTGGCTTGCTGGGGACTCTCCCACTGTTAGCACTGAAGGTCTGCATCCCGGGAGACCCTTCCACTCTGGACAAACCAGGATGGTGGATCACCCTCTGACTGGTAGAGTGGACAGTTCCCAGAGCCTGAGAAACCATCGAACAAGCCCAGTCCTGAGAGATAACCCTAGGGCCAGTGCTTCAGCCTAAATAGCAATTAGGGTTTATGAACTGATCGAGAACAGATTAGTGGGTCAGCCTCTGATTCTGACCACTGGTATGCTTTAAATGGTTTCTGTCCATTGCCTGTTCTCTCAGCGTTGGTCCAGGTAACTCCATTCATCCCAGGGGACTGAGCACGCTCTGTTGGCATTTGCGTCCTCCTCCAGCCCTGGCAAATACAGTGGGGTGCTGATGATGGTAGGATTAGATTCCCCGATTTTCATTCCAACTGCTCCCTGCCCCTGCTTGGACCTCCTTTGCCAGGTAGGTTTTTTCCTCTCTATCTGTCCAGCCAGGCCTTAGGTGATGGTTCCTGTCACTTCAAGACTGCGTGAAAACTGTACATACACTCTCGTGTCTTTGCCAGAGAACCCACACACTCCTCGTAGATGGACAACCCACTGCTCCTCTAGCACTCAAGCAAAGTACTGTCGTCTTTCTAATTGTTACAGGTTGCCAAGAAATTGTCCTTGAAGATGAATGAGGTTGACTTCTATGAGCCATTTATGGACGAGCCCATTGCCATACCTGACAAACCTCACACGGAAGAGGAGCTCGTGGAGTTTGTGAAGGAGCATCAGAGGTGCCCCAGAAGGCATCAGGGGGTGGGAGGGGACCGGTCAGGGAATGGAGAAGAGCCCCCCAGTCCTGACATTTCACACCCCTCCCAGAGGAACGACCCAGAGTTTCTATCCCAGCGGAACTAACTTGGCCTTGCTGGCTTCACTGGCCGTTGGTCAGTGGCTGGGAAGCTGCCATAGGGAGCATAGGGGGCTACTCTTGCGGTCAGGCCAAACCACCTCCTCATAGTCAGCAAAGACCCTCGAAGTCAGATGAAGATGTAAGTAAAATCCTCCAATAATAACAATACTGACTTAGTGACAACCTCCTGTATGCCAAGTACCAAGCTAGGTGCTTATGGAAACTATTTCATCTAGTATTCAACATTATGGGGGAATTATTATTATCTCAGCTTTACAAGTCAAGGAACTGGGCTCAGAATAGTTAAGTAGCTTAACCAAGGAATGCCAATTCTATATGTAGAGCTTCTGGGAGAGGACTATTTGATACCACTTAGAGTATTTCTAGCATCAATCAGTAAACATTTTTGTAAGAGGCTAGAGAGTAAATATTTCAGTTCCTGCAGGCCAAATGGTGTCTGTTGCAACTACTCAACTCTGCTATTATAGTTTGAAATCGGCCATAGACAATATGTAAATAAATGGATATGGCTGTGTTCCCAATAAAGCTTATTTATAAAAACGGAGACGCTGGCTAGATTTGGTCAGCTATAGTTTGCGGACCCCTGCTCTTGAGAGAGGGACATGAAACCCAGTAGTGGGGTTAGTGGGGGTGGTGGGGTAGTAGCGCCTTGCCCCCCCCCCCCTCCCTGGCACATGCTCACATGTGTTCATCGGACCCGGAGCACCATGACTCTATCACTGGGTCAGGTCCGGTCTCTCGGGGAAGGCAGCCCTTGGAGGAGCAAATGTCAATGTGCCTAGCAACATTTGCCATTCAGAAAGAGAGAAAACCATGCACGGAATATAGATCCTCCCTGCTCCTCCAAACACCCCAGAGGGCTTCTTCTGGTGGGTGACCCTGAAGCTAGAGTAACTGCAGCTCTGGGCTGGGAAACCGAGACGTCTTGTTTTCTCTCCAGGTCTCCCATTCTGGGCCTGCTCTGGACTCTCAGGGGTGGCGCCTGTCTGTGATGAGGGAAATGGCTTCTTGCCCTGGCAGTGAGCGGGCTCTGTGCCCTCTGACCCTTTGTCTGTAATCGGCTGTATGATCCTTGAATCCAATGGGTCTACGGAAAGGCTGAGAGCTTTAGGCCCGGCTCTCTGTGTGACCCAGCCAAGGAGAACAGCTCTGTCTTCGTGCTCTTGTAAACCAACCAACATCTCATCTTAGATTTCACTGTGCTGAGTCCGCAGTGTCTCCAGTGTAGTCCCTACTCAAGGAAGCTCATCCTTTTTTTTTCCAGACCCACCCTACGTCGCCTGCGCCCAGAAGATATGTTTGAGATATGGGTAAGAAAGTGGAAAACTCTTCCTTCCTTGTACAGACTGGCCTATTCCCCAAGAGGAGTACCCCTTTGAGTCCCGAAACTCAAACCAAGTTTTATTTTGCTGAGGTGAATGGCTGGATGGTGGAGTATTTGAAATGTGGACATCATGCTCAATTGAAACACAGTTCTCCATAGATCCAATATACACCTCGTTGGTACTACCCACTGGGCAAAACTCCTCTATCTCTGTGTTCATTTCCCACAGTGACTACTGGCTTCTATTCAGTGGCCACCAGTGACCAAAGGTGACCTAGTGGAAGGAGCTCAGGCTTTGGAGTCACAGAGACTTGGGCTTAAGGCCCGAATCTGCCACCTAATAGCTTTGCATCCTACATTAATGCATGTGATCTTTCTGAGATTTAATTTCTGCATCTAAAATCAGGGCTAAGGATGAGTGGTGTGAAGAGTCCAGAACATGGTAGATGTTTGATTAATGAATGGTAGCTGTTTTTATAAACACCAGACCAAGGTGCTGGGAAGACCTGCATCAGATTGTTCCCCAGGTCTATGTCATAGATACTATGTCAGGCGGGTCAGATGGTTTTAGAAAGAGGGCCGTGCAGATGCAACCTCCCACCCCACTTGAGCTTCCTACAAAATTCCGTAAATAACCAAAGTCTGTGTGGAGCATTTTTAAAAGCATTTCATGTATCCTTTTACTTGGCTTTCTCAACAGTTCTAGAAAATGCTGTAGAACAAATATTATGTTAGCCCCGTTTTACATGGGGCAACTATCACATGGATTAAGTTAATTAATTACTCAAGGATACATATCTAATAAGCATTAGCTCTTGGGACTTAAATTTAAACCATCTGTAGCCAAATCTCGTGTTCTCTCCAGCATCCTTCCATCCTTCCCAAGAGTGGGCCACGTCCCATATGGCACCATTTGGGCAGGGGTCGGAGTGAAGGAGAAAGGCTCTAACGTGGAAGCATTTATTTATGTATTAATTCTTTAGTTCAGTCTAAGGTGGCACATGTACCGAGCCACGGAGTAACTTGACGCTTTGTTTTGCTGGTATGTAAGTTATTTGGGTGTCTGAAGGTAAAACAAACATTTCATAAGACACTGAAGGGCAAATAATCCAATCCAGAGGAGCGGGCTATTTAAGAACAGCACAGCAGAATAGAAATATATTTTCCTAACATTTAAACCTTTCAAAAATTTAATCTTTAAAAGGGCTTGTTACTAGATCTAAAACTAACTAACGGGTGTAACAGTGTTTTAAAAATACGTTAAAACTATTCTGACATTTTACTTAAAATAATTTCAGGTTTTAAAAATCAGTGCAAAGGATTCCATGATCGATTTACCTAGATTCCCCAAATGTTAGCCTTTTACCACCTTTGCTTTAATTACACTTGTCAATATCAGGATAGTAATACACTTCCACTATTTCATCTATGGACCCTATTCAAAGTGACCGGTTATCCCACTAACGTTTTATAACAGGAGAAAACGTTTTTTTCCTGGCCCAGCACCCACTCCCGGATCACACACTTGCATTTGGGTGCTATTTTTCTTAGTTCCCTGTCCTCTGGAATAGGGTCTTAGTCTTTCTTTGTCTTTCATGACAAGGGCGACCGTTTTCAGCTGAGAGTGATTGTTACTATCTGTCCTGCTATATCTTTATTCTTAGTTCTTCCTCTTATTTTCTTCACCCAGAAGACATATATCTCATGATCTCGGCTCCTAGAAGGGAGAGACTACAAAACCGTAGACCCCTTCTCTCAGGCCTTCCTCACTGACACAGCAGAATCACTCCCAGGACCACCACACGCCACAGCGGGACAGCCTTTGTCTGCCGCCCCCTGACCACAGACACCCTAACGCCCCACACCGTCCTGCAGAAACGCTCCTTCTTGACAGATGTGCAGAAACTGTTTGCTGCCTGGCTTCACTGGAACTCATTTTCTGCTGTCTTTTCACTTAATTAATAAGTACAGCCTTTTGCTGTAATACAAAATAAAAACGATGGCTCATATTTTCCACATTATTATATATTCATTTGTTTCTAATTAGGAATGGGCTGTGTATTAAATTTAACATGGCAGAGAAAAGGCAAGTAGATGGGCCTACTCCTTTCTAACAGCCCGTCATGAGTACCCACAGGGCTTCCCCAGACACCTCAGCAGACCTAAGCAGCCCCTCACCCAAGTCTCCAGCCAGGGAGGAAAGGCAGGACAGGCCCTCCAGCATCATCTGCACAGCCTCAAAAAGAAAAAGCAGAAATCAGTCCGTCAGAAGGAGCCGCTCCCCGTACACCCGGGCCTACCTCGGAGGGCTCGGCTCCAAAGAGCAGCACCCCCAAGGGCCACTTGGCCACGGCAACTTAGATCACAGATGTTGGAGAAAGTGACCAGTTAATGAACTTAGAAGTCTTTATCTTTACCACCCACTTCTCCAGACATTGAAAAATATTCAAATAAGATAGGAAAACCAGGTAGGGCTGAAGCAACTATTGACCATTATTGCTCCCCAATTATGCAGGTTTTTAAAGCAGCAAACCATAAAAAAAACACCTAATTTATATGACTAAAGAAATTGGTGTCTAGTAACATCTTCTGTGTGTGGAAATTGGGTAGCTATTGATTTATTTAGAATATTCAAAGAATGTCAAGGCAGGGCAGGGTGGCCCAGACCCAGCACTGAACTCTCCTTCCCCTTCAAGACTCTACATTCCAGTTGCTCTCCATCCTGACAAGTGGTCAGCCAGAGTCCTGTGCAAAAGCCCACAGGGATGGGAGTCAGCAATTCCTTCTAAAAAAATCCTCTCTCTTGCAGTAGCAAAGTAGTTCCAAGAGGAGGCTAGAAACCTCCAGAGGAGCCCCTAGGACATTCTGTTGCACCAGGGAGTCTGCTAGTTTTAACTGTTTTTACTTTTTTCTTTGCAACTTTTCATTCAACATGAAAACAAACACTCAACAGAGACTGGAAGGAAATGAAGCAAAATACGAGCAGTGGTAATATATCCGGTTGGTGGATAATTGAGGTTTTCTTCTTGGCATCTATTATTTTCTAATTTTCTTCAACTAGCATGTAGGATTTGTATTCCCATATCCTTTTTTAAGTCGATAGGCATCAGTGAGAAACTGTTACATCATGTTAAGCATGGAGGCTCTAAAAATGAACACCGCTATCCTGTCTTTAGTTCACAGTGGAGCAAATGGAAGTCTCAAAAAATTTAACACCAGTTCTCCATGCTCACTGCTATGACAGAAGGACATACAAAGTGCTAGGGAATTCAGAGGGAGGTATTCCCCAAAGCAACTCTCAAATCTCCCACTCTTTTGGGACCTGGGCCAGTCACTTGATATAAAAGCCCTTTATAAGCTTCTTTTAACTTATGTAAGAGTCACTGACCTGAGGTTGCAACATCTGCAAACCCTTCAGGGGACAACAGATTCATGGAGCCTATTCTGCTGCTGTTCGTGATGTTAAGGAGAAAATTGTTTTCCTCTACCCTCTTAGGTTTAGTATTGGAGGCCTGCAAATTAAACTGACGAAAGACAGATTAGCATGAGGAAAAAAAAAACAGATTTAATAACCTACCTATGCTTGGGAGTTCACAAGGAAATGTGACTCTAGAAGAGGTTTCTATGCCATCTTAGTGGAGATGGGCAGGGGAGCACTTCTGGAGAGCAAATGACTCCTCAGAAAGGGTGGGAGGAGGGGAAAGGACACTTAGAGAAAAAACATACGACTTTTTGGAAAGATAAATGGGCCCTTAGGAGAGCAGGTGGGAGATGTGATAGTTTTGTGATAATGTCTGTCTAAGAGAAGATCCCCGTCGCTTCCAGGGAAGGGGATTTATGACAGTTGAGTTCTTTTGGGAGGCTCTGCTTTCAGGCTGGTGAGGAATTTCAAGAATTCATATGCCTTCAGCCCCAAATAACTTTTGTGCCATAGTAGCTTGTTCTGGACCTTCCCAGTGAGAAAGAAACCATGGGCTTTGTGACCAGACAGAACTGGCTTGAATCTCAGTTCAGTCATGTATTAACTCTGGCTCTTAGGTAAGTCATTTCAATTTTTTTTAAGTAAATAGGAATTTGAATTTCACTTGGGATTTAGAAATAATGTTCATACCAAGTACTGATAACACAGAGGGGCAAATGGCTGGTATGATTGTTGCCATTTTAATCATCATTGCTATTTTAAGGGGAAATCCATTCCCTCAGAGAACTTGCCATCTGCTTGAGAAGGGAGGAGTCAGGCAGTTACAAAGATAATGTCCAAGACCACACGGGTGATCTGGGCAGCAAAGGCTGTGGGGCCCAGAGGAAGCCCCGGGTGGCCTCTGTCAGCCGGGCTCTTCTTCACCCCTGCACGCAGGACTCTCTCTGAGGCGCCTGACCTTCAGGCTTGCCCACAGATCCCTGGCTCTGTGAGTTATTACTGAAATACCAGGCAGCACGCATGCGCCTGCTTCTCTGCAGGTGTTCAGTACAGATTTGTGCACTGAATCTTTGAGACCCACAAAAAGAGGGGCTCTTTTTCTTGGCTTCAGCTCTCCAACCAGGGACCAGCTTAGGCTTGGGAGTGACAGCCATATTATGAACAGCCTCTTAGCAAACAAATATGGGTTCTTAACTCTAAAACCAATTTCCAAATGCGTTCTAGACAGGCACATAGACATGAAGCCTGCTCCACAGAGTTAACACCGCTCACTTCCAGCTGATGATGGGAGACAGAAGCACAGGGCAGCCCAGTGAGGACTGACCAGGATATTCTGTTTGGAGATAATGGCAAATGTAAAACAGTGCGGCCTCAGACTCCCTTCTGGTTGCTGTCGGATTTGTGTAATAAACCTGTGCGCGCACACACACACACACACACACACACACATATCTGTAAAATTCAATTCCCCAGAGAATCTGTCCAAGGAAGCGCCCACTCTCTTGTTTTTAATAATAATATTTTCCATTTAATCTCTCAGAGTTTGGGGAGGTTTGTCCATTCCAAACTCAAAGGGAAAAAAATTAGCATTTAGATAGGATTGCAGCAGCATTAAAATCAATTGAAATGGAAACAGGGATCATGGGAGGGTTGAGATGCCTGGAGTCTTTCCACAGGATGATTCGGACATGACACTCGGGGGGCCCAGGGAATCCCTCTGTGTCAGTGACAGTCAGTATTCATTCACATCAGTCCCTGGCGCCTCGTTCCCACACATCTTCCACTCCAGGTCTCTCGAGGACTGCGTTTCTTATAACAGAGACCCCTCCAAGCTCCTCCTCTTTCTTCTTCAGGAATAATCGATGCAAAGAACACACAAACGCATATGGTCCTTTATGTGTAGAGATGTGTATTGTCACCTGCTTGTCCATAGATAGGAAAAACTCTTTCCAGATTCTTGGCCTTGCCCAGGCCTCCACAGCCACACCTGCCTCTCACTGTCACAACCTTCCCTAGTCCCAAATTCCAGTCTCCTCCCGCACTCGTAGGCATGCACTGTGGCAAGCTTTGGGTTCAGGGCAGATAGGACCCCAAGCAAACAACCTGGAAGTCACGGGCCGCAAGGCGCCCCTGCTGACAGCACCTGTTCTTCAACGAGAGGTCCCTTCACAGAGAGGTGCTACCCTGGTATAAGATTCCTCTGTAGCTTGCCTCAAAGATTCCTGTCTGTTGCCGGCTGGAGGACAGTTTCAGGATGTGTGATCAGAACGCAGGAATTTCCAGAATCTGGTATATCGCTGCTTATATTTGCTGGTGAATTCCTGAAGCAGACTGACAACTGCATTCACTAAGCGACATTGGCAGCACTTGGTCTCAGAGCTCCTGATGAGCCGGACTCACAGTTTTCCTTGTTTTGCCTTTTACCGCTGCTCTCCTGGACCCACCAGACCACAGGAGTGAGGCCCATTCAGTGCTACTGTTTTGTGTGCAGTGGGTGTCTTCCTGTCTCACAAGCCCATTTATCGAATGCCCTACATTCCTCCCAGTGGCTCATCAATATTCTTTTCCTTAACATGCGCCCCGCTCTGTCCCCTAAGCCTCTGTGTCCACTCCCGCTTCACTGCCTCCCCCGCCTTCCATTTCCATTCCAGCCTCTGAGTCTGCCCTCCGCTTGACCCGTTGCATCTCTCCCTAGGGAGTGTGACCTTTGATTCTTTCCTCCCACAGGAAGATGACTTAAACGGCATCCACATTGTGGCCTTCGCAGAGAGGAGCGACCCAGGTAGGAAACCCCCAAGCTGCTCTTTCACACCTTAAGCAAGGACTGACCTCTCACCTTTGTCAGCCCTTGTCCTTTCTCTTCCTTCACTTCCCCACTACAATACGACCACGAGATGTTGGACACCCCCTGGTGGTTGTCTTTTAGGTAGGAGTCACAGCCGAGAAAACAGATGTGGATAGATCAGAACCTCATTCTGCTTAGCTGCCTAATCTAGGAAGACGCACTGAGAAGGATATAAAAACATCCAACTTTACAGAATGCGTGTCCATGCGTGTGTGCATGGGTGTGTGTGGATTTCTGTTCACCTGAAAGCTTATTTGCCAATTTTGTGGCCTAGACTATATAAATAACAACAAATGTACTCTTTGGTCTGTAGAACATTGTCTATGTATAGGAAACTTGATAGAAAATATTCCTCCAAATAATGAGAACTGGGCCAAACAAGCAGCTAATTTCTAAAGTGCAAATGACCCTATAAATGAATGAGTAACTTTGTTTTATTTTGGAACTTGGACAACTTTTTCCTGGCTTCACTCTGTTTAACATCAGGGGAGAGTGAAGTGCTGGGAAAATTTTGCAGGTGGCAAGATGCTGGGTCCCTTTGGCTGTGCTCTGTGAGATAAAGGGTCCCTGAAGGGAAATTGTCAGTGGAGATTGTGAAGTGAGAGGCCTGGGACAATGCAGAATGCAACCAGGGAAGGCAGGGGACTTCATTTAGGGTGGCGCTCAGGCCTTGAGTGGGGTGGCCTGGGCAGGGGTTTCCAAACCTGACAGTGCAGAGAACCACAAGCACCAAAGCCAGCTCAGGCCGACCAACAGCACCTTCAGGAACCTGTAATTTCATGGAGCTCTGAAGCAAGTTCTCAGGCACCAGTGGGCTTGGGACCCGCTGCTCCAGGTAATGTGAACTGTATAGAATTTGCCTGGAACCTCCGCCTCTTGTGCATTCATCTGGACAGACCAGGAAACAGGCTTGGAGAAGCTAAACAGAGGTCACGAAGGAGAGACAGATGGTCTTGTTCATCCATGTATACCTGGTCCTAGCACTGCGCCTTGGCACACAGGAAGTAATAAATACCTGTCAGGAGGTGATTAGACAGGCAGATAACTGCTCAGCATTGAGCCCAACGCATCACTATCAGACCAATTTTTTTTATTTTGGTGATACATTTCAGCCTCTATGGCTTCTTACAGACTGAGATATAATCCACATGCTATAATATTCGCCCTTTTAAAGTGGCAGTTCAGTTGCTTTTAGTATATTTGCAAAGTTGTGCAACCACCACCTCTATCTAATTCCAGAACAATTTCATCACCTCGAAAGGAAATTCCATACCTGTTAGCAGTCACTCCTCACTGCCCTCTCCACAGCCCCCGGTAACCACTAATCTATTTTCGCTAAGGACTTAATTATTCTGAACATTTCATATAAAAGGAATCACGTCATACGTGGCCTTTTGTGCCTGGCATCTTTCACTTGGCATAATGTTTTCAAGGTTCACCCATTATGTAGCATGTATCGGTAATTCATTCCTTTTTAGAGCCAAGTAATATTCCATTGTATCAAAACCAAATTTATACTCCAAATTATCTGAGCGCTCCCTCCCCCATTTCTTAATTAAAATTTTTGTATATTGAGTTATGTCATGTTTTCCCATCACTGACTTGGAAAGATGTGAAAACTCTTTAAGGATAGCTAGTGTTTGTCAAAAAAAAAAAAATGCCAGTATGGTTCCAGCTTCTTTTCACAGATCCTGGCCACCCTTCTGCCCCTGGAGGAGAAAACAGCAAAGGAAGCCAGTTGCCCGAAGTTTACATACAGGCTATAATCAAACAGAATCAGATCTCTGGTGTTATATGAACAGAGGTGAAATCACCATCAGTAGCAGCCTGCTGGCCAGACTCCAGGGGGCTTCCCCCCCAACCTGCCCCCATTCAGGATTGTGGGGAGGCCTGCCTGGCTCTCTAGAACAATGGAACAAAGAGGCCTCCGAGAAGTTGCAGGAACCTGTTTGACCGAGATTGCTGCTGTAATGAATCAAACTCCTGAAACTACTTCCACCTCCTCCCTGCACAAATATCCCTGGGCCTGAAGCTGTCTTTCCCCAGAGAGCCCAAGCTGGGGCTTGTTACTGGGAAACGGGAAGAAATGCACTGGGAGGGGGGTAGTGGTGGGGGAGGGGGAGAGCTGGAGGCGGGGGAAGAGCTCAAAGCATCTTTTTTCAAGGAGGGAGGGCTTGGCCAGCTCAGAGCTGGGAAAGGGAAAGGGTTTTCTGCAACAGACCCGACTCCCAGGCTAGACAGTCATTCCCCAGAGGGCACTGATGTGTATCCTGGGGCTGAGGGGCCTGGCGGCCGGACTAGGAATTTCATTCCTGCCCAGACAGCGGCTCCTCATATATCTTTGCTCTCGCTAACAAGCTAGCTAGCCGTGACCTAGTGCCCCCACCAAACCCCTACCCGGTCACCGGAGAACAAGTTCATCCATCCAAGAAATGAATACAGCTCTTCTCAAGGAGCTGACGGTCTCGAGGAACTGTGCTGTGAGCTTTATGGAGATGATCTCATTTGCTCTCTCGGGCCACTCCATGATATTTGCATGATTTTCACCATCCCAGCATCAGAGGAGAAAAGTGAGTCTTAGAACTTAAATGACTCGCCCAAACCACTTCCGTATCTAATCAAACCACTCGCTGAATCTTGAAGCCAAGATTCAAATTCTAGGAGGCTCTCCTGACTTCCGAATCCATCGTGGTCATGACGGTGATCACTTATTCTATGTTTATGTGATGTAAACCCCCCGAGTGGGAGGCGCTAGTTTTATTCCCATTTTACAGTATAGGAAGCTGAGGCCAAGAGAGGATACCTTGCTGAGAAGCAGTGGAGTTACAATCAGGCTGAGGGCTGTCTGGCTTCCCAGCCGCAAGGCTGCCAGGCCCTGCTGCACATTTGTTCGCCCCTCAGAGTTAACTACTGCCAACGACATCTGAGTGATCATCCGGGCTACCCTCCTTCCTCTCTGCTGTCCTTCACCATCCCGTCCCCCTTCAGCTTTGAAAGACCCAGAGAAGTTCAGTGGTGGGCTTGGGTTCCCGCAGTTAGAGGCACAGCGGACATACAAGAGCTTAGATTTCTTTCAGGCTCCTTTGGGCCCGGCCACCGGACGGCACTTCCACCCCCAGGCGCGGCCGCAGGCTCCGAGCAAGCACACGCTGCTGTGCTGTCACCCCGGGGGTGGGGAGGGCCCGGGAAGGAGGAGAGAGGAGTGAGAAGAGAGCAGAGCACCTAATTACTGAAGAAAAGTCAGACTTTCTCCCCGCTGTCCACTGACGTTCCCAGATTTGGAGTCTGTGGTTATACAGCAAGAACAAATGTCACTCCGAGTGACCCAGGTCCCCTGGGACTCTCCTAGTGGTTCCTAGCCGAGAGCCTGGGCTCAGGGATTGCACGGTGTCTGCTGTCCTGGCCTGGGGCATAATCACTTGGTCCTTTCTGCAGTGAGCGCTCATCCCTGACGCCCGCAGGCCGGCCAGGCTGGGAAGGACATGTCTGGCCCTCTGCTCTGGCCCATTGTGCTGGGTCTTCCTCCTCCCAAGCCTCCTCTCGCGCTCCTGCTCTCAGAATGCTGCTGGAGCTGCTGTTTGACAGGCTCGAAAATGATCAACTCTCCCCTGCCGCCCCCAACTGTGTGCATCAAGGTGACATCTTCTTTATAACACTTGATGAAAGGTTCGTGACGTAGCGTTTCTACATGAGCGCGTGCTGGATGGATATCCTCCAAGGGCACCAGGAATGTTAGCACTAACAAGCTGGAAATGCGACGACAGGCTGCTGTCTGTGTGTGTGCGGAGCATAACCAGTGACAGGTCCTGAGTGAACGTCTCCGAGTCCTGTTCTGAGTTTTTGACTGCTTGGGGTTCTTGTAAAATGTTTTTGAGACCAGTTGTCTCAAATAGGAACGCTAGCTGCTTATTTGAGCTTCCAAATTTAAATTTGGCTTATTGAATTTAACATTTGTTTCCTGCTACGTACCAATGTCCCAAGCACTTAACAAATATTGGCACATTTAACCTTCACAACAACCCTAAGTGGTAGCCACTGTCATTATCATCTTCCCAGATATACAGAGAAAGAAACAAAGGTATGGAGAAGTTAAATAATGTCCCAGGTCACATGGCTAATAAGTGATGGAACTGGGATTCAAATCCAGGCAGTCCAGCTCCGAGTCTGGGGTTTTTAACCACCACCTTATGCTCCTCTCCATCACAAAACCCTTCTCATTTCGTTTTTGCACCAATCCTGAGATCTGAAGGCCAGGAGAAGACAGGGCAGAGAAGAGCGCTGTGTTCAGCCGTGACAGGGTGTTCAGATGTCTCAAGGGCCATCTCAGGAACTGTGGGTCCCACACAATGTCCCCCTGTTCTAAGAGGTGACTGGGCAACTCTGCTGTGTCCGGGGCGGCTCCCAAACCTGTCTGTCCTCCCCGGGCTCCCCCACGGGCCCAGGTTCGGATGCCATGACGCTGCTGTTTAGGATTCCACACTTACAGAGTGGGCTCTGCCTGGGGACAGCCGGGCCTTTCTAAGAGGGCATCTGAAGGCCATCACCTGCCCTGCACACCTTTGTGTACCAGCCCCTGGCCCTGGGCCTGATATGTGTGGGCACTCAGAATATACCTGCCCGACGACAGAATGAATCTTTCCCGTCAATGAAGCTGGACAGTAGTAAAAAAGCTTACAGTGAGTAAAAGGTTGATGGGGTGGAGGGGGGAAAAAGGAAGACAGAGAACATCTTCACAGTCTCCTCTGCAAGTGCCGCACATGATAGTAACAGCATCGTTATTATCCAGGAGCCCCAGTAATGGGACAGCTGTTCTTTCCATTTTCAGACGAGGAGACCAACGTTCAAAGAGGCCAAGTGCCCTGTGCAGGGTCCTCACACTCCACATGCGTGCCCTCTCCCGACACAACCTCCAAGCCTGCCAGCGTATCTGAGCCACCGCAGGACCCCCACACCAAGAGCCCAACTCCCCAGGCCTCGGCCTTTGTCCAGGAGACTGGAGCCCCATGACTCTGTGTGGTGTGGCCCCTGGGGGGGCCCTTATGGGATGAACACAGCCAGCGACCCGAGGGTGGGGTCACAAGGACAGGGCAAGGTCAGGGCGGGCAGCGCGCGGTGGACCTTTTTACTGCTGGGCCTTTGCTTGGCCTGAGACACACATGTGTCGGCCAGCCAGGGACCTGGCTCCAGACGTGGCCGCGCCTGGCCTGGAACTGGTCCCCGGGGCTTGGTGCAGTCTCATTCCCACAGTCCCTCCCCGCCTGGGGATGAGGACTTGATCCCCAGTTCCTTCCCACAACCTTGAATCCCAGAGGCCGCTCTCCTGCCATGGGCAACCTGGCCCAGCAGGAGCTCCAGCCCTGGGTCATGGACCCAAGGCCCCAAACCCGTGTGGCAGGGAGGGAGCCACGGTTCTCACGGTGCTGAGTCCCTCTCCTCCATTCAGGCTGATCTCTGAGACGCCCCGTCGCGCTCAGGGACACCTCTGAGTTGACCGCCCAAACCCGCGGTGGCTGTGAGGGCAGCGTGGCTAGAAGCAGGGGAAGGCGGAGGCAGCCCTCATGCCCCGGCGGCACCTGCGCTGTCTCCTCACATCTTGCCTCGCTGCCCACGTCTTAGAGCTCCCAGTCTGGGCGTGGGCATCTCAAGCCCAGACTCGGGGAGGGACCAGGGCAGCAGCTCTGGCAGGAAGGCTGAGGCTTCCGAGGGAAAATGACTGTGGAGATTACTCCACACATGTCAGCCAAAGGCCTGACTTAGCACCCTGGGTCTCCCTGCCATTTGCTAGCATGTAATGCCGGGCAAGTCAGCTATTCTCCCTTTAAAATGGAGATCATCAAGGCTTCCTAACCTCCATCAGGATGGAATGGAAAGATTAAATGCAAACGTACTGTACTCGGCACCCAGTAAGTGCTCAATAAACACTGACTGAAAGGTTGGACAGCGTGGTACAGACTTCCTGCATGTAAAGGTGCCCTGTGTTCACAGAGGAAGAAGTTGGGAGATGGACTTCTGGAGCACAAGGAGATTTCAGTCAGATCCATCAAGAAAAATATTCTTGGCTATCAGATGACATCAGATGAGCAACTCTGTAGTGGGCCTTGAGGGAGGTCTGAGGGTCCTGGTCCTAGAAATATTTAAGAGACGAGACAGACAAATGTTCTGGGCGGGCCTGTTCACCTGCCTGGATACTTAGAGTGGTCGGGAGTCCCTCTAGCTCTGGGAATGAGTGCTTCTCTAACTGATAAATGCAGAGAATAATCTGGTTTCGAAGGCTAAATAACTGGTAGCCTATAATCTTGGAATGATATTTCCTCCTTTTTCTTTACGTACCATTTTTTTTTTGAACTATGAACTATTCCTTCTGAAAGATGCATGACCACAATTTTAAAAGGCCTCTAAGCTCAGTGCATGATTGATGACAGAAATGTTTATTTATTTCAAGCCCATCCATTCATGTAATTCCAAATGGACTAGTCTTAGGCTTAACACTGAATTACCGAAGTGAAATATGGCTTCCTATGCCTTCCTTCCTGGTCAAGAAGGGAGGGTCCACAGTGGATGTTTTCCTTTTCCAGGAAACCTGCCGTTTTCACAAAGAAACAGCAGCTCTCCCTAAGAGGAAACTGAACGTATAATTTATCATTTTAGCAACTGGACACAGCTGGGACCAGCTTAGTTGCCTTAACTCAGCTTTCCTAGATAAATGAGAATCCATTCCAACAGGTCTACATTCAAAGCAGGGGAATAAAGTGGGGAGAAGGTAGGGGACTTGTGAGCCTTGAATCAGGAATATCCAGGTTAGCTGAATGACTCTAAAGCAATGGAAGGAAACTTGATCTGACCCACATATTGAGGCCAAGTTCTCATAGTCACACTGTCTGGCGCAGCCGCCCCTGAAGCCTTCGGGCTCAGAATCAACCATAGGAGCCGGAAAGAGCCGCCCCACGACATACTGTCTCCGGGTGTAACTTCCTGTGAGCATGTCTTCTCTACCACACGAGGCCAAGACTATTTTCTACCCGACGCCTGTGCCCAGATCATTGTACTGAATACAAATGCATTGGGTGAACAGATGAATGGCCAGGTTCCTTGTATTTAGACAGAAAAATTTAGATCATTTAAGAATAATGGCTAAAGCTTACTGTGTGCCAGGCACCATCTCAGTGCTTTAAAGATACGAACTCATGTATCTCACAACCACCCTGTGAAATAGGTCTTATTATTTATCATCGCCCCCATTTTACGGATGAGAAGCCAAGATGTTAAAGAACTTGCCCGAAGTCACGCTGAAAATGGCAGAACCAGAATTTGGACGGAAGTCATTGGCCCTAAGTGTCCGTGTGCTTAAGCGTCATGCCGGGCTGCCCACCTGAAGAGCAGGCTCTGTTCTGTTCTTCGGATATCCAGGGATGCGGAAAGATTATGTTCGTTACAGAATTCATCATCCTGAAAGTCAAGGGGCTGCTCTTAGATCCGGGTCAAACTGCTCTGGCTTTATTGTCAACCTCATTTATTAGTTTCTTCTGTGCCTTTTTTTTTTTTCTTTTTTAGCTTTCTTGGCTCCTCTGTAGACACAAAACCTTTCATATTCTTAAAAATAGGCCTAAAGCCACAATTCGGACTTATCTTCTTTACGTAAAAACTCCAATCCATTTGATTTTTCTTGCAGGACCCAATTTCTATTCCTCCAATCTTTATTTTTATCTCTAAACCTGCTCTAGAACATAGACTAGAAAAGGTTCTTGTATATAGCATTCCTTGTTGTTGATCCTGATATTATGTGAGTTTTTTTTCCATCAGAAAACTACAGCACTGTCTTGTGTGTTCAGGGGTAGTTCTCATAGCCGCCTGACCCTCTATAGTATATGTGCCAGACATGGCTCCCTTCTGTACGTTGGTCTTTTGCCCTCAAGTTTACTTTGTACTTGAATTTGGGTCTGTGTTGTTGAATTTCACCCTCTCTGTGAATCCCTTGAGTTGTCAAGTTTACTTTTTAATTGGATTACCTTCTTGTGGTGCTCTGGAACACCCCCTCGTTTATTATCATCCCTTCCTTCTGGCCGCTAAGAGTGGTCACTGAGAGTGCTTGTGTCCTGTATATTATGATACATCAGTCCACAGTTAACCAGGGGCACCACATTTCCCTGCCCTGTGACATGGCAACATGCCCGGAGGAGGTGAAGCCATAGTGTCCAGTGGGCAGCAGCCTGTGGCCCTCTGGAGGGGCTCCACCTTCACGGCCACACTTAACAGACGGCAGGAGCAGTGCCCGCTAGCCCAGCTCCACCCCAGCCCCCACACGGATAGATAAGGAGCTCTAAAGTGCGTGGCCCTCGTGAGCTTAGGTGCCTGGCGTACAGTCTAATTTGTGGCATCCGAGTTTCTCCCTCTATCTGAAGTTCGCTTTATGCCACTTGGCTTTTTACAAAAGACCTCCTTTGGTACCTGCTTTTTCACTGTGCAAAAGAAATCCAAAGAGAATTTTCACTTTTACAGAATGGTGATTGCTTTATAAATGGTAATTGCTTCTTCCCTTTACACCATCTGACTTAAGAAAGGCTTCAGAGGAATGCTGTATTTTCGGATAGCAGGGGAAACATGTAATTCAGAGCATAAACGGAAAAATCGTCCAGGCGGCTGGCATCTCTGCAGGAAGGCGCTGTGAGCCATAAAGACCCTCTTCCCTCCTATCAATAGCTCTTCTTTTCAGGTAACAAGACCTGAGGGGGCCCAGCCTGAATCTTATGAATTAGTGACATTTAAAATGACTACACCCACTCAAAGCAGAACTGCTAAGAATAGTATGCATTTTGCCTGGAATGTATTAAAGATGAGGAAGTGCAAAGAAAAACCTACCAAGCGGCCCCAAGAAACCAAACAAAAGCTAGACTGACTGGAGAGAGGAGAGGCTTGTTAAACAGAGGCCCCAGAGAGGGGCTCAAATTATGGGACCCCCTGGCAGAGGAAGAAAGCCCTTACAAAGAAAGGGCGGTGGCCATACTGAATTCCTAAGCAAGCAGGTGGTGAGTTGCTTGCATAGAAGGTACCCAAATTCAGCTGTACGAGAAAGATAACAATATTGTCTAGAACTGGACCTCAATTTTCCTGCTGGATGGTGGAAACTGGGTCTCACAATTAATGGTCCCCCTGCTTCACCCCACTATCCCTAGGGGTCCAGAGTCTTGCTGGCTTCTGGGCACAGGAAGGTGGGGTGCACATCTGGTCAGAGTCACCATGGTCCTCTCACCATCCACACTGGCATCTGCAAAGAAGTCTGTGGTTCTGTCTGGCCTCCGGCCCTTGTCCCGAGCAGGTCCCCGCTGGTCCTCTCCATCCTGACCGCAGGACTTCTTCAGATCTGCACCTCCTCTCAGCTTTGTGCATGTTCCTCAGAACAGCAGAGTCCGTGGGGCCTCCTGGCAGACTTTTCTGCCTCAGTGCTCCTGCAATGGGGAGTCTGCCAAGAGATTCTGGGGCCTTTCCATTTTTCTGAGTTACATTCTGCAGTGAGGCATGGGTCTCCTATGCTCTGGGATTCCCTGAACTGGGGGGTTTCTGCATGTGGACATGGATGCACACATCGGCTTGCATCTGTGCACATGCACACAAACACACACACACAGGCACAGAGCTTATTCTCAGGAACTTTCCAGAATCTAAGCTCTTTGTTTCTGGTTGGTAGTAGAGCAGGGATGCGAATGGTATAGGGTGTGCTTTCCCTTGCTAACCATTCTTCCAATATTTTTGTATATGGCATAAATTTTATGCTTCCAATCCTTAAATGTTTAGGCTTTTAAAGCTAAAAAAAAAAATGTGTTCTTGAAGCTCACAAGGCTTGTCTCCGCTTTTCTTATGAATCATCCCCCCCTTGGTAGCAATGAATGCTGCCTACTGAACTGGGGAGGGAGAAAACCCATTCACTGCCTCAAAGCTGTGAAACCACCTGGGAATCAGAAGTTTGCTTAGTTTGAAGGTTTTAGGAATTCTAGTTGTAGACAACGAAAGGTTCAGGTTTAGTCCCTAGAACTCCGAGGAATACCAAATTACAGGTTTCAAGAGATGGTACAGAGTTCTGAGGACCCGGCAGGAGTTCCTGTGTTCTGGGATTGCACTTTCTGACTCAATTTTCACATGCACATTAGCAAATGGAGCTCAGCTTTAAGTTAAACCACTTCCCTGTGAAGTTCTAATTTCTTTATTTAAAATTTTTATTGTTTCCTTTGAGTAAGCTGCTTTGTGGCTGGAGTTCTCATCTGACTCATTGTATAAAATAATCCTATAATAGAGGGGATGTACCAAATGGCCTAAGAAACGCTCGTGGAAAAACCATCCTCTCTGCTCTCCATGTTAGAAGCCAGGTATGTGCAGGGGTTACTCAACCTTCTTGAATCCTGCTTCAGATGGCTACGAGTTCCTGGAGATCCTGAAACAGGTTGCTAGGGACAATACCGACAACCCTGACCTGAGCATCGTGTGGATCGACCCAGACGACTTTCCTTTGGTGAGTGGCTCAGACTGGGACACATCCCTTGGTCACCTTCACAGTCTAATGCCTGTGTTTAATGTGAGACCCTGAACCATGAAGGAGGGTGTGAAATAAGAGGGGCTCTTGCAGAAGCACCGTGGCTGCCCCCATCCTGCGTGGGAGATTTTGATCGCTGGGGCAACACTGAGCTTTCCAGGCTCGCGCTGACACTGACGTGGTTAAACTCATGACTCTCTGGAGACCAGGAATCCCTCTGACAGAATCCCTCTGTCAGCAGCTCGCTAGCTGCCCCTGAACCCACCACCTTGCTATAACTGCTTTAATTTTCTGGGTGGAGCTTCAGTGGCACGGGGGGCAGGAGAGTCTCAGGGAAGAAGAGTTTCAGCAAATAGAGGCGTTAGGGAATTTAAAGTTTCCCCTACATAAGGGTAAGCAAATCATGCCCCAGGGCCCAAGCTGGCCTGCTGTCTTTTTGGAGGGGGCATTCTAAGGCAACCTGAGTTACTGAGTAATAAAAAACAGACACGAAAATTTTGCACAGAGTTAAGAACTTCATGGAGAGAAGGGCCAACCTGTTGGAGGACAGAGACCCCGTCTGTCTTGTTCATAGTGTTTCTCCCAGGTCCTTGCATATCTAGCACATGGTGAATGTATAGGAACCTTAGGTCCAAACTCTTACTAGTGTCACTAATCAATGGCCAGAAAGCCTCGATTATGTTTAGCTATAAAGAGAATAAACAGAATTTGTACGATACACAAGCCCAGTGGTGGTAATAATGGATGTAACTAATGGCCTCCACTGTATGCCTAGAACTATAGTAAACTCTTTACATGCAGCATCTCATCTAATCTTCTCAACAGCCCTATGAAGTAGGAACTGTTATAATCCCTATGATAGCTAGAGAGGTGAAAGCTAGTAAGTATAGCAGATGCAATATTCCAACCCAGCTCTATGTGATACCAAAGTTTTGTCTATTAGTCATTGAGTTTAGGTTAGGCTAACTGGTGGTCGTCAGTACAAATTCACTAGGTTATAAATAATAAGTCTACCTTCTTCTAGGAATTATCCTTTGTTGCATAGGTCACAACTGATCATACTATGATTACATAGACAAAATTGAGGGGTTTGGTGATCTCAAGGGTCCTGAACCCCAATCTTGCATACAGGGTGAGTGAGTCAAAGGCAGAGACTTCGACGACATTTGAGGCCAGTGTCATAATTCTGGGTAATCATAACACAGTCATGGCCTTATAAGACCCTATATACTATAACTTTGTTCATCTGTCTCTGACTGGTTATATTTCAAGTTTATCCAGACTATTTTGTTATATAAGAGCCTACAGATGGTCTGCAGTTCTCCTGACCTGTTCTGTAAGTTTGCCTTTGTTTTGGCAAAAGAGAATCTTTAAACTATTCTGGTTTTCAGGTTCCTTATTATCCCCAGTTACCATCAGGCCACATATTTACTTGGGAGACTTCCGCCCACTGAACATCTTTGTTTTCTTAGCCCCTTACTCCTTAGTCCTGCCCAAGTCAAAGGTTAGTCCACGTGGAACCCAAGCCTGGCTGAATGAGGAATCTCTTTTCTTACTTGTATGGCATATCACTGCTTCCCTAGCCATCTCATGTAACCGAGTAGTGCCAGGTAAGGGATTTTTAAATGGGACATTGAAAGAGAGGTGGAGGGAAATGACTCCAACACCGCACATAAATTATAAAAGAACCACAAGTAATTTGGGGATCAACTTTGGACCATCTCTGTAATATTCTTCCTTACAGATGTAGAAGTTTTCTATTACATATTTTCATAGTTTGAATTATATCTTTTTTGTCATGCTTGTTTAAAGTGCTTGAGGGCTGAGTCAAGCCTTCAATTTACTAAATGGCTACAGCTGTTTTGGAGACTTTTCACCAATAGTGACCTAGTTACTATGATGGGATGACAGGTGGGTCCAGCCACAAAAAGTGGTTTCACAGAGATGACTTCTGCCTGCTGTGTGATCTTATTTTTTGTTGCTGTAGCTGGTTGCATATTGGGAAAAGACTTTCAAGATTGACCTATTCAAGCCGCAGATTGGGGTGGTGAATGTGACAGATGTAAGTATGTCCCATGAAAGCTTGCTCGGGCACTCCCAGCCTGCTCTGTTGTCTGCCATGGAACCCAGACCATGAGATCATGTAGAGGAGTCTGGCCCCTTATGACATGAACAGGACTCCCGGCCCTGCCCAAGCTCAATGACAATGTGGCCTAAGCCTAGTCTCTGAGCCAGACCCAATCCACGGTTTCAAGATTCCCTTCCATGGGCACTTACTTGGAAATGCATGGGCAAATTTCCTTGCTTCTGGGGCCAGCCTGTCCTGTTTTACTGACTCCTTGGAACTTTCCACCCAAATAAACTCTCCTGTCTTTTTCCCCAAAGCCCAACAAGGTCTTTTCTCATAAGGGAACCCACACCTGGAGCTGCCATTGCACAGTGGGTGATGGGCCAGCTGTGGCCCAGAGGCCCATGCAGACCATCACCTGACAGCCAGGACTGCAGACAGAGTGCCAAGCGTACAGTAGGACAGGAGAAAATCATCGAGGAGCCGGGGGCTTCTCCTCACCATTCAGGCACCCCTGAGTGAGGGTGGGAAAAGCTAGTGGGTGCACCGCAGAGCATGAGGAATTTTAAAGCTCAGTCCAGACATCTGATGCAACTCCACCATAACAAAACAGAATGAGGCATAGGTACAACAAATAACGGGCATCATGGACAGAAGGGGATGGTTGCAGAGGATCCATTAGAGCCATAATTAATGGTGGTGGAAACTCGTGTGATTGGGGGCCAGTTAGCAATGCCCTTTTATCTTGTTGGTGTTCAGTCACCTGGGGCATTCTACCTTTATCTTGTAAACTGATTTTTAAATTAATAACAATAGTATTACCCATAATGGTTTTAAAAATTTGCTCAAGTTAAAATGTTTTAAAACAGAACAGTAGAATATAAGTGAAAAGTGGGAGTATTTCCTAATGCCCTGACTCTGTCCCTGTTGCATCCCCTGAGGGAACCACTGGTGGTAGTTTCATGGCTCTTGTACCAGAAATTTCATATTATATATGCTTATATATATAATACTGCTTATATATATGTTGCTGTTTTTATATAGGAATCTTGTATATGTACTGATGTAATCAGAGGAAGAAAAAACAGTACAAATGCAATTACAATCATAATAATACTTGGTTTCAGTGCCCCCACACCTGCCCCATTCCTGGGCTAGCTCCTCAGCCCCCGGGCTGCCCCGCAGTATCAACCTAATGTGGCAGGTAGGGAGGGTGGGCAGGTTAGGGTAGGGAGTGGGCCCTGTCTAGGCTGTGCTGGACCCAGAGGGCCTCCTGCAGGGGTGGGGGGCAAGGCGCAAAGTAGGGGTAGATGCTGGGGGGCAGGCTGCATCCCTAAGAAAGCATGGGGTTGGGGCAGCTGCCGGTCTCAGTGTGCTGGGCCTGGCCCACTCCCCTACCCACCCTCCACAGGCCTGTCCCCATATCCACTTCCCTTCCCCAGAAACCCTTTTGCACAGATTGTGTGTACACACACACACACACATGCACACACAAATCCAATGTTATATACATTTCCTTCTATATTGCACAAACAGGATACTACACATGCCATTCTGCAACTAGACATTTCATCTAAAAGTGTGCACACACAGTCCCGGTAAGTGTGGGAGACCTGGAGCCCACTCGGCACAGCTACTTGGAACCCTCTGGCCTGGCTTTCCCATCACTCGCTCACTCACTGCCCCTCATTGCAGGCTGACAGTGTCTGGATGGAGATTCCCGATGACGACGACCTGCCCACAGCTGAGGAGCTGGAAGACTGGATCGAGGACGTGCTTTCTGGAAAGATAAATACCGAAGATGATGACATTGAAGAGGAAGAGGATGAAGGCGAGGATGACAATTCTGACGAGGACAGTGATGACAGCGACGATGAGGACGACTAGCGCCGGCTCCAGATGATTTTGATGAGAACAGAATCACAGCCACCCACGACCATACGGAGAGCACGAGGTGGCAGCAAGCTGCCCTGGCCCATGCCCCGCCGACTCCTTTCCCTCTTCTAACCCCTCCTTCCCATTCCTTTCTCAGCAGGAGCTGCACAAATCAGCAAACGCCTCTCTAAATCCAGTAATTCCACTCAGCAAGGACAGTTGGGGAATTAGTCCCAGGCTGACTGTCTTGGTTGTCACGGAAGACCTCATGTTCTTTGCCCAGCCATCAGCCGTCACGGCAGCACCAGCCTCTGGCCGTCTGGGGAGAACAGGCCCCTAGCACCTCCACTCCGTTTCACTTGTTGTCTTTGACCACGACAGTAGCAGAATCGACAGCTTGCTAACTCACAAGCATGGAGTGACCTTATCATCAGCCCGGGGAAGAGACACAGTTAATCCATTCAGCCCCCATGCTCAGAACATTAGTTAGGACCCCTCCTCAAGCTGAAGGGATCTCTCTTAGGGAAGTCTCCGTCTTGGAAACAAACTTGTAAATTAGCTTCCCTCGACTCTATTAAACTTATTATTCAAATGTAGGCCAGCCCATTATGAACTGAGATCCAAGCCCTTGGATAGCTACTGAGAGGTCTGGAAACATACATGCACAGCTGTCACCATCATTTCTAGTATATTAGGATATGGGATAGGAGATTGATTTGTTCTCTGAACTTCCCTTTAGGCGACAAGTCTCAAATATACACATGGAGGTGGGGGAACTCAAAGGATTTTCATTTTTCTTGATAGGTTCATGTCCCTGATTGGGTCACCTGACTGCCTAGCCTGAGCTGGGATCTGGGTAGTCCTGCTCTGTCGCTGCTAGTGAGCCTTCCCTCCAAATGGAGTACAGGTTGGTTTATCTAGAAATCCACCGACTCTCCATTTATCAGTACTCCCACAGTTGAGCAAGACAACAATAATTCGAGACCATATGTTGCCCTGAGGCACTGAAAAAAATCCCAAAGTGCCTTCCAAACTATCTAAAAGCTACACTGTACTCAGTAGTTTTAGCATTAAGTGCGCATTATAATGCTCTAATTTATTTTCTCAATCTTTGAACGCATGTGTCAGACAACTGTGCAGATTCTTTGAAAATAGGGCAAGCCTTTTATGGAATAGTCGCTAACTAACTCTGTCATTAAACCTATTTTGAAAATATGGAGACTACCTCGAAAATCCTCTCTTGATTTTCTGATTCTGCTCATTCTCTCCTGGTTCTTGTCCTGCTCCTCCATTCCTCTGCTCTTTTCCTTTCTGCCTCTCTTCCTCTGCCCATCCTTTAAATGGGTGTTTCACAGTATCAATCAACTCAACATCTCCCCAAGGTAATAGCATCCATGCCCATCAGCTACCAACTGTATGGCAATGACCTCCCAGTCTGGGTCTCTAACCTTGACCTCTCTCCTTAGGTTTAGACCCATTCATTCAACTGCTTCTAGACATCTTGGTTTGGTGTTGCACAAGCACTTCAAACAACACAGTGGAACCGGAACTCATTACCTTCTCTTCTAAACTTCCCCTCCTCCTCTTCATGGAGTCCTGGTTTGCATGAGTGATATCCCACTCATCCAACAGTGAACAGTGGCTTGCCTACCCAGTTGCCTAGGTAATCTGAAGGCCCCCTCTCCCCCTGCCCCTGTGGCTTTTCGTGCACACCCTGAATCATGGCATTTGCCATTTAACTTGAAATACATATTTGCATGTCTCTCCTTTCACTAAACTGTGGGCTCCATGGAGGCAAGAAATTTATTTATCTTTGTATCCTCAGCAACCAGGACTTCATCTAGCTCAAAGTAAATATTCATTTATTGTAGCATGAAGGATTGATTAAACAGAATACCTATAATTCCCCAGCACTGTCGCAAAACAATGTCTACAGGGCCTCCCTTATTTTTATTTTCCCCCTCATAGAGTAAGGCAGACAGTTCCCAAGCTGGGCTATGTTGCCATGCAACCGGGCTCAGCCCTACCTCTAATAAGCTCTTAGGGAGGTAAATTTTCAAAGCAATCTTTGAAGCTAATCTTTCAAGTAGCCAAGGAATGTGGTCTGTCGGGAAAGGGCTCTTCTTCCCTGCCCGGGAAAATTCCCTTGTTCCCAGAGGCCTGCGTAATGTGCATTAAGCTTAAATCGTGTTGCGGTGCCCCTAGATCAGAAGCCCTGAGAGATGAGCTAGTACTATCTGTAAGTAGCAGCGCTGTTCAGTTATTGGCCTAAAACTTTCTAAGCTGGTCTTATTTACTGAATGTTTGGTATGTGCCTGGAACACTCTGCATTATCTCATTTAATACTCGCATAGTTCTTTACATGCATTATCTCAGTTAACACTTGCATAGCTCTTATGAGACAGGTTTTATGATCTCCATTTTACAGATGAGGAAACTGAGATACAGAGGGCTCAGGTGAATTTCCCAGAGTCACAAAAACACTTCAGAGGAGTATAAATGTAACCCCACTTTTACACTTAGATCAAGGATTTAAACTAGATTAAAATTAAATTCCTTAAACTAAGAAATCAAAGGATTTCATTTCTTTTCCTCAGACAGTGTCCTGAGATAGACTCAAGTGAGTTTCCTATAAGCCTCTTTACTGCCTAAGCCAAGACCCCCTTTCCTCTTTCATTCTGGAGACATGTTGCATGGGGGAATTCATTGTGTTATTAAGAATGCCTAATCACTGTCAATGTATTTCTTTAAAATACCGTCTCATATAACTTGAAATGAGCTTGTCCTCTGTAACCAGGCTGTGTGCTGTCCAGGCCCTAGTTTATGTAACCTGGCAAGCCCATGCCAGTCACAGGTCATTATCACATAGCTTTTGGTCAACAATCCCCGACACAGCCAGGCATACACATCCCTTTTAAGAACTTGGGTCCCATGGCTCTGACCTCAAACTTTTCACTCTGCCAGTGCTTCTCGGGGAGTGTCCGAATATTGTCTGAGCTTATTTTAGAAAACGCAGCCAGACTTACTGATACACCATCTCCAGAGCTGGGGCCTGACCGTCTGCATTCTAAGAAGAGAGCTGGGAACTGATGCGAGGGCTGGGGACCACCGCTCTTCACTCCCTTAGCTAACATCACCCACCCTATGGTTTCCAGTGCCTTCTGTCATGCCAGGCCTCCCCTGAACTCCAAGCCCCTCACTCCAACTGTCTCCCCTGGCCAGCTTAGTCTGGTGTTCTCTAGGCACCCCAGATGAATAAACCCTCCGGGGCTGTAAAGGGGTATCCTTAAAAAGAAGCCCTCTCCTTTCTGATGGTGATCTGAAGCAACTGAGAAATTAGGTCAGAAAGCAGCAGTCTAAAATATCACCATTATTACGGAAAAGCAGTCATTTGGAGACTAGAGATGTGTGGAACGGGCTTTGCAGTTTCCTGCCTCCAAGTCGAGGCTGCCCAGGGGAAGTAGATATGCAGAGAAGACTCAGGCCATCGCCTCCCAGTGGGCAAGGATGGAGAGGGAGGAGAAAAAGGCTGGACCCCACATGCTAACTTCACTCCAAGGACTTTACCCTACAAACTAAGGACAAGTGGTCGCTGCCCACCTACCAGGTAACTCACTCCATCCCAGGACAGGAATAAGGGCTGGGCAAAGCATTTAGAAGGTGCTTCTTCTTAGAAGCAGAGGAGTGGGGAAGAGGTATGCCCCTCTGACAGTGTTCAAGCCAGAAACCTTGGGGCCCTTTCAATGTCTCCCAGTCCTACATCTAACAGGGAGCAAGTCCTGTCCTCTTTCCTGCAGCCACTCTTACAGTGTAATTGAGGCTTTTACAATCTCTCACCTGGGTCACTACAAGTTTCTGACTGTGCTCCATCTCTAATCCCGCCTGAACACTGCAATCAAGTGAACTTTATAAAACGAAAAACTGATCATATCACACACATGCATAAAATTCTTTAATGGCTCTCTGTTCCCAATGGGTGTTTTAAAAATATTTTTAAAAATACTATCCCAAAGAATGAATTATGAATGGAAGGTTTTTTTGACTGGCCAAATGTGGAGTCTAGGCTGCAGGGTAAGAGGCCGGGGAAGAAAACAAAGTAGGTCTTCTAAAACCAAAAGTCCTTGAAATGTCTCTCCTCCGTGTGAGGGAAGCAAAACCTAAGGACGCTGATGTTGGCGATGTATGTGCTCATGGGTTGGAAAGGCCCTGCACCGGCTGGGGTGATTCCTGCTGCAGGCATGAACCATGGCGTCCAAATGTCTCACCTGGGACGATAGCCCCAAATACAGCTCCGCTGCTGTGTTTGCAGAAGCTGGGTCAGCACACTGGCAGTGAGCTAGGGGGTCAGGTCTAGCTCTGTCATGGGGTAAAAGTCAATTTCCTTTGCAGGGCACCTGAGGTTTAGGTGAACTGTCTTCGTCTACCTTACCAGTCTCACCTCACACGCCTCCCAACCACCTGCCCCCTCTACAGAGAAGCTGAAGTTGGCAGAAGCTGCATGGCTACTCAACACCTCCAAGCCTTAGCTCATGCTGTTCCATTTACTAGGATGCTTGTCCTTCCCCATCTGTGCCTGCCTAGCAAACTCCCAACTATCTTAAGGGTAAGGTAAGATACACTCTCTTTTTTTCCAGGAATGCCACAGGCAAGTTTTCTTTCCCTGAGCCCTTAACTGCACCCATACAAAATCTACAGAACCTGCAATTTATTGTACTTTTTATGTGCATGCCTTCCTCCCCTTACTAGTCCGAAAGCAAACTTAGGGAAAAGACTTCGGCAATACTGTTCTATCCTCAGTGCCTAAGTTGTGATGGGTACTTAATAAATCTTGTTTGAGAAAATACCCTGTAAGCCCCATGCAAAGCTAATTTAACTACGATTAATATCATGAAGAACGTACTAGTGATTCTTATTGAAAGTCAGTCTTATCTGATTTTTAGCAACACAGCGTTTTCTGTTCATGTTTGTGTAGGACAGCCAACTGCTGAAGAAATAGAAATAAGAACTTCCTTGGCTCAGTGAGGTTTCCAATATGTGATGTTCTCTTTCTTTAGGTCAGCAAAGTCCCCCAGAAATACAGGCATCAGGTGAGAAGCAAAGCAGTATGGGGATGACAGCAGAAGTCCCAGACCCCACTCTCTGGGGATGAGATGACCACAGCCACCTAAATGTCAATTCGTTATTTTAATGCATCTACAAGCCCAAGTGTTTGCAAAGTGAATTAAGCACCTCTTTCGAATTAATCTGGTATTTATCAATCTGTACTCTTCAGAACAGTGATGACTAGGATTCTTAATAACACTAGGACCCTGAAAAATCCCAATGATTTTCTTAAAATAATCATATATGATTAGGTGGTAGCCCACAGCTTTAGTGTTGCGTGTGCTATCATGTTCTCATTCATTCATTTATTCAGATATTCAGCCACTGGACCCTTACGGCTTGTTACCACACACAGATCCCTGAAGGCAAACATGAGTGTGTAAGATGGGAGAGCTGAACAGGAAGCTAGAAAAGGAAAAATATCCAAAGCACCTTGTGTAAGGTTTACAAACGTATCATCATTTTTTCTGAACTATGAGTTCTCAGAACCGTAATAACATTCAGATGTAGAAACAGAGAACACACCCAAAAGTCAAATATAGTATTAACTGTCCACGTCAACGTTTGCATGTATAACTAGAAGATGCATGACATGTTGACATCAGCAAGGCATTACCACGTCTCTCTTGAAGCAGAGATGCTGCCCATTCACACACCCCTGCCAGTGGGCCCTGTCTCGGACTGGGCGGGGAGGCATGATGGTCTCTGGTGCCATCCTTATATCCCTCACTCCCCTTCCACGGTCTGACAGTTTATCATCAGGCGATCTCAGGACTCTCCCAGAATTCTACCACTGCATAATGCGTGATGCACCAGAACCAAAGAGCCTCCAGTTGATGTCTGCGCACAGCTCCGATCATTTCTCTGCTGGGGCCTGCTGATGCAGATATAAATTGTGTGCATCTTGACTGACAGCCCAGAGGAACAGAGCTTATCAATAATCTACACAATGAGCACCTTTAAAGTAATTGCTTTGTTTCATCCCTGTCTGTGCAACAGGTAAGAATTCTGCGCGGCCAGCACTCTGTACAGGAAAGGGACAGTGGAGTGTAGCAGACGGTGAGCCCCAGCGTTCCTTTTCAAAAATCAAGCTCCCTTTAAATAAACTTATCTAAAGCCAAGAATTTAAAATGAATTACCAAGCCACTCACAAAAACAATCCAATATTCACCCCTTCACAGATCCACGTCTGCCCCTTTTCTTTCTCCTTACTTGACACAAAGGTCTTTTTTCAGGTGCTGATTTACTCAAAAGGCCTGTTTCACCTCCAAGTTTTATGAGCCTAAGATTTTCTTCAGTAACCTGTTCATTTAAAACACTCCTGACCGGGAGTTTTTGTTACAATGGCAATTCCCCTTTCCCACTGACTCTATCACTACAATTGTCTTGGTTTCCATAGAAACTGGACAGGTTGTCTTTAAGAAGGTATCAAAATGACACAAGAGTGAAAATGCTCCATAAAGAGCAAACAACCTTTTAGATTGCAATAACCACATGAAAAAAAGAAACAAAATACAATTTGGAATTTATTTTTCAAGTTTTACAGTATAAAAAATGTGACCTGTAAAATGTCTTATAGTCATCAGGATGGGAGTCCCACAAAGGGAACAAGTAACTTGTATGGCAGGTGCACCACGTCCGTCCTAAACATGGTTGCTGATGTTACACCGAGAAGACATTTCACCACACACACATTATGCATGTATGTAAACATACTTGTACAGATGGTTGCTGGTAGTATGATTCATTCACATGTTTAAAATATCCCCAGAGAGCCCGCCATCCAGTTTATGCAGGAAAATCACACGCACACTTCGTCATACACATGTGATGATCGTGAGTAGAGGCTGGTCAGTACAACTGTTCCTACTAGTTACAAAGGGGTGTTAACTAACGAAAGACAACACACACACAGATTGTCCCTGAACTTCTGGGTTGATGCTGGATTCTGAATTCAGAAGGTAAAGTTTTTCAACACAAAAGCAATTGTCAAATAAGCTTCTCTGAGCGAGCCCTGGCCCAGGCCTTCTGGTCTCTCTAGGATCTGTTGAGGAAGTGGTCATGACAAGGCAAGTTATGCTCACTACCCCAGTGAGCCAGTATCCACGGCCACCCTTACCCTGCCTGGTGCCCTGCACTCTACATAATAGGTGCACTAATGAACAACTGCTTGGAAATGAAATTTGGCCATGTCATAATTTAGGGGTTCCAGGGGAGTTTGCTATTTGACTAAAACCTACAGTGCATGCATTATAGAAATAAGGAATTATTACCAAAGTTTGCATTTTATGTTCCTTTTCTTTAAAGAATGATGATCAACACTAAGTGAATATTCTATTATTTCTGTAACGCAGAGGCACTGGCAAATGAAAAGCAACTGCCTCCTCTTTCAACCAAGCCCTGGAATGGTGATCACGTGCAACTGTCTCCATTCCTACACCATGAGCTGAACTGGACTTGTCATCCACATTCAGGCCTGGGTCCCATTACTAACTCTTGTCCTCAGAGATGACGCTTTCCTAAGCTTTGGGCTTTTGGGGGGCTTAAAAACTCCTAAATGATCAGCTCCTTCTGAATGACAGCTCAGGTCAAGGGAAAGCGCAGATAAACAGAAGGAAATACAAACCAGAAAACTGTCCATTCAAATATTTTTACCCAAGTATTATTTCAGTGCCAAAAGAAGTGCCAAAGGTACTCTCCAGATGAAAGCCTGGGCAGGGGTTTGTTACATTCCTCTCCGAGGCTTAAGATAAGAGTGTTTTTATTCCACTAAGACAAAACACTGATGCTTTCAAGCTAAGAGACATAAATTGTAGACTCTTAAGACTCTTACAAGTAACCTTTCACTTTGCTGCTTCCAAGGCAGAAATCTGTTGTAATGTTGGGGTACAATGTTGTACCCGTTATTGTACTCTTTTAACACAACCGTTAAAAAGATTCATTTTACAAGTTAAACAAAGCAAATTAGATTATCTAAGTAGAAATGATACAAGGCCTGGTAAGAAGAGACAAGCAGTCTGAAAAATCTCATTTTATTTACTAGTTTTACATTTCTTATCTACCTTTTGAAGATTTGTCCAAATTCCCAATGTGTTGCGACGCCGAGATATGTGAACACATTTTCCCTTTCCTGTCATCCATGGGAAGCGAACAGCAGGAGAGAAAAAGGTAGCTTATGCACAACCAAACAGAAACTTAAAGATATTGGAGTAGAGGAAAACTGTTTTCAGAGTCTTGTTTTATGGCTGTTCTGTTAAAACTCCTGAGGGCAAATGTGGAGAAAACCAGTGGGATGCAAAGTGCTTGCTGAGCCCCCACCAGGGAGGGAGGCCAGGCCTCCGGTTGTGAACCTCCCCGTGCTGGGCCCTCTCCCACCCAACCAGGGGAAGTGTTTGGGGCCCAGGTTGACAGGCTTCTTGCTCAGTTCAGAAAGCCGGGTCGGCCCCCATGGCAGCCTGCGTCCAAGGCCCAAGGCGACCCACCAGCCTGACAGCAGGCGCGGGCAGAAGCAAAGGGCGGTGGCTGCGCACACTGCAACCAGGCCGGCGGCAGGACAGCAGTACTAGCAGGCCTGGGGGTCCTGGGCGGAGGGCGACCGTCAAGTTCTTTCCATTGAAAATCCTAAATCTGCCAGCAGGGTTGGGAGGTGTCCCCTGGAGCCACACCTCTGGGGCAAACCCAAATTAAAAAAAAAAAACAGGATTCCACCTGCAGAGGAAAGCCCATCCCAGGCTCAGATTCAAGGTTAAATGCCCTAGGGTCCCTCCTCCATATCCCCATCATTTAGATCATACTTGAAGTTACAGTGACAGAGGGATTGGAGTCAACATTAGATCTGGAATTCCATTTACTAGCCATGAGACCTGGGGCATGTCCCTCCCTCTCTGATCATCCTTTTCCTCACCAGGAAAACTGAGATAACCCCTGCCTTCTAGGATTTCACATTCTAGAACACTACCTAACACACAGTACCTGACAAGTCTGTTAGTGCCTTTCTCTTCCTTCTTTGACCCAAATATGTTTTGTTAAAGACATGACTGAAATCAAATTTTCTCAGGATCCATTTGGCTAAAACACAACATAGCAATTTCAAAGTAGTGTCTAAACTACCTCGATTCACTACTGTCCCGAATACCATTCAAGAACATGCCATGGGCTTAAGAACAATTTATATTTTATTTATAATGGAATATAACCACAAGGTTACATAGTAGTAAATTCACAGTAGTGATTTATTTTTTTGTAACAGATCCAGAAAGCACAAACACTACCCAGAAATACTTACATCAGTTTATAATCGCTGCGTCTCTGCGGCACGACTTAAATATTATGTTAACATTTCTGTGCTTTTAGTCATCAGTCTTATTTTTTTAAGAAGCTGATTTCTTTCTTAAGTTTTGAGAAATATAGAGTAAGGCTTCCAGGGTAGTGAAGTTGGGACAGGAACTATGGTAGAGCTTGACCTTTCTTTTAACATATTTTGCTGTTTTGGGGTCACAGGGTCCTGATGCAAAAAAAGGGTCTGATGGACTTGTCTGCAGGACAGCAAGCTCTCCGGAACACTTCTCTGCTAAAGCCTTTACTCCTGGGGAAAAGCCAGTGTCACTGAGTGAGAGTAATGAAGAAGGGGAGTGAAAAATAACTGGCTTTAGAGTAACCTCCCAAAGATGGGTGCTAGATTAGGAAATCTCTCCAATATAGGACATACGTAGAAACAGACACCTACTCACCCACAGAAACACATACACAAGCCGTTGTCTGCCGAGCCATGTGCCCATCAGCTACAGATAACACAGAGGTCAGATGTCTAACATACAAACACGTTGTCCATCTGGTAATTACACTCAGGGAAATGCTCACAGGTATGGAAACACATACCCAGAAACAAATATGCATCCTGTTTGGGAAGCCTTAGGTAGCAGGGCACAGCTAGGAGAGAGTAAGCCAAGGGTCCAAGAGGCGCTCCCTCTTGGAGTTGTGGGGAGTGAGGATGGGCAGAGTAGTCAATTTCTGTCAGCCCAGCAGGCCCATGGCTTGCCACGGAGCTATAGCAGTATCTAAACACAGGCACTCAAAACAAAGATGAGACACGAAGATGAGAGCGGAATACCACCCAATGGTGGGGGTGGAGGGCGCCTCGTGCCCATCCTGCACACCCAGCAGAGCCAAGCTCCAGCAAGGAGCCCCGACACGCAAGCACAGGCCACCCACCCCTACCCATCTGCTGTACAGACTGTCCTGTCCATAGATTTGGAAAGAAAGGACAGAGGGAGAAAGGGAGATGGTGATAGCTGGGCCAAAAAACTGGTCAAGCGTTTTCTCTAGGGCTTATACTTTGTGAACTTCAGCAAAAGCATTACAGGTTTTGACTTAACTGATCACACAAAGGATGCATGAACTCTAAACCTTCCAATCCCTTCCAACCCTAAGAATGCCGACTTCTTAACATTCAGTTCAAGGATGATTAAAAGTTATTATCTTCCAAAGTGCTCACTTAAGAACAAAAGTTGTCTGCTGATTAAAACATCACCAGGAGAGAGTGATCTCAGCCACGCACTTCTCATTAAGTTCTTCTACTCTTTAAAACCTAACGTTCACATTTTAATAACTTGGGTTGAAAGTTACAGAAAATCTATAAACATTTAAGGCAAATGAAATCCTGTCTCCTCTAATGTGAACGTGTCATATATTCTACTAGCCCTAGGGCACAGTTCACCCCCTTTTAAAAAGAAAGCCTATTGATGCCAAGAACTGAAATAAAAACACATTGTGTTCAGTTGTGTGACACAGCTTTCTGAACCTTAAATCTTTAAAGCCATGTATATTGTTCCCACTGCACCAGTTAACTTGGGCTATTAAGAGTTTGAAAGTTTGAAGGCTTTATACAAAGATACTGCATTTTATTTTGTTATTCTTTCAAAAAGGACTCAATACAAAGTCAGTGTAAAAAAAAATCAATATTCAATTTAAAACAAACAGTAATTTCAAAAAGTCTGACATTCTCCTATGCAAAGACTGGGAAAGACAAAAAGGGGTAAAAAGAAAATAAACTCCTTAATTTAAGCCTTTCTTCAATCTGCTGGGAATGCATGCACCAAAATGAGTCCAACTTAACCCCTTCTGGGCTGGTAATCTAAGGTAGTGCTGGAAGCACAGTATTTCAAAACACCGACGAACAGTGTAGATGAACTTACATTGTTCGATGTATGAATAATGTGAACTGTGTATGGCACTCCACCTGCTGTGCTACTGTGCAGCGGCCTCAGACACATTTGGTCTGGGATATTATAATCTTTATGAGGCCCAAGTCTCATACACATTCACCATCCCTTGTCCCGTCTCCCAAAATATATTTCCTGAGAAAGATATCATAAGGAATGTCCAGTTTGAAGGGACCTACAAGCAAAAAGTAAGCAGACAAAAGCACCATGGTTACACGGTGTGTGGTTTTCATAAACAGGACCGCGTAGTTCAATGTGCATCTTAGCTCCACATCACACCGCCTGGCTTCTCCTTCCTTCTTTTCCAGCACAACTTTTTGAGCTGAAGGTTGTTGATTCAAGACTGCTGTTTACTTTTTCAAGTACAAGTATATTACAAATATCCAAAGCCAGCTGTGATTTACAAAAATGATACACAAATACCGCACCACTGGTGGACGGGTACCCGTGCATACACACACCCAGAGCATTCTGACAGAGTCATCCTTTACTACAGCAAGGTAACTGAGTTCCCTAAATACCTGGGAAGAGCAAGAGCGAATCCTTTGTAAAGGTTTGTCGTGGATACAGGAGGGCAAGTGGAGGGGCGGACAGCGCACCACAAGGTGTCTGCATGGCCCCGTGGGGGCACCCCACAGCACCCTTCCACTGGGATGGTGGCTCCACCCGCAGCTCGGCCGTCTCTGCCTCCCAGGCAGGAGAGGCCCACAGAAGCCGGCTGCGCTTAAGAAACAGATCTCAGAAGCATCGTTCTGGACCACCAGACCGGTTCCCTACCCTTCCCCAAGCTCTGCAGCTGGACCATTCCTTCCCCGCACTTCACCAACCACAAGCAATTTCAGCAGCAGAGGTCAAACCAGCCCCTTCCCTGGTAGTTAAGTGGTAGAGTTGCACAGTGATGGTGGTCAGAAATCAGACTGGACAGCAGCAGTTGTCACTGGAGCGGGCACTGTTGGGTCTCCCTTAGCAGGGCAGCCTGCTACGCGGCTTTGTGAGAACTGTCCCTGGGAAATTAGAGGCTGCAAGCTGAACCTGCCAGCCCCGTGGTCACAGTGTCAGTCTTCCCCGGTCCTGCCAAGCAGAGGGGAAACTGAAAGGGAAGGCTTAAAAGGGGACCGTAGCCAGCCTGCTCTCCCTGTACAAACAATCCGTGGGACCCACGTGAGGCTGTGCACAGAGCCCAACCAAGGGCACCAGTGGAGAGGCAGGCCCCAGGCAGCTCAGAGGGCCGGGCTTCCCTGGCCAGGCCCGCCAGCCAGGTGGGGGTGTGGCATGTGCAAGGGAGGCGGGCATGGAGTAGATGGGCAGGCAGTCACAGGGCTAGGAATCAAGGAAGCAGGGTCATAAACAGCGCAGGCAGGTTTTCTCTTTGGGAAAAAAACAAAATCATTAAGAGCTGTAAACTGGTAATGCACATTTTTTGTTGTGATCTTTCTCTGCAGAACCTAAGGCAACAAAGAACAAAGATGAAGGCAGGCATTTCCTGAACAGCCCGTGGCTCCCGCGGGTGATACGGTCCTGGACATTCACATACACAAACACATACGTGGACGTGTCGCGTCTGGTTTCCTGAAACAGAATGAAGATACATATCCCCCTAGAGGTCTACGAGTGGGCGGAGCAGAAGCAACAGGAGGGCGTGGTGCTGGACAGAAGGCAGGGGCTCCCGTTGTGAGGCGAGGCTCCCAGGAACCGCCAGCCCCGCTTTGGTTTACAGCTGTCGTACAAACACCCGGAACGGCTTCTTGAGAAGTCCCATCCGCAAAAGCCAGAGAGATGCTGTCAGTCCCTCCTCTCCAGGGTGGACATCCCCTGCTTCCTTCCAAATAAAGTGCAGACGGTTGAAGGATACTGGTCTGTCATCTGCCAGCTTCAGTCAGCAATGAAGAAGAATAAAAAAAATGATGCCCCTCTGATATACATATATATATATATATATATATATTCTTTTTTTTTAATAAAGCCACAAATATAGAACTTTTAAACTGATGTCTCGGACTGTAAGCGAAAGATGAATTTGTGAGATTTGGGGTCTATGAACTCTTCAGAGAGTACGATGAATGGAATCTTCTTCACATTGACTACAAGGCTGAAGTCCAAGCACTTAAGGACAAAAACGACTCCATCCCGCAGTCCGTTCGTCACAGCCTCATCGCTCACGAGGCTCCACTGCAGAGAGAACCAGCGCTCCTTGTCATACTGCAGAGTGGGGCCCGCGCTCAGGTAACGCTCTAGAAAGGCCTGGAAGGACAGGAGAGAGGCCGTTAGGGAAGACACGCCCCACACCAAGGGCAGCACGGCCAGGGGCTCTGCATTCTTACACCTCTGGAAACGTTTCCCAGTAAAGCAAGACAGAACCCAGCTCATCACACTGCATTCACGTCAGATCCACACAGCTGAGTCCTCGCCGGGGAGGGCAGATACCTGGGCTTGCTCGGTCTCCTTTGCCAACCTCTGACCAGAGGCAGTGGACGGTGGGACGCAGAGAGGAAGGTGGGGGCTCTGGCCTTGCTGTCTGCCCAGCAGCCATCACTGAGGCAGTGGCCCAGTCGAGGGTACCAGCCCACTGCACATCCCGCTGCTTACGCCTGGGTGCGGGTCTGCTTTCTCCCACACTGAACGCTCCTCAGGGCGAGCCGGCACAGAGCAGCACCACGAAAACACGAGTGCGTGCAGAAACGCACATGCTCGACCCCGTATGGGCTGTGTGACCCTGGACAAGCCATTTAGCCTCTGTCAGTGGACACAGTAACTGAACCTAGTTCACAGGGAGGCTGGGAGGGTGAAACGGTGAACTCTAACCACCTAATGGTACAAAGTGCACACAGCCTTTGTGAGCCATGGTTATTTTATGTTGGATCAGGTGGGCGCCAGGCAAGCCCAAGGGATGGCCAGACCCCATGTCCCCTCCCCTCTCCCGGGTTCCCGACTTCAGTGGAGTCAGCTCCTTGGAGCTCTCTGTGTCTTCATATGTGCTCTTTGTCCTGCTGGATGGCCTCGTTCAGCCAATGCCTCCTGCTGCTTGAAATCTCAAACCACTCCCTGCACCTCTGTCAGAGTAACATGCCTTCCTCTAAGCTATAATCACTGGCATGGCTTCTGTGTGACATTTTACTTTTTGAACAGTTATTGCCAGCTTTCTTGCCTGTCCCCAGCACTGGACTTTTTTACTCTTCTGGAGAGCAGGAACTATTTTTTAAATTTGAATTTCCAATGTACCTGGCACATACTGGAAGCTCAACCGCCATGTGTATTAAATCAATAAGTGCACTAAGTTAATTGCAAGAAAGAAAGAAAGAAGCCGGTGGTACAGATAGAAAATACTGGGATCTATCACTCTGGGTCTAGACACAGGTCAAGGATGGGTTCAGAGTGGTATCCGCTTTCAGTCACTCATCACTTCTGTTCTGTAGGCACAAGTTTTAAGGCAAAAAGGGCAACCATGCCTAAACACACTGCTAATATCAAAATAGCTCTTACGAGTCAAAAGAAAAAGAAACTCAACAATTAAAGGAATGAGATAATTGAGATAATTTACAAAAGAATAAATATTAATGGAAATTAACACATGAAAAGATCTTCTACATTACTAATTAAAGAAATAAGAATTTAAATAAGAATGTAGTTTCCTCCTTTTATATGGGCAATTGATTAAAAAGAATGACAACGCCCAATACTGTCAAGTGCTGGGGGGAAATAAACAGTCTCATGTCCCAGGGGCGAAAGTATAAACTAGAAGCATCCCTTGGAAGGACAATCTGTTGAATCTGTAACTTTGATAAAGCTGTTTCTCTACTAGAAATTTATCCTTCAGAAATACTTGTACAAATGCACAGACACACATGGGAAAAAGATATTCACTGCAATACTGTTTAGGCCAGGGGTTGGCAAACTTTTCTCTAAATGTAAATATTTTGGGCTTTGTAAGCCACACTCTATCACAACTGCTCAGCTCTGCCTGTGGAGAAAGCAGCCACAGATGATACATAAATAAAAGGGTATGGCTGAGTTCCAATAAAACTTGATCAACAAAAACAGCCAACTCCTGGTTTAAACTAATGAAAGATCTTAATCCAAATGTGCATCAATAGGCAATCAGTTAAATAAATCACAGTATTTAGGGCAATAAGTGAAAAAGAAAACACATTTCCAAACTATGAGTGTGCAGGTGTATGGTATGAAATCCCATTTGTTCTCTTTTTCCATTTCTGGTTTACAAATAGACACACACACACATGCATCTCTGAAAGAATACACCCCAACTCCTTATAAGTAAGGACTGTCTAGGTAGGGGATTGAAAACTCTCTTTGCACACGATCCTCTTCTTTAATGTCTGGATTTTTATACAAAGAATATCTATTATCTTTAATTCTGAAAAGTATACAATTTTTAAATGAAAAAGAAAGCAACCAGGAAACTTGAAGAAAATCTTGAAAAGAAGGAAAGCAAATGCTTCTGCTCTGCATGGCACAAGCTATCATTGTGCATATGCAGACCTACTGCAGTCATTTGCAACCACAGTGTTCATACTTTTTTGCATTCTGCTTTTTGTAACTTGGAACTCCAACAAATATTCTTCTACATTTCAACAGGTAACATACCATAAGTTATGAGCCACTGTTCTATTTTTAAGTTATTTCCAGTTTGGAGTTATTCCAGAGTACTTTGCAAAAACCACCTCCATGTGTATTTGTGCTGAATACTTACCCTCGGAGAGAGATTGGCGAGTCAAAGAATACAGACAACCTTATGGATTCTTACTGAATGTTTCTGTACTGCTTTCCTGAGGGTCGTCACCGACTGGGGACAACACAACCAGCAGTTGTGCAGGCATAGGGCAATGTAGGAACACAGGTCCTCACACCAATACCAGCAGCTACCAAGTGTTACACGTGTACTACATGGAAGCTGAGTTACTCTCCGCCACGTGATCTACGTCTCATGCTGCCCCGTTTGGTGTGATTTTCACACAACGACCCTACCCATTTTATATTATCTCCATTTTATGAGAGAGGAAACAAGTGTAGAGTGACTTACACACAACCACAAACCAACTGAGTGGCGGATCAGTGAAGTCACTGATCCAGGATCTGCATCCATCTGTGTCTGGAAAGAGGGCATTTGCTAAGCCCTCGCACTCCAGCTTGCCTCCTTGGTCATATCCTTCTGTCAGACACATGGCTATTTTCTGTAATATCCCTAAAAAGGGGTGTTATAAAAAGGGTCCCATGAAACATCCCAGAGAAAAGAGCTCATATCAGAATCCAAGAGACCATTCAGTAGAACTAACTCTACACCACCAAAAACGCCCACCAAAGTGACGGCATTCTTCCTACCAGGAATCGTGACAGCCATCTAGTCCGCCTTTGTCAGCTGCCAGGCTTCCCATGAATGGACTCTTTCCGCTCCCACAACCCAGTGAGGTAGATATGGGGCCCATTTCCAGTTTAACGGATGAGGGAGGGGAGGCAAAGCCACTAATCCTTTGGCGCAAGGCCACCCACTGTTTGGCGGGAGAGGGAGGTCAGACTGAGTCAGCCGGGCCCCAGAACCCACAGTCCCCTTAACTACCACCTATATCGTCTCTACATGAAAGTCCTTCCTCTGCCCAAACCTAAGCGCCATCAACAGGCCCCTTTAACAAACAACTGTACGCTAATGGTACAAAACACGTGCGAACCACTGATTCTTCTTCATTATGGATTCTCACCCTCCCAGGGCCACCCAGAAACGGGGCTCCCCAAGCTCAGGGCCGAGGTGCACCTTCGGCGTCATGCTGTTGGTGATGCAGAAGGCCAGGTGCTGCAGGATGCTCTCCATGCTGTGGTAGTGCTGCTGTCGCGTGGTGCGCAGGTACTTCTGCAGAGCCCGGGCCATGGAGGGGAAGATGGCTTGTGCGGCCTCCCGGGGCTCCATCACCTCCCCGGGGGCTTTTTGCTGCTCCTCGGCCTGGAGACGCTGGATGTGGATGAAGGCCTCTTCCACTGCGACCACCAGCCTGGGAGGCGACGAGACACACCAATTAGGATGGTGCCAGCTGCATGGCTTAAGAAGAGTAGCTGAAGGCAGCTGGACTGACTCCTGCCCGCCTGCTGTGTCCCGGCCCACACCAGCTCACCCCAGGCCTACATCCTCAGCTGTTGCTCCAGAGGGTTGAGAAGGAGGGAAGAAGAAAGGAAGGCAAGGGAAGGGTTGGAACAGGAGCTTTGGGGTGATGAGGCCTGGGAAATGACTCCTGTTTCCAATTCTGTCACTAATAAGCTTGGGGGTCTTACTCCAACTCTTTTTATCTCTATGATGAAGGGTTCAGATGGGGAGAGTTCTAAGGGCTCTCAAACTCTGGCCAAAAAAGGCTCTGCATGCACTGAGAGCTGGCTAGTGGTGCAGAAGCAGCCCTAAGAAGAACCAGAACTGTGTCCCTCTTGGGCCTGCTACCCACCCAGCAGCCCCCGGGAAAAAAGAAGGAAGAGGCCGAGCACACAGGGTGGAAACCACCTTTGTCCACTTAGTTAACACAATCAGATCTTGAAAGCCAGTAAGGTCCCGGGGGTGGAGAACCAGGCCACCCAAAGGGTGGGCTGCGGACCAGCAGCTTCAGCATCAGATAGGAATTTGTGAGAAATTCCTTGGGCCAACTCCAGACCGACTGAGCAGGAAGTGACTTTTGCAGGTGGGGCCCGGAACCTGAGATCTGCGTTTTAACAAGTCCTCCAGCTGATATTCATGCATGTTACAGTTTGAGAAACACAGCAGGAGTCTTTCTCAAGGGCTCACTCCCAAGGCTCAAGCAAGTCGTGTTTATAAATTGAAATTTCATTCTAGCAATAAAAAAAGTCTACTACAAGAGGGTGTAAGTGTCAGGGTGGCAATGAACCTTGCTCTCCGCTTCTTCACCCGCCGTTCATGTTCTGCCTCTTCGTAATACAACTCGTTGTGGCTGGAGTCCCTTCGCCGAGCAGCTGCAGCGATCATCGCCCGGGACTGACCAGTGGCATTGTTACTGGGGCCTTTTGGGAATGGACAGTGGAGAAAGAACAGTTTTAGTACCATGCAATTGCAAAAGAGGGCAGAAAGCAAGGTCCATGGTCTGTCAATACCATCTACCCACTTCCTGTGAGGGATGCCCACAAACCCTACAGTAACTTCCCAGGAGGGGGGGCAGTGCCCTTGTTTTGCACTCAGTATGCTCACGAGAGGAAGGCGATCTCCCTAAAACCCAATTTGATCAGTGGAAATGGCAAAAGAACTCAGAAGGGGGTAACGAATGCTCGACAATTAAAATGTGGGCCAAAAATAACACACAGGTTATGCTGAAGATGTTACTTCCCATCTGTTACAAAAAGTCTCAGTTTGGCCGTAAGGGCAGCTGGGACATCCCATTTCTGCAACAAGACAGTGAGAGAGAATGAGCGGGATGGGGGCGAGCAAGGACAGAGAAAAAAAGAAGGCCAGGGGACACAGAGACTCTGATCACACACAGGAAAACAAACCATGCGGGAATGTCATGACAGTCACAGCTTCTACAGAAAACACCGGCGCCTGAGGACTTGCAAATGGCCTGTTCGTTAATTCGGACTTAGAACTGCTGGTCTCGTTCCCTCGACCACTGATCACCTTGACTTTTCAGAAGGACAGGCATATCACATGCTTGCTTGTGTATCGATTACTGGGTTAATGGCTTGGTTTTACTAGTGGGAATTTCTGCTGTTTTCAGATCACAGGCAAAATTTGCCAATCCTTCAGGATTCATGAGAGAATGCACGTCTCATACAGCTCCCCTACACACCCAGAACAACAGGGAAGGTATTGCCAGCAAAAATTGACACCATCTATAAATCACTTGACTTGCTAACAACATGATCCTCTTCTCGGGTTTGCAAAGCTCTTGCCCTGACCCAAGGTGCCCATCGAGAAATGACACCGTGTCCTGTTTCTTGCACTTAAACATCTGATAGCCTGGAACACAGTTCTGACGTCCCCAGCCAGGCCTCTGGCCTCCTGCCACCCACTCAACTCTAGCTCTTAGCCAGGATTGAGAAATGCCTGTAACTACTGAGAGTTATACTCTTAATGGATTTGGGTAGCTGAGTCTTTGGGTGATTTATTCAAATTTTTAAAAGCAGCCCTTTCCTAATAGCTTTGGATTTAAGATGTTCCCAACAGGAGGCAGAAAACACACATCACTTATTGTTTTAATCATAAAATCCCCAAATGAATGAACCTCCCACATATGTAGACTATAAATTAACATTCCCCTGAAAATACGTTTGCCTGAAGAAAAGGAAAAAAGAAAAGACAGAAAAAGAAGAAACTGTCCTGCAATGAGAATATACCCTAAACACAAACCCCGTGAGACACAGAACCAAAGGGGCCATAGAGTTAAAGCCAAACAGTCATCCCAGCTGTGCCCCCTACACCCCCCAGAGATCGCTGCGAGGCACATACCATCTACGTTGTAGACTTTCAGCCCGGCCATGTGTTTGGCTGCTCGGAATTTGGAGGCTGTTAGGAGGTTTGGGTTATAGATGGTGAAATCTTTATAGTAATTTTCCAGAACCACCAGTGCTGCTCGCTGGATACTGAGAAAAGAGGGCAAAATTAATGCAAAGATTTTTTTATGGAATAAGCAGCGCCTAACTGAAGAAAATCCTCTTTGGGAGTCAAGTAAAATAACAGAACACCAAGGATAACCTCACGTAGAAGCCTACTGGGTTTCACACCTTGTGTGTCCAGGATGAGACTTTAAAGATGAAACTTGAGTCCTGTCAAGTGGCTTCTGTGTCTTCTCCCAGGCTATGTCATTAGCCACATCCCATCCAGCCAATAGCTGAGAAAGGAGTGAGTTATAACTTAGGAAAGTTCTGTGTGCAGCCTAAACAAATCTGTATCTCCCAGATAATGAAAGAGGAAACTAAGGATCCCCAAATGGTCAAGAGCCTCATAGGCTAGCTAATGAGTGAAGGAACCCAGGGCAGGCTCAGGTTTCTCAGGCCCAGGGCAGTGTTGCCGTGCACCTCATTGCCCTTGGGGTAAAGGATGCACGGCTTCAGTTTCCTATAGTCAGAATGACACCCACGCAGGGCAGAGTGCACTTGAAGGTGGCTGGCTGCAGACACTAGTTAATCCCAATCCCTCCTCCTCGTTCTATCCCACCTACCCCAGGCCAGCGAGCGCTCCCTTTTTCAGGGGAAGCAGTATCCCCTTTCTCAAGTCCCTGAGGCCACAGCTGACACTTCCCTCTTTCCTGGTCTACAAGGCCTCCTGCCCCTTGGACGGCTGTCCCTGGCCCTTGGGATGGGTGTATGAAAGGGACTCACCTTACTCTAATGTCCTGCAGCCTCTAACCTACCACCTGTTTGGGCCCCTCAGAGATCAGCAGACGAGGGGAAAGAGGTGACACCAATACATGGAAGGGTTAGGTGAGGAAGGGCACCCGTTCTCAGTATTGGTGACAAAAGAACATGCTCTCGGTCAGAGAAGCAGGGCACGCACCACTTCAAAGAGCACTCTGTAATAATACAGCACGGGCTTTTACATACCATCTCATTTGACCTCTATGATCATTCGAGGTAAGGAAACTGAGGCTCAGAAACCCATGAGCTGCTCCACAGCATGCATCTGCCCAACAGTGGCGCTGGAACTCCAATCTGGATCTACCAGCTTCCAACCTGTGCTCCTTCCCCGTGCCGTGTGGTCTCTGGAGGACAGCGCATGTACTGACACCGACCACCAGAGTGCTACACTCCACAGGTTTATTTTCGTCCTGCCCTTTACATTTCCCTTCTCAGTCCCCTGCTAAGTGGATGCCCTTACAAGGATTATTTACAACAGCCTGGGTACCGTGCTGGGGCTGCCTGTGGTTCCCGGATGACCACACTATGTTCCGCGGCTCTCTGAGCGGCTCAGGGATCTTCACACCAAGACAACACAGCCCCTAATGTATCAGCTGGATGTTTTGTCAACCTTCCCTTCAGCTGCCTCTGGGGGTCTGCCCCCAGAGTTTAACACGGACTCAAACAACGATCTACAAGACAACCAGCCGACCTCCTTGAGAACAGAGCCAGGGCAAAGCTTTCTTACTTCTATCCCAACAGTGCCTTGATCAGTAATCTGCATTCAGGTGGTACTTAGTATCTACCTGGATACGCACACTCATGTGTGGCTGGGGAAACCTGGTGAGCCCAGCCTTGTATTATGGAAGCATTCCTAAGAGCATCAACATTTTGAAAGCCCTAATCATTCAGTTACGTAGTTGCTCACTCATCACTTTCAAATTTAAGTACCTCTGTCTGCCAAGCCCTTCAAAGGCAGAAACAAGAGGGAGGAAGCCTCTCTGTGACTACCTGAAATACACAGGGTGGGGCCGGCACAGAGAAGACTTGCTGACTGCCCAGGACCTGGGACGGGGCAAGAGCAGCTCCCTGAGGAAGTGAAGGCGCGGCGAGGCTGGTGTGTCACAGATGTCGGGGCAGAAGTCCCCTCTGCTCCCGTGAAGGCCTGCCCACCGTGTCCCCGGCTCGGCACCTTGCCCCCTGGTCTCGGGTATTCTCCAAAGCGGGACAAGCGCTGCTTCTTCGCCTCTCACCCCATCAAGAGATCCACCCGGTCCTCCCCTTGATCACACACACAAACACGCCCTCTGTGCACGTATACAACCCCCGCCCCTGCACACTGCTTTTCCCGAGCCTCCAGGCTTTGGGAGGCAAGGAGACCCTCCACACAGAGTAAGTCTCAGTTCACGCACAAGGCCGTGCTGGGGTGCAATCTTTCATCCCACGCTCCTCTACTCACATGGAAACATCTCTGGGCTCCTGGATTCCAGCAGGAAATGATTTCCCTGATGAAAATTCAAAAATTAAAAGGAAGCTCAGAGGTTACTTTCAGGCCCCTCTTCAAAGCAGACCTCTGGTGGGGGCTGGGTGTGGCTGTTCTGTTTAGCCAGGCCACAAGGAGGAGCCCAGGGAACCCCACTAACTGAGCCAGGGCCTGCGAGGCTGCGGAGGGGAGAGCTGCATTGGAACCCGGCAGCCCTATTTCCCCAAAGCTACAAACAGCGCGCCGTGCTGCCCGGAGAATGGGCACCTGTGCGGAGCTCCAGCAGGGCTCCCCTCACCACCACGCACGCCCCACACCCTGCCGCCCCCCAGCCCAGGGCCTCCAAACAGGGGAGTGCTCAGGGACGGGCAGGTAATATGTGACATGTCACGTGTGGGGGTCTCCTAGTCTCCCAAAGCTCCAGAACCTTCACTCAGGAAAACTGAACAAGTGGGAAAGTTCAGGCACTGCTCGCTTTCTCCAGCACCATTGGCTCAACAGAGGCACCACAACATCCAGACCAGCCACGGACCTGGCCTCCCCCAGGCTGGCAAGCTAAGGCCAGAGCTGAAGAACTCAGGGGAAGTTTAGAAACGCTTCCAAGAGTGATGCATGCCTTCGTGACAGAAAACCTGTGCAACTCTCGACAGATTCAGCAGTATTAGGGCCCGGGGGTCTCCACAGAACCAAAACTAACAAACAACTGAAGCACCCAGCTTTTAAAAAAAAACGGGTGTGAGATTTGGATTAAAACCCAATATGCTGTTCTTCACCTTTTTAAAGACAGTCAACTATGTAATATATGGGTGAGTCTTGTTTGCAACTCAGGATGGCTGCCACACATGTTACTATGGGCTGTGCCTCACGTGCGACACAGTGAAGCTGCCCAGCGACACAGGATATGGAGGCCAGCACAATGCACTCCAAGCACGTAAGGCTGTTTCCTCACCTCTTTTCCATATTCCGCCTCACCCCTGGCCTGGCTATCGAAGGCATTCCTGGTTGCTGTCAACCTACCCACCTCTGACAACTATCTTTCTGTTCTCATACACTCTCCACTTGGATATAAACAGAGAAAATGGGCTTCACGGCACCCAGGTGAGGTGCACCCAGCCAAGTGACACCACCTATGCCTTGTCTGATGTCTATTTCCGTCCAAAAGCTAAGATCGTTTTCTGTTCTGTTCTGGTTCCTGATTCACGCTCTAGTTTGCTTCGTCAGATAACCGACTTAACATAAAAGTAACAAACTACTGTTATTATTTGGTTTCCCAGTAAAAGCGACCCAGCACCTCCTCAGGGGACACCCTGCAGGAATCCCTGGCATCAGTGCCAGGAGGCAGGGGCACCCTTTGCTGCAGCCAATGTCAAGGTTCAGCATCTTCCCGCCTCTATTCCTTGACATTCTCCAAATATGCACCTTACAAGGCCAAAGGAGGACCAGTTTCTTTCTGGAAGCTTTTCCAGCTCTGATCCCAACTGACCCGTCCCTGAACACAGGACCAACAGAGACATCACATGCCTTGGGACGCTGTCCAGTGTGCTGGTCTCCCTCTCCAACAAGCCTGTGAGAGTCTCCCATGCACAGAGGACACCTCCTGTGACGTCCCCATCGGGTACATAACACTCATTGGCTCAACTTGGGCATTTAGGAAACCCCAGAATTCCCACAGGTATAGGATCACCCTGAGCATATATTTCATAAAATTGTGGCGTTTCAGAGGCTACAAGTGCCGGAGAGATGAACAAAAGCAAATCCTTTAACTAGTTTCAGTCTCCAGAGCAGATCGTCTCTGGGGAAGGAGGGAAGCAAAGAAAACCAGGTAGGTGAGAAACGTGCCATCTCTTGTATCACCACCCAGCACATTCAGAGACAACAGGTAGTAACGTGACTAAACAATCCTTACGCACAAACCCTGCATTATAGGCAGCTGGAGTCTGATAGGCAGGCTGGACATAGCCCTACCAAAAACCCCTGGCAAGGAGCACCCTTCCCAGACAGAGAACTCAGAGTCAATTAATACCACCGCCCCAGGTCACTCCCCATGGAAACACCCTTTCGCAGACCACATATATTTGTGGAAAACAGCATGGGGGTATGCAGAGCTCTAATAGAAAATCACTTGAAACCTACACATAGAAAGAGATATGCAGATGAAGAGACAACACGGATAACGGAACACTCAGGATCAGAAAAATCGGAGTGGTTACCAATGGGAAAGTCACCCCCTCAACTCTGCTTGGTCCAGGTTGGTCCAAACTTGAACTCATGGGAAAAACAGGGCCGTAATGGATCAGCACATATATCTGGGGGCGTTCAACAGCCACGCTCAAATCTGAAACTCACTGTTGGCCACATTGCCTAACTGGCCTATTTTCTCTTCAGGACAAAGAGGGTAGAATGTGAAATGCTGTGGCCTTTTGTGTCTAATCAACCACAAAAAACACTTCCAGTGTCACTGAGAACTGTTATACAACTGCCATGGCAACGGAGAAAAGGGGCTCACCCTTGCACTACATTTCTTAAACAGAGTTGGAAACATAGTCCAAACATAGTCCAAATTTTAGTTCATAAAAGTCTGAAAGACATATTTTTAAAAGCTAAATTCTGTCAAAAACAAAACCAAATTGTTGTCCTACATATCTATACCTCCCTCTGCCTCCTCCACAATCTGTGCATCTGTATCTGCTGTGGGGGAAAGTACACACAGCGCAAATCTGCAGGATTTAGCCCCAGACAATGACTCTTTGACCTTGAGCAAAGTCACTTCTCCAAATCGCAGGGTCCTTACCTGCAGGATGGGAATAGTAACACATAAAACTCTGCTGTAACATAAGTGGGCTCCAAAAAACTCAACTGTATAAAATGTATTCCTGAAAGGTCAAGGACATGACTTGGGCAAGCCTGGTGTGGGTAGTGAGTCAGAAATTCTAGTGACAGGCTGCAAGACCCAGATACACCAGACTCCGGCCGAGGTCTGTTGTCTCCTGCGGCATTATCTCCTGAGCTTAAATGTCAGTGAGGACAATTTCAAACTCTATGACTTCCCAAGACTTCAAAGTGAGTTGGCATTTAGGCCAGGAAAAATATTGGAGACTCAGGAGTCCACCCTCCACTTTCCTGCCTCCCCAGAAAGACTTGCTAGCCTAGTTTAGGCTTGTTTTAAAGATTAAATGATTGAATCTATTTTACACAGTTCCTGGCCCAAAGCAAACGGCTCATAAACGACAGCACCGTGAGTGTACATATCAATGTATGTCCCCCATGTGTGCCTCCCCTGCCCTCCTCAACAAGGGCCCACCACAGGGGCACTACTACAGGAAATGAGCCAGGACGGGTCCCCCTGCAGTTTTCCTTAGGAACTTAGACCATAAAGTCACGCTATTTTATTACCTGCCAATTCTCAGCCTCCTGAAAATAAAGCCTGGCTACAGGGAGGCAGCCATGGTATACAAGTCAAAAAGCACTGGCTTGAGAGTCAAAAGGCTTGGATTCCAGATCGGATCCTGCTACTTTGTGTCCCTGTATTTCTCCTTTCTGGCCAGTTTCTTGGTCCGTGATAGAGAGAGAATACCACCTACTGCATGTGTTTGCTGAGAAGAACAAATGAAATAATGCTAGTGAAAGCACTTATAAAATACAGGGCATTGTACAAATATAAAATATTACCATAGGATAATAAGCCTGAGCATTCTGCAGCAAGGGATGGGGTTGGGCGGTAGCTGGACGAGTCAGCCTCTGGGCAGAAAAGCATGACCCAGCCTGCACTTAACCGAATCACAAGAGGTTACTCTTCACAGAATGAAGAGCACCATGGTGCTCACCCAAGCAGGGACACAAGAACTGAAGACACCAGAGTCCTTCTAACCCAAATCCCCGATCCGTACACCAATTCTTTTAGTAACACTCCAGACAGCAGTCAACCTTGAAAAGAAAATTGACTCTCACTTGGTACCGAAATGACCTTTAATTTCTACCCACTGGTCCGCCCACTACTTTCTCCCGGACCCAAGCCCCTCTTTCCTGTCAAAGCCCATTCAATACTTGAAAGAAACAATTGTGGCCATAAACGTCCTGCCTTTTAACTCTCTTATTTTGCAGATAAGGGCACTAAGGCCTAGAAAGGCACATAGGTATGTGCGTGCACACACACACACAGTTGTCTGTTACCTGTTCATTCACTTCCCCCTGGATTTATTGTGGCATCTTCAATTAAAATAGTACATGCTATTAAAATGAGAGATATTAAGGCTTTAGAGCATATCCCGTCCAAGGCCCTCACCCTTCATAGCCTTTAACCTCTCCGGAAGAGGGAGAAAGGCCCTCCCTGACAGGGCCAGGTGAGGAAGCCCCATGCAGGTCTTTGCCACTTGTTTTCAAACACTAATTTGCTGCCTTTATTTGCTTATGCGCCTATGGGCGCACTTACCTTGAACAGGTAAGTACCACCCAGTGACCAGGGGCTGTGACAGGACATGTGACTGGGGGTGGAGGGGGAAGATCCACAGAGGAGACAAAGCTGAGTTTTTGAGTTAAGTCTTCAGAGATGAATGACGGCCACGCCATGTGGCCCATGGGCTGTAAAGCTAACTCTGGGCAGGGGAAGCAGCGTGGGCGCAGGCTGGTGTCCAACTGCGTTCCTACACAGCTCTGCTGGGAGCCACAGGGCACAGTGCTGCGCCCCAGAACGGCTCTGGGAGCCTGTTGTCGTGGGGTGGAGAGCGACTCTCAAAGTCCACGCTGACTCAGAACCTCAGAATGTGACCTAATGGGGTCTTGGCAGATGTAATTACAGTAAGTCAAGGTCACACTGGTGCCTTTATAAGAAAAGAAGGTGCACAGAGACGAAGGCCACGTGCGGACAGAGCAGAGACCGGAGCGAGGCAGCTGCAAGCCAAGGAGCGCGAGGACGGCCAGCAGCCAGCTGGAGCTACACGGAGGGCAGAATTCTTCCCGGACACTTCAGAAGGAGCACGGCCTTGCAAACATGGACACTTCAGACTCCTGGACTCCAAAAATGAGAAACTATTTTAAGCGACTTGGTTTGTGGTTCTTTACTACAGTAGTCATAGGAAACGAACACATCTGTATCTAGGGCCAGAAGGATGAAGGCAGGTGGGCCAGGCTAAGATGGCTGGCAAAGGTGGGAGAGGGTCCGGAGGAGAGCAGGGCAGAGTGGGGTGTGTGGGGCGGAGAGAGGGCGACCCGAAGGATGCCCACAGTACCGGCTGCCGGGCTCCCGAGTCCACCGTGACTCCGACTCTTCGAGGCGCGCCTGCTCCAGCGGGTGCCTTGGAGACTCAACCCAGGGTCTTTGAGAAAACTCTAAAATGCAGGACCCAGCGTGAAAATTGCTTCAGCTTTCTGTGAAAACTCCCAATCGGGGAGAGCAGGCTGAGGCGCTCAGCTCTGTCTGACTTCCTCCCGGAAGACTCAGCAAGGCTCCGAGCTGGATGTGTGCACTCCTCTGCTCCCTGGTCTTGGAGGTGAACTGACATCAGTGTGTCTGAGTCAGGACCATGTGCGGCAATATTCACGTGAGTCCCAGAGACGCAGACATACTGAGCCCCTGACCGTCGCCACCACCTCCGCTGAGAACCAGGCACGTGAGTGTTTCTGTCTCCTGGCGCTCCTGCCTTTTAATGACAATGTTTGCCTTAAAACTGCGTTTGGGGAGGTAGCTTATGTAAATCCCACACAGATAAGAGGCAATGATCACCTTGGAAATTAAGGACAGGGAGGGGAAAGAACTGGAACCAGCTTGTGTTTATCGTAGCTGGGATCTGGGAAAAAGGCTGGATTTTCTGGGACTTGGTCACAATAGAGCAGAGGGGACACACATGGCTGCTTGAGATCTCGAGATGTGAGGCAGAAAGCGCATCCTGAGAGGAGACCCAGAGCAGCAGCCCTGCCCTGCAGGGAAGGGCCCATGGCTGTGTGGATTCCCAGGCTACCCCAGGCTGCCGACTCCCCAGCTACATGGGAGCTTCAGCGACCAAGTTCTCTGAATCAGTGTTCACAAGCCAAAAGCGTCCCTGGCCTAGGCCGCAGACAAGGCTTCCCCTCAAGGGACAGGTTTGGCCACCACCACAGTCTGCCTGGACAGCTCGCACCTCGCTTCCAGCCGGGGCACAGACCCCACCACACAGTCCACCCTGGTTTGCAGGGTGAACCCACTGAAAGCACACCGTGACCACAAGTCAGTGATATCTACCCCAACAGCTCCAAGGAGGCAGGACCGATGAGGAGGGCTCGGTCCCCATGGGACGGCCTCCATGTGCCATCTGTGGAGCACCCAGAACACGTCTCCATGCCGTTTACTGTCCCCACTTTAAGTTTCTGATAATAAAGTTTAACCCTAGAAAATACCCTCTCCTAATACAAGTAAAACCACCCGAGAGCACGCCCAGAGACGGCCCTGTCCCACTGGGGGTGTGGGAGGACGTCAGCTGCAGGCAACAACCTGGCTCTTCTGGGCTCAGAAACTAAACAAGAAGCTGTCATACACGTCACCCTTCCTGGCTGTAAGGCCACCATCCACGGGGGGTGTCTCAGTGTGGTGGCAGCACTGACGAGAGAGCCTTCTTCAGAGCGGATGAACCAGGCGTGGCCGGCTGTCCGTCAGGCTGCCTCTTCCACAGCTCTCGCGCTGGGGGACTCCGAGACAGGCTTCCCCTCGGTCTGGCCGCCGCTACAGTCTGCCGGGCACAGCTCGCAGCCTTGCTTCCAGCCGGGGCACAGACCCCACCACACAGTCTTCCCTGGGCTGCACTGGCCCTGCCTGGGGTGGAAATTCAGCTTTCTCAACACTTTAAATGACTGTGCTGCACCATACCAGAAGAGCATCAAAGACAGCCCGTCTGCTTAGGGTTCTATAAGGAGATTTAGACGGGCACTCGCAGCACCTCCAGACCCACCCAGAATGCTCGACTGGCCTTCTCATATTCTGCAATGCCGTACCTCCGGCCTTGGGAAGAACTACAGGGGCACATGAGGAAAACTCCGGAGTCTGAGGACGACCAGCCTGGCCAACTGGACGTCTGCCAGGCCTGGGCAGTGGCTTTGTAGGACAAGGGAAAGCAGGCCCCTGCCCACTGCCTTCTTGGGCATTAGCGTCCCCATGCACTATATCAAATCACACCCATCGATCTGTAGGTGAGTGGGCAGAATGCAAGGCCCTTCCCGCGATGTGAGTCTTTCAGGAAAATGAACAGCACACCATTCCGGGCATGGGGTCCACCACCCAGCTGCCTGTGGCCCCGCAGGAAGGCCATCTAAACCAGCTTTCCGCACACGGGCTCCTTCCCCCTCAGCCACTACGCTCTGTGAGGGCTGACTGCTCTCAGCCAGGCTTGGGGGCAGAAGCCACGCGAGGGAAGCCTTCCCAGCTGTGGCTGCTGCCAGCAGGCAGCTGTAGGGCTGCAGTGTCCAGCACCTTACACTCACATTAAAGCCAAGTACCACAGGGGACATGCCAGTACCACAGGGCCAAACCACAAACAGCAGCTCTGTGCCCGCCTACAAAATTCTCCCACAGCAAAGCAGATCTGACCAAAAACCTACACACCCTACTCTTTAGCTCACATATGTTCTTATCCTTTGCTTTTTAGGGGGTGTGGGGGTGAAGACTGGCAAATGTCTTTACTGAAAAGCAGTTAAAACAAAACATATGTTCCTAAAACTGAAATCGTATATGAAAGCATGATTATAAATAACAAGAACCTAAACCTCTGGTGGCCACTTAAAAACACTCCCCAACTTCACAGCCAAGGGTGCTCGTTCTCCCCAGACTGTTGATGTTGGTCTTGAACCTGGGAGGGAGGGGCCCACAGCCCACCCAGCATGACGGCCAAACCTGATCAGCGGCGTGGATATATCATCTGACCCTGAATCACAGACATTAAGCTTTCAAGGTGAGCTGGATATACCCTGGAATTACTGAAGTACCCTTAATCTCTCCAAGAGATTCTCCCTTTCTTATTTCTAACCAGAAAACCGACGTGCAGTCGGGAGAGGCAAGGCCCCCACCCACGCCGGGAGGGCAAGCGGGAGCTGGAGAGGGGACAGTATGAGCTCTGCTTCATCAGCGTCGAGCTGCACTCATCGATCCCGTGGTTTCTGGGGCTTTGGGGGCACAAGTTACCAGTGTGCCTGATGTTTCTGTCATAGCTCTGGCTGCCATAACAAAGTACTACAGACTGAGTGGCTTAAACAACAGAAACTTATTTGCTTACAGTTTGGGAGCCTAGAATTCCAAGATCAAGGCTTGGTCAAGTCAGTGTCTGGTGAGAGCTCTCCTCCTGGCTTGTGGATACCTTCCGACTATATCCACGCACAGCCTTTCGTCCGTCTGTGTGCACCGGGAAAGAGAGTGTACACGTTCTACGGGGACACACATGTAATCAGATCTATTTCATTTAAGCTTCATTACTTCTTTAGGGGCCCCATCTCCAAATACAGCTACACTGGGGTTTGGAGCCTCAACCTACGAATTTTGGGTGACACGGTTGAGTCCACGATGCTCACCCCTGGCCCCCCAAAATTCACGTCCTTCTCACATGCAAAATATATTGACTCCATCCCAACAGCCCCAAAGATCTTAACACATTCAAGCATCAACTCGAAGCCTGAAGTCCACAGTCTCATCTAAATATCCTCTAAATCACACATGATGAGACTTAAGATATATACTTAATAAATATTCCTCTCATAGTGAGGCAAATTTCCTCTCCAGCTGTGAACCTGTGAAAACCAAAGGTTTGTACTTCTAAAATAGAATCAGGCATAGGAGAGACATTCCCATTCCAAGAGAGAGACTGGAAAGAAGAAAGGTGATGGATCCCAAGCAGATCCACAACCTAGTAGGCCAAATTCCATTACGTCTTAATGCTTGAGAATAATCCCCTTTGGTTCAATGCTCTGAGCTCGGGGCTGACTGGGGTGGCAGCGTCCCCCTCACCCAGGCTCTGCAGGGTGGCCTGGCTCTCTGAAACCAACGGGGAGGCAGCTTGTCCCCTGGGCCTGTGGTGGATCTCTGAACCACCTCTGGGGTCATCTTCCCAAAGGACAATGCACGTCTGCAGCCTTCCTTTATTCCACTGCGTTTCTCTGTTTCCTCTAGTCCCAGCAGACAGTGTATCTACTGGTATGATCCCATCTTTATTCCTGGCTTCTGCTGAAATGGCTGATTACATCCTCAGTTCGTACCCCCACTCATCGGCTTATCAAATGTAACACCCTTAGTGTTCTCTTCAGTACATGCTTCATCATTTTTTGCAATATGGACAGGGAGCGAATCTTCCAAATCTTCAATTTCATTCCTTTTTGCTTAACAATTGCTTCTTCAATTCATCTCTCCTCTTGCATATATACTATAAGTAGCAAGGAGGACCCAATCAAGCTGCATCTTCAATATATGCTTAGACATCTCTTGAGCTATATACACAATTTTATCACTGTTAAGTTCTGCCTTCCACAGAACACTAGAACATGAACACAGTTCGGCCAAGCTCGTTACCACTTTATAACAAGTGTCGCCTTTTCTCCACTGTTCAGTAAGTAATATGTTCCTCATTTCCACTGAACTTTAGGGGGAACACATTCAAGTCCTTAACCGTGCCTTTTCGACACAACAATGCTACAATCATGTACAATCATATACTTCCACTGTCTGAAAAGCAATCCAGGAACCATTCCTTCTAAAGCACAGATGGTTCTGTGGTCAGTAACCAGATCTTTGACAAAAAGGTCTGTGGTCAATGCCAACCTGTAAGACACCCTTGTAGTCTCAATGAATGAAGCATGCTTAAAAACCCAAACGGTTAAAACATGCCGACTGACTAAGTCAATGGAACTTCAGCAAAATGGGTCTCTTACAGAATGGGACCCCGTGAATGGACAAGTTTCCCAGAGGGCTGGGGGAACAGCTGTACCTGCTTTTGCGGTTTCAGTCTCTCTCCCTGCTGCTGTGATCAGCTATCTTATGTTCATGTGCCTCCTTAGAGCAGCTCTTTCTCCCACATGAAATGTGTTACTTCTGAACTTTTTGAGGTATATAAGTCAGTAATTAAATTTGTTAGTACTCTATGCTGTGGGTAAAATTGTAATATTTCCAGAATATCTCGCCTGGCTTTAGCACATCTGCATATCAATAGGCATTTAGAGGTGGAAAGAAGTCCGGCTTTAGTGCATTTGCATCATTCCTCAGGGGTGGAGAGAAGTTCATCTCCATATCAATGGGTAATTACCTGGGCCAGGAGGGCTTATCTGTACTAGAGAGGAGAGAGGAGGGCCGGTTTTGCTGCTGCTGGAGCTGGAGAGAGAGAGGAGCCCGACTGCAGTTTTGTAAGCAATAAACGGATTTTAAACTTTATTTCTCCCTTTGACGGATTTCGGTTTTTGGAGGTATTTTGCCCCGGGATTTCCCCTCCCCGGACTTACAATGCAAAGTAAGCATGAGCAGATTCTGAGAATGAGAGCCTGTGAGGTGGTTGTGGGAGTCGGCTTCATCCTGGGCCCACTGAACCCACCCTCCCAGCACTCCCTACCTCGTGCAGTCCTCTCTCCTGAAATCTGGGCTGGGGCTCTGACTTGCTTTAACAAGGAAATTAAGTGGAATTTGCATTGCGCCAGGTCCAGGCCTAAGCCTTCACAGGCCTGGGAGCTCCTGCTTGTGTTCTTGGGAGCCCTGCGAGGTCTAGCTACCCTAATGAAGCAACTATGCCCCCAGAGGGCTTTCTGGGGAGGGAGGGAACAGAGAACACATGGGAAGGGGAAGAGGTGACCGACAATTATGACTGCAGTCACCCAGGAGCCACAGGCCAGACGAGCCCATCCCACACAGCTATGAGAAGTAATAATAAAAGAATAAAATATTGTTCTGCTGTACTAAGTTTTGGGGTGGTTTCATATAGCAACAGATAAAGGAGTTCTTCTTTGGGAGCGGGGACATATAGGAAGTTATAAAAACGTTGACCAAAGGCCCAAACCTATCACTGTGGTTGTAAGGCCCAGGCTTCGCTTGCTAATTGACTGAATAAAATGACCAGCGAGCTAATGAAAGGCTGCAGAGGGCAAGCCAGCCAACGCTGACAATCCTCTCATTCCCTCCTTCCCAGCCCTGAGGCTGGAGTTAAAATGAAACAGGATGATGTATAAAAGGTGGCTAGCACCCAGCCTGGCATATGGTGAGCACTCAAAGATGCTTATGAGTTTGTTCATGCATTCTTAGAGCACTGACATGGATTTGAACACATCCATTCAGAAGCACTATGGTGAAACAGTTAAGATCATTCTGGAATCAGACAGCTTGGGCTCAAATCCTGGCTCTCACCGTAGTCACACATGCAGAGCTGTAGACAACCTACTTAACTCTTGTTTGCCTGTTTCCTCAACAGAAAATGAGGATAACAGTGCCTACCTCAGAGGATTGTTAAGATGAAATGAGTTACACGTTAAAAGCCCAGAAGGTGCCTGACAGAGTAAGGACTATGTAACTGTTAACTATTAGAGTTTCATTGTTGTTGCTATTGAACATCTCAGACTCAGTCAATTACACTAGCATGTATGTTCCAATATTCATAGTATTTACCTTTAAAGATTTCAAAACTGAGAAATTATTAAGTAGGGTAATTATATGCCTTTTTTTTTTTTTTTCTGGATTTCTCCCCAAATACAGTCAGATCAAAACTCACTAGTCTTTGGTAACATCCTGGAAAAATTATCAACTCATTGTGAAAACAGGGCCAAGAAAAATGACGTGTGTGTGTGTGTGTGTGTGTGTGTGTGTGTGTGTGTGTAGAATTACAAACTAGATGTGCTGAGACCCCAGGATGCCGCAGAGAGCACAAGGGACAGTGGGGTTGACCCACAGGAAGGTGCTGGCTCCCTGGGGCCTTGAGCAGGCCTCTTAACCTACAGCCCGAGGCTCTCTGCGAGGAAGGGTAACGCCGCTTCCTGGCCTGACCCCACACAGACAGTGATAGGGTCCAGGGCAGGAGTAAATGCCATCGGACATCTGAAAAGCCTAAGGCTCTGGGCAAAGGTCAGGGAGTTCCTTAATCTAGTTGTGGTATCTCACTTTGTAAAAATAACCTGTTACATTTCTGGAAGTTTTCAAATAAGCCCATAACTCCATTCCTGCCAGTAAGTAGGGCCACTGCAAGTACCTTTTATGTGAGCTAACAAGAAGCATGTTTTCCTTAAGAAATGAAAGAATAGGCATTCTTTTGACAACTCTCAAAAATAGCTCAGTCGATTCAATAAAATCATCTTTGAAAATGAAACAAAAAAAGAGCTCACCGTTGCCCTCCACCTAAGTCCGAGAGCTGGCTACCACAGGGAAGGCTTTACATAAAAGGCAGGTGGAGCGACCTGATTCAGCTTGGGGCTCAGAAGACCTGGTATTCTGACCCCTGGGGCTCATACTTTGTCTATTCTGATCCCCCTTCCCTCCTGTCTGTTGCTACACTTTACAAAAGGGCTTAGAAGTTGAATTTCTGGCCCAGTGACTCTTCCAGCCACCGCTGGGTTTGGAGCAGATTTAGCCCAAGGACCTGCAGGTGACTGGGCTCACACAGTGTCAGCAGGGAGAGATGCCAACCCTGCTCCAGCCCCGGCAGACGGGCTGTCACGGGGGCAGTCAGCCCTGCCTAAGGGCTCTATTTGTGAACAAAGTCCTCTCTCCTTTCCAGCCATAACCAGGGTCTCCATGTGAGCGACACAGGGGGCCTTACTGAAGAGGAGAGGAGGGAAGCAAAGGGTCCTGGAGAGAGGCGGAAAGTAAGATCTGGGGCTGCCTTGGCACACTCTCTGCCAGGGCTGCTGTGTACACCGTGCAGTGGACAGCTGCTGCCGCAGGCCTGGGTATGGGTGGTGGGAACACGGGAGGGCGAGCGAACTCCAGGCAGGGGCAGTGGTAACACCCAGCAGGACGCAGCCTCTCTCAGGACACAGCAGGTTTTGCCAAAGGTCAAGGGGTGGAGAGAAAGCCGGCTCTGGTCGCCGCAGAGGGAGTGGTATCTCTACTGCTGCCCTTGGGTCTCCCAGGGAGCTGGGGTTAGTGGCCTCAGGGCCAGTGAGCAGTCTGGAGAACCACAAGAGGTTTGCAACTAGCCTGCAGCTCAGAGGGCAACCAGGACTGCCTCTCCCACCAGCGCCTCCTCTGGCCAGCACAGTGACGTGGTGAGGTACCAGGGCCACTGCCAGTTCTCTGGACATGCCGCAGGCCACACCACAGGCACACGGACCTGGGGCTGTTTGCTTTGCCCCTTCCCTGCCCCCACCCTGATCCACTGTGCTGAGCCAGTCTAAGAGGGTGTGGGAGCCGTGGATGGGTGGCCCATCCCATTGCCCGGATTACTCAGGGGGACAGACACCCTTCCCTTCCCACCCACACAGGGGGGATTCACACAGGTGGGCTGAGACCAAAACACAAAACCACAGCACGCCTCACTACCTTACTACTACTGGCCACTCACATTTAAAGGGTCCCAACTATCACTCTCTGTGGCGACCAGAGCCAGCTTTCCCTACAACCCTTGACCTTTGGCAAAACCTGTCCTGTCGTAAAAGAGGCTGCGCCCTGCTGGCATTATCACTGCCCCTGCCTGGAGTTCCCTCGCCCTCCTGTGTTCCCACCACCCATGCCCAGGCCTGTGGCAGCAGCTGTCCACTGCACGGTATGTGCCAGGCTCTCTCAGGAGGCCCCACGTCCCGTGACTTCTGGGTCACAGCTTTGGAGGCAGCTGTCCTTGTGTCCCAGAAGCCCCAATCCCGGGCTCTGCATGTGGCAGACGTTTAATACGAATCTGCCGGTCATTCTCCGATGTAAAATATGGGGGAAGAAGGCTGATGTCCCTATGTAGAGCACGTGAGTCCTTGGCTTGTCCCTTCCCTGTCCCCCCCACCAGACACCGATTTCCTCTGAGGATCTTTCAGAGTGGCAACAGCCTTGAACGCTCCCCACCCAGTCCTCAGGGGGTGCCGGCAAAGCTGGAGGAATGAAAGAGCATGTGTGCCACCACTGGGACGCTTTGCTGCTGTGACCTGACTCCCACCCAGGGCTGGGCCACCCGCCGGGGCCCCAGCCAGGAACATGACACAGCCACTGTTCTGATACCCACTGAGGTGCCCTTGCTGACCTTGGCTGCTCTGCCTGCTACAGGATCCCAGTAGTAACGGCTACGATCAACCAAGGGCTTCCCACGTGCCAAGCCAGTCGCACACATGAGCACTCACTGCCTGAGGAGGCCAGAGAGCCAGGGGGTTCACAGATTGCGGAAGACAACAGACAGACAAAGTCCAATAAGCACAAAACGAGGGCCGCTGTGATAGGGGCACAACCCCGGGCTGGCTTTATGACGACAGGATGGATCCCAACAAGGCTACCATGTTATTCTGTACAAACTCCTTCGATCCCCTAAACCCCGCTTTCATCATCTCTGATATAGGGCTTAATAACACCTAAATCAAAGGGTTCTGTGCAGACTAAACACAACCATCTATACAAAGTGCCTACCCTGGGATAAGTAAAAAGAAAATAAATAAACGAGGGTGACACTCTTTCAGCCAACCACAAATGACTGGATTTTTATGCACGGATTTAGAGTTTGACTCCTCAACGTATTTCTTTTTCTCATACATGCATTTCAAAACGCTCAACCCTTACAAGTTTGGGGTCTCGAACCTGCACTTGATTCTTTAGTGGATGGTCACTAGGGTGGCCACCCAACTTACTGCCTAAAACAGGACACCTCTGGGAGTGGGGAAAAAGGAAGGATCATCGCATGGATTAACAATTCTATGGGATAACAGGGTAAGCCAGACGTAGCACTTTGAGCGAAATGGAATTGGCGCTCACTCTGTTCGTCGTTCACAGACCTATTTCAGGGCCAAGGGCGGCAGCCATCACCATGCATCCTTTCTCCAACCCTTGCCAAAAATTCTGACAACAGATCCAACAAAGCTCCAACTTGGATGAGAGCACACACGTGCACGCACACGCGCGCGCACACACACACACACACACACACACACACACACACCCTCCCCCCCCCTACCAAAATCTGAAGAAAAGTCAGACCTGGTCCTGGCGCTTGGCGCCTGTCATCACCCCTCACTTGCTCAACTCCAGCTGTCTTCTAGGAAGACCCCACCTCCCGGATGCTCCCCCTTACCTCAGGTGTCCCAGGCTGTAGAAGCGGGACTCGCCGTCGGTGGAGCGGACCACCTGCAGTGTGAACATGGGCTGCAGCTGTCGGAGCTCCAGCAGGACGATGGCCAGGTAATGGATGAAGAGGAGGGCGTCCACCAGCGAGACCGCGTATTGCACGATGCCCTGGTAATTTCGGTCCCGGGAGTCCAAAATACGGACCCCATAAAAAAGCCAATAGGAAACCACAAAAAGAAAGATGAGAACCAGCAAAAGGGCCCGGAACACAAACACGCGCGGCACATCCGCTCGTTGCTTGCGGAAAAAGAGTGCCCAGGTCCCAATGAGCAGAATAAGGAGCTTGAATGCCACGGAGATAAAGAGTCCCTCGCAGATGGTGCCACAGGGCTCCAGCTCCTCTCTCCACAGGATGGGGGGCAACAGGATGAAGGCAATGGGCGTGAGGAACACTAGAAGGCCGAGGACCAAGGCGACGGTGAGGCCCAGGTAACGCCTGCAGTCCAGGCCCACGCTGTCCTCCATGTCTTTGCTGATCCTGGCAATGTCCTCCTGTGAGATGCTGTGCTCTGAGGTGCCTGTGATGGCCGTGGTGGTCTCTCCCCAGTTGTCATCCTGGTGGGGAGAAGACGATGAGGACAAGGAACCACAGGCAGCAGATTATTTGGAAAAGCCACAGTGCAAGCACTTGGAGACAGGAGACACAGAGGGGCCACCTCACTGAGCCAACCCACACACGCGGGCTTCCTAGAAAACGGAAACTTACTCTCAAACACAGGAAGTGTTTTAACTAACACTTTTCATAGAAATTTTTCAAAATGTATCATATGTTTATCTTTTCAAACAGAGAAAACATAATCTAACCTTTGTGTGTGTGTGTTTGGGTGATTCATTACTATAATTCTGATTATCATCTGCTGTGTTGGAATCAATCCCCGGAGCCTGGAAGGGGCTGTTTGCCCTGCAATACACAACCTAACTGTTAGACGAACATATGAAAGTTCACCTATGGCATAAAAAGAAACCCCTCCATGTTTTCTTCTCAATTCATGGCTGGGATATAAAGGTTTACAAAGTCCAGCTTCTGGAAGTGGGATATCACTATGCCCTCCAGTAGCTCTAGAGCAAAGAATGGCAGCGAGGGAATTTACAGCGCTATGTACAAGTCAGAACTTACCTGCACACACACCTCCACAATGTTCTCAAAACCCGTTTAATAAGTGTCAGTGTCAAGCGTGCCTTGATCATGTTTCTCACTGAACAAGCTAAGCAGATTCAAGTGTCTATGGCCAGGACAGCTCAAAAACTCCTCCCAAAACATACGTTCTCATGCCAAACTGAACATCAAGGGCATAGAAATACCAGGATTACTGTAATGTGCCTGTATTTTACTTTCTTGCTTTCTTTCTCTGTTTAAACTTTGAGGGGGTTTCTAGTTGGAGCAATTCAGTCTCTTCATTTAACAGAATCCAGTTGTTAGGATTTTAAATCGTTTGCTATTTCACCGGCAGCTCTGACTCCATCCCAAAGCAACACCAGAGCAAGAAAGCAATGCAAAGCCACCTGGGGTCGAAAGAGGTTTTGTCAGAGTTTTGTGTATATGATTTAACTTAGAAAAAAAAAAAAACCAGTCAGATATATAGAGGTGAGTTGTGTGAAATGAATGTGTAAGACACCAACTTAGAAAAATTCAGCTCAGGTTAATAGCTGAATTGGCAAGACAGAGATCTCACAACCAAACAATAACCCCAAATCTAGTAACAATAAAAAAACTATGACTTATGAAATGTATAGGCTATGGGGGGGGGAGTACAGGTGGTGGCAAAGGGGTTGAGCAAACTTCAATTTGGAAGTTACAGGTATCACATACCATGACAAAAATGACTATTTAAGACAACATCCAGAAGCGATCAGGCTCAATCATTGCTGGTGGAAGGATAAAACGGTACAATTGCTCTTGGAAACGAATCTGGCAGTTTCATATAAATTCAAATATATACTTAACTATATGGCCAGCAATTCCACTCCCAGGTTTTTATCCAAAATAAATGAAAACGTATGTCCACAAAAAAAAAGACTTGTAGAAGAATGTTCTTAACAGCTTTATTCATAATAGCAAAAAATGGTGCAACCCAAATGTCTGAACATCAAGAAAATTGATAACAAATTGTGGTATAGTCACAGAATAGAATACTATTCAAAAATTTTCTTAAAAAATGAGTTGCTGAGACACACCAAAACATGAATCTCAAAATCATGCTGAGTGAAAAAAAGGCCAAAAGACTATGATTGCAATTCTATTAAATTCTAAAACAGGCAACACTAATCTACAGTGACAGAAATCAAAACAGGGCTTGCCTTGGAGAAGTGGAGGTGGGGGACGGGGATTGACTGGGAAGAACATAAGAGAACTTTCTAGAGTAAAAGAAATATAAATATACATTGATAAGAGTGTGTGTTGTGAGTTCACTCAGTTGTTAAAACTTATTAAGCTGTAGACTTTTGATATGTTTATTTCTTTGTGTCAAACTCATCAGCAAAGGGAAAAAATAGCCACAAACTCAAAGATGGCCACCTTGCTTTAATATAGTGTGAGTGGACAGGTTACATACAATAATTTACTTGGTAACACTCTGTGAAGGCAGTTACTGGGTTCCATGTTTTGTACTGGCCCAATTAATTGATAATCAATGTGGAAGAAATGACCACTAGTACCCTGTGGTCATTTTGTTGACTATCACACTGCTCTGATTTAGCTATTTACCCTTTTTTCCTGCCAAAGAGTTGCTAACACAATCTCCTGTCCATTTTAAGAACGTGGGCACACCTGTACCTAAGAAAAACAAGCGGTCCAACGGGCCCTCTCAAGCCTGAGGTTCTCAGATCCTCCAAGTCAGTGCTCGAGATTGTCAAGGAGAAGCTGAGGCCCACAAAGGCTGTGGCCACCCAAGGTGATAGTGCTACTGGGAAGGGGAGCCTCAGAGTGCCCATGTACTGCTTTGCCCAACCCACCTCCCTGGCATAAACACCCACAGTTTCCCAAGGTAGCTTTCCAGTGACCTATAAGCTGTAGAGAAGCTGCAAAGAAGAAATGCCTTCCCAGTGGGCCATCAGTATCTCTGAATTCACATTAGGGGGAAACAGACCCCCAAGTGGCATTTAAGGGGGTCCAATTTCAGGACTGGCCCCATCCATCCAACCATCCCCCTGGCCCTCTCAGAACCAAGGAAGGCAGTGCAATGCTAAGCACTGAAGACAGTTACTCATCCCTGGACAAACCCCACTCATCCCACAGCTGCAGCTTTGGGTTCCAAGAGCACTGAGCATGCTCCAAGGAATTCCAATTGCAGTCCTTCTGTCTCCTGATAAATGCCTATACCTGAGTCCCTACAGGAACACACAGATACATGCTCATCCATAGCCCTATATCTTTATATCTTTATAGTGTGCACATATCAGGTCCTTTGGGGCCCAGGCTGGACATGCGTGTACTTCAAGAGCTGGGGAGGGTATGCAAACATGTTTCTGAGCGTAGCTCAGATGTTTATTTAAATCAGGTGGACTGCCAGACAGTTAGGACCCAGAGAGAAGAGCCCAATGTTTTTTAAAAAATAACTGCCAATATTTAAAAATTGGGTGATTTCACACACAATTCTACTTTCCAGCTTTACTTATTAAACCTTGCAAGACCTAGGGACACTGAATTCTTGCATCTTGCATTCTTGAGCAGTGATGGAACGCGGGGTACTGCAGAGCTGCTCTTCTCCTGACAGAGGAGCGGCATTCTCCAGCGTGCCACAGACCCCATCACCCCACGCCACAGCCTCACGCTGATGGCTGCACAGACTGCTATTCATCCCGAACCTTGCCTGATAGAGTTTTGCCCCTTCCTCGTGACCCAGAGACCCTTCAGTCACCCACGTTTCCTCCCAGGCATCTAAGTGTGCCACCGCCAGTTAACATCACGTATCTTTTAGTGGAGCTCAGTCTGGGCTCCCCTAACCTCTTTGTTCTTCTTCCCAGCACTACTCAGGGTTTCTGTAAACGGAATGCCTTCCCTCTCTTATACTGTTCCACTTTGGAACGAGTCTCCGGAGACGGCAGCCTATAATTTTTCCCTTCTCTGCCCTGTCATCGGCCTGGCTGGCTTCTTTTCAACACCATTCAAAGCAGGCAGACCAATCACACGGCAGAAGAGCACCCACGCTAGCCAATGGCAGGACAGACTGCCCTTAGACCAACAAGAAACCACGGGACATAGATAAACTAATTAACATGCTAGAAAAATAAAGATTAAAAACCCAAGAGAACCTACGGCAACAAGACTTAGGAAAACATTTACTGAAAAGAGTCTTAATCAAGGAGCAGCGTGCTGACAGAGTGCCTTTGATCCTTACCTGAACCTCCTCTGTCCGGGCAGAATCATTAGCCAGCAGGGGCTCTCCAGTGGGAGCTTGAATGGTAACAGATTTTTCTGACCCTCTGCCATCTTTATTCCGGGGTGATTTATGTCTCTCTCTGTTTCTTTCCCTGAAAAGTAAAAACGATAATCAGCTAGCACATTCATGCCGTGTTAATGAACTCTCCTCAAAATATATTAAAAATTTCATTTTGAATGTAGGAAAATTCCACACATGCACACAGGCACACAGCGGTGCCAATGCCCAGCCATCACCACCCACCCCCTGCAAGGGGTAAGCTGATCTCTACTCCCTGCTTAGTATTTTCTTTCTGCCATTCCAAGACCCAAAACGAAGACTGTCACTCCTCTATCAACAGGGATCACATTTTCTTCAAAGCCAAAAACGGTGAATTTTAGAATCTCTGTTGGTTAAGGCACATTTTGCTATAAAATTGCAGACTTTACTTGCTTATAATTTGCCTAAACTTATTTTCTAGGACTTTTTTTTATGGGGACGATGCTGTAAAATATTGAAGACACTGTCACCCGACATCTTTGCACAAGAGAAGAATGGAAATTCTAAACCAGAGTAGAGATTTATTTACTTCTCATTCCTACAAATTCATTCCCATAGGTTCTAGCTGAACTCAAAGCACAGAAACAAACAAAAGTGAGAATGAATGACACCAAGAAGTGCATGCGTGTGTTTACAGGCCTCCTAAGGAAAGCGGGCTGCTGCCTCGTTTTACCCCCGATGAACTTCCCGGATGGTCTTCCAAGGAGACTGTGACAGCACCATGCTGCGGGTCAATCTTGAAATTGCAAAAGGAGCCCATTGCTGTGCAAAGCTCAGAGGTCACGACCTGGGAATTAACCCCCTAAGGAGATGGGCACTCCACCCCAACTGTGAACAGTAAGTCTGGGGGCCCCACCACAGGAGCCCCACATCCCCCTGGTCCCACAGGACACCTTGACAGCAGCCTCTTTCCTTCAAACACTTGCCTTCATTCCCAAGGTCTCCTAGGCAGGACAGAAGCCCTGCACACACCGACTTTGGGGGCAAATAGATCTCAATTCTGTACCTACTAGATATGTGTCCTTGCACAAGTTATCCAACCTCTGCAAACCTTGGTTTCCTCATCTGTGAAATGGGAACAATGACAATACCTCACAGATAATGCATGTAGAGCCCAGTACAGGGGTGTGAAGTGAGGGCTAACCCACAGTGGCCATAACTGCTATTACCATCAGCCAAGGCTACAGGGCGACGGTTTACCTTGTGAGGCAGAGAGTGTATACCGCAGAGAAAGAGATGGAAAAGGAACAATTAACACACAACCTTATTTCCTCCACATCTCCAGTCACAACTGGACTGTTAACCTACCACTTAGCTGGCAAAACCACAGGCAGACTTCCTGCGGTCAAACTTATCAATACCTCCCCAGGATAAGCAGTGGTTGATTCCTTCAAAGAGCACAGGGGCTTCCACATCCCAGAGACTCTTTCAGTGATAGCAGCTCTGTATCCACGGCTTAACTTATTCCAATCTATTGTTGAATTAGACTCTAGAAACAGAGGAGTTCTGGACAACTAAGGTATTTTATTTTACCTGGGCAAGTGGAGAAATAGCCAAGAGAATTTGTTTACCCAGAGACATATCTGTCGATGCCAATCACTCCACTCCCCACCCCAATCTACAGACTATTTTACAAAGGGCTTTATTATATTAATCCCATTCCATCCCAGCACTAACCTATGAGGCCAGCATATTGTCCCCATTTTACAGATGGGGAACTGAAGCTTACAGAAGTGAAGAGACTTCCCAAAGTCACGGGAAGTGGCAGAGCAGAATCTAAACCCAGGCTTGCCCCTGCCGCCATTCATACCTGCCATGCTGCGTTGATTTGAAGAGCAACCAGAAGGTTTTGCAGTGTAAATTCCACTCATCCTCACATCCCATACTTGATGCAATACTACAGCTGCAAAATATGCCTTTGAAGCTACCGCAAGGAGTCACCACTGGACTACGACCCCGGAAAGCATGAAGCAAGGTGCCCAACACTCAGGGTTGCCAAAGACAATCACTTCAAAAGGACTGACTGTGAGAAACAACAAACAATGGGGAAGGGATTTCCCACAAGCCTGCGCGGTCTTCAGAATGAACTATTTAGATCAAGTCTAGAACCGCTGCTCCCCAGGGCCCCACCTCCTCTTCTATCTTACTGTTGTCACTTTCCCTCCCTGCTCTGGCATCTCTCTCTCTCCCTGACATCACCAAGTCACGTGCTCCCTGACCCATTTATCTATTCACGAGTCCCACAGGTCAAATCCTGCGACAGCACAGAAATTCCACAGGAAATCAAAATTCTTTCACTGAGTGACAACAGTACTGTGGCAGAAAGCAGGTGGGGAGCCACACAAGGCTGGCAACAGCCTCTCGAGGGCCAGCCATCCCTCCGACCCCTGACCCACTCAGCCTGGCTCTCAAGGAGAGCCGACAGCCCAACAACTCCCCTGGCAGCACTGAGGCAAACCAGAGAAGAGCCTGTTATCGGACGCCAGGAAGCTTTCTTGTCCCTCAGACCCAGAGACCCTGCACTGATGCATCTCAGGCCTGAGGGTGCAGAGAAACCACCTGGGGTGTGGATCTGAGGACACATTCACTGGGCCCACCCCCAGAGAATTCTTCTGGAAGAAAGACAACAGGAATCTGCATTTCTCACCAGCACCTCCTGCGCTCAGGGTGCAAATGGCTCAGGAAACTTTCCCCAAGGCTCTCCCACCTGGACGGTCCTGAGGGCGTGGGGGGCTGTGGAATGATTGCTTGAAGTCAGCCTGCTCGTGAATGCCCGTATACAGCAGGGGCTCAGTAACGGTAGCCATGAGGGTGATGCTGTGCTGCACAATGCTGCAGTGTCCGGTGGCTTCCTTATTAAAATAGCATTAAGTGGACAAGGCTGGAAGAAAGTCTCAGGGCCGTGTGCATCAGGACCGAGGGATGCAGAGAGCCTTCCATACCCTGTCAAGGGAGGGGCGAATGCAGAGCTCGTCCTCTCAACTCACTGTGGGCTGCGTGTTGTTCGGGTCCTCGTTGTCAAGGGAGCAAGTCCTATTATACAGCTTTTATAAAAACCACTGGTCCAGAATTACTGCTCCAGGGAGGTCTCTGGGCCAGTACTAAACAGAGAGCCCAGCAAAAACACCACTATTCTGTGCGTCCCAGTTTGCAGAGTTATAAGCTACCATACGGTCGTTTCACCCAACAGGTACCTAATGTTTATCCCTGTAGCTCCAAAGGCTGTTAACTCCAATGGAGCGCCAAGTATCCTCCAGGAGAGGGCTCCCCAATGGGGAAGGCAATCAGTTCCCAGCGTCTAAGAGCATGGAAACAGGAGACGAGGGGAGTAAGGCTACCAAACCTCTCAGTGGTGCATGCACGCTTGGGTGTCTTTTCAACTCGGCCTACATCGTCTGGATCTCCTGTGTGCCTCTGCTTGACAGGTGTGTTAGCCACAGGAATCTCTGTTTCGTTATCTCTGAATCTGTCTCCATTCAACATCTGCCGGTGCAAATAAAGATAAGTATTTCCTGCGCGTGTGTGTGCACACATGTGCGCATGAGAGAGGTGTGGGAAGAGCAAGCAACGGCATGTAGGAGGCCAGGCACACGCGTGTGCGTGTCTCTGTGTGTGTATGTGTGTGTGTGTGTGAACGCATCTATTTCGGCGATTCTGAAGCTGAGCCCTTGAGGGCCGCTGTCAACCTCTTCTCACTCCAGCCAGAATCCCCATCCATTCCCACACAGTCCCACTTACAGCCAGCATTTCCTGGGAAGATTATTTAGCTCTGTTTCTGTTGTTTATGTATTCCTATTTGGGGAAAGCCGGCCCCACCGGTCACTCCGCCCTTTCCTTCTCTACCACCGCCCACTACCTGGCCTTGCGCTCTGCTGACTGCGGGGGCCTGGCGGCTGCTTCCTCTCGGCACTGACAAGGGAGGGACAGCCGGGCACGGGGCACACTGACTCTGAAGCAGCCTGGGAACAAAAGCGGAGGCCCTCTCTGCTCAGGCGGCCCTCTTTTGGACAATGTGCTTTAGCACAATAGCCGTGTGAATTACCACCCCTTTCCCGTTTTCCCCTCCCGCTTACCCAGCTGCTCCCCATCCAGCACAGCCCAGGGGAAAAGAGCGGGCTTCCAGAGGACCAGCAAATCGGGCCTGAAACCTGCTGAGGTACCAACCAACCTTAGAGCTTCAGGAAAATAATATGACCTCCCTGCACCCCAGTTGGCTCACCTGTTGAGCGGGGCACCACCTCCCACCGTTCTAGGACTGCTGCGAGGTCACGCTGCAAGGGTCCTAGCAGGTACGCTCGAAGTGGCCATTACCTTCACTGGCAGCTGCTGCATTTACCGCAGGGAGCTAGTGCTCTAAGGCCAACGGTTAAGCAAGGCCAGCTAAGTCTGCATCATTTTCCCAGCACGTTAACTGGACACTCTCTGGAGACAGCAGAACACAAAACCAGACCACTACATTCTTTGTTAGAAAAGAGTTGTTCGCCATCTGCTTGGAAGCCGGCCTGTCCTCCAAAGATGGCCACGGTGTCATCAGGCATATCAAGTTTGCTGCACTTCATCATTCCTGAGTCAGAGCTCTACTAACGTTACCAGACAGCAAGGTCCCTCCCTTCTTACTCTCCCACTCAAATTCCTGACAGACACCTGAGCGGGGCAGCCTTCACAGGGACACTCGTAGGTGACACAATACTCTGGGCACAATTACTGATCAATATTCTTTCCACCTTGGCACATACTCTCTATGGATTACAACCTTTGCCCCAGTTACTATGCCCTACAGGGCTCTCAGTCAGAGAATCCACCACATGGGGGTGGTGTTTTTTCCTAAAGAACCCACGCAGCGCAGCCATCACTCTCTCACGGTCACTGCTTCACCCAGAGCTCTTCTGAGTAGGTAGGTGCTCAGTAATGTTCCTTGATTAATTTATGGAAAGTCTCATCTTCTAATGTAATTTGCCAAGTACTTTCCACATGGGTCCAAGACAGCACTAAGAGTTCTGCAGACTGTTTTATTTGAAAGTTACAGTCTCTTAACGTCACCACCTGATCCCTGCAGGATCGGTTTCTGGGGGCCCCAAGAGGAAAGAGCAGAGCGCAGAGCGCGGGCCCTCAGGCACGGCAGCCAGGACACAAGGGCAGACAGAGGCGGCCAGAGCTGGGGCCTGCTCAGAACACCACACAGCTTCCCCTTCTGGTCATCTCCAAGCACCGAGGGAGCCCCTGAACCCCACTTCCACCATGGTGCTGTGGAAAGGGGAAACCTGGCACATCCCCAAGGGAATTACTTTTTCCAGTTAGGTCCAAAGATGTGGTATTTTAAGATGGCTGTTTCTGGTATTTTGTAACTTAGCCGATACGTTTCCCCACTGGTCGAAATTTGTGATCAGATCTTCGTCCCCGGAGGGTTTCCAACTTTCTCAGGATCTGGGTGCTTGTGTATCACACCTCAGGCCTCACTCAGCAGCTTTCCTGTTTACCATGCTGACTAGCAAAGGCTGACCTGGGCTCCCACTTACAAGCTCATTCACATCTTTTCCCCACATTTTTATGATATTAAGAGCAATACATAAAAATTTAGAAAATAATTAAGGTTTAAAAAAAATCCACTCATAATCCTAATAATCTTCTACTCAGAGACAGGTAAGATCAATATGTTAACATTCATCTTATCATAGATTATATAACATATAATGTTTTGAATCTTGTTTCTGATAAAATGGCCTCATGAACATTTTCTCATGTCATTAAATAATCTTCAAAAACCTTTCTTGTACACTTTTATTCCATTTGTATTTTAATTACAAAATACATGCTTGTAAAGACTTAACAAGTACAGATGAAGTGCAAATGAAAGCTCCCGTCAGTCACTGTCTTGCGTCCAGCCCTTCCCTGTAGATGACCACACTTCGCAGTTCGGAGAGTGTCCCTCCAGACCTCTTTCTGGGTGTATGCACCCATATGTCTCTCAAATAAATACATCAATTACATATGCATGTCTTATTGCTGTTTCACAAAACAAAATATCACGCTGCCCTCAAGTGCTTGTAAAAGGGACCCTGGGTCACGGTAACACCATTACAATCACCATTCCTAGCTTGCAAAGGGCTGCGACTACCTGTGGTCCTTTGGGCTGTGGCCAGCTGGGATCTTTGAAATGCCACAGCTGTTAATATAGCCACTGGTGAGTGACCTCCTACTATGTGCTGTTTTAAATGCTTTACATCATAACCTTACCTAATCCTCTTAACAGCCCTGTATGGAGGATGTTGCTCTACCCATTTCACAGATGAGGAGTGTCGGGCAGCAGTGCACCCTGACCACCTGCGTGCCTCACCAGCAGGGCCCCTTCTTCACGTGTTCAAGCCCTTGTTCCCTTACTCACCAAGCCCCGGGCAGGGCTGTGATAGAGCAGCTCTAGGAATACCAATGCAAACCCGTTCATTTTGCACAGAGGAGGGGGATTCGGGCCCTCCCCAGGGGAGTTTTCCAAACCAAACTTTGTCCACTGGGAAAACCAGTCAAAGAGAAATAAGGCACGAGGCCAATCCTCCCACCACTTCGGGGTATAAGCCTCATGGTAAATGCATAATGGTCCATGAGTCAGCATCTTTGGGTGAAAAGCAACAAATTAACACTTTTTTAAAACTTTCATTTACATTTTTGGTAAAGCTTTTGGAAAACCGTCCTCTTTGAGAAGTACTTAGAAGTGAAAAACATTTCCACTGCAGTGAGAAACTTTAATTTAAAATCAATTGTGAGAAATTAAGGTCATCAGCTGTAATGGCAGCTATAAAATGTAAATTGGTGGTAGAGTCACTCCTGACGCATGTTAAATGCTCTTAAAGCTCAGCTTCTCACGAACGGGTGGACTGAACCTCCAGCATCTACAGCCCTGCAGCCGTGCGTCACTGTTTCAAAAGTGTGTCTAGAAAACCCTGCCAACCTGCAAGTTTCCCCAAGATGAAAAGTAGAACAATCAACAGCTTACATACCCTTGTCTGTGAGACTTTTTCGAATGACTTGAATAGTAAGAATATCCAGAATAGGTGGATTCGGTATCCATAGCAATGGAGGGCTTGCTCTTGATGAGGAGCAGGTATTGTTTCTCCTTAGAGATGGAGAATTTCACCTACTGGACTCCTAAAACCTCAAAGGGTCTGGGAATCAAGGAGCCACTCTTCAACAGGAACAAATTCTGGGAAAAGGGGAAAAAAAAAAAAAAGAATCAGACTTCAAAGCCAACCTAAAGAGGCTGGAAGATAGATAGATGACAGCGGCCATCCCCCCTTTGGGGTCTCTATCATGAACAAGCGAGCAAGAGCGGTGTCTAAATGCTAAATGCGCCACTCATGCAGCCACAAGCTTCCCCAGGTGTGGGGCCAGCAAGCCGAGCCCCTAGCACAGCAGCGGAAAAACCAGAGGTGGGAGAGACCTGGCCCGGGCCATTTCCGGGACATACATGGCCGCACTGCACGGGTGTGGGAGGGAGGAAGTGCCCTAGACGCGGTGCCCAGCCCCCCTGCCAGTTTGCTTGTTGCAAAAAACAATACCCAGGGAAGTAGCTTTTAGGGATTTGCTCATAGTTTCCAAAAGCCAATTTTAAAGAGAGAAGTTCCAAGCTCTTTAAACCAGGAATCTAAACTCCTGAGAATTTATCTTAGAGAACTGATTTCTTTTTTAAAGAAAAACTATTATGACTACGTTGCCTAAACAGTGTAAAGCTAGAGACAATATGAATACCCAAAAAGCAGAGGAACAGGTAGGGAAAACACTACTCATCCACCCACAGGACTATCAAACAGCTATTTAAAATGACCATTATGAAGAATGGCAATTTTTATGACGTGGTAAATTTAAAAAGCAGGCAACAGGATGGCAGATACGCACTGGCTCTACATCACAGCTACACTCATATAAAATCGCTTTCACTGGGACAAGGATTAAGAGGGAACATCAGAAAGTGAAAGCAGGTGATTTATTAGTTGCAGGCTCCTAGGTCTTTTCCCACATTTTCATCAGATATTGCTTTGCAATAAAAATAAACTGGAAACATTTCCAAGTACATTCCTGAGCCCCACAGGCTAAACCTTTACTTCTAGAAAACTGAGAATCACAAGTTCTGTCTCTCCCAGCACCTCTCACCCCAGTGCTGGTCTCCGCCCAACAGCCCTCTCCTCCTCCCAGGGCCCTTGGAAGCTGAAACGGCAAACAGAGCCAGTGAGGTAAGTGTGAAGAAAAAACAAAGGAGCTGCAAATACCATACCCGTACCCCTCCCGGGAGGAGGCCAGGCTCCCTGACCCCAGCAACAACCTGCAAGTCTGGAAGGAATCTCCTGCCAACCACCACACACTAACCCAGCCCCCGGGCCTCAAATTCCACATAGGATGCCTTCTGCCTGGAAGTGAGGTAGTTCACTTGCAGGTCTGTTACGCAGGGGACTAGCCTCCCTTGTCCTGGAGGTTGTGACCCATCATTTCCTTTCTCCTCTGCCATCAAAAGCCCAAGATGAGTAGCAGGGAGACCTGGGTTCTAGCCGGAGCGCCTCACTGTCTAGTACGAGCTGGGGCATTGCCTTCCTGAGCCTCGGTTTCCTCATTTGTCAAACGGGGATAAATCAACCAGCCACTGTCCTCACAAGGTCAGTCTGAAGACGTAAGCAGATACGGTATTCAGCGCAGGGTTCCCGTCCCAGGCTTTACTCACTTATTAGCTATGTGTCACATTATTAAACTCTCTGAACCTGCATCTGTAAAATGTGGTAACAGGGTAATATGCTGCAACCATGACTGTGCCCAGCACCAGCTCCAGGGGCACTGGATCTGGGAGAGTTGTGGTTCTCAGCACCCCTGTCCCAGGCCCGAAACCTGATGTCACCGCTAACTAGCTGTGTGCCCCAGTGAGGCGGTCTTCCCATGTGTAATAGAAATAAGGCCACCTATTCTGTGGAGTGACCATAAGATTACATGTGAAAATAGATGTAGTGGGCATTTAAAAAGACATGTGAATTTGCTCTTGGACAACCTCCACGTCCCTGTATTTCAAGAGCAGCCTAGAAGTTTTCACAAGCAATTTCAGTGAGCTTTCAGCACCTTCCATTCTCACCTTTCTGCTCTGGTTTTTGCGGCTTGTTCATCTGCTTCATACCTGGCAGACACCATCAGGAAGTGAGCCAAAATCTCTGGGCCTGCCCTGAATGAGCCTCTTTCCCTGAAGGCCCTTCACCCAGCTCTCTGCTGACCTGCCGGTTCTCACGCTGTGTCACCTAGAAGCCCGACTCTTCTACGTTCAGAATTAGCCACCCATCGCTTCCACACCTTTTTCTGCCTTCCAGCCTGTAACTCCTGATTCCCTTCCCCATCCCAACTTCTGACTTGATTCTGGCTAAAAATCGCTGGGGTGTCTCCAAGGCAGATGACCCAGACCCACCGACCTGGGGTGATACCATTCACGCTTCCTGGCTGTGACACTGTGGGACAAATGCTTACCTCTCTGAGCTTCTGTTTCTCTCCCTGTAAAATGAGGCCATTTAATATGACCTCTTCCTACGGCTGTTGTGAGCCTTAAACAAAACTCCCTGCGTGAAGCCTCTGGCATAGGGTAACCCCAGTTTCACACCCCTTTCCCCCTCTGCAAGAGGACGTCATTCTTTGTCCTCATTAAAACCTCCGGTAATCCATTAAAGCAATTCCAGGCATGTTCCTCAAAGGCAATCATGAGCTCCCAAGTGCCCTTTGGAAAGCTGCACCTAACACTACCAGCTGCTCTGTCTGGTTTCTTGCTCCCAGTTCCGGCCCATGTCATCAAAGGGGTGGTCTGCACACACTGCCTGCCTCTCCCTCCCCCTCCATTGTCACCCCACCCCCCCACCCTCAACACGCCCCTGAAACAGCTCTCAGTGGGTCAGCAACATCTATGAGCCGAATCCGAAGGTCACATCCTTGTCCTCTTTCCCACTGACTCACTCATGCACCTCCGGGTGCAGTAAGCAGCTATGAGGGGCCCTGCCAAGCCGTCCTAGGGGCAGCAGTGACCGTGGCCCGCAGCACGCTGCCCGCCATCACCCAGCTCCCCGGGGGAGGCAGCGGCGGCTCCTGCCCCGCCCTTTCCCCAGTCCCCCACCAAGTTATCCCTGCAGACTCAAACCCGCCTGTTACTCTTCCCGCTCCTTGGATTTTACTCTGGTGTTAAGCTCCCTGAAGACAGGAGTTGCTGTTACCCACCCCAGGGGACGCTGGGCATCCCCAGCAAGTACCAGGACACACCTCCTACGCCGCCGCCTCTTGCTCCTCTTGGGATTAACATCACCACCACAAGTGCTCTCCGTCCGGTCTGTTCTTTCCACTTTTCCCTGCCAAGGGGATCCAATCCTGCGCCATTCGCAGAGCTCTCTCTCCCCTTCACCCCACACACCTACCGTCACGAAGTGCCCTCTGTCCGCCTCCCGCGCGCTCCACGGACACAGGGCTAACCTATCGCAAAGCCTGCAGCGGAGCTCATGGACGCACCTATACAGGGCTCACACCCCTCCTCTGAGTCACACTGTTTCTCTCATAGCTACCAACTCTCGCCTGACATCTGAGTGACGACTAAGAAGCAGGGCCGGGAGACAAACTAACAAAACCCAAAAACGAATTCATTTCAAAGTCCATGCACCAGCTTTGCTGTAGTTAGCAGAAAAACACATACGGACGCTATCGCTGCAATGATGTATTTATGAGCTAGTTCCCATGTACGCACAAGAAATTAGCAGAACGCAGATAAGGTCAGAGGGACGCCTTATCAGGAAGATAATAAAGTAAGGAAAAGGCATCAGGTTCCCAGGGTCATAAACTGATAGGCTGCAGCACTGCCTGAAGGGGAAAGAGTCATACAAAGGTGTAAATACAGATGCTGGAATCTGGGACTGTCCCTCTCTCACCCTCTACCATCCTGACCCCTGCCATGACCCACACTGTGCCTGGCTTCAGCTGTGCAGCACCCAGAGTGATCTTTCCAATCACAATGTGGATGTCACTTCCCTGTCACACCCTTCCATGGTGTCCCATTGCACTTGGAATGAAATACAAAATCTTCCATTTGGTCTGCAAGGCCCTGGCCACCTCCCCAGCTTCATGCTCCTCCTCCAGCTCCAGGTCCTCTGAGGACCAGGCTCTCTGCAGCCCCAGAGCCTTGGCAGAACGCAGTATATCTGCTATCTCACTCTACACACCTCATCCTGCACAATTTCTACTCACCCCTCTCAGCTTAAATACTGCTTCTTCAAGAGGCCTTTCATGAGCCTCCAGTCTACATCAAGCCCCTTCACAGCACCTTGTACTTTTCCTTTATATCATAATTTCCAATTATGCATCAGGGTGATTAATGTCTGGCTCTGTATAGACAGTAAGCTCCATGAGGTCAGGTAACTTCTTCCATTACTATCTCCCAGTTCCTAGTACACACCAGGCACTCAATAAATATGTGCTGAATGAATGAAGGGTTTTATGGCAGACCTCAGGACATGGAGGCCACAGATTTACCATGATTTTCTATTTTAAATTCTCAGTTTTGTAAGTTTGTAAGAGAGGAAAACAGTGCAGCAATTGGATTCAGCAGTGGCGTCAGACTACCAAGAGCGGTGCTGCCCTGTTCCTCACTCAGCAGCGAAGTTTATGTTTCAGGCACACTTAAGTAAAAATCTGCAGCAGTTTCTTTCAGCCACTCCCCCTGCCCTCCTGTCATGGGTCCCTTAGTACCTACAGGTACTGCTTGGGTGAGAGTTGGACGCAAATACCAGGATGGAGCTGAAGCTGTTAAAGCATCTCATGAAGGCCATGAGGGCAGAGTGGAGACAGATGTACAGGGCACTTCTGACTTAGTGACAGCATCTTAAATTCTGGAATTCTCAAGCAAATATGTCAGAGAGAGGCTCCTTCATCACCCTTTATTAAAAGCAAAGTAAAGATTAGTGCCCTCCAAAAGAGCCTTCCCTTAACATGTTCCCTCTCATAAAATATACCTACCACTTAAAAGAAAAACACCGTGTTCAGAAAATCATATGAGGGAAATAATATGTTATGGTAATGACAGTGGTGAACATAAGTTAACCTTCATGAAAAGGAAGTTAGCAAAACACCAACGGCTCTGCCTAGAGCTCTTAAGTAATTAAGGGGAGTCTGGTTTAAAGGGTAGAAAGCTACCTTGCAAGGGCACAAAGACACACACTGAACTTCAAGAACCATTCCGCCCCTTCTAGGGTAGATGTATTTCCACGGGAAGAAGTTTCTGGTGAAACTGAACTGTGGTTACGTACAGTGTGTGCGTTCCTTTGAATATTTGATTTTTATCATATATATAATTCTAAAGGGTTTACTCTATTCATTATTAGCCTTACGTTTTGAATAAAGGCACCCATTTTTAACTGTACGGCACTCAAAGGGAAAATGACAACCTAAATAATTTTGTTTAGAGTCAGCTTTTCTTCTACGGAGGGGAAGCAAGAGCACCGTTGCTAGACTTAGACTATCACAGTTCAAATCCTGGCTACAGTGCTTATCAGCTATGTGACTTCGTATCAGGTTTCTTAACTTTTCTGTGTCTATTTCCCTAAATTATAACAACAGAAAACTCTATTTTACTTACCTTACACGCTTTTGGTGGGTATGAGATAATTTATAATCATTTAAAATAGTGCCTAGCACATGGTAAACACTCACAACTATTAGGTATTATTACTATTCAGTAAAGTGAAATTTCTTCAGTTGGGCAGAAAACCATCGCATGGCATATGACTTACGTATCATTTTCACTGACCTTGTGTACATTTTTTTGGTCTATGGTTGTCCACCTTTAATGAATACCGTTAATCATAGCTACGAAGTTTGGTGATTTTCATTCTGTTCCCTGCAGGCCTCCTTTTCCTGTTCCCAGGTTGGAAGTGAGTATCAGATCAGAGGAAACTGTGTTTTATCGGGTTTATTTGGAGGACCTTGGGTTGTAAGAGAGGTTGGGGAGAAGTATGCAAGTTCTGCAAAACATTTTGCTGGACTTGGAGTCTATAAGTCATAAAATATCATTCAGGTCACTGATTGTAGGGATCAGAGAGGGCTTTAGGGCAAAACCCAGTGATTCTTTCATTACAACAGAGCTCTTATAAATAAATGTTTCCAGGCCATTATTTACAAGGAAAGAAAATATCAGCCTCAATCTACCTCTCTTGCCAATAATTTCGACTCCTCTTCCCAGAATAACTGCTTTTGGCTCTGGTCACTAAATACCCCTCAAACACTCCCAGCAGCTGGGTATAGATTTCTGAATAGCCATGAATGGTTGATGTATCTGGGGTTCTATAACGTGTATTTGTTTTCAAGTGACTCCGTTATCCCCAGTTAGATTTTTAAGTTTCAGAAAAAGAGATACCATGAGTACCACCTCCTCTGTAAATCCCATGGCACTGGGTCCAATGAATGCTGTCCAGTAAGAGGGATTCTGGGTCCAATG
>JAQQAC010012408.1:10114038-10134973 GCA_029783875.1 Phataginus tricuspis
CTGGGTCCAATGAATGCTGTCCAGTAAGAGGGATTCTGGGTCCAATGAATGCTGTCCAGTAAGAGGGATTCGGAAGGACACTGATGGAGACAGATAGGCAGGCACCTTTCTGTTAGCCATCAGGCGAGACCAAAGCCACTAGTAGAAACATGGTTCGGGCCCAAGTCCACCTAATCCCATCTTGTCCACCTTCTGGAAAATGGCAATGCATGATGCCCAGGTCACAGGCCCACACACAGCTCATCCTATGGTTAGGAACCACAGCTAGTTCACTTTAGGGAGAGAGACTGGCAATCATAATCTAACAGCTTACAGTTAAATAGAGTGCTTACTATGTATTAGGGACTGTTTTAAGTCATTTATGTGTAATATCTCATTTAATCCTCAGACCAAGTCTTATAAGGGGGCTAAAACGGTAATTTCACATCAGAGTTAAGGAAACCAAGGTCACACACCTGCTAAGTTCTGGGGACAGGGCTTGAACGCTGAAGGTGTAATTCCAGAACCTATGCTCTTAGCTATGGAACATGTACAGCAGTGTAGCAATTACCAAAATTATTTATTTACACATTGTAAGGTGGGCAGCAATCATAAATTGTCCCAAACCACTCAAAACCCACAAAGAATTCTGCAATTTCAACTCCCACTCACAGGTTCAGTACCCCCAAGTACTGGGGGGAACCCAGGAGGAAAGAAATGCATTTGAGATAGTTTGAGCTCCCAAAGAGCTCACAGCCCAAAGGTGGAAACTGCCTATTAAAATGCAATTTGATAATGCGCCATGCAATCTGAAAACTGCTGAGATCCAGGGAAACAAACAGGGTGTGTGTTTGTATGTGTTAGAGAATGGAGGGGACAATACCTTCCTCGCTCAATGCGTATTTCTTCTTCAATAGACCAGTTTGACACGGACTTGTCACCTGATGAGGAAACTATCATTTACGGTTTTGTTCTGTTGCTTAAATACAAATGACAATAAAAATGTAATGCCTGGCAAGCAGGCCTGACAAATATACCAATCTCAAGATTCTTCTCCCATTTTACTTACAAATTAAGTTGCAACCAGGTCACACTGCCAACACCATAACAGTGAAAACTTCACACTAGATGTTTCACTAATTATACTGTGAGACACCAGATTTGGGGAATGCTAAATGTTCATGCATAGGTGAAGAGCGTTACTTCTCCCAACTGTAGAACAAAACAGTTTCCTCCCACAAATCAAAGCCCCAACTATATCACACTGATTTCATTCAAATCTAAAACTCTAATTAGTGGTTACATAAAATGACTAATTACCTCTCACCGAATTCAGACAGTTTCTGCCATCTCACTTAAAGAGCTAAGGAGCCATGTGATCAAACAACCCACCCCCTGGAAGGAGAATGCTAATTAGTACTGTTGATTGGTGACACCAGTTATAATATTTTCCAGCAACCCTTTAAAATGTATAAACATATCAGCGAAAATGCCAGAGTCTTTGCAGCTTGCTAGCTTTTGGAATAAGTGTCTAAAAATAAGGGCATTTCCAACCACAGCCACGACAAAAAGGTTGGAAAAAAATGCACGTGCCAGCCACACAATCATCATAACAAAGCGCCCCAACATCTCTTAACGAGCCGCTAAACGAGCTCCCAACCCCTTCGCAGCGTGGCTCTTACACCTGGTCTGAAGATGTGAACACTAAGCAAGAGATTTCTCGGCTGGTTCCAAATCTCAGTCAGTAACTCCTCTCCTGGCCGCCAGGCCACGGCTCCGCCCCACTCCAGCCTCCACCACCGACGCGTTTAAATTTTTATAAAGCTTCACACTTCTCTGGGAGCGTTGCTTGGAGCAGTTCAAAGACTGCAGGAGGAAATGAAGTCCTGCCCGTGGCGAAGGCTGCCCCGGCGCGGTGAGATTTCCTCCAACGGGACACCTTGGGCCGAGACTTGCCGGACGCCTTCTGCTCCACCCCGGCGTTTTTGAAAGTAAACTCCTACCTGCCTGTTGCGCTCCCCGGGCTCGCCCCCGGGCTCGCCCCCGCCCCGCCGCCGCAGCCCCTGGGGCCGGCTCAATATTGTAAGCGAGGTGTGAGCCCGGGCGGCCCCCGGGGCTGGCGGTCACCGGGGCGAGTCCCGGGAGGCGATGGGAAGCCCCGGGTGCGCCCGGCTCCGGGAGCAGGGCCTGCCCGGTCCGGACGGCGGATACGGCCGCCTGGCAACTCCCTGCCGGCCGGCCGGAACGCGCGCCCCGAAGTGCGGCCAGGGGGGCAGAGGGCGTCCGGGTGCTGGGGACGGAGGGCCGGGCCCCGAGGACTCGGGCTGCGGCGCGCAGAGCCGGGCGGGGACCGGAGGGGGAGCCGGGGAGGCGCGACTCTGGGCGCGGTCCTAGGAGGGCGGCGAAGCGGGTCTGAGCCCGGGGGTGCGGGAGGAGCGCGCGGGGTCCGCAGGGTCCGCCGGGGCGTCGCCGCGCCCGGCCTCGGCCGGCACTCACCTCCGCGCCGGCCGTGCGGGCTTCGCGGCCCGCGCTCTCGGCTCCCAGCGGCCCCGGCTCTGCGGCCTGCGCTGGGCTCCCGTACAGGCAGAGCCCCGCCGCCGCGGCACTGCTGCTTTCCGCTTCCTGTCCCGGCGCCGCCCCGCAGCCCGAGCCCAGCCCTGCGAGCCCGGCGCGGCCGCGAGCCAAGAGCAGCGAGCGCAGCCGGCCCAGCCGCGGGCCCGGCCCACCTGCCGCGGAGGGCGGAGCCCGGCCGGCGTCCACCCCGCCCCACCCCGTCGTCCCACACCCCGGGACGCGCGTGCACACTCGTGCACACCCAGGCCCCAGGGACTGACCTCCCACCCAGACACGCACGTGCACACAAGCACTTACACATCATAACCACATGGCCAGGGATTGATCCCCCAACCCAGCACCCCAGTCAAGTGTGCACCCGTACACGCACGTTCACAATTATGCACAAAACCCAAGCCCGTTGGCCCACCCTGGAGCCCCAGCACAGCCCAGGGACTAACACCCCCACCCGCAGTTCACACAGTCGTGTATACACATGCCAAGAACTCACCAACAAATATCCATATACATCCACACTTAAAGACACTCACACTTAAACTCACAGGCAGCCCAAGAAATGACTCCACAAATAAGCACATACCCAGTCCCCCGACTGGCCGTCCCAGCCAACCCTCTCCCTCCTCCTCCTCCTCCCCTAACAGAGTAGCCACTGCCCCCAAGCCCAGTCTGCAAGAAACTGCTGAAGAGCACACCTCTTAAGGCAGCCAGCCCCAGTTTCCAGTCCTGATTAACCTGGTTGGGCTTCTGTCTCTGAGTTTTTCTTATCTGAAAAGCAAGAGGACGATAACGCCAACCTTGCAGGATTGTAGTGAAGATGATGGAAAGTGGCAGAGAACGGTAGTCAACTATTTATATGAGTATTCTTACTTAGCTGTCTTGTGTGGGTGGGATTAGGGATCCATAAGGGGAGTCTGGAATCCGGCTGGGCCCCAAAGCTGCTTACCTGACAGAGCTCTCAGAGTAGAGACAGTATATAATGAAGTTCTGCAGATACTTGTGATGGGGAAAACAGGCCATGCCTGAGGTAGCCTTAGGGAACTTTAGACCTCCTGCACCCCCCTACTTCTTCCCATCCCTTCTTATCTCCACTCACTCTCCATGTATTGCACTTCTTCAGAGAATAGCATATGGTCAATGTGCTGGTCTGCCCTCCCCACCTCACCAAGCCTGCCACCAGGCTTCACTGCTCACTCTTGGTGGCCCAGGACAGCTGCCCCTGCCTTCACCACCCTCTCACCTGTCTCCAGAGGCAGGTGCTGCTAACACAGGCAGCCAGCTTCGTAAGGGTAAAGCCAGTTTTCTCTCCACCCAAATCAGTGCTAAGGTGCAAAAATATAGAGCTTGTTAAAAAACACATCTTTCATCTTTAAAATGTAGACCCTTCAAAGTTACAACAGGCCAGGTATTTCCGATTCCAGTTAGGTTGCTTCTGAACAGCCCCTGTGTGATATACAGATCCTCAGTGAATTTTCATGAAAAGTGGTCCTAATTCACTTTAGCTTATTAAGTTTAGTGACCTTACCATGTGGTGCTTTTATGGGAAAGAGGGGTATAGAAAATAAATGCTATTTTAAGATAATAAATTCACCTTTAAATGCCACCTACAGTTTGTTTTTATCCAACAATCTCAAGTACTCAAATTTAAAAGGTTAGAATTGGAAAACTTCTCAGGGACTGAATGATGGTCGGTAAACCTTACTCAGTAATGAAAGTAATATTGTGTGCTCCACCTGCCACTTCTTTTTCTCACTTACCCATTTGTTCCAAATTCAACCAGAGAAGTGGGGTACTAGGTGCTGGGTGTTCTAACGACTCCAACATGCACACTGCACAAATTCATGCATGTATGTCTCCCTTCCTGCCCATTCTCACAGCTTTCCCAGACCCTAGAATGTTACCCACTAAAACTCCTCCTGTTTACCAAAATCCAACTCGAATGCCATCTCCCACACAAAGCCACCTTCAGTTCTCCCAACTAGAAACCATCTTTTTCCCATTTGAATTCCCATAGTACTCTAGTTTTATGTTCATCTGCTTAGCTTGTATTGGCTATTTGCATCTCCTGCCTCAATACTGCATAAATGTCTCATCTTTTTTCTATATCAGATCTTTCCACATAGTAGCTGCTTCCAAAAAATGCTCAGCAAATGTATGAATGACTATAACATACCTCTTGCCCTTGGGACCTTAATAATCTAAGCAGGAACTTGAAAAGTTATGACATATACACATAAGGATAGTTAACACAAAAGAGAATATATAAGATGCTGAAAGCACTAAAGGCACACTTTTTAAGAAGTCACTTATCCTGTCTCAAGAATTCTGAATATATCTGAAAAATGAGAGTTAAGTGAGAAAATCCAATGATCCACAAAACAGACTGTCCAAAATCCACATATTAAAATGCGTAGACTTTACAAGTAGGAGAATCTCTCATGCCCTCAGTTAGATACGTTTACATCTAGTTTGGAAACATTTCTAATAAGTTTCATCATCGGATTCCTAAAACTGCTACAGAACAGGAACACATCAAAAAAGAGGTGACGTTAGAGGCCCCAAGGGGGTCATTGTGAAGACGGTTTAATTCCAGAACTCACACCTTTCCTTCTACCGGCTACTCCTCTCAGCACACTGCCGCCTCGCAGAATAATGGTGTCTGTAGTGATAACCCTGCATTATAAAGGTTAGATGGAGAGTCTGCCTATAGTACTCTATTTGGGAAGCCAGGGAACAAATGTGAAAAAATATCAGATTTCTATCCCAAATGTTCAAAATGTTAAAATGTGCAGTCTTTAAGGGCCATTTTCTGTAAAATCTACATATATGTAATATCTGTTTTTAGGTTAATAATGTCAATGATGAGGTGCTTAAATACGGGCTATTAGTGCCCAAGGAGGGAGTCACACCACCTTGGATAGCCAGGGTCAGTGTTGTCCTTACCGTGAGGAAAGGAAGAAGTGGACTAGGCATTGGTGGAGGGCAGTGGCTGGAACAGTGACCAGCTTATCTCAAGTGCTTAATAAATATGAGTTAAATAAGTGGGTAAATAGTATTTCTGTTTGGAGTATGGACAGGGGTGTGGAGAGAACAGTGTCTGGGATATAGTCAAGGGCAGTGAGGCTCAAGATAAGGGCTCGTGCTGGGACATAGAGGATCTAAAATTGAGTGGCTAGGATTAGAAGAGAGAGAACCTTTAATCCAACACGAGTGTTTGAATTTCTTTAAATGGGCTGGCAGCATGATAAAGTATTCACTCATCCATTCATTTGTTCAAAAACATATTCTTAGTACCTACTATAAGCTCAGCCATGTATTAACTAGCAGGGATACAAAACTAGATAGTGTACCATTCATCAGTGACTCAACAAATATTTGCTGAGCACTTCTATTGCCAGTCACTCTTCTAGATTCTGGGGATACATCAAAACAGACCAAAGTTCCTGCCCCCGTAGAGTTTATTTTCTAGTGGGGAGAGATGGATGAACAAGCAACCTAAGTAGAGTGTCAGACGGTAGCAAGTGCTAAGGAGAAAACGAAGTCGGACAGGAGACAGGGGGTGGGGAGGGCTGTGTGCCTACTCATGGAAGAGCTCAGGCTGCCCGGTGGGACTGTGACTTAAAGTTGCAATCACATTTGCGTGCTGTGACTGCCACCAGAGGCAGCCTGGAGCGCCGTGGGAGCAGACAGGAGGGGGCCAGCTCAGCCTGCAGAAGCAGCATGGCTTCACCTGGCCATGACCCTGGGGGAACTTGAAGGATGAATATTTGGCAGAAAAAGAGGGAGGAAACCTTCTGGGCCAAGGAAGAGAAGTGTGACAGAGTACGTCCAGGAAGCCGTATCTGAAGGCCGTATTAATGAGCTGGCAGAGAGCGGAGGCTGGGGATTGTGTGCAACTGCAGGTCTGGAGGGACAAGGCACTAAGATGTTGCCGATGTCATAGGGGAAGGACAAGAAAGCAATGAGTGTTAAAGCAGCCTCGTTTTTTAGGGCACCTCCCAGTAGGCAGTTTGGTGTAGGAAAATCATAAGGGAGGGTGCAGGGCTGGGATGGGCGGGAGAGGGGTAGGAATGACCAGGAAGACAGGGGCAGAGGCCAGAGCTCAGAGGGCTTTATATGGTTGGCATAGAAATTTGGATTTTATTTGGTAGGGAATAGGAGCCATTGAAGAGTTTTAATTTAAAGGATTAAGAGTTGAGCTGACTTTGCGTGTGGGGGGTGGAGAGTGGCTTCTTGAGGGAAGAGTGAAAACAGGGAGATCAAATAGGAGGCTGCTGGGACATCGGGACCCCCAGGGGATGTGGGCCTGAGTTACTGCTGCCAGGCCATTGACAAATCTCGGCCACAAAAGGGAAGCCAGGAAGAAGAAGTTCAAGGAGAAAAGGTAAGTTCAGTTTTAGGTAGGTTGAGTGTAGCGCCTTTGGGATGTCCAGGTGCAAACCATCGTAGGTCACATTTATTGTGCATTTATTACACACCAGGCACTGTGCTAAGTATTTTATAGGTCTTTTTATTCCTCATGTTTTATACCCATGTTGATAGAGGAGGAAACTCAGGCATGAAGAGGTTAAGTAAGTTGACTGAGGTCACAGCTAAATGGTGGGTCCAGGCCCCGTGGAGTCCCCCTCTCGAATCCATAAGCTATCCTGCTTTTCAGCACTGTGGGTTTAGAACACAGGAGGAGCTAAGCAATGAATATAGTTTTCAAAGATTATATGTAGTGGACAGTGCTGTAGAGAAAAGAGCAAGGGTGGGTGGAGAAATGCGGTCTGGGAAGCAAAGAGATAAGACAGGGGCACGTGGAGGTGAGACAGGTGTCAGTGTTGTTTCGACATAGGAAACCCTTACACCTATTTATATACCAGGGAGAAGAAATTTTAAATTCTGAAGTTTGAGAGAGAAATAGTAACTTGGGGGCCAGGTGGAAGGAACAGCCTTGTACAGGTGGAGATAGAGGTGAGACAGGGTGGGTGTGGGAGGTCAACAACCTCTCAGTTTTCTCCATGAAGCAGGAGACAAGGAGCTCTAACAGAACCTGGGAGGCCAGGAGATGAAGTCAGGCCGGAGAAAGGAGGTGCGCTGATGGCCTCTCAAGGGCCCTTTGAGAATCTGATTGCCACTGGGATGGAAACCACAGGAAAATGCATATTCCCCCAATTTTTTTCAGACAGTTTGAATGGGCTCCCAGACCGTGAAGGCCTTCAAGTCTGCCCAGACGTAATGCGCTCTAAATTCTCTTCTGTATCTAAGAATTGTTATCTTCTGTGAGTTGAGCTTGAGGTGAGCGTGGGATGTCTTGAAAAAGCAGTTGAAATGGTGGGATTTATTAAATAGCTTTGCTGGGCTTGGGAGTGTTAGTCTGTGGACAAGAAAGCAAATGTGCTGTGTAAAGCCACCGGGCCAACATGGGCCTAAACAAGCAGTCATGGTCCGTGGACCCAAATCACAAACTGCCCAGTGGGGCCAGGCCCTGGGATCCTCGCTGCACTCCCCCACCCAACAGCTATCATTACAGTGGGGGCTGAGATGGGCCCATGGTCAGGTAGGGCTCAGATCTCAGACGCAGGATCCTTGCAGCTGACAGTCAACCCCTACACTTCAGTAACTTTGTTATCAGGGAAGAGACAGAGCCAGGGGCAGGGAGCCCGATAAAGGCACCAGTCAGTGCACATGTCCTTAGGGTTTCTAGGTGTTCTCCAGGCGATGCCACTGGCGTGGGCAGTGCAAAGGATTGCTCTCAGACCCAGTCATGGGCAGGGCTAGATGGGCTAGTAATACTTTCTAGGCCCTGGAAGTTTCTTCTTTAATGTTGTTTTTAATCTTGGGAGCCCTAATCGGTAATTCATTACCTATTTATGAGAAACACTGGAATAACACCCTGCACAGTGTTAAGCGAATTAGTTGGACTAAGCCCAGGTGGCATTATTTCCTGGGGGTGAAGCAGCCCCTGGTCCTGCTGGCTGGGGCTCAGGCTCCTCCTGGCTGTGGAGCACACACCAGCATGGACAGAAGGCGTCCGCTTCTGGGCCTCAGAGAGATACAGAACTGAGTCACAAACAGTCCGCACGGCTGCTGCCGGAGGGTAAGCCAAGCCTGGGCAGCGTGGGATAACACCATTATCCTATCATGGCCAGCAGGATTTGTATTCATCAGCCTTTTTATTTTCTGTATTTCTGATGCTTGGCACCTGGGGACTTGCTGGCCCTGGGGGGAGTGCGCCTTCCAGGGCTCGCTGATTCCTAGAGATAGGAAAGACTGACCTGCCAGCCGGGTCTTCAGATGACAACCAGCCAGTCCAGGGCCATGCCCCAGCCGCCTCTTTCTGCAGGCTGCCACACAGTGGGCCACTCTCTACTGCCCTGATCGCTTCACAGTCAGGTGCTAGACAAGTCGAGGCAGCTCCTCCAGCCCCAGCGTCGAATGAAATTATTCAAACTAACCAATTCTAAGCCTACTCACCCTGTCTCACTTGTTCCTTCTCACAAGAAACAGCAGAAAGGCTCTTGCCCATGTGCTCCTCCCGCTCTCTCTGCCTCCGGCCTGCCCTGGCGCTGCCTTGTGTGGCCCTGTGTGGTGTATACACCCGCCTCTTGGGAACTGCCTTTCAAAGGCAACTGTCTCCTTATCCGGGCGCCTTCTCGTACTGAATAATAATAAGAGCTACGTTTTAAAACATGGTTTCTATTGACACTTTGCGGATTCGTGAGCCATATAAACAGCCAGGCAAAAAGAAGGAATTACTATTTGTTGTGTTATTTATTGTGTGTCGGCATCACAATATTGTCAATTATTTTATTTAATGGAATTATTCTGGTAACACTATGAAGTATAGTTTACAAAAATTCAGATACATTTGAGTGACTTTCCCAAGGTCCCAAGACTGAGGTCAGTCCTAGGCCTCTGTTTCTCAACCAGGACTTTTCCTCAGCACTGGACATAGTTAACTGAGATGGATTTCTTTTTGTTGTTTCTTTATTCCCTCTTCCCTTCTCGGATTAATAATCACTGCCCACCATCCTCCACCACTTGTCTTTCTTTCTATCTTACCCTTAAAAAAAAAAACTTCACAATGTTATCTGTAACTTGCCCCCTACATGGTGAAAATCTGAAAGACAAGTAAAAAATAAATTCCAGGATATAATAAAATTCCTTCCTTAGTTATTAAAGACTTTAATTTCCAACCTTATAATTACTTTTACTTTTTAAGTACAATAAGAAATTTTTCAAATATGTAGTTTGTTTTAAATGTTTTGTTAAAATGCTCGGGCCAAGATAGAATAATAGGGCTGGATTTACCCTCTCATGTGAAATAACTATAAATTCAGACAGTGTATATGAAACAACAGGATTCAAGAAATTGGACATCAGGTAACAGAAGAAGTGATCCCTTATGGGCAGGAGACAAATTATGGAATCCCTACAGTTGGGCCCACATGCTGCCAAAAGAGAGTTTTCAGGCTGTGGTCCAGGGATGGGGAATCAAGCAGAGCCTAATGGCTTCTGAACAGGTAGAGCTGGGATTCAAGGAGGCAGAGTAACAGAGATTACAGAATTGTAGGGAAAGAGAACTCTAGAAAAATACAGAGACTTTCCTCAAGTGTTCCCTTGAGTATTGTTCAGTGCATGTGTGCGAGGAAAGAGTCCCCTGAATGGATAAGAGGAAAAAATACCTAGAATCACACAGAAAAATAAATAGTACCTGTTATGATCAGCCAGGCTGGCAAACCTCATAATTCAGAAGACCTCAGCAGAAGGGCAAAAAGGCCCTAGATTTACTACTGCTCTGGTTGTGCCAAACAGAGCTTAAAAGCAAGACCTGAAGTGTTAAAATTTGGGTTCCAGAGCAAAGCTCGACATTGATGGAATAGCCAAATATTCAGCATCCAATAAAGGAAATGCACAATGACTGGGATCCTATAAAAAATGGCTAAACATGTAAAGAAGAAGAAGAACATCACCTATATTAAGGAAGGAAATTTTTCAGCTGAAACTCACCAGAACTAATAACAGATGATAGAATTAGTAAAAAAGCCATTAAAACAATAATTCAAAAAACCAGAGAGAAAATTAAACATGATAAGCTGAGAAACAGAAGATATAAACCAAATCCAAGTTGAGCTTCCAGAGATGAAAACTACAATGTCTGAAGTAAAAAATATACAGATAAGGTTAACAAGACACTAGACATCGTAGAAGAAAAGATTAGTAAACTTGAAAACATAGCAATAGAAACTATCCAAAATGAAACACAAAGAGAAGAAAGAATTAAAAGCAAACAGTGAACACAGCACCAATAAGTTATGGCAACTTCAAGTGGCATAATATACATGGACTAGAAGTCCCCCAGGAGTGGAATATGAAAAAATAAAGAAATAATGGCCTCCAATTTTCCAAATATGATGAGGGAGCTATAAACCCTCAGATCCAAGAAGCTCAATGAACTCTAAGCACAAGAAGCATAAAGAAAACAAAAGCAGGATGCAGCAAAATCAAATTGCTCAAAACCAGTAACAAAGAGAAAATTCTTTAAAGTAGCCAAAGAAAAAAAAAGACCCATTACATACAGAACAGATTTAAGAAAACAGCAAATTTATCATCAGAAACAATACAGCTAAGTCTTATGTTTTCATGATTTTAATGTTTTTTATTAAGGTATTATTGATATACACTCTTATGAAGGTTTCATATGAAAAAAGTGTGGTTACTACATTTACCCATATTATCAAGTCCCCACTCATACCCCAATTCAGTCACTGTCCATCAGGGTAGTAAGATGCCACAGATTCACTATTTGCCTTCTCTGTGCTACACTGTTTTCCCCGTGATCCCCCACACCATGTGTACTAAACATAATACCCCACAATCCCCTTCTCCCACCCTCCCCACCCACCCTCCCACACCCCTCCCCTTCGGTAACCACTAGTTCCTTCTTGGAGTCTCTGAGTGTGTGCACTCTTTTTAAATAAAATATATGCAACTTTAGAAAGGAAGGTAAAAAGGATGGAAGGAAGGAAGGAAGGGAGGAAGGGAGGGAGGGAAGAAGGAAGGAAGGAAGGAAGGACAGAAGGAAAGAGAATGGAGACAATGGAGTAAATCTTCAAAATCCTGAATTAAAAACATTTCAACTTAGAATTCTATAAAATATACCTCTACATCCAGTGAAAATATCTTTCAAAAATGAAGGTGAAACAAAGACATTTTCAGACTTAGAAAATCTGAAAGAATTCATCACCACCAAGTTCATTCATCTTTTCTTCTGCAATGTCCAATCTGTTGCTAATCCCACCCAGTGTACTTTTTTATTTCAGACCTTGTAGTTTTCATCCTTAAAGTTTGATTTGTGTCTTTTATATTGACAATGTTTATATTTTAAATTTTTTAAATATGGAATGCAATTGTAACTCTTTTAATGTCTCTGCCAGCTAAATTTAACATCTGTATCAATTCTGTGTCATTTTCAAATAATTGATTTTCTCCCCCTCATTATGCATCATATTTTCCTACTTATTTGCATGCCTGGAAATTTTTTATTGTATGCTAGACATTATGAAGTTTTTGTTGTGTGTTGGATAGTTTTCTATTCCTACAAATATTCTTGAGCTTTGCTCTGGGACATAGTTAAGTTACTTGGAAGCAGTTTGATCCTTTTAGATCCCCCTTTTAAAATATTTTTTGTGGGACCAGAGTCATGTGTAGTCTAGGGTTCACTCCTTTCTAACAGGAGGAGACCTCCCTGAGTACTCTACTCAATGGCCCATGGATTATGAGGTGAGAACACTATTCCTAGTTAGTGTGAGTGCAGTTACTTTTCCCTCTGATCATTTTGGGTGGTTCTTGCCTCAGTCTCGATGGTCTCCTTACCCTTGTGCCCTCATCAGTATGCTGTAGAATATGTTAAATCTTTGAAGATCTCTGAGGTTCTCTCTGGGCAGCTCTCTCCTCTCTGGTACTCTGTACTGCAAACTCTAGCCAGCTTAATTTCCCAAAATTCTCAACCATGTCTCCTTAGCTCATGTAGTCTTCTGGGTTTCTCCTGGGTTTGCCTTTCCTGAATCACAGTCAGGACCTTTCTCAAAGTAGTAAGCTGGTACAAACAAGCTCAACTTGTTTGTTTCCCATATCTAGGGGATCACTGTCCTCTGTTGCTTAATATCAAGTGCTTGAAAACTGTTTCTTCGTGTATTTTGTCTAGCTTTTTGGTTGCAGAGAGGAAGGTAAATCTGGTTGCCGTTCTTCCATCTTCGTGAAAAGCAGAACTCCTGGGCCACTTACATGTAATTTAGATGTCCACCTTAATCAAGTAGAAAGCAAAACAAAAAATACAAAACAACAGTTTCCAAACATTGGCAGAAAGCAGCACAGGACTGTAATTCCCTAGAGAAGGGAAACAAAGGAGGTGAGCCCCACAGTGTTGCAGCTTATTGCCTGAAGGTGGTTTCCAGGTTGGCTTTACACCGACCACATTGCTGGTTATTTTGTTTGTTAGATTTGTTCTTTTCCCTTCTTTTCTTTTCCTTCATTCAGTTGTATTAGTTATTGCTTTGTGATTTCATTTCATATCCCTTACTGGTTCACTAGGTGTAGTTCTTTTAAAAAACACAATTTTTAGAGAAGTTTTAGACTCACAGAAAAATTCAGAGGGAGGTACAGGGATGTCCCATGTGCTCTCACACATACATAGCCTTATGCATGTATTCCAAACATGCATAATCCTCCCTGTTATCAACACCCTGCTCCAGAGTGGTCCATTTGTTACAGCCAACGAACCTGCACGGACACACCATCATCACCTGAGGTCCACAGTTAACCTTAGGGCTCACTCTTGGTGGTGTACAGTCTATGGGTTTGGACAAAGGTATGACAACATGTATCCATCATTATACTACCATATGGAGTACTTTCACTGCCCTAAGTACCCTCTGTGCTCTGTCTATTCACCCCTCTACCTTCCCAACCATTGCCAACCACTGATCTTTTTACTGCCTCTTTGTTTTGCCTTTTCCAGAACACCATATAGTTGAAATCACACATGCAGTACGTAACCTTTTCAGATTGGCTTTCTTCATTTAGTTACATGCATTTGAAGTCTTCCAGGTTTTAATGGCTTGATAGTTCATTTCTTTTTAGTACAGAATATTATTCCATTCTCTGGTTGTACCACAGTTTATCCATTCCCCTGCTGAAGAACATCTTGGTTGCTTCCAAGGTTTGGCATTTATGAATAAAGATTCTGTAAATATCCATCTGCAGATTTTTGTGTGGACATAAGTTTTTAACTTGGGTAAATACCAGGAAACACAATTACTTGATCATACAGAATGAGGATGTTTAATTTTATAAGGAACCACAAAAGTGTCTTCCAAAATAGCTGTGCCATTTTGCATTCCCACCAGCAATGTGTGATAGTTCTTGTGGCCCCACACCCTCACCAGCATTTGGTGTTGTAAGTGTTCTGGATTCTGGCCATCCTAACAGATATATAGTGATGTCTCACTGCTGTTTTGATTTGCATTTCCCTGATGACCTATGATGTGGAGCATCTGACATGCTTATTTGCCATTTGTATATCTTCTTTTGTGATGTGTCTGTTAAAGTTCACTTTTGATCAGGTTTTCTTATTTCTGACTTCTGTGAATTATTTGCATATTTTGGACCCAGTCCTTTATCAGGTATGTCTTTTAAAATTTTTTCTCGCAGTCTGTGGGTTGTCTTCTCATTCTGTCAGCCTTTCATTGGCAGAAGTTTTTAACTGTAAAATAAAGTCCAACTTATCAATGATATCTTTCATGGACCATGCTGCCTTTCGTGTTCTATCTAAAAAATCATTGCCATACCCAACATCGTCTAGATTTTCTCCTATGTTATCTTCTGGGAGTTTAATAACTTCCCAATTTTTGTTTAGGTCTTGGATCCATCTTGGGTTAATTTTTGTGAAAGGTGTGAAGTCTGTGTCTAGATTCATTTTTTTTTGCACATGGATGTCTGGTTGTTTCAGCACCATTTATTGAAAACTCTATCTTTGCTCCATTGTATTGCTTCTGTTCTTTGTCAAAGATCAGTTGACTATATTCATGTGGGTCTATTCCTGGGCTCTCTATTCTGCTTCATTGATTTACCATTTCCCAGCCATGCAGGCTTCTTCTTGGTATCATTGTAGAATTCTGGACCCACAGTGTTTCCTGCCATCCCTGGGGATAGAAAATTTTTACTTCTCTTCTTCTAGCAGAAATAATTTTTGCCTATGTCCTGAGGTGTGTTTCCTACCTTCTCCTGGGATATATGAGTTTTACTTTTCCTCTTCTCCTAGAAACCATGGATCCAGAGGGTTCATTATCCCCTTCAATGGCTTAAGCCTTTTGCTTGATAAGAGAAAAGGGTCCAAGGAAGCAATCAGGCTTTGTGCAGACCCTCGGCTATCTATTACCTTCTTCCCCGTGTTGGAGAAGAGACTCTTGTCAGTCTCCTGCTTTGCCCCAAATCTTTGTTGTGAGCACCTAATGGCTCATGAAGGGCTTGCAAATGAACAAGCTCTCATGGGGTCCGGGCCCCCAGCTCCTCCACACTGCTGTGCTGACTCACCCTAGTCTCCACGATTTTAACATTTTAGCTTATTTCTTACTCGTTTTTTGGAGCCACATCTTTCTGGCATGCTCTGCCAAAGGAGAGACCCTACAGTGGATGTCCTACCTTGCCTTTGGGGGCTTTGTCCCTCTTTGCAGTTGGTTTATTTTGGTGCCTTGTGAACTCAGATCTCTCCTAGGCTCTATGAAAATCCTAATTTTGTAGCTTATCCAGCTTTTCCTCATTGCTAGGATGGGAACAACATCCTTTCCAGCTTTCTTCATTCTGAGAGGAAGCTTCACTCTCTTATCATTGGATTCACTCTTTCTCAGTGGCCTGGAGAGGTGAGTTTCCCATATGACACAGAGGAAACAGCTCTTGGAGAGGTCAAGCACCTCCATGGGTAGGTGATGACCTTGGGACTCCCCAGCTATCAAAACTGCATGAGGGCTTCATTGGAACAGGGTTGGGCTGCAGAGAGGCATAAATCCCGAGAGCCCTGGGGGTAGAGAGCATGGGGACTAGAGGTGAGGGTCACGAATACTCATGCCTCGGTCAGAGGCAAGAATCCAGTGATCCAACCAGAACAAAAAGCCTGACTGGGTGGCTTTCTGAAACCTCACCAGCCAGGAACTGGCCCTCCCAGGGTGGGGAAGGAGGACCGAGATGACTGTGAGGAGAGCACCGGCCCCGCTCTCCACTCAGGATCCAGGACCGTGCTTTAACCTGCGCCTCTGCCGTCTGCCCTACTGACCTTCACTGCTGCGCTCTCCTGGACCCCAGCGGCTCACCCCTTCCATCCACAATGCAGAAACACTAGCCTACTCGCCATTGCTCAAGCACACCCTCCCTTTCCTGGCATTGTAGACCTCTCCAGGTGTTCCCCTACCTGCCGTGCCCTGCCCTACTCCCGCAAAGCCCCCCTCTCCCCAACAGTTCTGCGTGTCCAAAGTTGAGGTTGAGGTTAGGAGAAAAAGACTGTGTGTGTGTGTGTGTGTGTGCGCGCGCGTGTGTGTGCACACATCCAAGAGACCAAAGAGCAACTGTGTGCATTGCATATGTGAGATGAAAGAAAGGCTGTGGGCATGAACTGCAAGAGAAAAGTGCCCCAGCAAAGGGGAGAGACAACCCAGGGGTACTCAGTGGGGATGAAAGGCAGGCAAAAATGCAGCTGCTGATTTTACTCCAATTTTAGAGCAGCCCTAGAGAGATGTGTGTCATCCATCGGCACTAATGTTTACTAAGATGCAAGCGTCTAGCCACACGAGACAGAACTGTGCACAGGGCAACAGTGATGGTGTGTGTCGGGAGCGCTCTTCCAGGCTGGCTGCATAAGGAGGAATCTGGTGGGGCTCCCCACACTGCAGACAGAATGAGCAAAGACAGGGTAGAAGCACCTATGTGTGAAAGGCCTTTGGGGTTTGGGAAGGTCTACAGCCAGAGCTGTGGGAGACTTGTGAGAAAGGAGTGACATAGCCCACTCTCGGCCTGGCTGCAATGTGGAGGTAAACTGCAGGGAAGAAATTGTAGATGTAGGGAGACTGTTTAGGAAGCCATTGCAATATGAAGAAAGGATGGCTGGGACCATGGTCTAACCGGGCAGCAGCGAGAGGAGATCACGTTCTGATGGAAAGTATGGCTGACAGGCTGGGCTGAGGATAGAATGTGGTGTGAGAGAGAGAGAAAGGGCAACCTCACATTGTCTGACTTCAGCAGCCGGAAGGGCAGACATGCCAATTACTGAAATAGTAAGTTTTGGAGAGGGGGTGAGTTTCGAGTCAGTTTGGGACATGTTTGGACACCAAAGAGGACGTGTCACTCAGACAGATGGACTTGGGTGTGACCTGCAGAGGAGAAGTTAAGGCTGGAGATGACAAAGGACAGAGTGAAGTAGGGCAGTGTTTGGGGCCCATTCCTTCTTTTTCCTCACTTGATCTGGCTGTGGGCGGATGTAGAGAAGGCTCTGGAAATGAGGACAGGGCTCTGACACCTCACACCCGGGCTCCACCTCTTCCAAGCTTGCGGTTTTGCAGGTGATTCTCTGACTTTGAGCTCCTGTCTTTGTTCATGGAGGAGCCGGGCCAGATCATCTAAGGCCTGACACTATGGTTCTGTGGGTATCTCATGAAGATTCAGATGTGCTGCTAAGAGGTAACACAGCAAACTGTTAGTAAGGTGTGTGGGTCCATCTGCTAGCTGTCTACTTGGGGATGCAGGAGAAAGATGCTGGTGTTTAGCACCCACAGAGGCATGTGGTAAGGTGGGGGAGGGCAGGGGTGAGGGCCCATCTGCATGGACAGGGGGCTGTTCTTCAGGATGGAAGGCACAGAAGGTGGACTTCATGGTGCCGTCCAGAGTCGCTCCAAGCGTCAGCTGCCCACACCTGCTCTCCAGAACCTTGGCCAGCCCTGCAGCTAAGTGGCCTCCCCATTTTGCCACTCAAACCCAAAAGCTCCATCTTCCTAAGAAAACTGGCTGCCTTTCCCGTGGGGCTGTCTCCCTGCTTGGGGGTGCTCCACACCACAGCTGCACGATTCAGTACTGCCTTCCAGGTCCACTGACTGAGGGAAGTATTTCTTTGGCCTGAAACCACCAGTCTGTGATGAACGGCCCCTCCGAGTGTCCTGATGGGGTGGAAACTTCCTGTAGCCGAGAGAGAAATTAGAGTGTTGTTGGCATTTCGAGCTGTTAAAAGGAGGGCATTTATGGAATTAATTAGCATTAGATAAACAATAGAAGCAGTCAAGTCAAATTCAGCAAGACTATAAATCAAGCCATAGATGGGGCATGCTGGGATTTAAGCAAAAATGGTTGAGAATTAGCGCTAACGGGTAGCTTACTGCAAGTGTCCTGCTGGCAAGAGGCGACGCCCACGACCAGAGGAGCACCTGAGCTCCAGGCCATTCACAGTAAGGGACCCGGTACCACCTCCACTGGTCAAAGGGACGTGTAGACAGGAATGGTGGAGGGCATGGGCCTCACACTGAGCTGTGCAGAAGAATCGCCTTCAAACATGCAGGTGGCTCTGCCCATCCCCAGGGATTCCGTGTGTCTGGGATGTGGCCTGGGATTCTGCATTTTAACAAGCACCTCAGGTGAGTCCGCTTCAAGTGATCCTGGGCCCCTGTTGGAGAAACACTGCTACAGGAGGGGAAGGTCCCAGCCAAGGAGGCCGGGACAAGGGGGGGAGTTACAGTGTAGTAGCGGAGTGTTTTGCTGACTGGATACTGGAGCCTAGACTTGTGGGCAGACCCCCAAGACTGCAGAAGGATCAGGCGGCCACTAGAGCCTGGGCAGGCTCACCCCTGGAGCCAGTAGTGGGTCCATGTAAATAAGACAGACCTTCAGCCCCTGGGATGGCAGGCAGTGGGGTGGAGAGACCAGGGAGAAATGAAGGTGGGAGTCTGTGACTCCACCTGGGATGAACAGGGAAGGGGGAAGTGGACAATTTGCTAAACTACATGATGTTACATCATTTATGAGGTATGTATATATGTATGTATTTCAACCACAGCTAACTTTGAAGTGAATGGGCTTTGTTTCCAGAAGATTCATTAATGAGAGTGTTACCATTACCCTAGCACTCCCTGTCTGAGTATAAAAGGACTTGTTTCCTAAGGCAATCCTCTTCAAATTTTACAAAGAGGATTGCCCGGGGAAGCTTGTTGATCTGAATGGAAAGATGCATACTAGAGTGGTGGGCTAGCATGCCTTCTCCCTGCGGGCTGGTGAAGAGGGGAGGTTGGATGACTATGAAGATGTGGAAACTCATCAGCATGTGGTTATGAATGAGGCCCCTGGAGCCTGTAGGACCACCCCTTGCAGGCTCATCACCTCCACCGGTGTCAACACGGTACTACAGAAAAGGTGCGCAGTAAGACAGGTGAGCAGGTAATATAGATGATGTCGATGCACCACAAACCGAGTAGTAAAATTAGTTGACTTTTCAACCTGCCTCTCGAATAGGATCATTCAGCTGAGATTGTAATTGTGTTTCCCTTGGTTGAAGGAGCAGTTTATAACTCTGGACAGCTATACAAATAAGTATAGAGATAATGAAAAAATAGATGCAGAATTCTTTCCAATGGGTTATTTTGTATGGAATTTGTAACAAGTCTCAGAATCATTCTGCTGCTTTTCTATGCTTTGTCTGCTTTTCTGTTTTTATGATGTTGGAAAATGGCAAGAGAATCTGAAATGCCACATTTATAAGGCTGATTTGTTGATTTACAAAAGTTGCATACTTGCTGAGGATAATTTTGCCTGTTAAGTCTGCCATGACAGGAGTTTCAATTGCCTGGAAGAATCCAACATATTAAATTTGTGATTGTGCTTCCAAATGTCTAAGGGAATATGATTAATTAAATAATAAGTGGAGAAAATGTTTAAGAAGGATTTGATCTGTTAAACTTGTTAGTCTAACATTGATCAAAGAGCCAGTAGACACAGTTTTTTTGCATTCTTCTTAATTGCTACATTTGTAAATAGACCAAGATGATTTATAGGTTGAACTTGAAGGTTTAAGTAAACTAGGCTTTAGAAATTAAAACTTTAATATATTGTGTATTAGATTTAAAAACAGACATGCAATGAACTGTAATTAGTGTTTTCCAGGTATAAAAGCCTCCTTTCCCCATATGAGAAGAAGGAAAGAAAAAAATTATAACCATATTCTCATCAACTGCCTGCTGGGTTGCTCAAGATTTGGCCCAATACTGGTTATTATTTTTCTTACTAATTTCTGCCAACCTTATGAGACAAAAATGATATTTTGTTACTGCTTTAATTTACATTTTCTATGACTACCATGAGGCTGAACATCTTTTCACCTTGGGCTGGACATATATGATGGTCTCAGGATTTCAGCTGAAGCCTCAAAGCTACTAAACAGTAGATGATGAATACTGTCGTCTTCTAAGAGACGCACTGGACCCATCCCACAGGCCAGGCTGGCCCCAGGGATTTTCACCCACCTTGGGGCAATGAAAAGAAAGCAGTGAGTCGGTGAGGAAGGAGGAGATCCTGAAAGGGACGGAGCTTGTGAAAGTTACGGGAGGAAACAGGGTTGGACAGGGGGGCCTCAACTGATGAGGCAGAGCTGACAAAGCCCTGGCCCAGTGGGGTCCTCTGGAACACATGTTGCCCGCCGCAGGAGTCCCATGTTGGGTATAATGGCAAGATCCCAGGGCCTCCGTCCACCCCATGCTCCGTCGTTAACTGGGTGCTGCTCTGAAAGAGCGTGACTGACTCAGAAGCCGAGGCAGATCCTACAGGCACTGCCGAGGCTTTAGGCTGAGCCCCTCCCTCCTTGCAGCCACTCGGCAAAGGCAAATTCTTCCTTGAAGGGATGTAGAACAGCGCACCTCCATGGCTGCTACATTAACCAAAGGGCGTAAATTAAATTAAAACCACTGGATTAAATACTCCCCTCTTCCATTCCTAGGGCAAAAGATTTTGCATTCTTTGGGCTCCATAGAAGGTTCACCAGCAAAGACTGAACCCTGGTTGCTCACAGCAAGAATCAGCTCAGTGATGTACCCTTGGTTTGATTTTCCCTCGTTCATTTACCCTTCTCCTCATCCCTCACTCCTGTTCCTTGAAATCACTTCTTAGATTATCTGCAGGCAAACCTTGGTCTCAAGCCGCCTTGTAGGAACCCCAGGCTGACTCTGGTTTCCTGCATTTCTTAATTCAACAGTGCCCTCTTCTGTCGGTACAACGAAGTTCTGTTTCTTTAATGAATGTATGCGTGCGTGCGTGCGTGCGTGCGTGCGTGCGTGTGTGTGTGTGTGTGTGTGTGTGTGTGTGTGTGTGTGTGTGTGTG
>JAQQAC010012408.1:10134983-10182643 GCA_029783875.1 Phataginus tricuspis
TGTGTGTGTGTGTGTGTGTGTGTGTGTGTGTGTGTGTGTGTGTGTGTAGTACCATTAGTGGCATGCTTCTGATTTTGTGATGTTGTTTCTTTAGACACTTACATTCAGGTGTTTCTCCTCCTTTCGTTTCATTATCAAGCCTCTAAGGGTCCCCTCCTGCCTCCAAGCTTCCTCCCTTCCCTGCTAAAGTTCTTCAGGCTCACACACTTCCTCTGATCTACTTGCTCCGAACTTAGTGTCAGCATTTCCCACTCAGGATGGAAGGTCTCCTTCCAGCGCTGCACTCTGGTGGAGGTTGTTTATCTTTGTTATTGCTTGGGTCTTGCACCTCTCCCAGAAAATTCTTGCTGGATTCTCTACTCCAGAGAGGGCTCTAGAGGTGGCTCTGCTTGTACAGGTTTATTCCCCGTTCCTTGTACAGGTTTATTCCCCACTTCTATGTAAATTGTTTTCCAGTATAGGTGTGGGTTAAGAGTAATTCTATTCATTCTTCCTATTGTTGTACAGTTGTTGAAGCGTGTCCATTGAATCCTCCTTTGGGAAGCTGCCATTATCCTGCAGGAATCAAAAGTCCTGATTCAAATTCTATTCCAGTTCCCTATTTTTTCTTGAGTCAGTATTGAAGCTGTAACTAGAAGATTGTCATTTTTACCTACATTTTGAGATTTTTTGGCATGAAATTTAATTTAAATGTTTATTGTTTTTTAAATATTTGCTGTAAAAAAATTTTGCTGTAGTGTTTTTCCTCTCTTCATTACTAATTTGGTTATTTGTGTCTTTTCTGTTTTTTTCTTGATCATTCTATCATAGGATTTTCTAGTGTTCTTATTGTCAGTGAACCAACTCTTGGGTTATTGATTCATGTCTTTATTTTTCATATCATTAATTCCTGCTCCTGATTATTTCTTTCCTTCTATTTTCTTTGGATTTTTTTCTGTTATTCCTTCTGTAACTTCTTAATTGGATAGTTAACTCAGTAATCTTCAGTCTCTCCTCCTTTATAATATAGATAGTTAAAACATAAAGTTTCCTCTTAGATAGTTTTAGCTGCATTCCAAACATTTTTATATGCATTATTTTCATCATTATTCACTTTTAAGTTGTCTTAGTCCAGGTCCTTTAGAAAGCACAGCCTGAAACAATAGGGTGTTAACATGCTTGGAAAGTATAAGCCCAGGACTGTGAAAGTGGAAAAAAAGAATTGAGGCATGGAAGCATGGAAAGAAATGTGATACCATGCCAAATCGTGCCATGCACTACTTCACAGTGAGCCATGAAGAGGCACCTGGTTCCTCAGCAGCCCTGTTCACTTAGCGTATTAAATTTCCCCAGCAGGGTTGCAAGGAGGGACCTCACCTCAGAGTAATCTGCAGGGGAAAGGAAGAGGAATTTATCTTCCCAAGCTGCCTTTCGTTTCCCATTCGCTAAGATTCATCCCAGAGGATGCTCATTACCCTATATTTGCAGCGATTATCATCAGGCCCTTCATTGGCTGCCCAGGAAGTCAGATACCACACTCCACAGTAAGGTGTTAGCTGAAGTCCAAAGCGTAGAGGAAACCTGGTGTGGGTGGGCCACTGACTAAGAAGGAGAAAGAAGGAGGTAGTGGAGAGACTGAGAAGGTAAGTGAGGTTTGTTTCCCAAAACATAGGTAATGTCTAATTTCTAGTATGATTAATTTTTGACTAATGCGTTATTGAGAAATGTGTTTCTAAATTTTTTAATATATGGGTTTTTAAGGCTATCTTTTCAAAAAATTGATTTTATGTGTGATTGAGGAAAATGTATATGCTCTAGTTTTTTAATGCAAAATTCTATATATGTCCATTAGATCAACCTAGTTATTTGTATGATACTGAGAATGTATGATAAAATCCATTATGATGAAATGGTATATTTGTGCAGTTCTGTCAGTTTTGCTCATTACAGATTGGGGCTTATAAATTTAGAATCTTATAAGTTTAGAATTTACTAGACTTTTTTTCTGGTAAAGTAAATATTTTATCTTTAGGTGGCAATCTCTTAATCTCTAATAATGCTTTTGCCTAAAGTCTATTGTGCTGATTGTAATATATAGCTAAGCAATACCACCTTCTTTTGGGGAATATTTTCCTGGTATATCTTTTTCCATCCTTTTACATTCAGTATTTCTGTATCTTTCATTTTCAGCTGTGTCTTTTAAATAACAGACATGAATTTTGAAAAATCTAGTCTGACAATCTTTGTCTTTTTAACTAAAGGCTTCTATTTCATTCATATTTATGAGGATTACTGATAGGTGGATTAATTTTTATCTCTTTTCTTTTACTTTGTCTCACATTTTCATGATTTTTCTTCTTTTTGCCTTCTTTTAGATTAGTTACATTTTCTTATTCCATTTTCCACTCCACTAGTTGAAAAGTTATTCACTCTTTTTCTCATATTACGTAGTGATCTAGAAATTTTAACATGTTTTTAAAAGTTAATCAGTCTTTTCTACCATACCATCCTCCCAGAGAACAAGAGAACCTTAGACACTTACTCTGGTCATTCACTCTCAACTTCTGTGCTGTTGTTATCATGCTATGATTGTTCTTTCTAAGTTTCATAAGACATTATTATTAATACTGTATTGTAGAGTCAGTACTACCTAGATTTGCTTACACTTTACTGTTTTTATTCTCATTATTATTTCTCCCATCTCAGATACTTCTTCTGGAATAATATATTTTTTTCTTTCCAAATACTGTATTTTGGAATTCCTTTTAGTGATGGCCTTTTGTGGTAAACTCAGTTTTTATTTAAAAATGAATTTATTTCACCTTTGCATTTGAAATATATTTTTATTGTTATATAATTCTAGTTATTTTTCTCTCAGCAAATTAAAGATATTATGCCACTTCTATTCTTTCATTAATGTCTTTGAGCAGAGAGTTATCTGTTTGTCATTCCTTTATAGCTATTTCTCTTTTCCCTGCTTTAAAGATTATTTTTTCCTCTGTTGTTCTCCAGTCTTTATGTGGATATATTTTTAATTAGTTAATTTAATAAATATGTAGCCTTTTACCAGGTGTCAGGCTTTTATAAACACTTTGTAAATATTCACTCCATTTAAACCACAAAACAACCTTATGAGCTAGGCTTTATTAAGTACCTTTATATATCAGGAGACTGAGACCAGAGAGGTTAGATAACTGTCCCAAGGCTACGCAGCTGATAAGTGGCAGAGCCATGATTTCAACCAAGGCAGTCTAGACCTAGTTTTCTTTATCAATATAGGGACATTCGGGTTATCTTTTTAAGAGGGCTTTGGTAATTTGTGTCTTTGAAGGAACTGGTTCATTTTATGTAAGTTTTATGGATGTATTGGCATAAAGACTTTCATAGTATTACTTTATTCTCTGTTTAGTGTGTACAGGGCCTGTAGAGATGTCGTGTCTTTCATCCTGTCATTGGTAATTGGAGTCCTTTGCTGTTACCGTATTTTCATTATTGTTTGCCCTGGGTTTAATTTGCTTTTCTTTTTTTTAACTTTTTGAAAGGAGAATTGAGATTATGAAATGAAAAAGTTGATTTGAAACTTTCTAATGTAAATATTAAATGCAGTAAATTTCCCTCTAAGCCCTACTTTAATTTTGAAATGTTGCAATTTCATTTTCACTAAGTTCCAAATATTTTGTAGTCTCTTTTGTGACTTCCTCTTTGATGCATGGGCTATTTAGACTTTTTTGTTTAATTTACAAATATTTGGAGATTTTTCCAATATCGTTCTGTTATTGATTTCTAGTTTAATTCCACTATTGTCAGGAAACTCTGCTCAGTTTTACATCTTTTAATCTGGTAAAATGTCTTTCATGGCCCAGAATATAGTCTATCTTGGTGAATGTTTCATGTGCACTTGAAGAGAATGTGTATTATGCTATTGGCATTGTGTGGGCTGTTTCGTGTCATTCAGGTCAAGTTGTTTCAATACCATTTTTTCAGGTTTTCCATACTATTGCTAATTTTCTATTTGTTCTATCCATTACTGAAATAGGAGTGTTAAAATCAGAAGCTGTAGCTAAGGATTTATTAATCTCTCCTTTCAGTTCTATCATTCTTATTTCCTGTATTTTGAAGATCATTTGTTAGGGGCATTCCTGTTCAGGACTGTTGTGTCTTTTGGGGAATTAACCCCTCATTATTATGGGATCACCTTTTTTACCCCTGGTAATATTCCTTATTCTGAAGTTTACTTTGTCTTATATTAATATAGCCACTGTTTTTGTGTTTATGTGGTATATTTTTTTATATCCTTTAATCTTTAATCTAACTATGCCTTTATATATATACATTTTTTTATATTTTGATATCATTAATGTACAATTACATGAGCAACATTATGGTTACTAGACTCCTCCCTCATCAAGTCCCCACCACCTACCCCATTACAGTCACTGTCCATCAGCGTAGTAAGATGCTATAGAGTCACTACTTGTCTTCTCTGTAAATACTGCCTTTCCCGTGTTCCCCCCACCCTGCTACATTATGTGTGCTAACCGTAATGCACCTTTTCCCCTCTTTCCCTCCCTTCCCACCCAATCTCTTTCCCTTTGGTAACTGTTAGTCCATTCTTGGATTCTGTGAGTCTGCTGCTGTTTTGTTCCTTCAGTTTTTTCTTTGTTCTTATACTCAACACATGAGTAAAATCATTTGATACTTGTCTTTCCCCACCTGGCTTATTTACTGAGCATAATACCCTCTAGCTCCATCCATGTTGTTGTAAATGGTAGGATTTGTTTTCCTCTTATGACTGAATAATATTCCATTGTGTATATGTACCACATCTTAATGCATTCATCTACTGATGGACACTTAGGTTGCTTCCATATCTTGGCTATTGTAAATAGTGCTGCAATAAACATAGGGGTGCATATGTCTTTTTCAAACCGGACCTCTGCATTCTTAAGGTAAATTCCTAGGAGTGGAATTCCTAGGTCAAATGGTATTTCTATTTTGAGTTTTTTGAGGAACCTCCATACTGCTTTCCACAATGGTTGAACTAATTTACATTCCCACCAGCAGTGTAGGAGGGTTCCCCTCTCTCCACATCCTCGCCAACATTTGTTGTTGTTTGTCTTTTGGATGGTGGCCATCCTAACTGGTGTGAGGTGATATCTCATTATGGTTTTAATTTGCATTTCTTTGATGATTAGCGATGTGGAGCATCTTTTCATGTGCCTGTTGGCCATCTGAATTTCTTCTTTGGAGAAGTGTCTGTTCAGATCCTCTGCCCATTTTTTACTTGGATTATTTGCTATTTGTTTGTTGAGGTGTGTGAGCTCTTTATATATTTTGGATGTCAACCCCTTATCAGATATGTCATTTATGAATATATTCTCCCATACTGTAGGATGCCTTTTTGTTCTACTGATGTGTCCTTTGCTGTACAGAAGCTTTTTAGTTTGATAGAGTCCCACTTTTCACTTTTGCTTTTGTTTCCCTTGCCCAGGGAGATATGCTCATGAAGAAGTTACTCATGTTAATGTCCAAGAGATTTTTGCCTATGTTTTTTCCTAAGAGTTTTATGGTTTCATGACTTACACTCAGGTCTTTGATCGATTTTGAGTTTACTTTTGTATATGGGGTTAGACTATAATCCAGTTTCATTCTCTTGCATGTAGCTGTCCAGTTTTGCCAACACCAGTTGTTGAAGAGGCTGTATATCCATGGCTCCTTTATTATACATTAATTGACCGTATATGCCTGGGTTTATATCTGGACTCTCTATTCTGTTCCATTGGTCTATTGTTCTGTTCTTGTGCCAGTACCAAATTGTCTTGATTACTGTGGCTTTGTAGTAGAGCTTGAAGTTGGGAAGCGAGATCCCTCCTGCTTTATTCTTCCTTCTCAGGATTGCTTTGGCTATTCAGGGTCTTTTTTGGTTCCATATGAATTTTAGAACTATTTGTTCCAGTTTGTTGGAGAATGTTGTTGGTATTTTGATAGGGATTGCATTAAATCTGTAGATTGCTTTAGGCAGGATGGCCATTTTGGCAATATTAATTCTTCCTACCCAAGACATTGGATGAATTTCCATTTATTAGTGTCCTCTTTAATTTCTCTTAAGAGTGTCTTGTAGTTGTCAGGATATAGTTCTTTTACTTCCTTGGTTAAGTTTATTCCTAGGTATTTTATTATTTTTGATGCAACTGTGAATGGAATTGTTTTCCTGATTTCTCTTTCTGCCAGTTCATCGTTAGTGTATAGGAATGCAACAGATTTTTGTGAATTAATGTTGTATCCTGCAACATTGCTGAATTCAGATATTAGTTCTAGTAGTTTTGGACTGGATTCTTAAGGGTTTGTTATGTACAATATCATGTCATCTGCAAATAGTGACAGTTTGACTTTTTCCTTACCAATTTGGGTGCCTTTTATTTCTTTGTGTTGTCTGATTGCCATAGCTAGGACCTCCAGTACTATTTTGAATAAAAGCAGGGAGAGTGGGCATCCTTGTCTTGTTCCCGACCTTAGGGGAAAAGCTTTCAGCTTCTTGCTGTTAAGTATAATGTTGGCTGTGGGTTTGTCATATATGGCCTTTATTATGTTGAGGTACTTGCCATCTATACCCATTTTGTTGAGCTTTTTTATCATGAATGGATGTTGAATTTTGTCGAATGCTCTTTCAGCATCTATGGAGATGATCATGTGGTTTTTGTCCTTCTTTTTGTTGATGTGGTGGATGATGTTGATAGATTTTTGAATGTTGTACCATCCTTGCATCCCTGAGATGAATCCCACTTGATCATGATGGATGATCCTCTTGATGTATTTTTGAATTCAGTTTGCTAATATTTTGTTGAGTATTTTTGCATCTACATTCATCAGGGATATTCATCTGTAGTTTTCTTTTTTTGTGGTGTCTTTGCCTGGTTTTGGTATTAGAGAGATGCTGGCTTCATAGAATGAGTTTGGAAGTATTCCCTCCTCTTCTATTTTTTGGAAAACTTTAAGGAGAGTGGGTATAATGTCTTCTCTAAATGTCTGATAAAATTCAGCAGTGAATCCATCTGGCCCGGGAATTTTGTTCTTGGGTAGTTTTTTGATTACTGATTCAATTTCGTTGCTGGTAATTGGTCTGTTTAGATTTTCTGTTTCTTCCTGGGTCAGTCTTGTAAGGTTATATTTTTCTAGAAAGTTGTCCATTTCTTCTATATTATTCAGTTTGTTATCATAAAGATTTTCATAGTATTCTCTAATAATTCTTTGTATTTCTGTGGTGTCCGTCATGATTTTTCCTTTCTCATTTCTGATTCTGTTTATGTGTGTAGATTCTCTTTTTCTCTTAGTCTGACTAGGGGTTTATCTATTTTGCTTATTTTCTCAAAGAACCAGCTCTTGGTTTCATTAATTTTTTCTATTGTTTTATTCTTCTCTATTTTATTTATTTCTTCTCTCACCTTTATTATGTCACTCCTTCTGCTGACTTTGGGCCTCATTGTTCTTCTTTTTCCAGTTTTAATAATTGTGAATTTAGACTATTCATTTTGGATTGTTCTTCCTTCTTTAAATAGGCCTGGATTGCTATATACTTTCCTCTTAGATCTGCCTTCACTGTGTCCCACAGAAGTTGGGGCATTGTGCTGTTGTTTTCATCTGTCTCCATATATTGCTTGATATCTGTTTTAATTTGGTTATTGATCCATTGATTACTTAGGAAAATGTTGTTAAGCCTCCATGTGTTTGTGAAACTTTTTGTTTTCTTTGTACAATTTATTTCTAGTTTTATATTCTGTGATCTGAGAAGTTGGTTGGTACAATTTCAATCTTTTTGAATTTTCTGAGGATCTTTTTGTGGCCTAGTATGTGGTCTATTCTGGTAAATGTTCCGCGTGCACTTGAGAAGAATGTGCATCCTGCTGTTTTAGGGTGTAGAGTTCTGTAGATGTCTGTTAGGTCCATCTGTTCTAATGTGTTGTTCAGCGCCTCTGTGTCCTTACTTATTTTCTGCCTGGTTGATCTGTCCTTTGGAGTGAGTGGTGTGTTGAAGTCTTCTAAAATGAATGCATTGCATTCTCTGTCCTCCTTTAATTCTGTTAGTATTTGTTTCACATATGTAGATGCTTCTGTGTTGGGTGCATAGATATTTATAATGGTTATATCCTCTTGTTGGACTGACCCCTTTATCATTACATAATGTCCTTCTTTATCTCTTGTTACTTTCTTTTTTTTGAAGTCTATTTTGTCTGATACAAGTACTGCAACACCTGCTTTTTTCTCCCTATTGTTTGCATGAAATATCTTTTTCCATCCCTTCACTTTTAGTCTGTGTATGTCTTTGGGCTTGAGGTGAGGCTCTTGGAGGCAGCATGTAGATGGATCTTGCTTTTTTATCCATTCTATTACTCTATGTCTTTTGATTGGTGCATTCAGTCCATTTACATTTAGGGTGATTATCAATAGATATGTACTTACTGCCTTTGTAGGCTTTGGATTCATGGTTACCAAAGGTTCAAGGGTAGCTTCTTTACTATCTAACCATCTAACTTAACTCACTTATTATGCTATTATAAACACAGTCTGATGATTCTTTATTTCTCTCCCTTCTTTTTCTTCCTCCTCCACTCTTTCTATGTTAGGTGTTTTATTCTGTACTTTTGGTGTTTCCCTTGATTGATCTGTGGATAGCTGATTTTATTTTGCATTTGGTTAGTATTTGGTTAGTCTGCTTTCTTTGCTGTGGTTTTATTTTTTCTGGTGGCATCTGTTTATCCTTAGGTGCACTTCCATCTAGAGCAGTCCGTTTAAAATATACTGTAGAGATGGTTTGTGGGAGGTAAATTCCCTCAACTTTTGCTTATCTGGGAATCGTTTAATCCCTCCTTCAAATTTAAATGATAATCTTGCTGGATACAGTATTCTTGGTTCAAGGCCCTTCTGTTTCATTGCATTGAATATATAATGACATTCTCTTCTGGCCTGTAATGTTTCTGCTGAGAAGTCTGATGATAGCCTAATGGGTTTTCCTTTGTAGGTGATCTTTTTTCTCTCTCTGGCTGCTTTTAATACTCTGTCCTTGTTTTTGATCTTTGCCATTTTAATTATTATATGTCTTGGTGTTTTCTTCCTTGGGTCCCTTGTGTTGGGAGATCTGTGGACTTCCATGGTCTGATAGACTACTTCCTTTCCCAGCTTGGGGAAGTTTTCAGCAATTATTTCTTCAAAGACACTTTCTATCCCTTTTTCTCTCTCTTCTTCTTCTGGTACCCCTATAATGCGAATATTGTTCCGTTTGGATTCATCACACAGTTCTCTTAACATTCTTTCATTCCTAGAGATCCTTTTGTCTCTCTCTGTCTCAGCTTCTCTGTATTCCTGTTCTCTGATTTCTATTCCATTAAGAGTCTTTTCCACCTTATCTAGTCTGCTTTTAAATCCTTCCATTGTTTCATTTCTGTTATCTCCCTCCAGACTTCATCCCTTAGCTCTTGAATATTTCTCTGTAGCTCCATCAGCATGCTTATGACTTTTATTTTGAATTCTTTTTCAGGAAGATTGGTGATTTCAGTGTCATCAGGCCCTCTCTCTGGGGTTTGAGGGATTTAGGACTAAACAACGTTCTTCTGCCTTTTCATGGCGATGGAAGTGATTGCCGGCGAGTGGCGCATGTGTCAGCTGGGAGAACAAAGTCTCTTCCTACTTGCTGGTCACCTTGCCCATCTCCGCTGCCTGTGCAGGTCAACCGCACACAGGGAGCAGCCTCTGGGTTCATCCCCTGAGCTGCTGTGGGTGGGCGGCCCTTGAGACGGTCTAAGACACTGGTGGGGGTCCCAGGCGAGCGGCGTGTGTTCTCCCGTGAGAACGGTGCCCCTTCATGCTTTAGGGACTCCGCACTGGTCTCCGCTGCCTGTGCTGGGCAACCCCACATGGTGAGCAGCCTCTGGGTTGATCCCCTGAGCTGCCGTGAGCGGGGGGCCTCGGGATGGCCTAGGGCACTGGCGACAGAGCTCCTACATGCTTTCCCGAGTCCTCGTTGGGTTACTTTGCCTGTGCCAGTCAGCCACATGCAGGGGGCAGCCTCTGGGTTGATCCCCTGAGCTGCTGTGGGCGGAGTGGCCCTTGGGATCGCCTAGGATGCTGGTGGGGGTTGCAGACAAGCAGCGCGTGTTCACCGTGAGAGTAAAAGTCCCTTTGTGCCTTCTGGACTCTGCACCAGTCTCCACTGTCTGTGTCGGTGGACTGCAGGCAGGGGGCAGCCTCTGGGTCAGGCCCACTGAGCCGCATGCTGGGAAAAGCCTCTGTGTGGTTGCTGTGGGTGCAGCTGCTCCCCTGCTGCACAGCAATGGCAGGTCAGCCGGTTTGCTTGCAGTACCGGCAGGGGCCTGGAGGGATGAGGGGGAGGAATGAACAGCAGGCTGCTTATCACCGTGAGGGGCTTCGGCGCTACGTTGCCACCCAGGGGGTTAAGGCACCTGAAATTCCATAAAGTTCCTAGCCTGCTGGGCTGAGTGTGCCAGGACAATTTTGTCCACCTGTTAAACCCTTTTTTAGTGCATGCTTTTCTTTTGTCCCAAGGCAGCCAGCTGTCAGAACCTGTCCACACTCTTAGTCTCGGATTTTGCTTTTCTGTTCCTCTAATATCCAGTACACCATGCAATGTGTGTCTGTGTGCCTAGTTCCGATTACTAGGGCTGGTTATTTAGCAGTCCTATGCTTCCACTCCCTCCCCACACTGATTCTTTTCCTCCCACCGGTGAGCTGGGGTGGGGGGAGTGCTCGGGTCCCGCCAGGTCACCGCTTTGTATCTTACCCTTTTCGTGAGATGTTGAGTTCTGGCAGATGTAGATGTAGCCTGGCTGGTGCATTTCTCACAAGCTGACTTTGCTCTTAAAAAAAAGAGCAAACTATTCCTCTTTCAAGAATAGTTGTATTTGCTGTATTTTCAAAGTATATGTGGTTTTGGGAGGAGATTTCCCCCACTGTACTCACACCGCCATCTTGAGAATCCCCCCTATGCCTTTATATTTAAAGTAGGTTTCTTATAAGAACAGTAGTTGGGTTTTGCTTCTTTTAAATGCAATCTGAAAATTTCTGTCTTTAATTTGTTGTATTTAGACCATTTATATATAATTTAATATTTCATATGATTGAGGATTTACCATTTTATTATTTTTTGCTTATCCCCTTTAATTTTATTCCTTCTTCCTTTCCTTCTTTTATATTAACATTTTATACTTCAAGTAAAACAGAAGCCTTACATCTATGTAAGTCACTTTATAATCATTTTCATATATATATATATATTTCATCTATATACATTGGAAACCCCAATGGACAATGTTATAATTTTGGCTTTCAACAGTCATGCATATGCTAAAGAACTTAAGAGAAGAAAAACAGTCTATTTATTTACCCAGATATTTAGTACATCCTTTGTTCTTCAATCCTGAAAATCCAGGGTTGCTTCTGGTATTGTTACCCTTTAGTCCGGAGAACTTACTTTAGTGTTTTTTTTAAGAGCAAAGTCTGCTTGTGAGAAATGCACTTAGTTTTCATTCATTTAAAAAGTTTGTATGCTATAATTCCTGAAGGACGTTTTACTGAAGAGAGAATTCCGGGCAGTCAGTTCTTTTCTTTCATCACTTCAGTGGTATTGTGCCACTTTCTGTCTGTCTCCATGATTTTGGATGAAAAACCCATAGTCGTTTGAATCATTGTTTTCCTATGTGTATCATTTTTCGTGACTGTTTTCAAGAGTTTTTTCTTTATTTTTGGTTTTTAGTATCTTGATTACGATATATCCGGACATGGTTTTCTTTCAGCTTATGCAGTTTGTTTCACTGTGTACTTTGTCTTTCAACACATTTGGAAAGATTTTGGCTATGAATATTATATATATTTATGTACATTATATATAGACCATTATATATGTTTGTATATATTTTGCCCTAATCTCATTCTCCTTTCATTCTGCTACTTCAATAACACAAATATCGGACCTTTTATGTTGTCTTGCAGGTACTTGAGGTTCTATTTATTTTATAAAATCTCTTCTGTCTCTGTTCTTTTCAAGTTTACTAAGATCTCCATATAAGCCCACCCAGTGAATTTTCGTGTTTCAGGCATTGCTTTTGTTACTTTTAAAACAGCAGAACTGAGTAATTGTAGTTGAGATGGTATGGCTTGCAAAGCCTAACATGTTTACTATGTGCCCCTTTGCAGAAGTTTGTCAGCCCCGGCTCTAGGAGGTGGGAAACCCTGAGGTGTTTAAGGAGTAGTGCAGCAAATACATCACTTAGGCCGGTGTATCAAGAATGGATTTAAGAAGGGACAAGAGAGAACAAGTAAAACCAGATAGGAGGCTATTGAGTTGTAAGAATAGATTAGGGACCAGAATTCAAATAGTAGTAGGGATGGAGAGGAGAGGACATAAATTTATGAGGCAAAACCAGAATAAAACTTTGAACAGCTGTGGATGGGGGTAAGGAAGAAGACAAACTCAAGCATAATTCCCAGTCTTACAGTTTGGTTTGGGAATATGTTGGTGCCTAAGAGAGCTGAAAGAAGGAAAAAAAGGTTTTGCTGATTAATTTTATCTATCAACTCCACAGGGCCAAGGAGTGCCCAGGTATATGGCCAGATATCACTCCTGGTAGCAAAATCTATCAGTGTTCTCTAGAGCAAAAGAATCAATAGAATTAATTTATTTACTAGTAATTAATTATAAAGAATTGGCTCACATGATTGCAGAGGTTAACAAGTCCCAAGGTGTGCATTCGGCAGCTGGAGACCCAGGAGAGCCGATAGTGTAGTTCCAGGCTGAATGCCAGCAGTCCCAAGAACCAGAACGAGTTGATATTACAGTTCAGGTCTGAAGGATGGAAAAAAATGATGTCCCAGCTTGAAGGCAGTCAGGCAGGAGGAAGTGTGACAATCAGTTCATGCTCATGGGATCTGCTGGTCTTGCCATGTATGCCACCACCCCGAAGCAGATGACTTGATAGAATGGTGGCATGATCTCTTGAAGACCCAGTTATAGTGCCAATCTAGGTGGCAGTACCTTGCAGGACTGGGGGCAGGTTCTCCGGGAGCCGACGTCCAGCTGGGTGACAGATGGCCCCTGAATCACTAGAGGGCACCATGCACACGCTGAATCTCCAGTTGTGTGAGTTCATAGCCAGAGTAGAAAACCACTTGTAAGACACTCCCCTGGAATTTTCAAAAGAAATTCTGTCAAAGGGTTTCTGCCAGCCCTTCCTCCCAGTGAAAGAAAGACAAAGACGGCAGGTTGACTAAAATAGCTACACTGTCAATCACCCCTAGATGAGGCTAAAATTATTAAAATTAGGGAGCAGGTAAGTAGGATTTTCTGCTAAGCGACTTTCTTGGACCACACTTGTTCCATCAGGCAGTTCTGAGAAGTGATGGTGTGACTTGCATAAGAGCCGCCAGAAGCAGTGCTGTGGCCAGCCGGGATCTGCTCCTTTCCCACCTGGCATCCCCATCAGTGCGCCCCCGGGAGAGGTGACCCTTTAAGTTTCAGGGTCAGAAACAGGTCCTGGGTGTGGGTCATCCCCCAGAACCAGGTGCATCCTGTACCCTTCTCCTCAGAAGCAATAACTCCCTCCGCCTTTCCCAGAAGAGACAATAGTACCGCAATTATCTCTACCATCCTGGCTCAGAAACATTCTCCCCTCCTGCTGGGCAGCCTGTCTCCATGCTCACCGTCCTGCAAACCTCTCACAGAACAAGGAACCTCCCTTGCATTCCTCTGCCTTCACCCTAGCCCCTCGGCGCCTCACACTTGAGCCACTTCCACAGGTTTGACTTGTACTCCTAGCCCCTGGCCCTTTGACCTCCCCTCCAGTCTGTCTGTGTCCAGCTGTTAGATCTTCAAGCACTACAGTTCAACGGCTCAGGGCTCAGCCTGGCAACAAAGACCCTCACCTGGGCCCTCTGGTATAAAAGACTGTTGAAGCATCTTGCCTCAGAGGAGTGGTAATAGAGGGGAGGAGGAAGTGGAGGGGCCACTGGGTACCTGAAGAGGAAAGGCAGGAATATCACAAGCTGAGGAGGGAGGGCACCCTGGGGACGGTCAGGCAGGAACCCCCTGGGAGAGAGAAGACACATCCAAACAAGGTGACCCAGGAGTGCTTCGGGTGGACGAGGGCCGGGGCATTAGGGTGCTACAGAAGCCAAGAGAGATGATGCCCCTGGGAGTGCTAGCCCCAGACGAAGAGCGCCATGCGTCCCGGGGCAAGTGGAGGGACGGTTACTGGACTCTTTAATGACCCGTGGGAGAGCTACAGCTGTAGGAGACAGTCAGACTGCAGGGAGTCGGGGGCTCAGTGCCCCCACCGCACGCTCCTGGGACCTCCCTGCTTCCTCCCCTCCTCTTCCTCGGGTCTCTGCTGGAGCCTCCCTTTGGCCAAACCCGGTGGGAAACCAGAGGGCAGGGGAGCTCTCTGACGCAGATGTGAAGTTCCGCCCAAGGCAGAGAGCAGAGCAGAGAGGGCAGAATGAGATCCTGGCGGAACAAGAAGAAAATATCCAGCATAGGAAGCTGTAACCGTGGAAGACGCACTTTGGTGTTTAGCTGTTCACGGTTTCGTCAGGATGTGGTGGGACAGGGCTGGGTTTGGGGATCTGCAGGGGCCTGTGCCCAGCGCTAAAATTTGCTCCACTGTAGATGCTTTGGGCAGGCTCCTTAATGCTTAATGTGGAAGACTGGGAAGAGCGACATGGGTCTTCTAGGTCTTGTGAAGATTCAAAGAGATAACGGGTGCCTCCAGCTTTAGCCTGGTAGTGGCCAGGGGGAGATGGGAACCTTCCTAGGGTCTCTTTCCTGGCCATGTCCTCAGTCTATGCTGAGGAATCCAGGGGGTCTGCCAGAGACCTCTCTTCCCGTGGCCCGGGGCCAATGGCTCAGAGCTGAGCCAGACTAGCTCTCAGCCTGGTCCCTGGGTCCAGGCACAAGTGCGAGGGCTCCCCCGCTGCCTTGTCTGGACCAAGGACAGCCGCAGGGACTGACAGGCAACAGGTCAGCTCCCGGCCTGGTCAGACCGGGCTGGGCCTGCCCAGGCTTCCCCAGCCCATCCTTTTAACCCACAGTCCGAGGGGCTGCCCGTAGCATCCTCCCTCGCTTCACACCTGCTCTTCTTGTCCTCAGGGCCAGGCAGTACTCCCGGGACCCAGGGCTCAGCATGGGGCTCTGCTCCCGTGATAAGGGGACTTGGCTGTGATCCCAGGGTCAAAGAAATGGCCATTTACAAATTAGACTGGGCTGCATTGCCTCTGAGGCCGGGTAGGGCTGTTGAAAGAACTCCCTGTTCTCCTGCTCACTCCCAGATCAGAAGGGACCTGTCCCCCACGAGCCCCAGCACCAGCCTTGTTTCTCCAAGTCCACTTTCTGTCAGGTGCCCAGTCCGCTCCCTTCTGTCATACACCACACACGCGCCTTACTGCTAGTGCCCGGCCCGGAGAGGCCCACACAGGAGAGCCCTGCGTCCCCCCTGCACGGGAAGCCTGCAATGTAACCCTGATGTTATCTCCTACTATGGTCATTCAGTTAGTGCTTTTTTGTTAAAAGCATTAATGAAAATTTTATAAATTGCCCTTTTTACGATCCCATTTTGGCATTTATCCATTTCTTAAAAATACAGCAGAAGCTTCAAGAAATGGATATAGATTGGGCCTTTGCGGATTGTAGAAGGCCCTGCTCCAGGGCGTCACAGCGTGTCTAAACTGAAGCAGATAATTGGCAATAGAGGTGAATTCAAGGGCAACCCTCATTCCCTCCTCAATGTTCCTCTCAAAGGGAACTCCCTGAGTTAGGAGAAACCCATAGAGCAAATTCTGGTCTGGGTGTGAAGCGGCCTTTGAGAGGGCCTGGGCCTGGGGCTGCCCAGCCTCTGCTAGCTTCCTCCAGGTGGGTGGGCCAACTCCTCTCTAACACCCAAGGAGGGCCTTGCCTCACAGGCCTGCATGTCCGGCCTCAGCAGCAGCTGTCAGAACCCACACACGTGGGCCACGTATGCAACACTGCGGCAACGTCTCCGGCACCAGCTCCCAGGCTGGGTGCAGTCCCCTGGGGCACCGGAGCCTCCGAGTCTCAGAAACACACACCCAGCTAGGGAAAAATGACAAGCTGTGGACCCTGACCTCCAGCGGGAAAAGTCTTGGCAAGTGCAAGTGGCCTCTGAGGATCACAGATATGTTAAAGGAGAACAGTTAGGTCAGGCAGCTTATTAACTTGCTAATATAATAGGCCCGAGAATCCTTGAGGGAGGAAATGAGGATAAGAACACAATAGCTACCATTTTCTTCTTGCCAGGATCTGTGCTAAATGTTTAACAGACATTATCAGCCACAGACTGTGGATGTTGGGTTTCCCACTTTGTAGACAAGGGAACTGAGGGCTATGGAGAGTTTAAGGTAATTTGCTGGCTCACCCAAGAGTAAAGGATGGAGGATTCCCGACCAGATCTGTATCCCAAGCTTTTACCACCAGGGTTTCCTGTGCTCGTTCACGGAAGGGAGGCCTCCAGAACGGGCCAGTGTGGTGTCAACAGAGAAACAAGTGTGAGATGGAGACATGTGTCCCCGTGACAGCAAACCAAAACTCATTTCTAACTTCCAACTACCCCAGAAATGTGACCTTTTAACAGTCAATCAGAATATTCCTGATCACTTAAATCTGACCTCTAATTTTAATCCTCTGATTTAAAAATCTAATCTCTCTTGAAATCTCCATTCGATTCTATCTCTTCTTAGCTGCAAGTCAACTCTTCATTCGTTCTATTCTCATGTTCTCCGTGGTACCATATGCTGGGCTCTGCCCTGGGTCTGCCAGAGTAATGAAAATGAGCAAGTGCTTTGGGGACCTTGGAGGGGGAATTCCACCTAGAGGAGGAGCTGGGAAGCCTTCCTGAAGGAGGAGGTATTTAAGTTGGGCTGGGAAGGATGTTTGGGTTTGGTGTGGGAATCCTGATGGAGAGGTGGAGGTGAGGATTTTAGGGAGAGGAAAGAACGTGCTAGAAAGCCAAACCCAAGAAGCTCTCCTCCAGACTTCACCTGCAGTACCTGTAAACTTAATGGTTAACAATATTAAATTTCTATTGCTGCTTGGAGCTCATCTCTGGGAGCCAAGAAAAGACACACCTGGGCTTCAGCTCCCCATGAAGTATACTTCTCTGGCAGTACACGTTATCTGGCTCTGTCAGGTGAATCTAATGGGTAATTCAGCTAACCTCCAAGACTGTTAAAAGATAATTTTTTAAACAAAAATAAAATCGTGATTCATACAAACATAAAATCAGCACATGCAAAAAATTTTATTTAACTCACTAATGTGAGAACAGGACATTGCAACTGCTTCAGAGGATAATTCAAAGAGCAGATACTTATTTAGGCTCTCAGAAATGTCAAAATAAATAGGCTCAATTATGTCAATATTAAGCCACATTGAAACCACTCATTATTCACAGGGCAATAATCAATTGCATCTTCACCAAATATAGTTTGCATTTCCAGACAAGAATCAAATGCATTATTAATTTCTACAACATACAGAGTTATAAAAATAGCTAAAAGACAATGAAAGGTGGAGATAACCCAGAAGGGTGTCCTAGACTGACAGCCTGTAATCTTCTTTGCCCCTTTCAAAGTCTTCCAGTTTCCCCAACAGAGGACTGTGGATATTGACTCCACATAGTTTCCTTTTCTCCTGATTAGATGAGAAATCTTTCTCAAATATGGCACTCCAGATATGGTCTTGGTGGTACAGGCAAGGTTCACAATTATATCCTGGTAAAAAGAAAGACAGATTTTTATTGGACTGCACAAGAGTTTCTGAATGGGGGAAGAGGAGAGAGACGTATCAGTGAGAATTGCATACCATTTGTTTCATTGCGGGGAGAAAAGCAGAGTTTCCTAATTAGACTGAGGGTCAGCGAGAGATAAAGAAAGAGGAAGCGTTTCTTGTATAGCCATTAAAAAAACATATATAAAAGCAACACGAAAAATACTTACAGCAAATAGTTCCATTTAAACTTACTTCATCAGATTCACTCAGTCTAATGCAATAATGGAATGAATTCTTCTGCTGCTGAGTTTTCCATCAACAGTTTGTCTTCATGAAGCCATTCGCTTCCAGACTAAAGCAAGTCCTGAAAATCCCGCTCAGTCCACTGGCGTGGGCAGAAATTGTTTAAGCAGTGGAAGCTCAGAAACCTGTATCCAGGAATTTATTCTTTGAAGTATAGGTCAAAGTCCCTGATGTAATCCTTTCATGAGGCTCTGAGACTCGCTAGCTGAAGACACAAACTCTAGCCTGTAGCTTGTTAGAAAACCATTAGGCAAGCGTCAGAAAAAATATTTGTAGATGACAGAGATTGAATGGCTGAGGTTAACTGATTACAGTAACCAATAGTACTAGAATATAGGAAGATAAAATTCTCTACTGGGGTATATTTCATATGAGTATGATCAATGTTTTCCCCTGAGAGTAAAAACATATTATGGACTATGAGTGCATTCAAAATTTTCCAGGGCATAAAGCATACAATTTTAAAAATATTTACCTTACTAATAGTTTATCTATTCTAACTGAATTCAAAGAAGGCTAAGTGTTTTTTATGATTTGATAATTCTTCCTACACAGCTCTTACAATCATGTTGACCTAGTTAAGAAACATGAAGCATGCCAAACAAACCTAATTATTTCCAACATCTCTCCTTTTAACAAGGCAAAATAACAGATTGTTGCCATTTTGCACGGGCCCTTGGGGTTATCTCAAAGATTTTTAAATGTAATAATATTCTGGAAATTTTGTTTTATTTTTTCTAAACTTAGGCCCTGATCTTGGGAGTACAAGTAAAAAAGATTATCAGAGGAGATTTGACCACTTGCAAAAGATAGGATCATGGGTAACTGAGAAACAATACTTATTTACCAACTTAATCTAACTATAATAAAGTATTCAAAATAGACAAAGAAGAAAATAACACAATTCTATAGAAACTTAGTGCTTGCATTAGATTTTTTTAATAAAAAAGATCAAAGTCATAAAGCATGGAAAATTATTCTGCTAAGAGCTGGAATCTTTGATTTCTAAGTAGATTACTGAAATGTACAAAGATTACTAGATTTACTGAGTAAATAATAACTTTTCACATTGTAGATGAATGCATTAATCAAACAACCAAGAAAGCAAGTCCTTCAAAACTGACCAAAATTTGCTAAAATTTTAACTGAGTTCATAATTTCTTTTCAGACTAACATGCTTTATGTTACGGTAAATAAAACTCATTTTCCTCAAGTTTTCCCTCGTTCTTATTATGACTGAAACAAACTGACATTTTACGACAAAACTATTTTTTTTCCTTAAAAAATAAAGACACACAGAGTTGTTTTTATTTGTTACTATTGTTCTTATATAGTTTTAACCACTTATATTATTATTCCTTTTAATCTAAGTAATTAATTTCTGTTTTACAGAGAAAACTAGGAGACAGATAATTGATCACTGTCATATATAAGCTTTTAGCAGACCAGAAAAGATCTTGAATACGGAAAACACAAATTTCTACAGCCACTCAATCCTTTTTTACCTTCTTAAAATGGCAAACATGAGCATATTCCTTAAATTACCCAAAAAATGTAACCACTCTATAGCATGTGAACATAAGTAAATAAATTAATCCATGACTGTATCCAATATTTTCCTTTTATTGGCTTAATTTTAGTTCAACGTTCTAAGTTTCCTACAATCCTAAAAATTATGTTTAAGCTGACACACAACAAAACATAACCTTTGCTGGTATAAAAAGCTTATTAAAAAAAGAAGTTAAGGTTCTCTTGCCCCTTGGGAGTCACTCTGGGAACAACCCATGAGGGACACAACCAGCAAGCAGCTTACCTCCGTCCCTCAGCAAAGAATGCTGGAGTGTCTTGGTGATAACCAGCAAAACTACAAAAATATTATTTTCAAAACGGCAAATCCATGTCCCTCATAGAAATTTAAAATAAATGCATATCAAAGATTTTATCTAACACTTTAATTAACAGGGGAGCTAATAAAATGTTAAAATCAGTTTAAATCAAGATTTAACTCACAGTGATTTATAGTCTCTATGGGACACAAGTCAGTTGGATAGTTATGGACAGGAATCATTTGCATTGCTGTGGAAGAAAATATTTGTAGTCCTATCAGTTTTCTACAACTTAACCTCTAATTCTACACAGTTGTGAAATAGTCTAGTCAATCAAAGGCAGTCAGGGTACACAGCCTCTATAGAGTTAGACCATTCCTGATGGTCCCACTGGACAAGCATTTCACAAAAGGCACTCCTAGTATTGCTTTTCTTCATTTTCAATTCTTTGACACTTTTCCCCCTGAAAAACATGGAGTTTTTTTGGAGGAGTTAAAGTGTCTGTGTGTATATGGGTAGAAGCAGGAAGGTCAGGGAATATTAGTGTATCAGCAATGAGATGAGACCGTGACAGCTTTCTATCCCATGCCAAAATATCTGGACTTTACTATGTGTACAATAACAACATTCTAAAGCCAGGAGTAATATGCTCATCTCATATATTTAAAAAAATCACTCTGGTATTAGTGGAGGATATTTTAGAGAAGAAAGAGATGGAGACAGGAGTCCAGTTAGAAGATTGGTGTAGTGGCTGTGGGAAAGGACAGCCGGCTCATTCAATAGTCAAGCAGAAGAGGAGGTGAGGCATTTCCAGAGTAAAACTAACTAATATTTGGCAAGGTATAGATACAGAAATCCAGAGATAGGATGCATCCAAGATTATCAAAGGTTTCTAACTTGTAGCCATTGTTGGAGTCTGGGAATACAGGAGGTGTAGTCGGCTCTAGAAGAATGAGTTCAGTTTTAGACATGCTGCATGAGAAAAGGCCTAGAAGCCTTCAATGACAACACTTAATAAAGATAGTTAAAAATACGGTTGGAAATTAAGGAGAGTGGTCAGAACTGGGAATGAGGTGTCAAAGCCAAAGAATGGCTGCATGTCCCAGTGAGTGAGAAGAGAAGAGGCTTTGAAGGGGAGTCCTGGAAAGAAGTCATGGAGTTGTGAAGAAAACTGCAAAACAGTGGGCAGGAAAGTAGGAGAGCAGTGGAAAAGTTCCTTCCTCTGACACTTTATTCTACCAGTTGTGACATTTATTATCATTTCCCACCTTTTCTGAGGCTATCTCTTCCTTAACCAACTGCATTCCACTGTATAGCTCCAATATCTAGCATAGAACCACAAACACAGTTGCCATTTGATACATGTTGACTGAATTAATGAAAAGAACAATGAAACAGAGGAGAATAGAGAGGAGTGCTAAACCACGAAGGAAAACAGAAAATGGTCTGCTAGAAGTATCTTAAGAGAAACATTAGGACAACACAGAAAACTGTGGGGTGGAGTAGAAAGGCACCCCAGACAGGCACCAATACAGATGGGGGTGAACAACAACTTACTCCATTCTGGTGGTGCTGTGCCCAAATGTAGTCAAATGCAGTCCACTGGAGTGATGCTGTCTGCATTTGGGCCACAAGGTGATGCATTGCCTTATGAATACATGTGTAGTCAGGCTCCTTTGGAAAGGAACTGGGTCTCCTCCTTCTGGGTCTCTCTACATAGCTAGTTGATTGATTGCTCAAAGAGAGCACTGACTCATTATCAACAATGAAAATATTTAACTCACCAAGAAACTCAAGTTTCTATTTTTTATTTCATTTCTGTGAACAGGAAAACCACTGGATTCTCTTCCAATGTGCACGTTTACTGACCTGCTATTTCCCTGCCAGCTCTCCTGTTACTGGCTGATGCCTTTCTCACTTTAGAGTCATTGGCTCTATAGAACTAGAATTTAAAAATAAGATTTTAATATTAGACCAGATGGACTTAACAGATTAATACAGAACATTCCATCCAAAAGCAACAGAATACACATTCTTCTCAAGTACAAATGGAACATTCTTCAGGATAGATCACATGTTAGGCCACAAAACAAGTCTTAACAGTTTAAGAAGATTGAGATCATATCAAACATCTTTTCTGACTACAATGTTAATGAAACTATAAATTATAAGAAGAAAACTGGAAAATTCAAAATACATGAAGGCTAAACAACACACTACTGAAGAACCAAGGGTTAATGAAGAAATCTAGCAAAATTTAGAAAATACCTTGAGACAATGAAAAATTGAAACACAGCTTACCAAAACTTATAAGATGCAGCAAAAGCAGTTCTAAGAGTGATGTTCACAGTGATAAATGCCTACCTCAAGAAACAAGAAAAATCTCAAATAAACAATCTAAATTTACTTATCAAAGGCTAGAAAAAGAAGAAAAAACAAAGCCCAAAGTTAGTAGAAGGAAGGAAATAACAAAGATTAAAGCAGAAATAAATGAAACAGAGACTAAAAAGACAATAGAAAAGATCAATTAAAACCAAGAGCTGTTTTTTTGAAGAGATAAAAAACCGATAAATTTTCACTAGACTCACCAAGAAGAAAAAGAGGGGGCTCAAAAAAAAATTAGAAATGAAATAGGGGATGTTACAACTGGTACCACAGAAACACAAAGGATCAAAGAGAATACCACAAACAATTATATGCCAACAAGTTGGACAACCTGGGAGAAATGGATAGATTCCAAGAAACATACAATCTTCCAAGACTGAATCATGAAGAAATAGAAAATCTGAATAGACTGATTTCTGGTTAGGAGACTGAATCAATAATTTTAAAACTCCCTACAAACAAAAGTCCATTACCAGATGGCTTCACTGATGAACTCTACCAAACATTTAAAGAAGTCTTAATACCAATCCATCTCAAACTCTTCCACAAAATAGAAGAGGAGGGAACACTTCCAAACACATTTTATGAGGTCAGCATTACCCTGATATAACAACTAGAAAAGGATGCCACAAGAAAAGAAGATTACAAGCCAATATCCCTGATGAGTGTAGATGTAAACATCCTCAACAAAATATTAGCAAACTTAATTCAACAATACATTAAAAGAATTATACCCTAAGACCAAATGGTTATTCTGACAGTGCAAGGACGGTCAATATCCACAATCAGTGTGATATACCACATTAATATATGAAGGATAAAAATCATATGATCTCTCAACAGTGAAGAAAAAGCATCTGAGAAAATTCAATATCCATTTATGATCGACGCTCTCAACAAAGTGGGTACACAGAGAATGTACCTCAACATAATAAAAGTGATATATGATGCCCACAGCTAACATCACAGTCATCACAAGCTTAAAGCTTTACATCTAAGATAAAGAATGGGACAAGGATACCCACTCTCACCACTTTAATTCAACATAGTATTGGAAGTCCTGGCCAAAGCAATTAAGCAAGAAAAATAAAGGCATTAAAATTGGAAAGGAAAAAGTAAAGCTGTCATTATTTGCAGATCACATGATACTATATAAAGAAAACCCTAAAGACTCCACATAAAAAGCTGTTAGAACTAATAAATGAATTCAGCAAAGTTGCAGGATACAAAGTCAATATATGAAAATCTGCTGCATTTCTATATATTTATACTATCAGAAACAGAAATTAAGAAAACAGTCCCATTCACAATTGCATCAAAAAGAATAAATATGTAGGAATAAATTTAACCAAGGAGATGACAAGCCTTTACACGGAAAACCGTAAGACACTGATAAAAGAAATTGAAGAAGACACAAATAAATGGAAAGATATTCTGTGCACATGGATTGTAAAAATTAATATTGTTAAAATGTCTATATTTCCCAAAGCAATCTACAAATTCTATGCAATCTCTATCAAAATTCCAATGACATTTTTCCCAGAACTAGAACAAATAATTCTAAATTTGTTTGGAACCACAAAAGATCCCAAAATGAAAGGAATTGCTGTCTTACACTATACACAAAAATAACTCAAAATGGATTAAAGACTTGAATGTCAGACCTGAAACCATAAACCTCATAGAAGAAAACAGGTGGTAAGCTCCTTGACTTCAGTCTTGGCAATGATTTTTTAGATTTTATACCAAAAATCATTTTATACCAAAAGCAAAGGCAACAAAAGCAAAGGTAAACAAGTGGGGCCACATCAAATTAAAAAGCTTCTGCACAGCAAAGGAAACTATCAAAAAATGAAAAGGCATCCTATTAAATGGGAGAAAATATTTGCAAATCATATATCCGATAAGGGCTTAATATTCAAAATATATAAAGAACCTATACAATTCAATAGCAAAAAAATAAATAAATAGTCTGATTTGAAAATGGGCAGAGGATATGAATAGACATTTTTCCAAAGAAGCCATAGAGATGGGCAACAGGTACATGAAAAGATGCTCAACATCACTACTCATCAGGGAATTGCAAATCGAAATCACAATGAGATATCACTGTACACCTGTCAGAATGGCTATTTTTAAAAAGAAAAGAAATAAGTGTTGGCAAGCATGTCGAGAAAAGGGAACCCTTGTTCACCTTTGGTGAGAACGTAAATTGGTACAGCCATTATGGAAAACAGTATGGGGTTTCTTCAAAAAGTTAAAAATAGAACTACTATATGATCTAGCAATTCCACTTCTGGGTATTTTTCCAAGGAAAACAAAAACACTAACTCGAAATGTATTCACCCCCATGTTCACTGCAGCATTACTTGTAATAGACTAGATGTGGAAGCAACCTATGTGCCCATTGACAGATGACTAGACAAGGAAAGTGTGGTCCGTATATACAATGGAATATTATTCAGCCATAAAAATAAAAGCTTGCCATTTGTGACAACTTGAAGGCACTATGCTAAGTGAAATAAGTCAGAGAAAGATGAATACAATATGATCTCACTTACATGTGGAATCTAAAAAACAACAACGAAGCTCGTAGGTCGGAGAGAAGACTGTGGTCGCCAAAGGTGGGAGGTGGGGGGGCGGACAAAAAGAGTGAAGGACGTATAAGGGTGCAGACGTCCAGTTATAGAATAAATAAGTTATGGGATGTAATGAATATAGTTAATAATGCTGTATTATGGTGATTAAGTCCCAATATATGCCAATATCAAATCATTATATTATGCACCTAAAATTAATATAATATTGCCAGTTATACATTATAATAAAATTATACTAAAAAATTAGAGGTTGTGTATTTGTAACTTGCCAGCATTTTATAATATTGCATTTTGTTGCAAAAGTCAACCTTTGGTACTTTATCCTTGATTTCTGCCACAGTCAAGCCATTAAGTGCCAGGGGTGGACCTCAGCCTTTAGGGTGACATGGTCTGCCCTCAATGAGAAAGAACAAACTCCCCATCTTATTTCTCCAGCATAGGTGCAGTAATGAACTTTTTAAACATTCTTCATGTAACCCATTGTCCTACTGTGGTAGAAAGCACAATAAACATGAAAGCAACATTTTCTAACTATGACATATCAATAAGACCAAATATTTTAAATTCCTGCCAGATAGTACATTTATTTAGAGCAGAGGTTCCTATCTCCTTTGACTACGAAGTTCCCTCTAAAATGTCAAACAATTTGGTGGAGCCTCAAAGTGTAGCTAAAGTTTTAACGAACAGCCTGATGGTCGAGAACACATCATGACTAAAACACAGCTTTTGGACTCAGTGACTCTTTTGAATGAGTTTACAGGTAAATAACCGCAGTGTTACAGTCTATCACACAACTGGACCACAAAAAATCAAATCTCCTGGTTTAGTTTCCTGACACATTGACTCTGGACTTGGGTTGTGTGACCTGCGGTGGCCACGGGGACACCAGTGACTTGACACAAGTATCAGTTTGGTAAAGCGCTTGCCTTCTTGTAGGCAATAGAAAGCGTTTATATAAAGGGATGCAAAGGGGTTGCCTTCTTGAAACCTGGCTGCTATCATGTAAGAAAGTTAGTCCAGTCTCCCTGAGGATGGTCATACGGGAGTCCCAGCGACCTCATGAGAGACCCCAGCAAAGCCAGCAGGATCACCCAGTGGGTGAACAGAACGGTAAGAAATGGCAAATCTTTGTTTTAAGCCGTTAAGTTTTGGAACAGGTTATTATGCAACAATAGACAATCAAAATGCCATGGTATTTACATAATCTGAAATATACTAGTATATACATAAATCAGTATATAAATGAATAGATCATCCACTCATTCAATAAGCTTTTACCAGGGCCAAGTACACGCACCTCATTCAGACTCCCTTCAGTGCTGGTTCCGGCACAAGAATCCATGACCCTGTGGCCCCAGAAAGTCTGACACTCACAAGTAGGGAAGGAAGTCTCAAATCAGGGTAGTATTCTATATAGAGTATTTTCAAAGTTAGGAAAAAAAACTAGGATTGCCTCCCCCTCTCCCCCCCGACTCCAGGTCTCTAATGCAAGCTGACCCTTTTATTCCAGTGGTTTGATCACTGGCCTGAAAGTAGACTGAGTTGTGGTTTTGTATCTGCCTGAGATAATCATTTTGCTTTGCTCTACTCTGTGATCATTTGCCATACCAGGAATTCTGGTCAAACAGTTTGTCTTTAACTAATCATATATGAATGTAGCCCTTTACAGTTTACAAAGTGTTCTTTACTTTACAAAGCACTTTTGCACACATTATCTCATTAACCCTTGAGACAATCCAGGGAGTTGTTTACTCCAGGCCCCTTGGAACATCACGTGTGTAGAGAGTCAGTGTAAATCTGTCACCATCTTCGGACAAACGGTTTTGAGCATAAACCCTACAAGTGGTTGGCATTTCCATCAACTTGTATTGAAGATGACACTCTCATAAATGACATCTTCATAATACAGTTCAAAAAATGATATTCTTTTATCCATGGCATTAATGCTTTTTCAGTTAGAATTTTAGAACAATATCTGTTTTGTTCTCCAGAAGTTTTAATTAAGACAGAAAAAAATTGAATATCTCACATCCTTCATAATATCCATGAAAAGTTTGGATTTTTCTCTTTTTGAGGCCCCCAGCCCTCCAGGGATATTTTAACCAGAAGAATGTGGTGCAAAGATTTCCAGATGTTACTTTTCAGATGTGTCTCAGCATGTATCTATAAACCATCTGGTAGCAGCAACAGCTGGATGGGGTTCAAATGGAAATGTTCATTCAGGTAAAAGGGTATTAAGAGAATAAGTTGAACTGATTAGTGGTTTGTCAGTGAAGTTTGTGATATTGTTTAATCAGTTCTCAGTAACCAGGGCAGGCTTTTAAAATTCTGTAGTCAGTTTTCCCTTTTGCTCAAGGTGGGTCTTCCTCACCTGGATATTCTAAATCTTTAGCTAGGTCAGCAATTATTTGTGGTTCATATTAGAGTATACTCTGCTCTGTTTAAGTGTTCTGAAGTATCCATGATGTTGCTTTCACAAATATTCAAATACCTTTGCATCCCCATGCACTTTCCAACCAGCAGAAGAAAGGACTATCTCTGAAATGTGCTGGGGACCAGGAGTGGAAACAGTTAGTAGATCTCTGGGGTACTAGTAAATATATATCTTGATCATCCAGCTTCTGACTCAGGAAACTACAATAACGCATAAGCAAGTGGCAGCATCCTCATCTCCTTCCCTGGTTCCTAGAATAAAAGATAATATCCCCCAGCCACCTGACTCTGGACCTCTGACAGGGTAGGGTCATCTCATTAATTCAGCTTCTCTTTTTGGGGATATTCTGATAATTATTCCAGGAACTGGGCTGAATTTTTCCTAGCTATAAACTTAGTTTTAACTCTGCAAATTTACAACAATGAAGATAATGGTTAAAAGTATTAAAGTTATTCTTTTTTAATTTCAGGGAGGTAAAAGTACTTCCAATCACCTCAGAAGCACTTGATTTCCTAATTTAAAAATGGTGATAGTCGCAAATATTTATTAAGCATTATGTCTTAGGTATTATGCTAATTTGTGTATTTATGTTGTTTCATTTAATTATCACACTGAACCTGTGGAATTTTCTTTTTAATCCTAATTGTATAGAGGAGGAAGCTGAGCTGTAGGGCATTAAGAAATTTGTTCAAGGTCACAGTTTTTGTAAACGATAGTTGAACTGGATTTGAACTGAACTAGATTGATCTTAGACGAGACATCCTTACTCAATTATTCAACTATAATACTATTTAATTATTGCTCTTTATTCATTCACTCACTCAACAGAGTACTGAAGAATCACAGTTCAATAACACTTAATCCTTCATCTGAAGAAGTTCACAGCAGATGGTGACACCAGCAGATAAATCAACAATTAAAAGACAGTGATAATGTGCAACAGTAGATACATGCAAAGTGTGCTACGGGAGCATCAAAGAGGGGTTTTAAATCAGGATACAGAGGCTTCTGAGAGCAAAAGTCACTTATGGAGGAGTATATGGTGGCCACAGAGAGAAGAGGGTGGGGCAGGAATGCTCAGAGGCCTGGGACAGCTGGCCAACTTGGAGCCCACCTGGAACTCCTAACCTTGTTTCTTGTGCCTCAGAGTATTATTCCTCTTTCATCTTGAGGAGAAATGGAAAGACTTAAATAGGAGAGCAGAGAGAGAACGTTCTTGGAAAGCAACAGGGATGGCAGATTTGGCAGATTTGAGAGGGAGAGTCTCTAGATAATCCAGGTCACACATGCAATGAAGGCCCGAAGTAAAACAGTGGCAACGGGGAGAGAGGAGGGCTGGGTAGGAATGAGGAAAAGATTTGGATGTAGGTGGAAGATTGAGGGAGGTTGGTTTGCCTGTGCTTTTAAGATAGAAGAGTCTTGAACCTCTTCTTGGCTGAGAGGGTGAGATGAAGAAGGGAGACAGATGGAACACTGAGGCAAAGAGCGACGGGGCCCAAAGTTCCGAGGGAAGACGAGCTACAGACCGCAGAGGGGGACTGCAGGAAGGGGCGCCAGACGTGCAGGTGGAAGGGCTGGAGGAGAAAAGTTGCATCTTGGACACCCAATTCAAAGTATCTTGAAAAGTTCTCATCTCTGTGAAAGCAGTTCAGTACCAGAGGCTATTACCACTCCTTCCTGCAGAACATTCCTTCGCATGTTCCTGTTAGGCAGGGGTAGGCTGATTCTCCTCCTCGGGATGAGTCTTTTCTGTCCTCTCTTCAGGTGCTTCTTTTTACCTCCTAGCCCTTGGGGGTCCCCTGAAGAGTCATCCTTGGCACTACTTTCCTCTGTCTCAACATTTCTTTCTTCTTTGCCTGGTGGCATCCATGCTCTCAGAGTCACCGGCCACCTGCCAGCTGGTGTCTCCCCTCAGGTCATTTCTCTTCTCCACTTTTACGCACAACTCCAAGATGGACACATTTAAAGTGTTCTGTTCGGGTCCTTCCCTCCAGAAACCCTTGATGACCAAGTCCCCACCAACTCTTTCAGTCCCACTTCCTACCACTTGGAGATTCCACCTCACTCGCTTTGCACTAGAGGGTTATTTTTTCCCTCCACCCCTTTACCTCTCACAATCCTATTTCTTAGTGTATTTTAGCATAATAATATATCAAAGTTATGAGAGGCAGTCAATCTGGCAGGTGGTTTGCCTTCTAGGGGCTGCTCTGTGAACACAGCATAGATCTAGGGGCTCTGGGTCTTGACCACAGAGGTAAAGAGGCAGTGAGGGGAAGCCAGCACCGCTGGGGCCAAGAGTAGAGCAGCAAGGAAGACCAAGGTGAAGAGCTCCCAGCGCCCTTGTGCTTTGCAAGGTCAGGTCATCTCTAACCCAAGGGAAACAGCAAGCAATGTTTCTTCCGACCTCCGCATCCCTGAATGTATCCATGGTAGGCAACAAGTTGGGTTCTTTTGTATGTGTTTTCTACCACTGTGAGTTGTGTCAGCAGGGCAGGCACACCCTCTAGTTAAACTGATGGTTCGCTGTTCCTTGTAAACATCCCCGGCTTTTCTGCTTCTATGTCATCGCCCATGCTGGTCCATTGCCAGACATCCTTCACGCACTTCTCCACACCTGCCAATCCAAGCTAGTCTTCAAGACCCAGCTCAGATGCCAGCTGATTTGTGCATATTCCTATAATTTCCAGGTCGTTGCAAGTTCTCCCTTCCCTGAACTTCTAATTTGGTCAGTTACCTAGATGTCCATTTTTTTTTTGAATCGATGGTCATTTCTGAAGAACCAGGAAGGTCCTTTGTTCCTCAGCACCAGAGGGGCAAAGGGGAGTGGAAAAATAGCCAGCTTCCTCTGCGCCACCCATAACTTACTAATCACAAAGGGGAAAACTGTATCTTAACCAAGTGGCGGTCTGGCTGGTCACCATCTTAGCCCCAGGATTGAATTTAGCATTGAAGGAAACAAGTAAGTGTATGTGACAGGCAGTCTGGGAGCAGTGGTAGGTGGGCAAGTGGTCTGTTCTAGATTTTTAAAAATTAACAGACATAACAACTAAATGCATCTTTGATTGGATCCCTATCGTAAAAAATGTTACAAGATAATACTTTGGAAATAGTGAAGAAAATTTTGACACGAACTGGGTATTAGATGATATTAGGGAACTACTAATTTGGCTGGTGCATAAAGTTACATAGTTATGTAAAAGATTGACTTCTTTTGGAAATGGCTGTTGAAATATTTTGGAATGAAAGGTCATTATAACGTCTGTAATAGTTCAGCAAATATATACAGGCATGCTTTGGAGATATTGTGGGTTCAGTTCCAGACCACTATAATAAAGCAAACATTGCAATAAAGCAAGTCAAATGAATTTCTTGGTTTCCCAGTACATATAAAAGTTGTGTTTACACTATACTGTAGCCTATTACATGTGCAATCTCATTGCCTAAAAAAAATCTACATGATTTAATGAAAAATACTTTATTGTTAAAAAATGCTAGCCATCATCTGAGCTTTCCATGAGTTGCAATCACCATAACAAACATGATAATAAAGAAAAGTTTTTAAATATTGCAAGAATTACCAAAATGTGACACAGAATCATAAAGTAAGCAAACACTGTCGGAAAAATGGTGCCCATAGACTTGCCTGACTCAGGGTTGCCATAAACCTCCGATTCGTAAAAAACACAGTATCTGTGAGGTCCAATAAAGCAGATGCAATAAAACAGGGCATGCCTGAACATGTGTGTCTATAAATATATAGCTATACAAATAATATTGATTTTAGGTTGTTCATTATTCTGTTCTTTTTACTCTTCCGTATGCTTAAAAATTTTCATTTAAAAGATTGTAAATGAAAGAATAGAGTTAAGAAGTGACACCAGACTTGCTGGCCAGGTAGAAAGAAGAAACAAGGACCAGGATGGACTGAACCCCACGATCATGCTGGGAGAGAACTGGTCCTTGTTTTGGGCACAGGGCTCCTCAGCAAAAGCAATGGAGAGAAGGGAAAATGGAAGGGGATACCTTCATTCTTTCATTTAAGAAATGCATTTCACATTAGATGAAAGCCTACTCTGGCTCAAGTGTGTCCACATATGCTAATTTATTTCATTCTTACAATAATTTTGTGAAGCAATTTTTGTTCTCATCCTTCCCATTTCAAAGGTGAAGAAAATGAAGCCTCCAAATTCAATGATTTTCTTTAGATCGTAGAACTAGTACGCGGCAGTGGGAGAATGTGATCCCAGTTCTGTGGATTCCAAGTCTATGTCATTCTAAGATCCTGCAGTGTCCTTTCCTGGATATTAAAGGCCAAAATCCTCAGGAGAGAGCCTCTGAGCCCACGGAGCTGGACTTGGGTAGATGTGGGGAAAGCAGAGAGGCCTCTGGTTTGGGTATGATACTCTGTAAAAATAGACCACTGGACCTCTCTGGAGGACCACAGGGTTTCCTGTTTCATCCCAGCATCTCCTGGAATTTTAAGTTCACTAACTGCCATGTATAGAGATGTGTGATGGTCCCATCTAGCCTCTGGGTCAGCATGCACCACGTGTGCATTTCTCTGGTTGCACCAAGGAAGTGCTGTTGGTGGTTTTCAAATGCAGCAAGGAAATCCATCTGCAGTTGGGAGTCAGGTTCTCATGAAAGAGAGATTTCTGAATCAGAGCAGACAGTAGACACTCAACCCCATCAAGGAGAAAACAGACTTTCAGGCATTGAGTTGCAGCGCTGGGGAATAATGACTGATTAGCCAGCCGCAGGGTGGGACATGCTGAGATCCTCACCTGGAGCAAAGAGAAAGGGTGAGGCTGGAAGGTGAACCAGAGCGGTCAGGGAGGCATGAAGTGCCAGGATCTATGATCATCTGGGGATGCTTAATGGAGAGGAAATGTAGACCTCCCACTCAGTACAACTTTTCATGAGCTCTGATTACACACTAGGGTACAGAAAAAAATAACAAAAACTAGCATTCTGGTAAATAATAACCCTCCTTGATGCATAAAACCTGCCACTTTTTCAAATCTTTTCCTCTCCAGCAACATGTTTAAAAGACAAACGATGCTGAGTGTATCAGTGTGCCTGAAAGGGAGCGAAATGCTTGTCTTAACACTGACAGCTCCCGGGAGGCCCACAACAAACAGGACCATCCTGAGCCTCTAAGGGGAGTGACAGCCCCACGATTACTCTGGGAAATCTGCAAAAATGTAACTCACGTCTTTAATCTCGGAAGCAGTACATGAATTGGAAGGGCCGTGTGGAGCTGGAGGAGGACGGATAAGAGAGAGTGGCCACAGGGGCTCAGCTCACTTATTCCCTCCCTCATTCATTCATTTAGTAATGTCAGGCACCTTTTGATTCAAATTGTAGCCCCACCACTTGAGAGCACTATGACGCGGGCTCGTTAGTGTGTCTCTTTAAAGAGGCTTCAGTTATTTCATTTTACACAAAGGGGTTCCTGCAACCTGGAGATGATATGAGGAATAAACGGGTAGCCCAGTAACATGATAATACTGCCACTGGGGCAGGTACATAATGGGGGATCAATTGATATTGCTGTTATCATTACTGAATCTTTCAATGAATATGTAATAAGCTCGGTCTGATAGCTGAGGGTACAAAAATCGTGGCTTTGGGAGCAAAATTTTACCTTGAACTTGTGGAATGAGACACATGCCAATCTTTTCTTCAGGGCCTATGTTCTTCTCCCCTTCTCTTTCCCATATACAGAAAACCTAATGAATAGAACAGGGGAGAAAGGGGGCTCTGTGGCCAGAGAGGAGATGAGAAAATGTGAACACTTTAGAATCCTTTCTGTGTCTGACACACAGTAGGTACTTGATAGTTGAGTAAGTAATGTGTCTTCAGGGGGGCCAAATTTTCAGAAGGAAAATGGAAATTTTTATCCAGTTTTCTTAGTGTTTTGATTGATATAGAGTCACTCATTTAGAATGCGGGAATCGCAAACTGATGGCCAATGGATCAGGTCTGGCTCAGCGAAAGTTTTGCTTGGCTTGCACAACATTTTAAAAATTCAGCAATTTCACATGAAAACCTTGGTTTCCAGCCTTCTCCTGAAAAATGGGAAGATCTGGCAACCCTGGGCCTGTATTCCTGCATGGTGGAGGGAGTCAGGTAGACGCTGCCCCATTCCAGGGGACTTTCCTTCCCTGTGCCCTTCCGCACACCTGGCATTACAGCCTCCCGTGCCCAGGTGCCCTCCTTTTTCATACATTCTCCATACATGAGCCACGATTTCATTCAGTCGTGCTGGCCATCCTGAGTGACCGCAGCTGAGGAGTGTAGAGCTGAAAGGACGCCTGGCACAGCCCTTTCTCAGACCCAAGCTCTCCCCGAGCCCCTTCGGGTGCCTCTCTGCTGGTCTTCAGGCCCCACGACTGGTCTTTCTCTTTCCATCCAGATGTTCTGGCTCATGTCTGGACTACTGACAGCAGCACCCTTCTTTTATGATTACTCCCCTCCCAGGCAATAAAAAAAATGATTGAGTGACGATAACTGTGACATCTGATACAAGGGCAATTTCCCTCTGGTTAGCCAAGCACAGGATGGAACAAAACCTCTCACTGTGCATACCTTCAGCGTGGCTGCGAGTGGGTCTACAGCGACGCTTCGCTCATTCTGGGATCAGGACGTCTCAGAGGGAAGAGATGGGGGTGTGAACACCACCCAGTATTGTGGCTTTCAAGCTCGCATTGTTCTCTTATTATCTTTAGTCAGTGGCACACTTCTATCCTCTTTTCCCAAATGAAGCCTTACTGGGGGCCTGACAAAACCAGAGCTTCCCCTGGCACTTCATCCTTGTATCCCTGGAGGCCCAGAGAGCCCGGATTGAAAAACACCGGTCTAATTACACTGTCTCTGTTACAAACGAGGAAGCAGAGGCCTGGAGAAAGCTTTTCGCTCTGGGTCTGATGCCCTTTGCCCTCCAGCACGCTGTCCTCAGGGGCAGCCCCCAGAGTAGCGCTCCCAGCTGGACCTCCGGCATCCAGTGGATGCCCCAACCAGCTGAGTGACAGCACCTTGGGAACCATCACTCTGAGCTGCCGGTTTCTGGGTCTGTCCAGCCTGAGGACCGCTGTCTCCCTCAGTGATTCTGCCTCCTGCGTTCACACCCTTGGGCAGTCCCCTCTCACACTGTGCCAGGTTGGCCCGTGGGACCAATAGAATACAGCGGAAGTGATGGATGTCGCTTCTGAGATGAAATCAATGACACAGCAGTTCATCTCTCTCTCTCACCCCATCACCCTGGAGGGGATGGAGGGGATGCCATGCTGCGAACAGCCTATAGAGACGCTCGTGGTGAGATACTGACATCCACTGCCAACAGCTACGCTAGGGCTCTTGGAAGCATATCCCAAAGCCCAGCCCTGGTTTCAGGGACTATAGCCCTTGCTGACAGCTGGACTGAAACCTTATGAGAGACCCTGAACCAGAACCATCCAGCTAAACAGCTCTTGGAAAGTTGCCCACAGAAGCGGTGAGATAGTAAATGCTTGCTGATTTCAGCGGGTGAGTTTTGGTATGATTTCTTACCCGGCACTATCTAACTAATACAGCAGCACACCAGTGATTGTAATGATGGGCATCCTTAGGAAATCTTTAAAATCCAGGCCCAAAACACCCTAAATGTTCAGCTTCCTGCAGCTAAACATGATTCTGATGACATGAATCAAATGCTAGAATTAAACAGTGTTATTTCATCAGATTTAGCTAAACTGTTATATAGGTACTTATGGGTTTTTTTTTTTACTTTTTAAAAATAGAGTTACATATAGAACTAAAGATAGAGAATTTTTTTAATTGAGATATAATTTACATAACAGAAAATGCACCCTTTTAAAGTGCACAGTCAGTGGTTTTTATTGCCCTCACTCTGCCATGCAATGAGCACTTCTATCTAATTCGAGAACATTCTCGTCACTCCAAAGATAAGACTCTTACTTGGTCCTCTCTCCCTCCACCCCCAGCAATCACCAATCTACTCTTTGTCTTTCTGGCTTTGCCTATTCTTGGCATTTCATATAAATGGACTATACTACAGTCCTTAGATCTCCTTGGCCTTTGGTGTCTGGCTTCACTTAGTTAGCATAATGTTTTCAAATCCATTCATTCCTATCATATATCAGTCCTTCACTTCTTTATATTGCTGAACGATATTTCATTGAATGGACATATTCCACATTTTGTTTATCCATTCACTAATTATATACCTATGGATTGTTTTTACCTTCTGGCTACTGGGAATGATGTTGCCATGAATCCCTGTGTACACATTTTTACATACACATATATTTTCAGTTCTCTGGGAGGGGAATTTTAAAGTCATATGTTCATTCCATGTCTGACTTTTTGAGGAGTTGACACTGTTTTCCACAGTGTCTGTGCCATTTTACATTCAAGATGGGTACTTTTAACCTAGTAAACAGTCTAACAACTAGACAAAAAATGAAACACAAAACGGAGAGCTAGAGAAACTTATGTCGTTATATTCCAGCTTCTGCTCTTGACCTTGCATCATTTAGCAAATGGGGTTTGGCCTCACAGACACTCAGGACTAGTGTTATAGCTGATTCTGCTTATTGTAATCTAACGTCCATTCTTCCCTTCTTGGTAACAGATCCCTTGATTTTAAGTCGGGGCTTCACTGCCCAAAATAAAGGTGATACTACTCAGCTTCCTATGCAGCTAGTTATTTATTGAGTTCTGGTAAATGAGATGTAATCAGAAGTTTGGTATGTGATTCCAAGAAAGGACCTCAAGGGGAGGAGACATGCTCTTTTTCCTTCTTCTCTTTCCTACTGTCTGGCAATAATGACAAATGTAATGGCCGAGCTCAAGCCGCCACTCTGGACCAGGATGTAGAAGCCGTGCACTAGGAAAAACAGAGCAAGGACAACATAGAAGAAGCCTTGATCCTTGACATGGCAGAACCCTAAACTGGTCACGGATTGACGACCTCTAGACTTCTTCATGTGAGCGAAAAATAAATTTCTATCTCCTTTAAGGTATTGGTTTTGGAGATTCTTCTTATATCCAGCTGAACTTAGTCCTAAATAACCAAATGCTTAAAGGGAAGAGTTAAAAGTGCAGTCTTTGGAGAATAATAGACCTGAATTCAAATCCTTAAAAACATTCCCTTCCTTAGATCCCCCATTCCAATCACAGTCAACTCCTATGATTTTACTCCTTTACTGTCTCTCGATTTTTTCCATCTTAACTACTGCTTCCCAAGCACCATCGTCCTTCTCCTGGCTTCTAAAGGAGCTAACTATCCCTCTGCAGCCTTGCCCCTTTTGAATCTGCTCTCCACACACCCATCAGGCTGGTCTTCTTAAACTATGACGCAATCCTGTCACTTTGCTTAAAACTTATCAATGGCTTTCCATCAGTCTTAGGATAAAGACTAAAGTTCTCAAGGGCTCTGCAGGCCCTGGTCCCTCTCTTCTGCAGCCTTTCCTTGCTCCATATCCCTCTCCTCCTGTCCTCCTGGGCCTTACTGACCTCCTTTCAATTCCTTCAATAGACCATGCTACATCTCACCACAAGTTTTGCACGTGCTGGTCTCTCAACTGAAATTTCTCCCCTGTATTCCATACTCTTGACCCAGCCAGCTCCTGGTCACCCCCATGGATCTATCTCCTAAGCGATCTATCCTGACCAACCATCTTCACTCATGTCTGTCTCACTGGACTCCATGAGGACGGGCTCAGTGCTGCATTCTGCTCACTGTTGTCTCAAGCACGGGGTCTGGCACATGGCTGGTGCTTTAAGAGTGTTTGTTAAATGAATCAATAAATGACCCCCATGTCTAGTTGTATGAATTTGGCACTTGACCGCTCCAAGCCTTCATCTCATCATCGGAAAATGGCAGCGATGGCAGTGTCTACTTCACGGGGTTCTTGTGAATTGCTGGTGAAAGGTGCTTACTGAGCCTTAGCTGTCATCACTGCTCTCTCACCATCAAGGGCTGTCACTGACCAGGTGTGAGCAAGATGGTTGAGCAGGGAGTAAGCGCATCATTTGAGGAGACAAGGACGCTCTATTATCCTGATCTCTCAGGCCTAGGAGAATAATAAACCATGACCTTGTCTATCACCCACCTGTGCGGGCCACTGGACCAATACATGCATATGTACCTGTAACTGCTGTGGGATTCATATTAGACACAAAAGCCCTGTAAGATGAGTAGATATCAGAGAGACAATAAAATGTAATGAAGAAAAGCCTGGTCTCTGTTGTCAGAAAAACCCAGTTTCAAATATGAGCTTTGTTAACCTTGGAAAGTTGTGTAGTCCCCCAAACATCAATTTCCTCATCCTGGAAATGGGGAGAAAAATATAATTTATCTGACTGTACTATGTTGAGGATTAAATTTGACAAAGTCCCACTGCCTGATGTGTAATAAATACTCATTAAGTGGCAGCCAGGACTCTGAAAATTTCACACTTATGTGGCAAGCCAAACAAAAGGCACGTTTCTGCCATGGACGGATGACCAGGTACCCGACTGACCAAGTGCCAGTTTGGAACACTGCATACCCACTTACTCATAACTATTTTCCCCAGCAAATGCCTAGATCAAATGCTCACATGCATATACTCATTCTTCACACCTCCATCCCTGGAAAAACACATGTTCAAGTCACACCGCTGCCTCTCTCAAAACACACACACACACACACACACATGACTTAGCCCAGTCTCCTTCCGGTACAGGTCACAGTCCATTAAAAAAAATGAGGGCATGCTATGCTCTGAATGTGTGTGTCCCTTAAAATTCATTTGTTGAAACTCTAATGCCCAGTGTGATGGTATTTGTAAGTGGGGCCTTAGGGAGGTGATGACGAGATTAATGACTTATAAAAGATGCCCAAGATAACTTGCCCACCCCATCTGCCATGTGAGATGCAAGATGTCTGCGATCCAGAAGAGGCCCTCGCCTGGCCACACGGGCACCGTGATCTCGGACTTCCAGCCTCCTCGCCTGTGAGACGTAATTTCCATTGTCTGCAAGTTGCCCAGCCTGTGGTACTACAGGCCAGAAGGTGGCATGGGCTGTACAGAGCTCTTCCTCCCTGAGACGACTCTCTCCCAACCCAGCCCCACCAAATCTTTGTGAAATTCTACCACCCCTCCTGAAAAGAAAACTAAAAATGAAACCATCTAACCAAAAGCTCTAGACTGCCTCACTCACATGCCCCAACCCATGAGGCGGCTGAGGACTCTCGGAAGGAATCTGTATCCAACTTCTTGATTTGGGGTCAGCCCTGAAATGGAACTTGTATTTGTACTGAGGGAATGTAATTCCCTAGAATCACTTTGGGAGACCCAAGGATGTGGGTGGAGGCTGCATCCACGTGGAATATTTATAAGACATTTCACAAGGACCACAGTTTTCAAGTTAGAAATATCAAACGCTCAAATGTTGGTCAGAGCCCAGCAGTACAGAAAATAGAAGGAGGCCCATTAGGTTTCCAAACAAAGATCTTGTTCAGCTTTCCGATCACACATGTTGAAATCTCCATTCTCTCCTAACACTTGAAATTGTTTCAGCCCATTATGGGGCCAGGGATCACTCCCTTTGGAGGCTTAGACAAACGGCCAAGTGCCTTAGGTGAGGGTCACCAACAGATTTGCTTCCATACCAGATGGTTTCCAACTGCCTGGAAGTCATTCCTCTCACCACCCAGCCTGCAGCTGGAGGGACCACTCAAGCAGCCAATTTCACTTTGTCTCTTATGAGCCTCACCCTTGGCAAGTCTCCCAGGAAAAGTGAAACCTGATGATGGGATGTAAAATTAAAATGCTTTGGAAATGGAAAGTCAAACTAGGAGGCACATAGTAAGTGCCTGATGAGAAGAATGAATGAATGAATGAATTTACACCATGAGCCAAGCACTTCACTAATAAGGGAAAAAACCCAAAACCAATATTGCAGGGCTTCTTGAAGATTGTTCCTCAACACACCTGCTCCAGGGGTTTGTTAACACTGCAGATTTCTGGATCCTACCCCAAACCCACTCAGTCAGAGTCTTTGGGGGAATTTGACTGGAACTTGCCCCAGCTAAGAATTCCGCAGGGAGTTTGTTGGGTCAGCAAAGCTCAAACAGCAGTGAGTCACAGGCACTGCAGCCTTGAGAATTCTGAACCAAAGACTGTCAATCAAGGAGCTCTGCTATCATGATTAATATCAAGGGGTTCCTTTCTTGAATAGCCATCTAGGGAAATATTAACAGATACTCACTTTGGTTTGCGGGCTGAGCTGAAGCAAAGCAAAGCCTGGAGGACTCATAAAAACAAGTGCATAAAATATACTACTTCACATTTCCACAGTGAATGAGAGCCTCGCGATCACCACTATCTGGAGAAAACCAGATGATGTTTAACAATGTATTAAAATGGTGCCTGTTATTGGTAATTTCACGGGGACCTCTGAGTTTCACTTCATGCAGACAGCAAGCGGAATGGGAACAAAAAGAGAAATGCAAGTGGCTCCAGAGCGTTCTGATTTCATAAAAAGACAGGAGGGTTTTCCTGAACCATTGTTCTCCTGAAATACCAAGGGTCAAATACAGAGCTCGTGTCTAGACTCAGCAGAATATTGCATCAGTTGGAAGATCTAAGGAATATTTCACGCCTGCTAATAAAACCTGCAATGTTACACAGTTAAACTGCATTAAGAGAGCTTGCTTCCAATAATCCATCTTCATGAATTAAAGCTCATTGCCTCCCCACAAAGGGACCATCTGTGAGGAGTTCGCAGAATCATGGTTTCAAAGGATATCCCTGCTGACCGGTGTCACATCCTTATTCGGAAGCTGTGGGCACGCGAACAAGTTCTTACTCGTTAGATGGAAAAGAGCACTGATTCCTGAACTTTTGGGGTACAGACTATTGGGGTGTTTCATAAGGCAGGAAGTTTCTACTTAAACCTCTGTTACCTGGTCTTTTCACTGTCAATTAATTCTCCATCATGCCACGCGCCCCGAAACCTGACAGCCATAGTCTTTCTTCTGTCAATTTCTCCTTTTAGACACAATCAGGAAATCAGTGATGTTTGCTTGCAGAACCCTTCCCCTCCCCCCTTGCTCCCACTTGGTCCTGCCTCTCTCCAGGGCAGGAAGGCCTCCTCTCCCTCCATCTTCTGCCTCCGTTCGCCGAAGGCGTGCTCGTTCTGGCGACGGGGCTTGTCCACAGCTGGAGGCCCAGGCCTATTCTGAGTGGCTCACACCCTATTTCAACTGCTCTCCATCAGATTCCATGAGGACTTGGGTCTAAATACCAGTGACTGAGGGTCAACCCTACCCTTTTTTTTATTAAGGTATTATGGATATACACTCTTATGAAGGTTTCACGTGAAAAAACAATGTGGTGACTACATTTACCCGTATTATCAAGTCCCCACCCACACCCCAATGCAGTCCCTGCCCGTCAGTCAACCCTACCCTTTATACACAGATAGCTCCCAAATCATGCACAGTCTTGTCAGTCTATCTGTGCCTCAGATACTCAAATACTCACGGCACACAGGTGAGCTTCCAAATGGGTCCAAGTCAGCCCTCTCCCCATCCTAAAGACCCTCCTAATCCCACTGTGGCCATTGGTGACAATGTGAAGTAGGGGGATTTGTTCTGCAGACTCTCTCATCCATACTCTTCTCTTAACACCACTCCCTTCCTCCCAGCTCTTATGAAGTCCCTTTTATATCCTCTCCTATCAGATTAATGGTGAGCACTTGTCCCACTCTGCCCAGAATAGTCCTAGCTTATGCCTGTCATCCAGGTGTCTCACTGAAGGGTAGCTACCCTTTCACCCTTAGACATGACCCAGGATGAGTGATTAATTATATGGTTATCCTACTTACAACAAAGGATACAAAGATTAGTCATTTTACCTCTGTGTGAATTTAAAACAGTTCTCATGAACATTTGCCCTTTAATCCTTTTCTGTATTTGTAAGTGGAAGTTAGAGAAATGCTTTTTTAAGAGGTAGGCCTCGGTAGATAGGATGGATAAGTATTTTGAAGTTCAAAAGGAGAGGTGGTTCTTTGTGGCCTAGAGGCTAGTAAAAAATAGAATAGTTTAATCACAGCATTTATCCTACTGTATTTATAATAACCTATTCACTTGTCCAATGTCCCCTCTTTGATGTAGTCCTTGAGGTCCGGGGCCATGCTTCATTTGTCTCTATACATCTTTCTATACCTAAACAAATGGCACATAATAGGCACTCATTAAATATTTGTTGAGTGAATGAATAAAGCAATGATCAAAGGAATGGAGCTGGGGGGTGGGGTCTATGAGTCTATCAGAGTATGACTAATGTACATGACAGCCCAATTACCTTGAACTTAAATGCAGGCTTAATGGAGAGTTGTCAAGAAGCAATATCTCTGGGTGGGAAGGGAGGGATAAGAGGGTAAAAAGGGCATTACGATTAGCAGACATAAGGTAGTGGGGGACACGGGGAGGGCTGTACAACTCAGAGAAGACAAGTAGTGATTCTATAGCATCTCACTACACTGATGGACAGTGACTGTAATGGAGTTGGTGGGGGGGACCTGATGAAGGGGGTAGTTTAATCACCATAATATTGCACATGTAACTGTAGGTTAATGATACCAAAATAAATTTAAAAAAAAAAAAAAGAAGCAATATCTCTTGGAGGTGTGAAAGGGAGATGCGTTCAGCCACACCCCCTTCCTGCTAGGTGGGGACATCCAGGCTGAGGACAATTAATGTCCGTTATTCAGAATGCCCAAAAGAGTAACTTCCTGCCTTCTCCTGGACATATTCCTTCTCCCCAGAACAGCCATGTGGTTTGAATAGGATTTGCCATTTTCTTTTCAATCCCACCCCACTGACCTAGTGATTGTAGCAGAGGTCAGTATCTAATGTGAGCCAGACAACTCATATCACCCCTCTTCCCTGGATACAACTGATTTGTTTAGAGCTAGATGTGAACCGAGCCTGAGATGGACCTATGAGAGGCCTTTCCTGGGGCTATTTTGAGAGTCCCAGGTCTCTAGGGGTAAAGATGTGAGCCTGTGGGTTGACCACCCTGCCAACATTACAAAAGGAGCTGTCCTCAGCAGGAAAGAGAGACGCCAGCTTGGAGAGGAGTGGAGTTAGAGGTAGCCTGATGGGCATCCCCAGGTCCTCCCTGTGGGTGCATGAAACCTCTGTCCACTGGACAAATTTTAACAGTTTCTGTCATCTGCAACCAAAAGAGGCCTAATTCGTTCAGCTCAAGACCCCAGACTTGGCGATTTCAGATGAGGTGAGTGCTATTCTTGGTATAAAAAGATGTTTTTGTCCCATCTGCTTGTGTTATCATTGTCTTCATGTAATCATGAGCATCCAGCTGCTAAAACAAATAGCTCTCCATGCGATAAAATTCCTGTGAATCCAAACACAAATGGCTTATTCTCAAAATTCAATTTTGTTTGTTTTGTAAAATACGGCTTTATATCTTGTGTCATTGCAATATTTTATTGTGATGGTTCAGAAATTCACTTTAAAACTTCCAATGACTCTTGTTTGCATTAATATATTTCTTAACCCCAGCGGTCTTAAAGAGACAGGAGCTCAGTAGAGGGGCCGGATAGCCCCGCGAACTGAGCCCAGCACGCTGGGAGTCCTGGGGAGCTTTGGACCCCGTAGCTGGCGACTGGGAAAGAGTGCCCGCCATTGAGACCCTCACGGAGATCAACAGCTTCCCATTGTTTCCAACCCAGCTAGAACTATAGTGGCGCTGGAATAGTGGAGCAACAGCGCCACCTACAGCACTCGCGCAGAACCCACGCCCGGTGGCTTTTTTTTTTTGTTGTTTTTTTTTGTTTTTTCTCCCCTTTCTTTTCCTTTTTTTCTTTCCCTCTCTTTCAACAGCCTCCCATCCATTCTCACCCGGCCACAGATTTAAAGGGCCGTGTGGAGCGACGTGGCCGCGGCTCTGGAATAGCGGAGCAATAGCGCCACCTACAGCATTCGCACAGAAACCACCCCGGTGGGCTTTTTGGTGTTTTTTTTTTGTTTTGTTTTGTTTTGTTTTGTTGTTGTTCTTGCTGTTTTCTTTTAGGTGTTGCTGCCTTTTCTTTTTCTTTCTTTTCTTTTCCCTTCTCTCTCTCTCCTTATACTTTTATATTATTAGTAGAAATCTCTTTTTTTTCTTGTCTCTCCTTTCTTATCTCTCCTTGCTACCAACAACCAATTCTACAGTCATGAGAAGACAGAAGAATATGATACAGACAAAGCTTCAGACAAACACCACGCCAGAGAAAGAATCTGGAGAAATGGACATTCACAGTCTTCCAGAAAAAGAATTCAGAATAAAAGTCATAGCCATGCTGACAGATCTACAGAAAAATGTGCAAGAGCTGAGGGAGGAAGTGAGGGAAGTGAGGAAAGACAATGCAGAAATGAAACAAGCCATCGAAGGGCTCAACAGCAGATTGAATCAGGTTCAAGACACGATCAAGGAATTACAAGACAGGGACCAGGAATACAAAGAAGCTGAGGCAGAGAGAGATAAAAGGATCTCTAAGAATGAAAGAATATTAAGAGAACTCTGTGACCAATCGAAGCGTAGCAATATTCGCATTATAGGAGTACCAGAGGAAGAAGAGAGAGAAAAAGGGATAGAAAGTGTCTTTGAAGAAATAATTGCCGAAAACTTCCCCACGCTGGGGAAGGAAATAGTCTCACAGTCCACGGAAGCCCACAGATCTCCCAACACAAGGGACCCAAAGAAGACAACACCAAGACACATAATAATCAAGATGGCAAAGATCAAAGACAAGGACAGAGTATTAAAGGCAGCTAGAGAGAGGAAAAAGATCACCTACAAAGGAAAACCTATCAGACTGTCATCAGACTTCTCAACAGAAACCTTACAGGCCAGAAGAGAATGGCATGATATATTTAACGTAATGAAACAGAAGGGCCTCGAACCAAGAATATTGTATCCAGCACGATTATCATTTAAATATGACGGAGGGATTAAACAATTTCAAGATAAAAGAAAGTTGAGAGAATTTGCCACCCATAAACCACCACTACAGAATATCTTAAACGGACTGATCTAGAAGGGAACATCCCTAAGACTAAAAAGATGTCACCAGAGAAAATAAAAGCATAGCAAAGAAAGCAGACCACCCAAATACTAACTAAAGGCAAAGAATAAAACACCTAATATATAAAGAAAAGAGGAGGAAGAATAGGAAGGGAGAGATAAAGAAACATCAGACGGCGCACACAATAACTTAGCAAGAAAGTTAAGTTAGATTCTTAGATAGTAAAGAAGCAACCCTTGAACCTTTGGTAACCACGAATCTAAAGCCTGCAATGGCAATAAGTACATATCTATCAATAATCAACCTAAATGTAAATGGACTGAATGCACCAATCAAAAGACACAGAGTAACAGAGTGGATAAAAAAGCAAGACCCATCTATATGCTGCTTACAAGAGACTCACCTTAAACCCAAAGATATACACAGACTAAAAGTGAAGGGATGGAAAAAAATATTTCAAGCAAACAACAAAGAGAAAAAAGCAGGTGTTGCAGTACTTGTATCAGATAAAATAGACTTCAAAACGAAGAAAGTAGCAAGAGATAAAGACGGACATTACATAATGATAAAGGGGTCAGTCCAACAAGAAGATATAACCATTATAAATATATATGCACCCAACACAGGAGCATCAGCATATGTGAAACAAATACTAACAGAAGTGAAGGAGGAAATAGACAGCAATGCAATAATTCTAGGAGACTTTAACACGCCACTCACTCCAAAGGATAGATCAACCAGGCAGAGGATAAGTAAAGACACAGAGGCACTGAACAAGACACTAGAACAGATGGACCTAACAGATATCTACAGAACTCTGCACCCAAAAGCAGCAGGATACACATTCTTCTCAAGTGCACATGGAACATTTTCCAGAATAGACCACATTCTAGGCCACAAAAAGAACCTCAGTAAATTCAAAAATATTGAAATCTTACCAACCAACTTCTCAGATCACAAAGGTATAAAATTAGAAATAAATTTCAGAAAGAAATCAAAAAGGCTCACAAATACATGGAGACTTAACAACATTCTCCTAATGAATCAATGGGTTAACGACCAAATCAAAACAGAAATCAAAGAATATATGGAGACTAATGACAACAACAACATAAAGCCACAACTTCTGTGGGACGCAGCGAAGGCAGTCTTAAGAGGAAAGTACATTGCAATCCAGGCCCATTTAAAGAAGGAAGAACATTCCCAAATGAACAGTCTAAGGACACAATTATTGAAATTGGAAAAAGAAGAACAAATGAGGCCCAAAGTTACCAGAAGGAGAGACATAATAAAGATCAGAGAAGAAATAAATAAAATTGAGAAGAATAAAACAATAGAAAAAATCAATGAAACCAAAAGCTGGTTCTTTGAAAAAATAAACAAAATAGATAAACCCCTAGCCAGACTCATTAAGAGAAAAAGAGAATCTACACACATAAACAGAATCACAAATGAGAAAGGAAAAATAACGACGGACCCCACAGAAATACAAAGAATTATAAGAGAATATTACGAGCATCTATATGCTAACAAGCTGCAAAACCTAGAAGAAATGGACAACTTCTTAGAAAAATACAGCCTTCCAAGACTCACCAAGCAGGAAACAGAAAAACTAAACAGACCAATCACCAGCAACGAAATTGAATCGGTAATCAAAAAACTACCCAAGAACAAAAGCCCTGGACCGGATGGATTCACCTCTGAATTCTACCAGACATATAGAGAAGAAATAACACCCATTCTCCTTAAAGTTTTCCAAAAAATAGAAGAGGAGGGAATACTTCCAGACTCTTTCTATGAAGCCAGCATCACTCTAATACCAAAACCGGGCAAAGACCTCACTAAAAAAGAAAATTACAGACCAATATCCCTGATGAATGTTGATGCAAAAATACTCAACAAAATATTAGCAAACCGAATTCAAAAATATATCAAGAGGATCATACACCATGATCAAGTGGGATTCATCCCAGGGATGCAAGGATGGTACAACATTCGAAAATCCATCAACATCATCCATCACATCAATAAAAAGAAGAACAAAAACCACATGATCATCTCCATAGATGCTGAAAAAGCATTTGACAAAATTCAGCATCCATTTTTGATTAAAACTCTCAACAGAATGGGTATAGATGGCAAGTACCTCAACATCATAAAGGCCATATATGACAAACCCACAGCTAACATCATACTTAACAGCGAGAAGCTGAAAGCTTTTCATCTAAGATCGGGAACAAGACAGGGGTGCCCACTCTCTCCACTGTTATTCAACATAGTACTGGAGGTCCTAGCCACGGCAATCAGACAAAACAAAGACATACAAGGCATCCAGATTGGTAAAGAAGAAGTCAAATTGTCACTATTTGCAGATGATATGATACTGTACATAAAAAACCCTAAAGACTCCACTCCAAAACTACTAGAACTAATATCTGAATTCAGCAAAGTTGCAGGATACAAAATTAACACACAGAAATCTGTTGCTTTCCTATACACTAATGATGAGCTAACAGAAAGAGAAATCAGAAAAACAATTTCATTCACAATTGCTCCTAAAAGAATAAAATACCTAGGAATAAACCTAACGAAGGAAGTGAAAGACCTGTACTCTGAAAACTACAAGACACTCCTAGGAGAAATTAAGGAAGACACTAACAAATGGAAATGCATCCCATGCTCTTGGCTAGGAAGAATCAATATTGTCAAAATGGCAATACTACCTAAAGCAATCTACAGATTCAACGCAATCCCTATTAAAATACCAACAGCTTTCTTCAATGAGCTGGAACAAATAATTCTAAAATTCATATGGAACCAGAAAAGACCCCGAATAGCCAAAACAATTCTGAGAAGGAGGAATCAAACAGGGGGAATTACGCTCCCTGACTTCAAGCTCTACTACAAAGCCACAGTAATCAAGACAATTTGGTACTGGCACAAAAACAGACCCACAGACCAGTGGAACACAATAGAAAATCCAAACATTAACCCAAACACCTACAGTCAATTAATATTTGATAAAGGAGCCCTGGACATACAATGGGGAGATGACAGCCTCTTCAGCAGCTGGTGTTGGAAAAACTGGACAGCTACATGCAAGAGAATGAAACTGGACTACTGTTTAACCCCATACACAAAGGTAAACTCAAGGTGGATCAAAGACCTGAATGTAAGTCATGAAACCATAAAACTCTTAGAAAAAAACATAGGCAAAAATCTCTTGGACATAAACATGAGTGACTTCTTCATGAACATAT
>JAQQAC010012408.1:10188170-10229542 GCA_029783875.1 Phataginus tricuspis
CAGTTCAATCATCACGGTATTGCCATGTAATTGTAGGTTAATGATACTAAAATAAAATAAATTATTAAAAAAAAAAAAATATATATATATATTTCTTAGACAGTGTCAGTCAAATGATGATCTCTGTTTTTTTTAACATATCTTTTGTCTTTCAGGAACTTCTGCTGGCTGCCTCAGCTTAGCTACTTTATTAAGAATGGTATTCTTTTTTCTTTAAATTAAAATAAATATAGAAACTGTTTTGAGCTGCTCCTCTCCTCTCCATGGATTTCTTAGATCTGGGCCACATTTCTGTTTCTTTTCAGCCAAAAAGACAGGATAAAACAGAAGTAGTAAAATAAATAATATTGATGTAATGCACATGAATTTTTGTTTGCATACAAGATTAATACACACTATCAATTATTGAGACTACCAAGAAAGCTAACTCAATTTTAGGCTGAATAATGGAAGAATATTTTCTATAATAAGGAAGATGATTGATGGTTCTCTGTTTTTCATTTATCAGCTCAATTACTATTGTTAGGCAGAAAGACAGATAGGAGCAGGATGAGGAGAGGGTGGGACCCACCAAGAACTGAAGGAGTTAATCAGATTAAGCCAGAGAGCCAGAAAAGACTCATGTCCTTTGCCGTGTGAGTTCATTCCTCATGCTCTGAATCTGGGCTGACCTTGAGACTTGCTCCAGATAATGCAGGTGAGACAGGGCAGAGACATGAGACAAGCATCATAACTAATTTTCCTAAAAGATGCTGAGATTAGCATGCTAACAGGAGGGACTTATCTTAAGGCGAAGATTCCACTTTTGAAAGAGAATTGGGAAGTTAGATTCCTAACATTCTTTGGTAATCAGCCAATGACTTATCTTAAGGCAAGGCCGGCAGTCTTAACTGATGTGTTCCCAGTACTTGGGAGTGGCCACTCTTTTAGAGATTTGTCCTACAGAATTACCTAAAGGACTGACTATAGACCATGACATTGTCTCTCACTGGAGATAGACCTCATGAGACTGCCTAATGAGTCTATGTCCCCTGACCCTTGACCTTTATCCCATTCTGGAAAGTCCTTAAAAGACAGAATCTCAGCTTTTAGGCACGTCTCCTCTCTGAGGTTGCCTGGACTCACCTTTCTTTGAGTGTGTCACTCTCTGTCCTACTTCAGATTAGTAGGGAGGGCAACTGAGAGCTCTGATTGGGGGCTTCCGGTCGCCTGGGTGACCCAGAGAGAACAGCAGCTGTACAATCATGCTCCTTAGTAGCCTGCCTGAAAATCTCTTTTCTTTGCCTTTGGGAAGTTCTCAGAACATAATTTCACTCCATCTAATGCTCTGCAGCTCCCCCAAGTCGTGGGGTGGTAGGGACTTAGTTTCCACACAGTGCAGATTCAAGCAAACATTGGACACCAGGTGATACTGGTTTTGCAGCAGTTCAATGAACTTCCCTTTCCTCCTGTTGCAGGAAATGCGGGAACTATGAACAAGGAGTCAGAATGAGAATGTCTGATGAGAAGCAGTTTATTAGTGCTAGTACTGGCTCAGTGGATTCATATCCAAAGGCTGAACCCCCAGTGCAGCGGGGCCGTGCCTTTTATACATTCACTACAAGGGTAAAGGAGAGTCAGCCCCCAGGAATGTTGCAGTAGGAGTTGTTAGTGTGCTATAGGTTCAGCCAGAATATTAGTTATGTTTTAACCTATCTCAAAAAAGGGTACCCAGAAACTCTATTGTAAACTGTGAGTAAAATTGTAATATTTCCAGAATATCTCACCTGGCTTTAGTGCATCTGCATATCAACAGGTGTTCAGGGGGTGGAAAGAAGTGTGGCTTTAGTGCATTTGCACATCAATAGACACTCCTCAGAGGTAGATAAAACTGCATCTCCATATCAATGGGGAGTTACCTGGTCAACAGAGGGCTTATCTAAATCTGAGAAGTGAGGTGAGGAGCTGGTTTTGCTTCTGCTGGAGCAGGAAAGAGAGATGACCCCAGACTGCAGTTTGTAAGCAATAAACAGATTTTCAACTTTATTTCTCCCTTTGACCGATTTCGGTTTTACAGGTATTTTGCCCCAGGATTCCCTCTCCCTGGACTTACAAAACTAATGGGCCTACATGACTATGATCAACAAGCACTTCCATATCACTGGGTCCCAGTGGGGGGGTACACTGTTACATTGCTTCAAACTCAAGCACCCTGGTATTCCTCTGCGTTCTTAAAGCCTTAAAGAAACATTGTCCCTTTTCTTGGCTTGGCTTTGTACCACACTCCACCTGTTTTTCCTTCCTCTCTGCTCTGTTGAAGTAAACCTGCCTTTATCTACCTTGACTCTAGCCTGTTCCTCCCTTTGAGTGTATTCAAATAAAACTTTCATTCTGCTTCACTACTGTGTCTCTGCCCTTTAATTCTTTGTGGCAGCGGGGACAGGAACCGAGGAGACCACAGTCATCACTCCACACTGTGAGAATGCCGCTCCTGATAAGTGATACTCATAAGAATAGATGAAGGCCCAGTGCCTAGGAAGCTGCCTATCTGAAGTTTGGGACTTGAGGAATGAGTGAGAATACTGAGGATAAGCCAGAAAAGACAATAAACTATAGAAAAGTGAATCCTCAAGGGAAAAGTGTAACTACTTACCAAGGCTCTTATAAAGGGGAGTCAGGCAGTGTAAAGACTGGGTTCTAGAATCCTTTACACCTGCTCTTCAGTTTTGGATGGCAGGACATAGTGAAGAGGAAGTACAGACCAGGGTTTTGACTGTAGCTCTGCCACGTATTATTGATGTCGTTCTGGGCAAGTTTTTAACCTTGGAGAATCTTTATTTCTTCATCTACCAAAATAGCAATAATCATAAACTGCTGTGATTTTGTGAAAATTAAATAGGATAGGTAAGTATCACACAAATACCCCCCGCCCTTCATTATTCAGCCTTCCATGTTCTTCACCCTTTCCTTTTCAAAAGTTAAAAACAGACTCTCATAGATATAGAATGTACACACACTGGAGACTTACACACCATCTTGATGAGGAACGTGCCAGAATAGTAAAGTGGTTCAAAGGAGTGTAGTAGAGACAGAAATATTTATAGCCACTAAAAGAAAGTCTTCTCATATAAGATTACTAAAGTAGTGACAAAACTTGTGAATGACCCACAGTACAATAAAACTGTAAACTTAGGAGATTATCTTCTTTCTGGGTGGAAATAATTTTTGTTTCTATGTGTAGAGGAGGAAAAAAGTCCTTTCTTCTATCCAATTTAGGTTATTCAGCTGGGGCACTGTAAATGAGATTGGCCAAAGACAGATTAACAAGAGAAAAACAGATGTTTATTAGCATGCACATGGTGCCTACAGCTGGGAGCACCCAGAGATAAGTAACTCAGAGGCATGGCTAGAACTTGGGTTTATTATCATTTTAGGGTAAAAAAAAAAGAAAAGTGAATTTGGGGTTCTGGGAGCTTGGGGTGGGGACTGGTGTCAGGTGGAGGGGAGAATGCAAATTTGGGGGAGGTGACCGAGAAAAGTATGTGTGTAAACAAGGTCATTTAGTAAAATCGTTCAGGACTTCTTGCTCCCCTAGGAGGTAATCTTTATAAGTTGAGATTTCCTTTATAAATGTAGATTTCTTTTACAAAAGGAAAACTTGTGTCTGGTTTTCAGAGTTTTTCTGCATCTGCTGGTTCTCAGTGACCTTTAGCTCAAAATAGTCCATAGGTCAAAGGCATATTTGGAGTTGGCAGTGTTTCTGGTGACCCTAATATGGGACGAAAAGACATTTGCACTTTAGTCAGATAAGAATCATTTTCAACAAGTTAACATCCATCCTACAGAGTTGTAAAATAGCCTAACCAACAGTAAATAGTGAGTTCAAATACTTACATGCCTCCAGAGAATGAGATAATCCTCAGGTGGGCCTGCGAGGTGGTGCTTCAGGATGACACTCACAGGCCATGCAGTCATCCTGGTGTCTATTGCCCAATTGCTGGTCTTTTTTTCCTAATACTTTAGTAGACTAACAAACTGTCTCAAGCTCCATCCCACAAAAACCCAGTTTCTTTCACAATTTTCCTAGGATTCCTGGGGTCTTCAATTTTTCTGGTCACTTTGATTTCCTGCCTGTTCTGGTTAGTTTTATGTGTCGACCTGGCCAGGTTGTGGTACCCAGTTATTCGGTCAAACATGCATCTAGGTGTTGCTATGAATGTATTCTTTAGATGTAGTTAATGAGACATGGACCATGGGTGTAGTCAGAGTAGGGTGATGGCCTCTGGAAAAAGCAAGGCAAGATAATTACAGTCAGAGCAATGTAACAACATACAAGGAAACCCCCTGCCAGAACTCTGTGTTAAACATTCAGCTCTAGAGTCATTTTTCAGTGAGATCAGTTAGTATTCCCCAGATAAAGGAAAGTATCTCAGCATAGCCCATGTTTTTATTACGCTAATCATTTATAATCATGTGTAAGATTCACTTTAGCATGCTAAAAGGGACTTAATGTCTCATCAAGGACAAACATCCTAAGACCACTTTTAACAAGTCCACACCCCTAAGCCCTTTATCAGTTCCCCAAAATCCTCAACTGCCTATAAATCCCCTGGACAATGCACCACTCTGGACTCTCTTGTCCCCTCCCAGCGTGAGCCAGGAGCTCTGTCCTCTCACTGTATCTCTAAATAAAAGCCTCTCCCTGGCTCTGCTACATTGGGTGTTTGCTAAGTTCATTTTTCGACTCCACAAACAAGAACCCCGGCAATTAACATCTACAATCAGTTGACTATGCAAAGGAAATTACCTCAATGATGTGAATGGGCCTGATCCAATCAGTTAAAAGGCCTTATGAGCAAAACTGAGGTTTCCTTAAGGGAAAAGAAATTCTTGCCTCAAAGCTGCTGCATTAGCTCCTGCCTGAGCGTTTCTATTCTGCTGGCCTGCCCAGAGATTTAGGACTTGCCAGCCCCACAGTGATTCATATGTACATACATATAGATATACAGCCTACTGGTTCTGGTTCTCTTGCCTGCCTTCCTGCTTCCTGTGGCTGCTGTCCTAGACAAATCAAAAACTCTACAGAGACCAAGAGACCTCTGAAATAAAAGGGTTTATTGAGCCTTTAAAGATGCAGCCAGATAAGGACTGAGTCCTGGGACAGGAAGGTTCTGCTTCACCAGCAGCAAGGCCAGTTCACAGAAACAACTTGTCCCCCAGACTCAAGGAACAGGGCACGCTTATATATCCAGGAAAGAATGATCTTTAAATTCTCATTGGCTACGGATAAGTAAGGTGGGCTAATGCAAAGCGGGGCAAGTCCTGGGAGGGGTGGTTAGTCCACAGAGAAGGCTGGTGGGTTGGTGTCGATGACAGTCAGACACTGGTCACACACAGGGGGATGTGGTGGTCCTGCGGACCTTCTGCATGATTGTTGAAATGACTTGATCCAGGAATGTGGAGTTTCTGGTTAGTTACAGCCCATGGCTATTGATTGATGACCTGCCTTTGTCTCTCTCCCTCATTTTCTGGCCCTTATACGGCTTAATTTAGGCCATTTCAGAATTTTTGCCTTGTCATCCTCACTCTACACCAGTGTGCACCATGCACGGGCACTACCAAACTTAACTAATCAAGGCAGTGTGTGTCACTGACTTTAACAGAAGCTTCAGGGATAATGGAGGATAATATAATATAGAAGGAAACCGAACCATTAGATATCATTGTTTTTCAGAGCCACCTGTGAGCAGCACAGAAGGATTTCTCACTGGTCAGTATTTTCTGGATCCTTACCTGCTCAACGAACATAGAAAGTCACGAACATATAAGATGACAAACATAATCAATAAATGTGTGATCTGGCTGCTCCACCAACCAGATGTTCTCTAATCTCCCCACTTCCTTGGGCTGCCCTACTCCGTGAAACAATATTGAACAATATGGAAATTAGGTTACCTATGGGTATGGGGTGATGGATGAAATAGGTTAAGGAGATAAACATGTACAGACTTCCAATTATAAAATAAATAAATCATCGGGATGAAAAGACAACATAGGGAATATAATCAATATTCTAACAGTTTTGAATTGTGACAGATGATAACTATACTTATGGTCAGCATTCTGTAACATAAAATCATCAAATCACCACATTATACACCTGAAACTAGTATAATATTTTGTATCAACTATACTTCAGTAAAAGAATTAGGCCAATCAATGACCTTACAATGGCCTCTATGTGTTCAAATGAAAGGAAGAGTCACATGTCTCTCACTTTAAATCAAAAGCTAGAAATAATTAAGCTTAGTGAAGAATGCATGTTGAAAGCAGAGACAGGCTTGAAAGTTAGGCCTTTTGTGCCAAGAGTCAAGTAGTGAATGCAAAGAAAAAGTTCTCCAAGGAAATTAGAAGTGCTATTCCAGTGAACACACAAATGATAAAGCAAAACAGCCTTATTGCTGATATGGAAAAAGTTTTTGTGGTCTGGATAGAAGATAAAATCAGCCACAACATTCCCTTAAATCAAAGCCTAATCCAGAGCAAGGCCCTAACTCTCTTCAATTCTATGAAGACTGAGAGGTGGGGAAGCTGCAGAAGAAAAGTTTGAATCCAGCAGAGGTGATTTGTGAAGTTTAAGGGAAGAAGCCATCTCTATAACATCAAAGTACAAGGTGAAGCAGCAAGTGCTGATGTAGAAGCTGTGGCAAGCTATCCAGAAGATCTAGCTGAGATCGTTAATGAAGGTGACTGCACTGCACAACAGATTTTCCATGTAGATGAAACAGCCTTGTACTGGGAAAAGGTGCCATCTAGGGCTTTCATAGTCAGAAGAAGTCAATGCCTGGCTTCAAAGAGCTCCAAAGGACAGTCGACTCTCTTTTTAGGGGCTTATGTAGCCGGTCACTTTAAGTTGAAGCCAATGCTCATTTACCATTCTGAAAATCCTAGGGCCCTTTTTATGCCAAGTTTACTCTGCCTATGCTCTGTAAATGGAAAAACAAAGCCTGGATGACAGCACATCTGTTTACAATATGGCTTACCACTGTTGAAACCTAGTGCTCAGAAAATAAGATTCTTTTTAAATATTACTGTTCATTGGCAACATACCTGGTCACCAAAGAGCTCTGATGAAGTTGGACAGTGAGATTATGTCGTTCTCATGCCTGCTAACACAACATCCACTCTGCAGCCCATCGAGCAGAGAATAATTTTGAAATACATTTATTTAAGAATTACATGAAATACAATTATTTAAGAAATACATTTTGTAAGGCTCTAGCTGCCATAGGTAGTGCTTCCTCTGATGGATTTGAATGTTGCAAATTGAAAACCTGATGGAGAGGATGCACCATTCTAGATGCCACTCAGAGGAGATCAAAATATCAACATTAACAGGAGTTTGGAAGAAACTTATTCCAAACATGGAATGACTTTGGATGACTTTTTTTCATGAATGCCTTTGAGGGTTTCAAGACTTCAGTGGAGGAAGTAACTGCAAATATAGTGGAAACTGCAAGAGAACTAGAGGGGAGCCTGAAGATGTGACTGACGTGTGGCAATCTCATGATAAAAATTCAATGGATGAAGGGTTACTTCTTATAGATGACCAAAGAAAGTGGTTTCTTGAAATGGAATCTATTCCCAGTGAAGATGATATGAAAATTGTATTACAGCAAAGAATTTAGAATATTACTTAAACTTAGTTGATAAAGAAGCAGCAGGGTTTTTTGAGAGGGCTGGCTTCATTTTAAAAGAACTTCTACTGTGGGTAAAATGCTATCAAATAGCATCGCATGCTACAGAAAAATCGTTTATGAAATGAAGAGTCGATCGGTGTGGCAAACACTGTCTTATTTTTTTTTAACAATTTATTTATTTATTTATTTTTACAATTTATTTTGGTATCGTTAACCTACAATTACATGTGCAATATTATGGTGATTAAACTACCCCCTTCATCAGGTCCCCCCCACCAACCCCATTACAGTCACTGTCCATCAGTGTAGTGAGATGCTATAGAATCACTACTTGTCTTCTCTGAGTTGTACAGTCCTCCCCGTGCCCCCCCTACCTTACGTCTGCTAATCGTAATGCCCCTTTTACCCTCTTATCCCTCCCTTCCCACCCATCTTCCCCAGTCCCTTTCCCTTTAGTAACTATTAGTCCGTTCTTGGGTTCTGTGAGTCTGCTGCTGTTTTGTTCCTTCAGTTTTTTTCTTTGTTCTTATACTCCACATATGAGTGAAATCATTTGATACTTGTCTTTTTCGGCTTGGCTTATTTCACTGAGCATAATACCCTCTAGCTCCGTCCATGTTGTTGCAAATGGTAGGATTTGTTTTCTTCTTATGGCTGAATAATATTCCATTGTGTATATGTACCACATCTTCTTAATCCATTCAACTACTGATGGACACTTAGGTTGCTTCCATTTCTTGGCTATTGTAAATAGTGCTGCAATAAACATAGGGGTGCATCTGTCTTTTTGAAGACAATGCTGCTGCATTCTTAGGGTAAATTCCTGGGAGTGGGATTCCTGGGTCAAATGGTATTTCTATTTCATTGTCTTATTTTAAGTATTTGCCACAGGCCCCTCACCCTTCAGCAGCCATCAACATTGAGTCAAGAACCTTCACCAGCAAAAAGATTACAACTCACTGAAAAGTCAATGATGATTAGTATTTTTTAGTTAAGGTATGTATATTGTTTTTTTAGGCATAATGCTATTGTACATTGAATAGCTTACAGTATAGTGTAAACATAACTTATATGCACTGGGAAATAAAAAAATTCATTTGGCTCATTCATGGCAATACTTGCTTTATTGCAGTGGTCTGGACTACAATATTTCCAAGGCGTGCCTGTAAATTCCTCAGTGGCAGGAATCTTGGTCTGTTTTATTTCCTGATATATCTCAAACACCAATAACAGTAACATTCAGTAAGGCATTTAATAACTACTTATGAATTAATGAATTGAATGAATAAAATTAATGCAAAGCTTTATTCTCCCAATGATTCCCATTCTAATTCAGTGCCCAATGGCCTACTTTGCATAGCTAAAGAAGTTCATAAATAATATTTGCAAAATAAAATGTTCATATCTTTTGCTAAGGGGTTGACAGCAGGTAGGTATGATGGTCAGTTTTATGTATCATCTTATTTTGGCTATAATCCCCAGTTGTTCAAACACTAATATAGGTGTCCCTGTGAAGGTATTTTGTAGATGTAATTAAAGTCCATAATTGGTTGGTTTTGTAAGGGAGATTATCCTATAGCTAATTTGGGTGTCCATGACTCAATCATTTTGAAAGGTTTATAAGCAGAACCGAAGCTTGTCTGAAGAAGATGGAATCCCACCTGTGCATAACAGCTTCAGCCTGTGCCCAAGATTTCCAGCCTGCCCTTTCTGATGGCCTGCCTTCTGGACTTCAGACTTGTCTTGTTAACTGACACAGTTGTGTAAACAAATCCCTTATAAAATCTCAGTAGACATGTGCTGCGAGTTCTGTTTCTCTGGTTGAACCCTGGGTGATATGGTAAGGAATAGCGTTGGTGGCCACAGCGATATTTTTAAGGCGATTTCTTTCCCTTTTCATGTGTCTAACATATAATAGACATTAATTAAGTGGTAGCTATCATTACTTTTCTAGAACTGAGAAAGAACCATCTAAACCTAGGATTTACTTGGATTTTACCAGACTTGAAATCCTAGTTATTTCTGTTAGAAAAGCTTCTACACTTAACTGGTAAATGCTTAACTAAAGGACAGTCCCGATTACTGCTAACGTTCACTGTCAATCTGCATGCACAATTTTGGAATAAGTTTTTTCTGAGAAAATATGCTTCATGGAGTAGTATCCCAGTGGAGGCAACCTAGAGAAGTATGTAGTGGACATCTGTCGTCTACAACTGTCCTTAGTTTTTAAGCAGCACCTCTCTACATTCTAGTACTTCCCACACTGTGAATTCTGCTTCCTCAAGGAAGGATTTTTTTTTTTTAATCCTTATGTTTCCTAGCCTCCTTGCTCCTAGGGGACAAACATGTGACTTACACTCCATAGGTCAGAGTTACCTGAGCAACACCTGGTTTGGAGTGAGTTACATGAGGCTTGGCGTGGGTACTAGCATGGGCCTGAGGCGATGATGCCAGTGGTTTCCTCCTCACGATTCTGTGGCCCTCCGTGTCATTTCTGGAGGTCTGGTCTAGAACTCAATGCTCCAATAATTCTGCATTATCAAGCATTTTAAAATAAATTCCTTGCTATTTAAACTGATGACAGGAGAATGACTGTGAGTAACTAACCAGTCAGAATGATACAAATGACTTGGGACATGGAAGATCTTCAAACAACTTTGCTGAATTAATTATGTACTTTATATTTAAATTTATGTTGAAATTATAAATGTAAATTATGCCCATGGGGGAAAATTTTCTAAGAGTACAGGTGAATGTAAAGTGAAAAATAAGTCCCCACCCCCAACCCTCCAGTCTGATTCCCAGAGGCAACAACTATTAATTCTTCTTGGGTTCATTCAGAAAATGTTGGTATATGTATACACACACATATCCCTGATTTTTTGTAACTCAAAAGGAACATATTGTACTCTTCTGTAACTTGATTTTTAAAAATTTGTCTGTATATCTTAGATATCATTCAAAATCAGTACATAATAGATCTACCTCATTATTTTAATGGTTATATGGTGATCTAGTATATGCATGTGCCTTAATTTATTTAAATGGGCCCTACTGATGGGCATTTAGATTATTACTAACTTTTCACTCCTTCAATACTGCTATCGACATCTTTATAAGTTGGTACCTTAGTGTCTTTGAATACACACAGACACACACATTTGTGCAAATTTATCTATAGTATAAATTCCTAAAGTGGAATTGCTATATCAAAGTGTGTACAAATTTTAAGTGTTGATAGATTTTGCCAAATTCCCCTCTAAAAATATTATTGAAATATATTTAGACTCAGCAATTTTCCCCACATTAATAAGCTTTGAACTGTAGCAGTTGGAGTTTTGTTTATTTAGTTGTTTTTAGATTTTGCCTCTTAAACATTATTTTCTGGGTTTGTTTGCTTACTCAAACAGAAGAGCAGAGGCAAGGAGATGTAAATGAGACAGAATAGAAGAAGGGACACAGACAGGCTCAGACCCCAAAGACAGGAACACACACTCAGAAGCAAGAGTCAGGAAAGGAAGCTTGGACTGGCAATGTGGTGACCAGAAAACGGCTTATTCAGATAAGAGGGCAGCCTGCAGGGCTTGCCTGAAGCCCTCAAATGTAGTGCTGCAGACACAGTAGTCTTAATTAGGTGAGATATACCATGCATATGATACAGGAGCTGTATGAAAGCAGCCTACACTTCTGTGTGTGTCTCAGGATGTGGTCTGGTATTCTGTAATGTGAACAAAACAAGCTATGTGCACTTCAGGACTCTGGTGATGAGACAGGGACCATGGGCTTAGACAGAGTGGGGTGAGGGCCTCTGGAAAATGCAAGGCAGGATATTTACAGTCAAAGCAATGTAAAGTCCCTATCCAAACTCTGTGTTAAGCATTATGCAAAGTCAAGGTCACACTAACTCTCTGGGGTAAAGATACCAGACTAAGAATATAGACATCTTCAGTGAAATCAATTAAAGATCAAAAGGCTGGGAGCAACTTCACCTGGAATGTTTGAGTGTTCTGCAAGGGTATCTCAGCATAACCCGTGACTTCACTGTAGACAGCCCTAGCAAACAGACAATAACCCAGCCCACCTTGAGGGCAGGGCAGGTGGTACAAGTCCACACCCTAAGCCCTCAATTTCCAAAAAATTCCTCAACTGCCTATAAAACCCCTGGACAACGCACCACCCTGGACTCTCTTGTCCCCTCCTGGCATGAGCCTGGAGCTCTTTCCTCTCACTGTATCTCTCAATAAAAGCCTCTGCCCTGGCTCTCCTACCTTGACTGTTTGCTAAGTTCATTCTTCAATTCTGCAAACAAGAACCCCAGCATCATCTTAGGGGGCTTGTCCGGAATAGCTTCGGAGGTGACTACTGGCATCCAAGCCTGCCTTTTCTTTCACTGCCCTTATAGAAGGAAGCCGTCTATGGCACACAACATCAGGCGCTTGTCAGCCACTTAAATGGGACTAGCCCAGCTGCCGATCTCAAAGTCTCAAGCGACAGGTTCCCCTGCGTCTCCCTCAGTGGATCCCGAGCCGGGAATGTCACCTGAGTGGAAGCCAGGATTCCATTTCAGAGGCATCTCTTTGGATGCCAGGGACTAAGGAAAGCCATGGGCAACTGCAAGAGTCTAGGCTGAGGCTACACTTCAGGGGCTTCTCAAAGGTCCGCGTGTCTGGAATCAGACCCCAACAGCCCGACTGGGTATCCATGAGGAGTGTCTCTCTCTCTGTCTCTCTGACTTCCAGCCTGCTTCTCCAGGCTGCCCTGGCCTCTGAGTGAGGCAAGGGATGCTCCTAACTCTCTTCTAACTTCATCAATTTCATGGAACCTGATGCTCACCACCGCAAGGTAGGAGATCTACACTTCGCTCTTATTCCTAACTTAATACGGTACTTTTTGTCTCATAAAAATGTGTCTGGGCACCCATTAGCCACTTAAAAGACGATTAGCGTCGGCTACCAGTCTTAAGTCTCAGGTGAAAGGTTTCCCAGTGTCTGCCGCTCCTTGATCCCCCGACTTCGGATGGATGGGAATGTTGGGGAGTAGCTGAGCTGATTTCCTACTTTCCTATCCTAATCTGCAGACTCCGAGGGCAGACCAGAGTAGTAGACAGTGGTCCCTGGATCTCGGCTTCGGCTGATTGATTCGATGGTGCTGAGTGAACCTCCGGCTAGGCTGCTGCCTATGTGAGAGTCGCAGATGACCCCCCCACAGCCTCTTGTCTCACAGATCAGATTTGTTACAGCGGGTGACTGGCTAAATCCCAGGCAGTGGCAGAAACTGGTGTTTAAGAGTGTAGACACCCCCCCCCACCACCAATAAATGTCCATGGCAGGCTCTGAACAATCTCTGGCCTTGGAAAAATTTCCCCTGCTCCCCATTCAAAGCAGTCCTCTTAGACCTGCGCCACTTTCTCCTGTGTAATGTAAATGAAGTCTGTAAAGTAATCAAGCTGAAACCTTGAGCCCAACACGTAAATGGCTCTGTTCTATTGATCTCCCTTTCTTAGAGGCAGTCATCCTGGGGCTGGCATTTCCTTTTCTGTGGCCCCAGGGAAGCAAAACAGGCTTGTGACTCTGACCAAGGCTCAGGCAGTGAGAGGTCACACAGCTCCTGCACTTATCAGACAGGTAGGGGACTCTCAAGGAATGACTAAAGCTCGTGCAGAGAAAATTAGGACTCCCAAAAGGAGCAAAGTAAGAGCATAGTGGTGAGGTTCCCACTAGATCCAGGGCTCTGAAGCAACACTTGCTTAGTTGGAAAGCAAGAGGGAAATCAAGGCAAAGGGCAGGCCATGCTGGTAAGGAGTGGTTAAGTCCAGTAGGCCTGGCAGAGGAGGTGACTGACCACTGTCACCCAGGCTCCAAGGTGAGGGGACACCCTCACAGAGAAAAGGTCGACCAAGTGGTGCACACCTGTCTTTCTTCCAGGTGGGAGCTTCCTCTTCAAGTTTAAAGCCAAACATGCCTCTGGCTTGCAGTCTAAAGAACTGGGAGCAATTTTGATCCCCAGACCCTGGAAAAGAAGTGTCTTATCTTCTGCACACAAGCTTGGCCTCAATACAAACTCTCTAATGGAGAGGCTTGGCCCCTGAGAGAAGCATACAATATAATAAGGTTATGCAGCTAAATTTATTTTAATGCAAGGAAGGAAAATAGTCAAAAGTTCCATGAACTACTACAATAGGAAACTAGTTTTCTAAAATTTTTTGGTGAAAATCTATTCTACTTATTGGGTTCACCATTATCTTAAAAAATTGGGAGGTTTTTAAACTAGACTCCCTGAAACAGAAGAAATGTATCTTCTGAAATACAGCCTGACTTTAAATGACTGGTGCTAGAATTATACTTGTGATGCCAGGGTTCTTGTTCACAAAGCCGAAGAATGAGCTTCACAAACACTCAAGGTAGGAAAGCAAGGTACAGGCTTTTATTTAGAGATAAAGTGAAAGGACAGAGCTCCTGGCTCTTGCCAGGAGGGGACAAGAGAGCCCGGGGTGATGCATTGTCTAGGGGGTTTTATAGGCAGATGAGGATTTTTCAAGAACATGAAAAAAGCTTAGGGGTGTGGACTTGTTAAGTGGTGTCTGAATATTTAGAATTAAGTTAACATAAGGAATTTCCTGCCTTGATTTCTCTCTGGGATACTGGCGTCTTGGTCTAGGAGCATATCAAAAGGCGGCCTGCCCAGTCCCCAAGGTGGACTGAGGTATTGTCTTTTTGCTAAAGAGGAAGTTAAAAATCTTACTTCTTAATCTTCCTGGGTGTTAAAATGCAATCTTACCTTTAAGGTAGAATCCTTCCTGCCTTTTATTATGTTGTTTACAGCTGGGTCTGCATGCTAAATTAGTTGCCCAGTTTGTAAAATCACCGCATCAGATCTGAAAGAGGAAAGACAGTGAGATAGGGACCATGGGTGTAGTCAGAGTAGGGTGAGGGCCTCCGGGAAAAGCAAGGCAGGATATTTGCAGTCAGAGCAATGTAACTACATGCAAGGAAATCCCCTACTAGAACTCTGTGTTAAACATTAAGCTCTAGGGTCACTCTTCAGTAAGATCAGTTAATGTTCCCTAGATAAAGAAGAGTAGCACATGTTGTTATTATGCTAATCACTTGTAATCATGTGTAAGAGTCACTTTAGCATGCTAAGAGGCCCAGGCCTATGTGCTATCTTTCCTCTTTCAGATATTATGGGGTGGTTTTGCAAACTGAGCAACTAATTTAGCATGCAGACCCAGCTGTAAACAACATAGTAAAAGGCAGGAAGAATTCCACCTTAAAGATAAGATTGCATTTTAACACCCAGGAAGTTTAAGAAGTAAGATTTTTAACTTCCTCTTTAGCAAAAAGACAATACCTCAGTCCACCTTGGGGGCTGGGCAGGCCGCCTTTTGATATGCTCCTAGACCAAGACACTGGTATCCCAGAGAGAAATCAAGGCAGGAAATTCCTTATGTTAAGTTACTTGTAAATATGCTAGGAGCACTTAATAAGTCCACACCCCTAAGCTTTTTTCATGTTCTCAAAAAATCCTCATCTGCCTATAAAACCCGCTAGACAACGCACCACTCTGGGCTCTCTTGTCCCCTCCTGGCAAGAGCCAGGAGCTCTGTCCTTTCACTTTATCTCTAAATAAAAGCCTATACCTTGCTCTCCTACCTTGAGTGTTTGTGAAGCTCATTCTTCGGCTTTGTGAACAAGAACCCCGGCATCAATAGTACATAGGCCTGGCCCTTTTAGCATGCTAAAGTGAATCTTACAAATTATTAGCATAATAAAAACATGTGCTACTCTTCTTTATCTGGGGAATATTAACTGATCTCACTGAAGAATGACCCTAGAGCTTAATGTTTAACACAGAGTTTTGGTAGGGGGTTTCCTTACATGTAGTTACATTGCTCTGACTGCAAATAGCCTGCCTTGCTTTTTCCAGAGGCCCTCACCCTACTCTGAATACACCCACGGTCCCTGTCTCAGTTGCATTTCATTTCCAGCCCCCTGGACACACACAGTCCCTATCAGTTCAGAGCCTTCATCAAGCCTTGTTAGTCTGGGGCCATCTAAACCTTAAACCAGTTATGTAAACTGCTTGCCCTTAGAGTGTATTCTTGAAAATAGAGATACTTTTAGTCAAATAAGCTAAAAGGAAAGAAAGCAATTGGATATCAGTAACTCAAATCTTTGCATCTGTCTCTGTATATGTTCTTTGAAAAGTGTTGCTAACTGTAGTCATTATGTCCCAATCTGTATGTTTGTGTGACTAAGTGTGCAAATGAAAGATTTTTCTACCTCCAGATGGTATTAATAAAAATTTAAAGACAAGCACTTGTGAAAATTGGACATTCTAAAACTTCCAGAAAATTCTAATAAAAGATATTAAGCATTAATGCTAATTTAAGTTGAACTGAAATGGACATGTCCTTATGGTTATCAGCTGCCTAAGTTTACCTAAAGTCATTTAGGTTGCTGTTATCTGTTAAATCTTTCAAGAAAAATATGCTTAAAAAGAGGCTTGACTTTGTCTAATGTTTGGTAAAAGTTTTGTGAGCATGGTTATTAGGAATAAGTAAATTGTAAAAGTGTAGCAAGCGAACACCTTAATAATTGTGTGTTACAGTGTATATTCCTACAAACGGCCTGATAATTTTTGTAGTAACCTAAAACCTTAAAGTTTTGCTAAGTTAAGTAGACATAATTTGTGCCTAGTGAGAGATTGTGCCATAAAGCACATGGTTCCAGAAATTAAAATGTGTTCATAAATTTATCAGTCTAAAGAATGCTAGTGTAATGGTTTACAATAGCCTAGTTCTCAGTGTTCAGTGAAAATTAAAGTTCCTAATGTTTTTAAGTTCTAATTAAAAGTACTTAAAGTAATAAAGAAAACATTTCTGCATGCTAAAAAATGAAATGTGTTTTTTGATAAAAGTAACTTAGTTCTAAAGTATAGCTGTTTATTTAAAGAGGGAGAACACTGAATGTAGAAAGAAAGTTGTGGAAAGCTTCTGGAAAATTGATATAGTCATGCTATGTGAAATTAAAACAAATGAGTCTCGATAGCAAATACACAGCAAAATTAGAATTTTGTTTTCAGTTAAAAATACAAAATTTTCTTAAACTGCTCTTAATATTGTAATATTGCAAAGGTTCTCTAATTGTTTTATCAAAGCAGTTTCTCATGCTTAAGTCTCAATGAGTTGTCTGAGTATTTAAGAAAATGAGACCTTACTATTAAAAGGACTAAAAGCTAAACTTTGCTAACAACTGTAACCTTCTGTATTTGCCTTTGAAGTATTTTGTTGTCATTCTGCTTAAATGGATAAGTCTTGCTTCATGGCAACCTATAATCCTATTTAAGCAAGTGCCAAAGAAACTTTCTTCTGACAACTTCCCAAAATCAAATTCAAAAAGGTTCTTTTACCTCTAGTTAACTCTGATATTTTTCCAGAGGGCCCCTGGAACATATCAGAGGATTTTTTTTTTTTTTTTTTTTTTCTCATTAGGGAAAATAGTTGGCTAATTTGGCTTATTTATCTGATATATAATTACCTGCTTAATTATCTGGAAAGCACTGTCAAAAGGAATGATGCTAAACTTTGTTACTAAATGTTCTGTGTTACAGAAATACCCAAATTTCCTTATGGCAACTGTCTTATAGTAAGCTCTCATCATATCTTTAACTATTGTCATTTGTAAGTCTTTTGTCATTTATAGTCACTGTTTTATTACTCCTAAACTAGTAAAGAACTAGATTTCAGCAGAACAGGTATTGGTTACATAGGATTAAGTAAACTAAGGAAGATGATTTTGTGGCTTTCTGTTTCAAATGTTACTGATGAGGTGTTTTAAGCTTTTTGACAACAGTTTAGTAAATGACAGTACCTTTGTAAGCAGAATTGAAACATTTTTCTTTCTCTCTACCTGATCCCTCCAGAATTTAAAAACTCAGTGACTATTTTTATATTTCATGCCAGTATGTTTATTTGCCTAAGTTCAATAAGAATCTGCTTTCCTAGTAAGAAGACCAATTAAAAACACTGGTTATATTACCAAGGCTTTGACTGTATGTTATGCCTGAGAGACATGTGCATAAACTCTTATGAACAGACAGCTTTAAGGAACTAAGGCTGACTTTATAACAAAGCCCCTTGGAAGAACTGGCCTGGTACCTTGCTTACAGGGTTCCCAGCAGCCTTACCAGGTGAGTAAGGAAGGTCACTTCCTGGCAGGTGCAGGAACTTCAGCATGTCTTGGGGACCTCGAGAAGAGAGGAAATTCACCCAAATCTACAGGTACTACAGGCAAAACCTGATGGCAAGTCTGGCTTGGCTTTCTGGCCTTGAGGCCTTTAAAAGTCCAATCTGAAGTTCCTTATAAAAAGTTCCAGCAAAGCACATTTAAAAGAGCCTATGTAATCAATTGTTCTTCTTGCTGCACTTATGCAAATAATCAAGCCAAGTGTTAATTATTTTCTTAATCTGATTACTTCTAATAAAAATGAGGGTGATTTTAGAGAAAAGTGTTGTTTCAATAATGCAGCCTTATCTATACTAAATCCTAATACTAGTCATTGGGACAAAAACTAGATCCAGAATTCTGGTTTCTTCAAAATATCTGGCTACGATTCTCCAGATGTGTTAGTTTTTTCCCATCATTTCAACTAAAGTTTTACTATTTCTAGTCCTCATATTCAGTCATGCATTCTTAATCTCATCAAGTCTGTTCATCCAGAATGGAAAATCCAACTCCAGGTGTTGCTACTTAACCTAATAACCTGATTTGTTCTATCTTGCCTAGAAGCCATAAAACTACAAATAGTAATAGAAATGGAACCTGGAATAGAAGTGCCCATCTTCCGAGGCCCTCTCAACTGACCACTGATGGAGACCTAACTGCACCCCTTACTGCACCCCCTCTTAGCATGAAGCAGCCAGAGTGGTCGTTGCCCCCTTTCCCCAGCAGCAGCTAGGGTCTCTCATCTGTAGCAGGGGGAATGAGACAGGGACCATGGGCTTAGACAGAGTGGGGTGAGGGCCTCTGGAAAAAGCGAGGCAGGATATTTACAGTCAAAGCAATGTAACAATGTAAAGTCCCTATCCAAACTCTGTGTTAAGCATTATGCAAAGTCAAGGTCACACTAACTCTCTGGGGTAAAGATACCAGACTAGGAATATAGACATCTTCAGTGAAATCAGTTGAAGGTCAAAAGGCTGGGAACAACTTCGCCTGGAATGTTTGAGTGTTCTGCAAGGGTATCTCAGCATAACCCGTGACTTCACTGTAAACAGCCCTAGCAAACAGACAACAATAACCCAGCCCACCTTGAGGGCAGGGCAGGTGGTACAGGTCCACACCCTAAGCCCTCATTTTCCAAAAATATCCTCAACTGCCTATATCCCCTAGACAGCGCACCACCCCGGACTCTCTTGTCCCCTCCTGGCGTGAGCCTGGAGCTCTGTCCTTTGACTTTTATCTCTAAATAAAAGCCTCTGCCCTGGCTCCCCTACCTTGTCTGTTTGCTAAGTTCATTCTTTGACTCCACAAACAAGAACCCCGGCATCAGAGAGACACCTGAAGCCTGGATTGTATGATGTGCTACAAACCTTTGCACATCATTCATATATTGAGGTCCACTAGTGAGGGTCTAACATTGGCAATCAGTGTTTATCTGGCTCTGTTGCCTTCTGCTTTTCAGGGAGACTAACTTTCCTTATGACCCTTTCAAGTGATTCTGACTTCCCCAGGCATTGTTCATGTATGCCCAGGAGATGAATTATTTATCTATAAATGTGGAATCATCTCAGAGCCTCTTCTACTTCTCTGGATGGTTAGATGGTATCTTCTGGTTGGCAATACCCACAAGAAGGAATTATGCTATTGACAGTGAAAGAAACCAGAATATGTTACCCCAAAATATGTAATTTTTACATAAAGATTATTTTGAGCTGAAATAGATAAAAGTAAACTCCTTGCCCTTCCCCTATTTGCCTAAAAGTCGGACATATACTTTCAAAGTTGTCCTCTTCCCTTTTCTACCAGACGGTAGATCACTGGGGGCAATTTATTAACCTGAAGAAGGCACTAGAGAAATCCATAGAACAAACTTTACTAACTAACCTTTATCTACCATTAAATCCCCATATATTTACTATCCCATGGTTTGGGGCCCTCAGAAACCTAAAACCTCTTTCCTTTTTCCTGTCATTTCTCTATAAATTTCTTGTTTTTTTCTGAAGATATTCTATAAGCCTGTATTCTATAAGCCTGTATTCTATAAGAATATCTTTTGAAGGTAGTCTGTAAACTCAGTCTAAGCCACCTCTTTGAGTTACTCATCTCTGGTTACTTTCATGTGTTATAGGCATGATACACATCTTAATGAATTTGTTCTCCTCTTGTTAATCTGTCTTTTATACAGAGCCCTAGCCAAGAACCAAGACGGGTAGAAGAAGAACTTTTCCTCCCTTACAAAAGATAATATTTTGAGTTAGTCTTTTCAGAACAAAGAAATCATCCTCAAGTATATTCCAAAGTTCACATTAGACAATTGGAAGCCAGGTCTAATGCAGAGCACGTGGGTGCTCTCTAATAATTTTGTCATCTCTCAAAGACTCATGCTCCTTTCCTAACAGTTAATTTTCACCATGGAAAAAAGTTCCCTTGGACAGAGAAAAGAATAAAGCTAGATCCAAGGAATCCCACTGTTTCTGTATTATTCATCAGTGCTGTACCGTCAAGCCCAAATACAGAGCGTATGGCTTTTCTTTTGGGGTATACTTGGAATGATTTCTGTGTTCTAGAAAGACCACCCAGAAGTTTATCTGTATTTTTTTATAACATGATACTTTATTAGAATTACACATTCAGAATCCTAGTTCTTGCTTATTTTTAAGTTCAACTAAGAACTTAAACTTAATTTATTATTTATTTATTTATTTTTAAGTTCAACTATGGACTTGACTTAACTTATTTATTTATTTATTCACTGAAAAATAACAGTTGCCAAACTCTTGTCCAGACACTGGGGATACATCAACAACAAAACAGACAAAACACTTTACCCTTATGAAGCTTATGAATGAACTGGGGAAGACAGAAATTAAAGCAAATAAGCTAACTATACACTATGCTGGAAGGTGATCATTCCTGTGAAAATAAGCAAAATGGGTGAAGGAAGAAGAGAACACTTTTAAAATAGGCAAAGGAGGCTCTGCTGAGAAGGTAAACACCTTCAAATATTTTATTTTCTTTTATTATTTTTTCCCAGCTTTATTGAGATATAATTAACATATAGCACTGTGTGAATTTAAACTAACCACTGTGTTGATCCGATACACAAATACTGCAGAATAATTACCATCTGTAACTCTGGGGGGGAAATCCTGGGGGGAAAATACCTTTGAAACTGAAATCAGTCAAAGGGAGAAATGAAGTTTTAAGAAACCCATTTATTTCTTACAAACAGTCATGCCTTCTTCTCTCTTGACCAGGCTGCAGCAGAAGAGAGGTCCACCCCACCTCTCTGGTCCAGATAAGCTCTCTCCTGTCCTTGTAATTACCTATTGATATGTAGATGGACCACTTCTCTCCACCCCCTTGGAAACACCTATTGATATGCAGATGCTCTAAAGCCAGGTGAGAGATTCTGGAAATACTACAATTTTACCCACACTGTCATAGTGTTAGCTAACATCTCCATCATGTCACATAATTACCATTTCTTTCTTGAAATGACAACATTTAAGATTTACTCTCAGCAACTTTCAAATACATAATACAGGATTATTAACTATAAGCATCATGCCGTATATTAGGTTCCCAGAACTCCTGATCGTATAACTGTAAGTTTGAAACCTCTGACTGACATCTCCCCATTTCCAGCAAACCCCAGCCCTCGGCAACCACCATTTTGTTCTCTGTTTCTATGAGTTGGGTTTTTGTTTAGATTCCACATGTAAGTAATATCATACAGTTTCTGTCTTTCTCTGTGTGACCTATTTCACTTAACATAATATCCTCAAGGTCTATGCATATTATCACAAATGTCAGGATTTCCTTCTTTCTCACGGCTGCATATTTCATTGTAAGTATGGGTATACATATTATATACATATGTATATATATACCACATCTTCCTTATCCATTCATGGACTGATGAACACTTGGGTTGTTTCCACATCTTGGCTATTGCGAATAATGCTGCTATGAAAGTGGGAGAGAAGGTATCTCTTTGGTAACCTGTTTTCATTTCCTTTGGATATATATTCAGAAGTGGGATTGGTAGGTCATATCGTAGTTCTGTTTGTAAGTTTCTGAGGTATCTCCATCCTGTTTTCCAGTGTCTCTGCCAATTTACGTTCCCACCAATAACCCACAAGGGCTTCCTTCTTTCCACATCCTTGCCAAAACCGGTTGTCTTTCTGATGGTAGCCGTTCCAACTTGCATTTTCTTGATGGTTAGTGATGTTCATCTTTTCATATATCTCTCCAGACTTGGGAAATTTTTAGCTATTATTTCTTTAAATAAATTTTCTGCTCCTTCTCTCTCTTCTCCTTCTGGAATGCCAAAACTCACGGATTGTTGTTTTTTTTTTTTTAATGGTATCTCACAGATCGTTTAGGCTTCCTTCACTTTTTTCATTATGTTTTCTTTTTTCTCCTCTACCTGGATAATATTAAATTAAAAAATTTAAATGTCTTCTGTCTTACATATTTTTCTGCTTGATCTATCCCCAAAGTTGATACTTTTCATTGCATTTTTCATTTAATTTATTGCATTCTTCAGCTCCAGGATTTGTGTGTGGTTCTTTTGTAAGACTTCTGTCTCTTTGTTCTCTTTGTTAATCTTCTCATTTCGTTTGTATATTGTTTTCCTGATTTCCATGAATTGTCTTTCTATGTTTTCTTGTAGTTCATCGAGTTTCCTTAAAGGGCTATTCAAAACAGCTATTTTGAATTCTTTATCAGGTAAATTGTAGATCTCCATGTCTCTGTGTTCAGTGAACAGAAGATCACTGTGGTCTGCTGGTGACCTTGTGGTCACCATTTTACCTTGATTTTTCATGTTCGTTGAAGTTTTGCATTGCTCTCTGCATATCTGAAGTAGCAACCACCTCCTCCAGTCTTTACTAAACTGCCTTTGTGAGAAAGATACTTCTGTCGGCCCTGCTGGAGATTCTGAGACTCTCTCCGCTATTCTACGGCTACGCCTGCTGTACGCTGCTTACCCCCTTTTGTTTCAGAATTCTTGAGCTGGTGTGTCTTCTCTGGATCCTGCCACACACCAGGCTGAGTGCTAACAGCTTGTCTTTTGTCTTCCCAAAAGTGAAACTGAAGTTCAAGTTCGTGGTTTCTCCTTGGCCCACAGATTTGGGCCAGCTTTCTGCCATGTGCTCGCTGTCTGCCAAAGCCTGCCCACACTGCAGTGGGAGCGCACACGGGGCGCTGGCCCCACAGTGACGGGGTGTGCAGGTGAGGCTTGCTGAGCCCTGGGGTGCCCACAGGCCAGATGCAGGTGAGAAGTTCCCAGCAGCTTGTAGATGGGCTTCCCCATGGAATCCTTTCACAGTTAATAAATAGGATCTGCATCCCTTTAATGTCTTCAGAGTGTCCTATTCTGCTGCTTTCTCTGCCTCTTCCTGCTTCTGAGCCATGTGGCTCACAATTCAGTACTCCAGATACGGTGAGAGAAATGAACCCCTTTGGCAGCATCTTGCACAGCTGATTGTTCACTGACATCCTCTCCTTTCCCCCAGGATGACTCCCGGGCAGAGGTGACTTCTCTCGGCCCTAAGCTGTGCCTCCTTAGGGGAAGGATGACGTGGATGAAGTCAAAGGGTTCCTCTTACCCACACCAGTGTGTCCAAATTTCTTTTGCTCCAACAGAGTGATGAACCGTCTCCTCTGGAAACCTGGATCTCCAGGGTGCTGTCTCATCCTTTTGGTGAGTGGTTGTCTCAAACAGTTTTCCAGGGGCTACAGGACCATAGCTGAGAGGGGCTGGGGCTGGTTCATGGACCACTACCAAGCCCACAGTGGCGATCAAGTTCTCTTTGCCCCGACCTTACACACAGGTGAGGAAGATATATTATGAAAGCTATGGCCACTGTGTAGGGTTGCATGGAGCCCTGTTTGAGAAACTCTGCTCTCAGTGTTGCCGTGAGGGTTAAATGAGTTCACAATACATGCAAAGGTCTCAAAAGACTGTCCGGTTCAATGTGGAGCTATTACTTCCTGGGAACAAAGGAACTTGCAACTGGGAAGGAGATTGGCATTGATACCAAAATTATAATATAAGGTCATTGCCTTAATAAAATTAAGTACATAAAAAGTTCACTGGGTACAGTGAGAAGCAGCACCCAACTTTGCTCCATAGAGTTGAAGGTGGTTTTACCTAGTAGATGGTTTCTGGCTATGATAAAGGTTGATTAGGTGTTTTCTAGACAGACATTAGAGGGAGAGAGAGCTCTAGACAGAAATCACCTGAGTAAGCAGTTTCCTTACACATTTAACAGATCAGCAAGGAAAAAATAAGAAGGAAATGTATGCATCCTGTTTCCATTTAGTCTTCAATCAGCATAGGTAATCATTTTCACAGACACTTTGCTTTAATCAGAACTACTGGAATTTAAAAGTATTTGCTAAGTCTTACTTTTACATATTGATGGGAACTAGACAATTTGTAAAATCAAAAATCAAAAAAGAAATCTTAGTTTTCTCATGGCCACGATCAGAACAGAAGTGCACACTTAATAACATTTGGTTTTGGAAACAGATGAATAAACAGGAACACAATTCATTTTTGTTTATATATGTAATGTTCTTCCCTGCGCCAGACTTAAATTGGCATTCAACATTTTGCTGGGAAACCCAGGAACAGGTATGTTTGTGGAAGTGATGCACTCTAACAATGCTTCAGGAAATTCATTTTCATGTTACAATGTTCCTATTGAGCTTTCAAAAACACTTTACATTGAACAAATGATGCTATTTCAAGCACAACTTGTTGAGATTTGAAAGCAAATCTTAGCTCTTGAGAGGAATGAGAGAGATTTAGGGAGGTGTGGAGAGAATGCTGAACTGAATCCAAAGTCTTTTTATAAATGTATTTTGAAAGAAATAATTCCACTTGTTTTTAAATCATGATTTCTTGAATGAGGAGTAGAAATTGGCAAGTCTTATAGGAGGCCGACTTGGCCAAAATTGTCCTTTGCTCTGAGATTTTTCTTTTTTTAGTGTTGAGAGAAAACTCTGCTGCTTCTTTGAGCTTGCAGGCTCTCTGGTTAGAGTGCCGCTCTGTGGAGAGAACCAACTAAGACTCATAGTGGAATTCACACTGGAGAAAGTGGAGGTGGACGTGATGTCAGCGGTAGCAGCCAAGACTGCCATCCACAGCACCATGATGAGCTCCTGTCCGATGCCCAGGGACGGCGGGCTGCGGCAGCCAGGAGCTTCCGGCGCCATCCACACGAGCCAGCAGCGCGGAGCACAGGAGGGCAAGAGATGGCTGGGAATGGTCATTATCTGACTTCCCACAGATTAGTCGTTTTGTCCAAAGCCCCGAGGACGCCACTGTGAAAAACACTGCACCAGGGAAAGGAGACTGAGGAAGAAGAAGGAACATGGGTCGGGTGGGAAAGGATGGAGTGGGAGGGAAGGGAGCAGTGGCGACAGGCAGGCGGTGGGCAAGAAGGGGAGGAGAAGTCTACCGGGTCGGAGGACCTCTCGAAGGCAGTACTTGCGCAGAGCAGGCTCTGCCCTTAGGCCCCTAGGTGGCGCTGTGCGGCTAGCAAGCTCTGGAGCCAGTGCTCCCTCCAAGCCCTGAAGCCCTTCCTTACCTTTGATGCCTTTGTAGCTGTGCACCTGTTTGGATCAGCTCCTCCATGCAGCCCCACCTTAACTCCCAGATGTTGCCCCTTGTCTTCTCGCCCCCTTCCTCCATTCTCTTTGCTCTCTCTCATCTAGTATGTGGGGTGCTAGGGCTTTGCATGTATGATCTCATGGGTGCTCAAAAGGAGCCTGTCGGTGGGGCAGTGTTATCTGATTTACAGATGAAAACACTGAGACTCAAATTTATGAAGTAAGAAGCCCAAGGCCTCTCAATCCATATGTTCAACAGCGGGAGGTAGGATTTGAATCCAGATCCATGGGTCTACAAAATCCATGCACTCGGTAGTCAGCAATCTTGTGCATGACTCCCCACAGCCATCTCTGTATGACTCTGAACATGCCTGGTGTCATCCCTCCTGTGCATTAGCTCGGGGCCACCCTGCTGGCCCTCTGGCCCTCAGTCACTCAGCGCTCTCCACTGGGTGGACACCACGCCGTGGACAGAGCCTTACCCTCCCCGGTGGCAGTGAAAGTCACAGGTGGCTCCGCTGCAAAGCCGTGTTGTAAGCCATGACGTCCCCCAGGAGGAATCCAAGGTGAGTATCGGTCATCGGAGTGGCACAGCGGAGGGTGAATAACTGGCAAATGTGAAGCGGGGAGCCAAAAGGAAAGAATCAAAATAACCCAAATCGTTATGGCTTTCTTCTGTTCTGACGATGAGTCACACCTCTAAAGCAGGCGACCTCAGGGAAGCAGCCGGCCGATGATCCAAGAGACAGATCAGACTCACAAGTAATTAGTTAGTAAGCTGTAAAGCCTCAAGATAAAATTCACTAGTCAGTGTTATATGGGTGATAATAATAATCTTCAAAAAAAAAGAATAATCATTTGATTCCATTTTCTCACTTACCTTAAATGGGAGAGAGTGAAAAGAAAAGAGGGAGTGCTACAGAGGAAACAGAGGCAGCGGAAGAAGGAAAAAGCAAATGGAACAAGAAGAGGTCAGAGCACAGGTCCCACCTGGGCACCTGAACCCTTCCTCAGGGTCCTTTGGCCTCTATTCTTGCCTATTTCTCCCTTGTATCTCCATATCTTTCCTGTCTACACTCATTTGAAAGCAGATAGGAAAGGAAGGTATAATTCAAAGATGAATTTTCCCCGCATGTTATTGCCAGCATACCAACTACAGGGTCATTTTCACTTCATTTGAAAAAAAAGATTTATTCATCAATTATCAATTAAGATCACTGTAGCCTAGACTAACCACCTTTGAAAAAATTTCCAAAGCAGCTGAATGAGTTTTATGTAGCTGAGTAGGTATAGAAGAAAGAAGAGTGTTGTGGGTTAGTCACAGTGATGACAAGAAGACACCTTTTAGAAAATGCCTCTAATGTGTCTGGTACTGTGCTAAGCAACTGACAAGTACAGAAGAGAATAAAGAGGAAAAAGCCCAGAGAAAAAGTAAATATGGGATGATATATAATTAACACTTCCCTTATATAAAAGTGCTTCAGGGCTCCTCAAAACAAAGGGCAAGTTTGTCTTCCATGAGAGAAAGAACTGCTTCTGTGACATCTGGTAAATTCATCTGTTTTAGGAGAAGGTGCCTCCGAGCATGCAGAGAAATGACCTTCTTTGGGCCCCGCTGTAAACTGTCTGGATTTTATCAATGGTCTTGACTTCACAGAAGAGAGCAGTGTGAGAGGCAGGCTTCCAAGTGAGTTCGCTTCCAACTTGCAGGACTTGGATGGGCAAAAACCCTGGAGTCGAAGCAGCTGTGAACCATGCACAGGAGGGCCTCAAAATCCATTTGGTGAGAGTGTTAAGACCAAGCAAGAAAACGGTTAACTTGAAGTGTCAGTGTTATGACACCCTCAATGAGATTTTATCTATGGACTGAAAGATTACAGGAGACCAACTTTATTGTTATTCAGAGGAAGTGTTTATACCCTTGGCTGAACCTCATGTGAGAGCAGATCAAAGGCTGCCGAGGAGGTTCATAAATGGAGATGGATGATCGGAGGTATTTTCCACGCACACTGCATGCATATGGTTCTCTATGCACTGCACGGCCAAGCTCGGCATTGAAACGGCCTGCACCAAGGCTGGCGCTGTCCCCTCTGTGCGCACAGTGTGGGGCGGGGAGCTTGACTCCGCATCCCCGTTGGAAGTGTGATGGAGAGGAAGGATGTTCTGAGAATGAGGAGGCGTAGCAGACACGGGACAGGAGGAGGCAGAGGGTTGCTGGGAAAGGGGGGCTTTCTGCAGTGTGGGCAGGAGATTCCTCATGATAAGGCACATGGGAGAGAAGAAAACCCTGAGCATTAGGCGGGGAGGCAGAGAGGGGATGGGATGAGGCGGAGGATGACACGGAAGAAAGTTACTAGCACAAAGGGAAAGGATTCAGTAAGGGGAACAACGGTCTTCGCTTGTAAGGCTCACAGGCCAAATCTGGCCTGCTGCCTGATCTTGCCAATAAAGTTTTATTGGAATACAACAATGCTCATTTGTTTACAAATTGTTAAGGTTGCTTTCATGCTGCAACAGCAGAATTGCGTAGTCGTAACAAAGATTATATAACCCACAAAGCCTAAAATATTTATTATCTTGCCCTTTACAGGAAACATTTGCCGAGTCCCAGCCTGAACTATGGGTCCCCCCCCACCCCCGTTTTCTGCTGCTTATTTCAATTGCTACTGGTCTGTGTCAGGATCTATTTACATCAATGGAAAAGGCTGGTCCACTCTACATGGTGTCTATTTATTTTTATTTTGTATATGCTTAAAGCTTTGCCAAATCCCTCTTGGGAAAGTAAGGGGATGTGATATCTCATACAGCATCCATAGCGGAGCTGCTAGGAGACAGGAGCAGGCGCCGTCCGGAGATTCTTTCAGCAAAGCAGTGGCACACCGCTATTTTGGGTTTAAGTTTATCTCCCCAAATTCATATTTGGAAGTCCTCACCCCTGGTACCTCAGAACGTGACTTTATTTGGAAACAGGGTAGTTGCAGATGTAATTAGCTAAGGTGAGGTCATTAGGATAGGCGCCTGGGCCAGCATGACTGGTGACCTTACAACGAGGGAACATGGGGCACAGGCATGCACACGAGAGAGCACCATGTGAAGATGACGGCAGGATGGGGGGGACGCCGCGGAAGCCAAGGACGCCAAAGATTGCCGGGAAACCACCAGAAGCTGAGGAGGGGCCTGGAGCACATGGTCCCTCACAGGCCGCGGGAGCCCCCAGCCCTTCCAGACCTTTGGTTTTGCGCTTCCGGCCTCCAGAGCTGCGAGACGATACATTTCTGTGGTTTAAGCCGTTTCATATATGGTACTTTGCTACAGCAGCCCCATCAAACGAATGCACATGGACCACGTTTCCTGAGCGGACTTCCGTTGTTGGCAATGACCGTCTCCCGAGGGGCCACCTTCATTCCCAAGGGGGAACTTACTTCAGCCCAGAGCTCACAGGAGTCTAAGGGTCTTTGCTTTCTTCCCTTCAGGAAATTCCTAACTTGGCAGGCAAGCCTTCCAGCGCTGGCCCTTCAGCTCTTGGATTGCCTGTTTCCAACAATTCTTCCTTCAACGAGGACTCCAGAACAGTGACAAGCTTCATTTTTCAGGACAAACCAGAAATGCTTTATCATCTTTCTAATTCAAAGTCATCTTGAGGTTTAATCAGAAGCTTTTAAAGTCACTCAACTGCTCTAATAATGCCAAATCCTTTAGAGGCGTGGTTGCCAGCAGGAGAGCCCCAGCTCCCAGAAGCCGCGAGTTACAGCCCCTCACCTGCAAATCTGTAGGAGCATCGGACTTGGTGTGTTGACTCAGCTCAGCGTTTAAAGTACTGCGTTTATAGCAGGATCTGGTCATGGTGGATTTTTTTATCCTCAAATATTAAAAATCCAACTGTCGTTCATATGTGAACTCATAAACGAGTTTGACTTACAAAAGAAGTCCTCATATTTAAGCAAAGCCTCAATTTTAAAGAGAGCAGCAATCGTCCCTTGAAAAACTGATTCCTCTGGTGGTTCTCAATTTGTACGTATGATAACATTCTAAACATGCCTAGCAGGTATCCTGCTAGGACAAAAAAAGAATAGGATGCCCACTGTCCTCAAGGATCCCTGAGTCTAGCGGAAAAGGCAGATAAGAAAATCAAGGAGGAACTTCAGAGAAATCAGCGTGGCGTTAGAAGCACGTGCATCGGAGAATAGAGGTGGACACCCACCTCAGCATGAAACGCGAGGTTAAAAAGTGCTGGAACAGGCACTGACGTCATGGATGTCTGAACTGTGAGTGGGAGTTATTCTAATAGCCATGCAAGGGTTTTCCAGAAAGAAGGAAGAGTTAACATTTTGTGAGCACTTGCTTGCATTTGCCAGCATCATGCCAAATATATTCTGCACATTTATGTTGTTACTGTGGCGCCATAATTTAAAAAAATTTTGTTGTAGTAAAATATGCATAACATAAAATTTACAATTTCAACGATTTTTAAGTGCGCCGTTCAGGCATTAAGGACATTCACATGGCTGTATGACTCTCCCCATCACCCATTCCCAGTTTTTCATCTCAAACTGAAACTCTAGACCCATGAAATAATAACTCCCCACACTGCCTCCCTCCAGCCCTGGGCAGCCAGCATTCTACTTCTGGTCCCTATGAATTTGACTCCTCTGGTAGGTGACCCACAGAAGCGGATTCATACAGTATTTGTCCCTTTGTTACTGGCTTATTTCACTTTGTAGGACATCTTCAAGGTTCGCCTATGCTGTCGCACGCATCAGGGTTTCCATCCTTTTTCAAGTGAATAATATTCTCTTGTATGAATATGCCATATTCTGTTTATCCATTCATCCAAAGATGGTTGTTTGGGTCGTGTCCACCTTTCAGTTATTGTGAATAATGCTGCTATGAACATGGGTGGACAAATATTTGTCCCAGTCTCTGCTTTTTGTTTATACCTCGAAGTGAACTTGCCGGATCATATGGAAATTCTGGGACTACCTGGGGAAATGTGGACCCTGATTTTTATGTGAAGAACTGCCACTCTCTTTTAATAGCAGCTATTCCATTTATATTCCCACCAGCAATGCACAAGAATTCTGATGGCTCCACAATGTCACAAACACTTGCTGTTTTTTTTTGTCATTTTGGTGCTGGCCACCCTAATGGCTGTGCTGGTATCGCACTGTGTTGGGACAGGGAGAGTCACGATCTGCATTTTTTCAGTTGAGGAAACAAACGTTTAGAGACTTACCCAAGATCATCTGACCAATAGGTGGTAGAGCCAGGATTTAATCCTGAATTCACCCTACTTGGGCTCTGGGTTCTCAAGGGCGATAGCAGTTCATCTGGTGAGGAGCTAGAAGAGAACATGAGAGGCTCGGGGGCCAGACAGAGAGCACCGGGAGAGGGGTGGGAGCAGAGATAAGGCTATGCGGGTTCACAGGGGCCAAAGCACACAGCCCTCTATGTTTTTTCCTGGAAAATGTTTCTGTTCTTATAAACAACTTGGAAACATAAAATCTATATGGTAGTCATATTAATTTAAGGGTAAAGGAAAGAAACACAAGATGAGCCTGTTAAAAACAAAGAACTATGTTTCTCAGAAATGTAATCAGAATAGCTGTAACTTAAAGTCTAATGTAAGGAATAACTTATTTTTCCATCAAAGTAAAACCGAAAATAACCAAGAATAATAAGATGTTGGCTTCACATTTTTCCATTCATACTGAACAAGAATATTTTGGGGCATCTTATGGAAAATATAACCTCCTGCGTTAAGGGAACATTCATCAGGCATCTCAGCAAATTCCTATAAAGGATCCATGTTCGTAGCAAGCAAAGCCCCCAGTGCACAGTCCTGGATGAAGGACCCACAAGGAAGGAAGGACTCCACTTTTACACTTTGGGGTTCAGACTGTCCAGGCCTGCATAGACAGCAAGCACCAAGGAGAGGGGGAGGAGAGAAGGATCCGTATGGAGAGGCTGGCGCCAGCTGGTCAGAAGTGAGGGTGTCTGGGGAGCCTGGAGCTTGTAGCTATGGACTGAGGAAGAGCATTAGCTAGCCAGGCACTGCTGAGAGCAAACTACACTAGGCATCCATGACCAGACCTAGCATCCCTTAAAAAGGTGGAAAAGTTTGGGTATAAATAGAGAGACAGAGGAATAATAGCTGAGAGTAAAGGAATGAATAAATTGCTGTGCAACGAGGCTGGTCCGATATTATTCATACTTTGAAAGAGACTCAGAGCAAGAGATGATATCGTCTGAGAGGAGACAGTATCTGAGAGGAGAAGCTATATATTGCTGGGACCACTCCTGCCTTTGGAACCTGCCAAGGTCAAATGAAAGCATGCAAACCTGAGAGGCCTCACCCTGGGAGACTTTTGGCCATGTGATGTGGTGATGGGCGAATAATTACTAACGACTGAGAGGGATTCTGGTTATATGCCAGCATCTTTTCTCAGACTACATCTACCATACTGTGATATGGTACAACACTGGCCTTGTTGGTAAATTATATGCTGACATTGATGCTCCAATGTATTAACTAGGAAATTCAGCTAAGCCTCTTATCCCTACCCAACACTGGCTCCTCTAGGAGCTAGGTATAGAAAAAGACCAGGAGAAAACAGGCTGGGTGTGGCTCATGTAGTGAACACCCTGTATCTGAGTCCTTTTTTTCTTTGCATCTAGATATTTTGATGGAAGAGAGCTAAGAGTGAAACTCCTTTAATTTTAAACCAACAGATCCAAATCAGGTTGTTGACTGATTAGAAAAGGAGGCGGCTGGTGACTCGTTTTAAGTAGAAAAGGGCTCACTGTGTGTGCTTCTGTGGGTGGAAACCAGGAGGCCGGTTAGGAGGACGAGGAAAAGGAGAGGGGAAGCACCTAACGTCTTGGTCACGTAAGAGCCGTGCTCTGAGCCACTGGCCCTCCACAGAGGGGAGGACCTTCTGTGCTTCACCCAAGACACTGGATTTGGGAGACCCCAGGGCCCTGAAGGCGCCATTCCGGAGACTCAGGACCTTATGGATACCCGTAGGCATCAAGGGTGCAGAAGGCTGGAGCCCTCCCCCTTGGGACCTGCACCTCTTATGAATGCTCAGGTGAGATCAGGCCAAGAAGGAAGAAGAAGGTGCAGGGCCCGTGAGGTGGGACCGAGCAGGGAAGGGAGGGCACAGCAGGTACAACACTTCAGTCACTGCAGGGAGAGGTGCTGTCTGTGTCCCAGCTGGTTGAACGTCCTGCAACTCCACAGTCCTGAAGCAGCGCTGCACACAAAAATCATATGAATCTCTGAGCTTCAGTTTCTCCCCGTATAAAATACGAGTGACACTAGACTGTCTGGCACTAAAATTGTCTTTTTTGGTCTCATACAACACAAGACACTCTGCCTAAAGGGTGGGGATATGAGTGATCAGGTTAGGACCCAGGAGCATTTCCACTAACCTGGAGGGGGCTGGGGCCTCCAGTGGGCTTGCGGCCTCTGGACAGGACAGGGGCAGCCGCTTGGGGTGGGAAATGCAGAAGCCCAGTGACTCCCAAGGATCTCACAGCTCCTTTCGGCTTCTGAGCATCTGCAGAGGGGGCTGTGTGTGACACTGGCCTTAAAGCCTCATGAGAAACCACGTGGAGAATTGAAGGACCATAGGGCATACTTTGTAAGGAAAGGGTAAAAGAATTGGAGAGTTATTTTAGTCTCTGGAAAAGAAGAGAACTTAAGGAAGACTTCAATGGGGTCTGTAAGCCCCCAGATTATGCGAAATGCTTCTTACCTGTTCTGAGATAAAAATAAAAAGAAATGGACTTGTTTTGCTGCTGGGGAATTTCGGTCACCCATAGGAAGAGCTTAGATACAATGAAGAGGGAGCTGAGAATGGGGCTGGGAAATAAGCCTCAGAGAACAGCATCTGTCTAAAAATGGCAATAATAGTAGCTGTCACCTATTGTGCGTCCAGGACTGCCTGTGCTATGCAGCTCAACTGTATGTTATTCTCTTAGCCTATGAATTTTTATCGAACACCTACTATGCCCCAGGCACTGTACTAGACTCAGGAGCTACAACAATGAGCAAAAAAAAGTATGTATTTTTTAACATATAAAGGGATGAGATGTCCTAATGTAGGGCTGCCCAACAGAAATATAATGCAAACCACATGAGTGATTTAAAATATTCTAGCAGCTGTTTTAAAAAGTATAAAAAGAAACAGGTGAAACCAATTTTAACAACGCTATTTTACTTAAACGAATGTATCCAAAATACTGTAACTACAACCTGTCATCAAGAAGAAATTGTAAACAAGCTGTTTTACATTCTGTTTTTACAGTAAGTCTTCAAAATCCAGTGTGTATCTTTCACTTACAGCACGTTTCTCCTCGGACTGGCCCTGTTTCAATGCCCAGGAGTGGCGAGTGGCGAGAGGCTAGGGCAAGGACAGCGCTCTCCAAGAGGTCATTAGAGCCGCCTGTTTACAGCAGGGGTGGATCAGAACCACCCCCGCCCGCCTCGGCCCTCAGCTCCGGGCGGACATTCACCATCTGGGTCTGGTAAGCAGTTTTGTGGGTCCCCTGCCTCATCTGACCAGGGTCATGAAATTGGGATGGAATAGAGAAAACACGTGGAGTGCCAAATCTGGTGTGAGGAGGTGCCCGGAGGGCCTGCCTGTGCCCACAGCTAGTGGAACGCTGGGTGTGGGCCGTGGGTGTGGGGAGAGGTGGCAGCAGCCTGCAGGCTCGCCCAACGTGCCTGCCACACTTCCTCTGCTTTGTGGCTTTTGTCCGACACCCTGCTGTCGGTTTACCTTGGTCCTCCTTTCAGTGCAGTTGCCTTTCTTTTTCCAGCCAGCCTGGCTGGTGTTTTCATTTCTTTTGTCTAAAGTTCCAGAGAAAATGTTTTATTTTCAGCTATTTGATTAATTCACAGCTTAACCTCAGGCTTGTTTGTTATGAAATTGCTGCCCGGGCTCCCTCCCCACCCTATTCTGTCCCTCACTGGCATGCTACCCACCGTGGGGATGGCTGAGCCTCCTTCTTCCCAGGAGAGCTCCCTTCCAGGCCCCAGGGGGATGAGGATGGGACCTGGCGGCCGTACCTTAAACTCCAAGGGCGTGCAGGGTTTCTTCTCCTGATCAGGTGGGAACCGGCCAACATTCTCAGCGCCGGGTATGTGCCCTGTCCTGCGTCCCACACCAGCCCCCAGGAAACTGTACCCTTTGAAAGCAACTGGGCAGGAGAGTTTCATCTGGTCTGATCTTTAGTTCAGACTATATGCAACAATAATGCTCTTTTAGTTATTTTTTTTATTAAAGTATTATTGATATACACTCTTATGAACGTTTCACATGGAAAAACAATGTGGTCACTACATTTCCCACATTATCAAGTCCCCACCCATACCCCAATGCAGTCACTGTCCATCAGTGTAGTAAGATGGCACAGATTCACTATTTCTGTTCTATGTGCTACACTCTTTTCCCCATGATCCGCCACACCATGTTTACTAAACATAATACCCCACAATCCCCTTCTCCCTCCCTCCCCACCCGCCCTCCCACACACCCCCCTCCCTTTGGTAACCACGAGTTCCTTCTTGGAGTCTCTGAGTTTGCTACTATTTTGTTCCTTCAGTTTTGCTTCATTGTTATACTCCACAAATGATGGAAACCATTTGGCACTTGTCTTTCTCCACCTGGCTTATTTCACTGAGCAAAATATCCTCCAGCTCCATCCATGTTGTTGCAAATGGCAGAATTTGTTTCCTTCTTATGGCTGAATAGTATTCCATTGTGTATATGTACCACTTCTTCTTTATCCATTCATCTACTGATGGACACTTAGGTTGCCTCCATATCTTGGCCATTGTAAAAACTGCTGCAATAAACATAGGGGTGCATATGTCTTTTTGAATCTGAGAAGTTGTATTCTTGGGTAAAGTCCAAGGAGTGGGATTCCCAGGTCAAATGGTATTTCTATTTTTAGTTTATTGAGGAACCTCCATATTGCTTTCCACAATGGTTGAACTAGCTTATTTTCCCACCAGCAGTGTAGGAGGGTTCCCCTTTCTCTGCATCCTCGCCAGCATTTGTTGTTCTTAGTCTTTTGGATGCTGGCCATCCTTACTGGTGTGAGGTGATATCTCACTGTGGTTTAAATTTGCATTTCCCTGATGATTAGTGATGTGGAGCATCTTTTCATGTGTCTGTTGGCCATCTGAATTTCTTCTTTGGAGAACTGTCTCTTCATATCCTCTGCCCATTTTTTAATTGGGTTATTTGCTTTTTGGGTGTAGAGGCATGTAAGTTCTTCATATATTTTGGATGTTAACCCCTTGTCGGATATGTCACTTACAAATATATTGTCCCATACTGTAGGATGCCTTTTTGTTCTGTTGATGGTATCCTTTGCTGTACAGAAACTTTTTAGTTTGATGTAGTCCCATGAGTTCATTTTTGCTTTTCTTTCCCTTGCTTGAGGAAATGCGTTCAGGAAGAAGTCGCTTGTGCTTATATTCAGGAGATTTTTCCCTATGTTTTTTTCTAAGAGTTTTATGGTTTCATGACTTACATTGAGGTCCTTGATCCATTTTGAGTTTACTTTTGTGTATGGGGTTAAACAATAATCCAGTTTCATTCTCTTGCATGTAACTGTCCAGTTTTGCCAACACAGGTTGTTGAAGAGGCTGTCATTTCCCTATTGTATGTCCATGGCTCCTTTATCATATATTAATTGGCCATATATGGTTGGGTTTATATCAGGGGTTTCTAGTCTGTTCCACTGGTCTATGGGTCTGTTCTTGTGTCAGTACCAAATTGTCTTGAGTACTGTGGCTTTGTAGTAAAGCTTGTAGTTGGGGAGCATAATCCCCCCAGCTTTATTCTTCCTTATCAGGATTGCTTTGGCTATTCGGGGTCTTTTGTGGTTCCATATGAATTTTAGAATGATTTTCTCTAGTCCATTGAAAAATGTTGTTGGTATTTTGATAGGAATTGCATTGAATCTGTAGATTGCTTTAGGCAGGATGGCCATTTTGACAATATTTATTCTTCCTATCCATGAGCATGGATGTGTTTCCATTTATTGTTATCTTCTTTAATTTCTCTCATGAGTGTCTTGTAGTTTTCAGAGTATAGGTCTTTCACTTCCTTGGTTAGGTTTATTCCTAGGTATTTTATTCTTTTTGATGCAACTTTGAATGGAATTGTTTTCCTGATTTCTCTCTCTGCTAGGTCATTGTTAGTGTATAGGAATGCCACAGATTTCTGCATATTAATTTTGTATCCTGCAACTTTTCTGAATTCAGATATTGGATCTAGTAGTTTTGGAGTAGCTTCTTTAGGGTTTTTTATGTACAATATCATGTCATCTGGAAACAGAGACAGTTTAACTTCTTCCCTGCCAATCTGGATGCCTTTTATTTCTTTGTGCTGTCTGATTGCCGTGGCTAGGACCTCTAGAACTATGTTGAATAAAAGTGGGGAGAGTGGGCATCCTTGTCTTGTTTCTGATCTTAAAGGAAAAGCTTTCAGCTTCTCGCTGTTAAGTATAATGTTGGCTGTGGGTTCCTCATATATGGCCTTTATTATGTTGAGGTACTTGCCCTCTATACCCATTTTTTGAGAGTTTTTATCATGAATGGATGTTGAATTTTGTCAAATGCTTTTTCAGCATCTATGGAGATGATCATGTGGTTTTTGTCCTTCTTTTTGTTGATGTGGTGGATGATATTGATGGATTTTCGAATGTTGAACCATCCTTGCATCCTTGGAATAAACTCTACTTGATCATGATGGATGATCATTTTGATGTATTTTTGAATTCAGTTTGCTAATATTTTGTTGAGTATTTTTGCATCTATGTTCATCAGGGATATTGGTCTGTAGTTTTCTTTTTTTGTGGTGTCTTGCCCAGTTTTGGTATTAGAGTGATGCTGGCCTCATAGAATGAGTGTGGGAGTATTCCCTCTTCTTCTACTCCTTGGAAAACTTTAAGGAGGATGGGTATTAGTTCTTCACTAAATGTTTGATAAAATTCAGTGGTGAAGCCATCTGGTCCAGGCGTTTTGTTCTTAGGTAGGTTTTTGATTTCCAGTTCAATTTCGTTGCTGGTAATTGGTCTGTTGAGATTTTCTGTTTCTTTCTGGGTCAGCCTTGGAAGGTTGTGTTTCTCTAGAAAGTTGCCCATTTCTTCTAGGTTATCCAGTTGGTTAGCATATAATTTTTCATAGTATTCTCTAATAGTTCTTTGTATTTCTGTGCTGTCCATAGTGATTTTTCCTTTCTCATTTCTGATTCTGTTTATGTGAGTAGATTCTCTTTTGTCTTGATAAGTCTTGCTAGGGGTTTATCTATTTTGTTTATTTTCTCGAAGAACCAGCTCTTGCTTTCATTGATCCTTTCTATTGTTTTATTTTTCTCAATTTTATTTATCTCTGCTCTAATCTTTATTATGTCCCTCCTTCTACTGACTTTGGGCCTCAATTGTTCTTCTTTTTCTAGTTTCATTAATTGTGAGTTTAGACTGTTCATATGGGAATGTTCTTCCTTCCTTAGGTAGGCCTGTATTGCAGTATACTTTCCTCTTAGCATGGCCTTTGCTGCTACCCACAGATTTTGTGGTGTTGAATTATTGTTGTCATTTGTCTCCATATATTGCTTGATCTCTGTTTTTATTTGGTCATTGACCCATTGATTATTTAGGAGCATGTTATTAACCCTCCATGTGTTTGTGGTATTTTTCATTTTCTTTGCATAATTCATTTCTAGTTTCATTCCTTTGTGGTCTGAGAAGTTGGTTGGTACAATTTCAGTCTTTTTTAATTTACTGAGGCTCTTTTTGTGGCCTAGTATATGATCTATTGTTGAAAATGTTCCATGTGCACTTGAGAAGAATGTGTATTCTGCTGCTTTTGGGTGTAGATTTCTGTAGATGTCTGTTAGGTCCATCTGTTCTAATGTGTTGTTCAGTGCCTCTATCTCCCTATTTATTTTCTCTCTGGTTGATCTGTCCTTCAGAGTGAGTGGTGTGTTGAAGTCTCCTAAAATGAATGCATTGCATTCTATTTCCCCCTTTAATTCTCTTAGTATTTGTTTCACACATGTAGGAGCTCCTGTGTTGGGTACATAGATATTTATAATGGTTATATCTTCTTGTTGGATTGACCCTTTTATCATTACGTAATGTCCTTCTTTGTCTCTTGTGACTTTCTTTATTTTGAAGTCAATTTTGTCTGATACAAGTACTGCAACTTCTGTATTTTTCTCCCTATTAGTTGCATGAAATATCTTTTTCCATCCCTTCACTTTTAGTCTGTGTATGTCTTTGGGTTTAAAGTGAGTCTCTTGAAGGCAGCATATAGTGGATCTTGTTTTTTTATCCATTCAGTGACTCTATGTCTTTTGACTGGTGCATTCAGACCATTTACATTTAGGGTGATTATGGATAGGTATGTACTTATTGGCATTGCAGGCTTCAGATTCGTGGTTACCATAGGTTCAAGGTTAACTTCCTTACTATCCAAGAGTCTAACAACTCACTTAATGTGGTATTACAAACACAATCTAAAGGTTCTTTTTTTTCTCCTCCTTTTTCTTCCTCCTCCATTCTTTATGTATTAGGTATCATATTCTGTATTCTTTGTCTAGCCCTTGATTGATGTCAGGGATATTTAATTTAATTTTGCATTTTCTTAGTAATTAGCTATTCTACTTTCTTTACTGTGGTTTTATTACCTCTGGTGATAGCTATTAAACCTTAGGAACACTTCCATCTATAGCAGACCCTCCAAAATACACTGTAGAGATGGTTTGTGGGAGGTAAATTCTCTCAGCTTTTGCTTATCTGGGACTTGTTTAATCCCTCCTTCAAATTTAAATGATAACCTTGCCGGATAAAGTAATCTTGGTTCAAGGCCCTTCTGCTTCATTGCATTAAATACATCATGCCATTCCCTTCTGGCCTGTAAGGTTTGTGCTGAGAAGTCTGATGATAGCCTGATGGGCTTTTCTTTGTATGTGATCTTATTTCTCTCTCTGGCTGCTTTTAATAGTCTGTCCTTATCCTTGATCTTTGCCATTTTAATTACTATATGTCTTGATGTTGTCTTCCTTAGGTACCTTGTGTTGGGAGATCTGCATACCTCCATGGCCTGAGAGACTATCTCCTTCCCCAGATTGGGGAAGTTTTCAGCACTCACCTCCTCAAAGACACTTTCTATCCCTTTTTCTCTCTCTTCTTCTTCTGGTACCCCTATAATGTGAAAATTGTTGCATTTGGATTGGTCACATAGTTCTCTCAATATTCTTTCATTCTTAGAGATCCTTTTTTCTCTCTGTGCCTCAGCTTCTTTGTATTCCTCTTCTCTAGTTTCTGTTTCATTTATAGTCTCCTCCACTCTATCCAATCTGCTTTTAATACCATCCATTGTGCTCTTCAATGATTGGATTTCCAACTGTAATTCATTCCTGTGTTCTTAAATATCTTTCCGTACCTCCATGAGCATGTTAATGATTTTTATTTTGAACTCCCTTTCAGGGAGAGTCATGAGGCCAATATCATTTAAATATTTCTCAGGAGTTGTATTAATAATTTTACTCTGGACCAGGTTCCTTTGGCGTTTCATATTTGCATATGGCGCCCTCTAGTCTCCAGAAGCTCTACTCTCTGGAGCTGCTCAGCCCCTGAAGCAATGTTGGGAGTTGCAGGGGACTGGTATTGGTGCCTGGAGGGAGGAAAGAGCTGTTTCCTGCTTCCCGGCTGCTATGCCTATCTCCACTGCCTGAACCAGTGGGCCGAGCACACAGGTATAAGCCTCTGTGCTTTGCGTTTTTAGTTGCTGTACACAGATCTTCCCTCTGGCTGGCCTAATGCCAGGGTAGGGTGTCCTGGTTTGCAAGTCCCGTGTGGCTGGCCAGGAGAAAGGCACAGTTGTCTGCCTGTCATGGAAAGGGTTCTTGGAGCTGTGTAGGCAGCCAGGGAGCTGGAGCACCTGAAGATCGTGAAAACTCCCAAACTGGTGGGCAGAGTGCACCTGGACAGTTTTGTCTGCCTGTCGTTTCTCCTGAGCAGTAAGCTCTGTGCAATCCTTGCCCCTTTAGCAGCCCTCTTGCTAAGGACTTCTTTGTTAGGAAGTCTCTCAGACTGCCCGCCTTGCTGCATCTCAAGGGCCGTCTCCTGCAGGGAGCCTCCAGGGAACCCCCTGCCTCCCAGCACCAAAACCCACTGCATGGAGAAGGCACCATTGGGTGATGGGAGGCGGGGTGCCTGAGAGGCCAGTGGACATTCCAGGGCGTGGGAGTGTTTGGACACACCTTGGGCCAGAATTTGGAGTGACACTTAGTTTTGGTCATTAAATAATTCTTAAAGCCTGCTCCTAACCCTAAATCTGACTTGAGGGCAGGTTGTAGGCATGCAGGTGTCTCTGAGCCGGAGTTTTGCTGGGCACTAGGGGTATGGATGTGGGGCAGATGCTGTATTGACTTTGGAGAGGGGAGATGGAGGCACAGAGCTATAGGCCAAGGCAGGTGAGGTGGGCTGTGTCCCTGCAGAGTTGCTGGGGGGAGCGGTGGACATGCAGAGAGGCCCGGGCAGCTTAGGGGGAAGTCCCTCTGCTAGCTGCTAGCTGGACTCTCCTTTGGTCACCCTCTGCACCTCCTGAGGAGGGCTCTGAAGACTTCCAGCCTTCTTTGCCACAACCAGGCCTCAGCCGCCCACCCTGCTGTCTGCTTCAGGGGCCTCGCTAGTCACCAGCTCCGTAGAGAGGGCCACGAGCCACATGTGACTGCTGAGCGATTGAAATGTGGCTGGTGCAATGTTTTGTTCAATTTAATTTAATTTAAATGTCAGTAGTCATGTGCAGCTAGTAGCT
>JAQQAC010012408.1:10229552-10384797 GCA_029783875.1 Phataginus tricuspis
AGGACTCCTGCCTGTGGGGGTGCTGCCCTAGAGAGTCCTAGGGCCCCACCCAGTCCCAAGAGGCTGCAGTTCTCCAGGTGCATGGTTTGCCTGGCTCAGGGGAGACCCCGTTCAGTGACCCAGCCTTTTGATCGAATGGAGGATGAGCAGCTCCATTGAAGAGGGACAGGTGGATGCTGCCTTCTCACTTCTCAAGCTACAGTACCTCCTCTGCAGGCAGCCAGCGGGGCCGAAGTGAGAGAAGAGACGTCAGCATGTCGAGTACAAGTCGGTTAGATGGAGGGTAGCAGTGAGTGTGTCTACAGGCTTGTGGCCGTGGCCCCACACCAAGGTGTGGGAAGCTCTGTTCCCGGAAGGTACTACTGCATATGGGAAGGTGGAAAGCTCCCGGGATCTGAGGCGCACAGTCTGGGTTCTTGTCTTGATTCTTCAGTACTTCACCAAGAGATCTTGAGCAAATGACTTCTATCCTCCTGTCCTCCACTTAATATGTGGGAGTACCAGCTGGATCTCTGGCATTGTTTTTAGGTGGTGTGCCTTAGACTGTGGTTATGTGGGTAGGGCACGGCCATTGGCAGTGGGTGAAAAGCCAGCCGAGGGGAGTTTTGCAGTGCACAGGAGCAGGACTGGCCTGCTTAGCGGTGCAGAGCCTGAGCCCGGGACTCACGCCCACGGGCTGGAGCATCTCTCTGACCCGCGGCCTGCTGCTATAGCCCTGGTCCTCGGGAGGCTGAAGGGGGCCTGTGGCTGGCTCTCTGCGAACTGCTCACCTGTGCTTGTGTAAAGGCCTCCACCTGAGCCCTGCTGACAGCTGACAGGTGGTCATCCCCGGCATGTCGGAGTCTGTGCATGCCAGCCAATGTGCATAGTTCGTCATTCTTTGTCACGGTGACCACACAGCTGCCCTGTCCTCTGTTCCAAACCCTAGCAAACCCAAGTGAAAAAAGGCTGTGAACAGCATCTTTATTCTTTGTCCTCAAAGCACTGAAGGGCCAGTGCTGGGGACCAGGAAATTGTCCAGGAGGAACTCCACACCTGGTGTCCCCACAATCTATTGAATCAATGAGTGAGAAAATAAATGAATGAATGAATGAATGAATGGAGTTGGGTGTCTGTGTAAGAGGAGCTGTGGGCCTCACAGGGAGGGTCCCCAGGTCATCTGGCTTACATACAAGGAAGATGCAAAGTCCTTCCCAGTCACCAGCTCTGAGCTGGTGGCAGCTCCCTCGTGGGCTCTGCTTCTTTGCAGCTCCAGCGTGCAGCAGCAGGGCGGGATGCACCTGACCTCCGCAGGCTCCAGAGTGTGCTGGAGTATGCCTTTCCCCAAGAATGGTCCTGGAGGGACAGCAGAGCCCTGGGACTCTCCCGGAGAGAGCTGTTCCAGAGAGGACTCTATGCCAGGTTGCGGACAGCCAACTTCTCCTTGTACCCTCACACGGTGGAAAGAGGGCAAGGGAGCATCTAGAGCCTCTTTCATAAAGGCACTAATTCCATTTGCGAAGGCCCCACCCTCATGACCTAATCGCCTCCCAAAGGCCCCCCTCCTGGAACCCTCACACTGGGGATTTGGATTCCCCATGTGGGTTTTCAGGAGACACACTGTCTATAACTGGTGTTGATGTCAATCTTTCCAAAGCGCTAGCTTCTCAGGGGCACCTTGGGCTTTGGAGTCTTCCCTGGCTCTACCTGTGCTGCAGGTGGCATTAGGCAGGTTGACCGAGTTCTCCGGGTTTCCATTTTCCAGCCGGGAATGGACAGGAGGCGTAGTCCCGCCTTACAATTTCCCAGGAAGTGAGAGACTCAGGGAGACGCAAGGGAAAAATAAAAACTCAAAATGAAGCAGGAACATGTTCAGACCTCTGAGGACCCACAGGCATACTAACAGGTCAGGCTGTGCTAAACCCGGTCAGGAAATGCCCACCTGAAGTCACACATCCCTCCTACTCACTAGAGACACCTGGGCTGGAGGCCAAGGGCCTGGACTCCTGGGTCCTAAACCTGACCAGGCTCTGGCCCCTGCACTCCTTCGTGCCCGCTGGGCCTCAGACTTTCCATCTGTAAGAAAGGAATTTTCTAGAGGGCTCACATGCTCCACAGTCAAAGACAGTGGGGAGAGAATGGGCTTAGCAGGAAAGGAAAGCCTTAGGTCCAAGAAAGAAAGGAGGCGGGGAGGAAGTGAGGGGCTGAGCCAGGCGCTCCGGCCCAGGTGGCTGGTGAGGACCACAGAGCAGAGCCCTCGCAAAGGGGAGTCTCTGGGTGCGCGGGCCCCACTCGGCCCTGAGCCTGGCCACAGTGTGCCTCGCTCCCTCAGGCTTTCCTGGGCTGAGGGCATTTTCCTGAGGAAGATCCTGGCCCGGGATGGAGGAAGGAAAAATAGAAGAGGCCCGTGCTCTCCTGCAGAGTCCCTGAAGCCACCCACTTCTCTTAGAACCACCCCCAACTTTATCCAGGCTCTTAAGTATCCATCTGTCCCCTGAAGCCTCTGAAGGAGAATTTACGAGCCTCTATGAGTCAACCACATCAGCATTAAAATAACCCCAAGCCTCTTGTCAATAATCTCCATTACTGCAAGACCATTCATTCATTCCATAACCACCTGTTGAACAGCTACTCTGTGCTTGCATTGTGCTGGATGCTGGAGGCGGAGATAAAAGTCACCGCTGCCTTTGGGGAACACTGGCAGGCCTGGAGGCCGGAAGAAAACCCAGCGATGCTGCTGAGGAGGTGAAGGCCGGGAGGGCAGCCCTCAGTGCTGGACAGGAGGACACAATGCCACCGGGGGCTACAGGTGGAGGCAACTGCCCCCCGCCTCCCCCCCCCATAGCCTGCCAGTGTTCCTAGATACCTGGGGACAGGTACCCAACCAGGTGCCAGGGGGTGAAAGTGGACGTGTTTAACTGGGTTGGGCAGGGAGGGGCCAGCGCCTCCAGAGCACCTGTGTACCTCTTCCTTGAAAAAAAAAATGTGTTTGAGCCTAAGTCTTAGCTTCTCAGCTTCTTGTTCAGTGCCTTCCCATCACTTCTGGGAGGCAGAGTTAGAGACCTGGGCAGCGCAGAGCAAACCAGTTGCTACCGGGCCAGCACCAGACTCTGTACACACCAGAGTAGCCCCACAACAGCTCTGCAAACTCGCCATCCTTATCCCCTTCCATAGATGTGGAGACTCTCATCTCAACAGGCTCCCAGGAATTAAATGGCTCAGATGTGATGGACCAGGGATTTAAGCAGGGGTGTGTGGCTATTTCCATAAGGGCCCCCGGGCTTCACTGACACAAAGGTCGTTTGCAGATGCTTGGAGGAAGATGTCCCTCCCAGGTGTTGTGGGGGGTACAGGACCCAGCTCAGCCTAACTCTGCAATAGGCCTTCCGCCTCCCTGTGAAGGTTCCCTTTCTTCTCAGGGCCTAGGTCTTTTTTCCCTTGCATTCTGCTCTACTATCCCACCATTGTGTCCAAAAACAGGAATGTAATTTCCAGGCCTATCCATGTCATATTATAATGGAAATGACTTGTTACATTTATATTAAACAGTGGTTTACTGTTCACGAAGTGTTTTCACAGTTATGACTTTATTTGATTCTCAGTCTTCCTAAGACATTGATGGTTCTATTATTTACATTTACACTTAGGGGAATGGAGGGCCAGAGATTTTGTACCAAAGAATGTGCATTTCCCACTGCTTATTGCACACAGCCTTCTGCTCTGGAACTTTACACTCCCCAGTCCCCTTTCAGAAAATAGCTTCCTTCTCCCCTTCTTTTTTCCCCAAGTGTTTAATCTGTTAAATTCCAGCATGAGCCCCTTGTCTAGGAAGTTTGCCCTGGGACTTGCAGTCCACCCTGGTCTCCCCTCTCCTTGGACCCCATGCCCTCCCCAGGGCGCTGCCAGCCAGCACGACATGGCCTGAGGCCATTGAGGTAGACCAGGTGGGAGCGCATAGGGTTGTAGGCTTGTGCCCCAATCCAGGCACCTCCCCTTACTGCCTGTGTGACTCCAAGCAACTTACCTAACTTCTCTGGGCCTCTTCTGAGCCTCTCTGTAAAGATGGGCTTTATTGTAGGGCCTGTCTCTGAGGGTCTGTGCGTGGGTTAAATGAGCTACCTGTTGCTCAATAAATGTAAACTGCATATATAAGGCAACAAAAGCATCTGTTTAATGGGGGTCATGTCCCGATCTCCCAACATGCCTTGTATCATGCTATACACCTAGCGGATGATAAAATTCCCACAACTGTGTTCAGAAAGTCTGGCTTGCTCTCCACCCTGGTCCGGTTCCTGTGCCTGACTTTTCCCTTCTGGAGAACAAGGGAGGATGGTTTTAACCTCTCGCTATCTGTGCCCTGGGGACGAGGCTGCCCCAGGCCTGGCTCACTGTACCCCGTCCTCTCTTCCCAACCTGGCAGTTTCTCTAGGAGCCTTGAAGCAGGGTAAAGAGGCTTTGGAAACATCAGGTCAGGTGTGCATCCAGCTCAGCCTCTTACCTACAGCTTCAGGTTTGCAGCTCAACCTCCCTGAGCTAAAATATCCTCATCTGTGTAATGGGACTGGTGGGTGGGGACTCGGGGGTGATTTGAGATGAGGCATGAGAAAAGATTCTATGAAATCCTAGGCATTTCACAAACTTAGCAACTACTGCTGTTGTTAAAACCCACCTCTTTGTAGATGGTCCTGCCCCATCTACACGCCCCAAACTGAAAACCCCTTCCTCCAAGAGGCTCTCTCCCAACCTGCCTTCCCCTTCGGCAGCCCTGAGGAATCCCTTGTTCCCACAGGCCGGGGTACAGAGTGGGTGTTCAGTCTTCCTCTTTCCTCTTTCTGGCTGACTTAAGCCTTTCGTTTGCCTTTTGGCTGTTTAAATCTTAAACTTTATGATAATTAGCCCTGTAGTTCTAATGACAGCAGAGTTCATATGCTGTCCCTTGGGCCACGGTAATGACTTAACAAGCATTAGCTCAGCAGGTCTTCAGAGCAGCCCTACGCAATGGGCACTGCATGACCCCTGCTTAAAAATGAGTAAACTGGCCTCAGAGAGGTTACTTGACAAGAGGTAACGTGTCCGTGGTTCCAGAGCTGGTTAGTTCTGCTAGTGGGACAGCATTGAAACCCAGAAAATCCAGCTCTAGTAGCCAGTGCGACTGCCCCAGCACAGCTCACTGTGCCCACACCCTTCTTGATACTTGGGCTGTGAGCCCCTGGAGGGCAAGGGACGTGGCTTCATCATCTCTGGGCTCCCCATGGTGCCTAGTGTGGATGCCTAAGCTTCTGGGCTTTCCTGTGTTCTGTTTACCTATTGTCTGTGTGACTTTGGGCAAGTTACCTCCCTGAACGGGCCCATCGCTGCCCAGCTGGTCATGGGGACCGGATGACATCCTGTATCTAAAATCCAGGGGTGTTAGGGAGGGGGAACCCCTGTGCCCCTGTCACCCCCTCTGCCTGAGTCACTGTTCAAAGGCACCAGGATCTATGTGGAGACTTGAAGGTGCAAGAGCCCTGGAGCCCCAGCAGGAGGCCCAGAGGGGCCTCCTGCTCTCCTAAGGGTCCGGCCCCCTGCAACCGGGGGTGCTCTCTCTGGGACCCACTGAAGCTGTGACCCCAGGGCCCTTCTCCTCCTGTGCTCTCTGCACAGGGAGGTTGCAATGCTCCTCTGAGTTGTTACCCTGGGGCGGATGGCAGGGCAGCCAGGAAGCCGTCCTCTCCACGGGACCTCGCTGGGGGAGTGGAGGGTGACCACCGAGGGGCTGGAGGAAGGAGTGCTGGGGGGGAGGCATGCTGTGCAGCCCCCGCCCGGCCTGGCGTCACACCCATGGAGGAGGCAGAGGCTGGTGGAAGAACGCTGCTCAGGGACACGGTCAGGGCTGAGACTGGCAAAGAACGTAGTTTTCTAAACCCCAGCCAGGCCCCACCTACTATGCCTTTGAAGTTCCCTTCTCTGTATTAACCTTAGCCATGTCCCTGGGGGCTTCTTCTGGGCTGTGTCTCAGTTCTTCCACCTGGAAGATGGATGAACCCTCCTGACTTATTCTCTGTCATGAGCCAGACTCAGGGGCCTCAGTGCCGCCTCCCCCGAGCCTCTGTTGGCAGCAACCGTTCATGGGAAAGTGCGCCAGAGCCTGGTGGGAGAAGCAGCCCCGAGGGTAGCCCTCCAAACGGGGGCCAGGTAGGGCACTTGTCCATCTCGGGTGGCCTGTGCTGGTGGAAGGGAAGGCAGCCCCGGGTCAGGGTGGCTCCTAGGAAAGGAGGCAGGGCACCGGTCTTCCAGCTCTGCGTCTGCTTTCCACTTGTCTCATCAACTCCCTTTGGACCCCACGTCTGCCTCCTGCCCTCTTCCTTGTTGCATTCCAGCCACTCCGGACGTTCCCCAAACACTCGTCCATTCCCTAAATCTCAGGATGGGTGTTATGTACTCAGCCCACTGGGCACATCCCTGGCTTCACCCTATCCAGACTTCAGTGCCCACCTCAACCATCCCCACCTGCTCCAGAAGCGGCCCTCGTTCAGCCCAGAACGGACTGCTCTCCCCTGTGGCCTGCACAGCACATGAACAGGCCCTTCTGTGAGGCCACTGACCCCAGTCATCCTTATATCGGTCATTTAGGTGTGCACCTGCCTCTCACCCGGCACCGAGTACAGAATGTTACTGAATGAGTGAATTAGTGAACCGTGACAGGCAGCGTGAAGAGCCCTGGGCTAGTTGTCAGGGACCTAAGGTCTAGTCCTGGCTCTGCCATGAACTTGCTGTGTGATGCTGGACCCATCCCTTCCCCTTTCCGGGCCTCAGTTTCCAAATAAGCACAATGAAGCAGACGGCCTGATGTCTCCTAAGGTGTCTTCCAGCTCAGGCACCTGGCGTTCTGAGTTCTGTGCCTCCAGGATGGTGCTTTCTGCCAGAGGAAGAAAGAGAGCCCGAAAGGGAACAGCACATACAAAGGGCCTGTGGAGAGAGGGAGCATGGTGAGAACACGGGCTTGAGAGAGAGCCAGCTTGGCTGACACAGACCATTAGGAGGGAAGGGGGGGAGAGATGAGACCGAGGAGGCCGGGAATGGCGACAGCAGACACCGAGCACTTACTATGTGCCAGAAGCCATTCGAGGCGCTACACATCCGATTCTTACGACAGGCCTGTGAGGCAGGGACCATTATTATCCCACTTTATGGATGAAGGAATTGAGATGAGGGGTGTTCAGTAGACAACTTCCCAGAATCAGAGATTGACAGGGAATGGTAGAGTCAGGCTGTAAATTTAGGCTGTATGACCCAGAACTCATTGCATAGCTGACTTGTGTGTAGCCAAAAAAAGCTTTTGAACCCCATGCTGAGAAGTTCTATATTTACCCTAAAAGCAATCAGAAGCTACTGATAGGTTATGCAGAGGATGATATAATTAGATGTATCTTGCAAAGATCACTGACTGCAATATGGACTAGCAAGGAATTGGAATGGGTCCGGGAAAGTGCAGCACGTACCCATTAGGAAGCCATGGTGGTTGGACTTGAGAGTTACAATGGAAGTTTGGACCAGGGTGAATGGGTATATGGTGGGGATGGAGGAGATTAGATTGAACGGAGAGAAATTCAGGAAATAAAATTCACAGAACTTGGTGATGCATTAGATGTAGGGAGCAAGGGAGAAGGAGGGGGAGATTGTGGATGGCGGGTGATGCCTAGGGTGCAGGGGAACAGAACCAGCTTTCAGAAGGAGAAAAGGGTTGGCGAGAGGTTTGAGGACCTACTGAGTGCAGAGCTCCTAGTGACAGCTCAGTGGTGATACCCAGTGTCAGGTGGGCATGTGGATCTGGTGAGATTCATGCCCTCTTTGCAATTGGTCTGAATGAAATGAGCCAGGGAGAAGGTACAGGCAAAAGGTCCAGGGCTCCAAGCTTTAACAGACCAGCAATAGAAAAAGAGTCTACGGCGGAGACGCAAGAGGAGTAACTGGAGAAAACCCTTAGGGGACGTTACAGGACGTGAGTGCAGCTGCTAAATCAGGGCAACTCAGGTCCCAAAGGGGACATGCTCAGAGTGCTGCTAGCAGGAGCAGTTCCGCAGGAATCAGAGGAGCAAGAGTCCAGGGAAGAGCTGAGCAGTGACACGGGAGGAGGTGGGCAGAGGAGGACAGCGTGGTGTAGGCGGCTGTTTTGAGAAGCTGAGCTGTAAAGAAGAAGGACGGTGATTGCTGGAGGGGGGAATGAGGACCATTTTCCTCTTTCTCCCTCCCTCCCTCTCTCCTTTTGCTCCCTTCCCTCCTTTCTTCCTCCCTTCCTCCCACCCTCCCTCTCTTCTTTCCTTTCTTCCTTCTTAATAATAGGAGGGAGTTGAGATCCCTTAAAGACGTAGAAAACTCAGCTGAGAGGAGGGGATGATGAGTAGGAAGGCTCCTGAGATGAGCTTGGGCGTAGCCCCGGCACCGGACCAGGGAAAGGAAAGCGAGATGCGTGCTGCGGGGTAGCTTATTTGCTTGATACTAGAAGCCGAGGGACTTCCTGTCTGGTGGCTCTGGTCTTCTCTGACAAGTAGGAAGCGAGAAGCTCTGCAGAGAGTTGGGGACGGCAAGGGCTTGGAGGCATGAGGAACAGAGAAAGTGAGAAAGGACTTGGCCAGGGAAATCAAGAGGATTTCGGGGAGAAATTAGGATGACAGTTAATCAATGGCTGGAGATTCTCGCTTTGTAGGAAGCCAGGCTTCCCTGTTCTCTGACTCTCTGTACCACCACCAGACTGCTTGGCTGCCTGCACACAGAGGTGCGAGGCTGGCTTCGTCCAGGGCTGGGGTTTGCCAAATGCGGTGAGTAAGGCTGAGGGACAAAAGAATTTAGGGTCGTGGCAAAAAAAGTTATTGGATGATAGACTGTGGAACATAATACGCTAGATATAGGAAAGAAGTCAAGACAGGGCAGGATGGATGAATGGGAAGAAAGCAGAGAGGACCAAGGACAGGTGAGAAGAAAGAGCAGTTTGGTGGGACCAGCTGAGCCATAAAGCTGCAAGGCGAGTTGCTGGTGGAGAAGGCAGTGTTTGAGGTACTCTTTTTGGAGGGGCAATAGTTACAAATGATGACAAAGTCCAGAGCAGGACACGGGAGCAGATGGCTGACGTGGAGTGAGGGGAAGGCCATTGGCAGGAGGGCACGCAAGGAGCTGAGGGGCCCGGGTGCTGGCCAGGCCGACATCCGTGTGGACGGTGGTCCCTCCTGGATGAGCACGGGGAGCCTGAGGTGGGGGAAGTCTGTGAGTCATGAGCCAAAGCCTGTGATTCATGACGCGGTGGGAACTGGCAGCCCAGGAACCACAGAGTGAGGTGAGTGGAGAGGATCTGCAGTAAAAAAGCATGAGCTTGCAGGGAGGAGGGGCTTCTCCCTGTGTCAGGTCAGCCCTGGGATGTGAGGGGCAAAGACCAGCATCCCTGTAACACAGCAGGAAATCAAGACCTAAGAGGTCAGGCAGTGTGTCCTAGAAAGCAGGGGTGGAGACTGGAATGGCCCCTGCACCATGTCCTGTACTCCATGTGGGCCCAGCTGCCCGGGTGGTGGGGTGCCCTGTCCTAGAATCTCAGGTACCCACCGCAGGACACCCTCTGCTGGTGGACAAATAGGCAGGCTGTCTCCTTCCCACCAGCAGGCCTGACAAACTCATGGCCCGTCAAGGCCAGTAGGGGTGATTGACGGCGGCCCTGCCTTCCTCTCCCTCCCCTCTCCCCAAACAGAGGGCACAGGAGCAGGGTGAGAGCGGTGGGGAGGGCCTGCGGAGAGATGGGGCAGCCTGGACGCTGCCAGAACATGACTCACACCAGCTACTATTTACTGAGCACCTACAATGTATTGTGAGTGTCTTTGAATGTTAAGGTATTTTATTATCTTAGCAGCCCTATTGTGTGCATAGCTTATCCCCATTCTGCAGACCTACAAGCTGAGACATCGGAGAGCTTAGAGAGGAACTGGCTGAGGGCTCCACCCAGCGCCTCCTGGCCTCTCTTTTGCGGCTGTGGGTGTTAGACCGGCTGAGCCGATGGGATTCAAAAGAGAGGAGCGCCGAGCTGTGGCCAGGATATAGGGAGCGATGCCAACCCCAGAGAGCTTTCTCGGGGGCGGAGGAGGGAGAGGACACCTTTTTCAAGTCCCACACCCAGCACAGTGCTGCAGGACTCACATATAGATTTTTGTCAGAATTCAGGACTTTTTAATGACAAAGGCAAGTCTGGTTTGTTTTCCCTCCCGATTTCTTTTTGTTGTACTTCTAGGATTTCTTTAACTTTATTTTCCCAACATCTTTATTACTTTTTAAAGTGTTTACTCTCATATTTTTAACTTCAAAGACCCTTACTGATTCTCTGATGATTACTATTGTCATTGCACTCACCTCTTGTTTTATGGATGCAAAATTTCCTCTTACACCCCTTGAAGATATCAATTACAGGCTCATTTTAAAAACACATCATTTCTGCGTTCCGTATCGTCCTTTCCTTTGTGTCTGCTGGCTTTGGTCTCTTCCAACGGGCAGCTTCATCAAAGCCCTGAAACTCCTGGCTGTCCCGCTAGAGGGGGCTCTGAGCCGGCTTTCCCGGCGGGGTGGGGGGGGCCCCCTCCAACGCCAGCGTCCGGGGGTCTTTTCCATGGGGCCTCCAGCTCTGTCTGAGATATGCCTTACAGCTGGCCTTCTGGGGGCAGCCTGGGAAGGGGCGGGGCTCGCCAGTCCACTCCCCGACTCGCACACCGTCTCTCCCATTGCAGCCAGCCTTGATCCTGGGCCTCATCATGTTTGGTGCGTCTCTAGTGGGCATGGCTGGAGTTTCTCCACTGCCATCCTAGGAGAGGAAGCCTCTGGCCTCTCCCCTGCGATGTGGTATCTCCTGGCCGTCTGGGCTGAGAGATGTACTTGGCGACAGGTGCTCAGCGACAGATGCCCAGCGGTCTGCCTGTTTCCAGGTCAGGCTTCGTCCCCACCAGACACATTCAAGTCCAGAGACTTGGTCCTGGGGTGAATCCATCGTATTTCCACCACTCCACCCTTCACCGGCTCTGCTCTGCCAGGCCCTCCCTCCGATTTCCGTTTTCAAAATCTGGTTGTCACTTCTTATCAGCTGTGGTTTCCTCTCCCTGCTCTTCGGCCTTGACAGTCTCTACCTTCGACATTCCTTCACTGTCTTTCAAGGAACTTGGGGAGAGGACAGACATAAATGTGTCAAAAGCAGTGCTTTTTTTAACATTTCGCGAAGGCGTTATGTAAAAGGGACAGTTAAGACCATATTGGATAGACATCAGAGAGGCCACAGGAACGCAAAACCTGCTAAGGTGGCGGAAGTGGAGGCTGGGCTTCCCCAGAGCTGGGGGGAGCCCGCGCCGGGTCTCCTGCTCTGAGGCAGGCACAGAGCTGGGGAGGCTCCGGTGACTTTAGAAATGGGAGGTGGGAGATGGAAGGAGGCCCTCCAGGTGAGGAAAGGCCCCCTGGCTCTCCCTGGACTCCCAGCTCCCACTTTCTTGTGGCCGACTCTGGACTGGGAAGCTGCTGACGGAGGGAGCCGGAGGCAGGGAGTGGGGTGGGACCCCAAAGGGCCAAACTGGCTGAGGTTTGATGGGGGAGGCCTGCCCTGGGCTCTGCTGTGACCAAGGGAGTGTGCAGAGGGGCCGATCAGCGTCACGTGAGCTGCCAGCCCGGCGTCCTCAGACAGCTCATCCAGGGAAAGCGTGACTCTGCTTCAGAGGGCGGCGGCCTGAGAGGAAGGGGAAACCGTAGTGCGTGAGGATATTACAGTGTTTGGAGCTAGGGTGGGAGGCCGACCCTTGGCTCTGTAACTTTTCAGCTCTGTGACCTTGGGCACAGCGCTCAACCTCTCTGACCCTCAGTTTCCTCTTCTATGCAATGGGGATGATGTAGCTACCTCATGAGGATGAACTGTGTTTGGCACACTGCGAGCCCTCAAAATTTGTCTGTTAAAATATTGAGAGATATTAGAGTCAGGGGTCTGCCTGCACTCCCACCCTCCCCCTTACTGCCCACTTACTCCTGAAACAGACTCACCAAAAGGGGAGGTACCTGCGAAAAGACCTCCCTGGTGTCTTGCTCCCTGGGGACTGTCCAGAGATTCCAGGAAGAAGTGGGTTTGGGTGGCCTAGGTGCCCAGCCCTCTGAGCCTACCCAGAAAGGATCTGGGGAGGAAGATGGGACATGTATATAAGACATGTCTGTGTCCCCTCAGAGCCTCCCATCTGCCCTACACTTCCTTCCAATCAGGGCTGCAACTTCAGGGTCAGGCTGGGAGTCACACAAAACGGAAAGTCACTGTTTGTGTCCAGAGACTCTCGTCCCTCCTGAGCAAGGCCTGGGGCTGAGAACAGCAAAGCCTGGAGTCTCGCAGTCCTGGGCCGAGATGCGTGGGACGGGTGGACCTGCTCCCTTCTGTCTGTCTGCCAAAGCGGTGCCTGCACACAGCTAGACCCTGGGAGGCCCTTGGGCTGCAGTGGGGGCTGACAAGGCCCAAAATGTAGTCAGGGAGCCCACAGCACACACAGGATCACACGTGCACACGTACATGAACACGCACGTGGGTTCTCCCATTGACCCTCATAATCACACATCCTCTCTCACACGCACAAACCTGCTTCTTAGACCAGAAAACACATTTCACTCTCCTATCCCTCAAGCAACACACACACACCTTCTCCCTGCCTAAACTTCAGGCGAGGTGGAGGGGCTCACAGGGCATTTTGTAAAACTAGGCTGGCTGAGAACAGTGTTCAGAGACCTGTTAGGCTCTTCCTACCGATAGTCGCCAGCAGAACAAGGAGTGGTCTGCAGGCTAAGAGAATGGCTCAGCTTGTGGGTAAGTAATGAGTCTGTGATTCTTTACTCAGAAGTACAGAGATATTCCCCAGGTCGTTTGGGGATGGAATAATCCCTCCAAAATGAACAGCGCCACCCCTGCGGTGACATGTCATGACGTGGTCTCCCAGCAGTCCTGATCATTCAAGAGGCCCTGGAGGGTGGTTTCAAGGGTAGAGATGGGCCAGCACAGGTCACCACCTTCCCGTGGCAGCAATCTCATGGCCATAGCAGCACAGCTCTGCCTCCATCCCACTGAGTCTGGTTTCCGCAGTGGGTGGGACACAGTGGCACTTTGTGGTATGGTGGTGGTGGGCCCCTCAATCCCTCCGGGAGAGAACATTTCCATCCTAGGGGTAGAGATAGCTTGAGGTTGTCAAGTAGGGCTTGGCTTTCTTGTTTGCAGGGGATGTGGATTCCCTGGGGTTTCCCTACTGAGAAGCTCTACTCCTTCCTGCAGCAACTCCAGCTCCTCAGCTACGGAGGTCTCCAGAACCATCCCCACAAGGTCAACTGCCCTTCCATGACCCCAGCACAGCAGACTCCAGTGGAAACCCTGCCATTTCAGAGGGGTCACAGTGCAGTCGGGGGGCCAGGCTGTGGAGTCAGGAGCCCTGGGGGTCAGCGGTAGGCTTGCCAGTCACTCACTGTGGGTGTTATTTATCTTTCTGAAGTACTTACAGAGTATTTACCTGTAAAAATGGGGATTTTACCTGATAGCACACCCACCCACTCCCTGGGTGATCACAAGAATGAAGTAAAATGACACATGGAGCATGTCGCCCTCACGCTGGGCTTCCACGTGGCAGGGAGACGGCCTCCACGGCTGTTGGTCTCTCCTGCCCATGGAGTGGGCTCCGGGGCTCTGAGGCCACGCACCCCAGCAGAAGTCTCACTGGGAGGGTAGAATGGTGTTTAAGCCCTGCTGGACAGGACTGATTTGGGTATGGCTGGCATCCTCGTCTAAAGCGAGCGGTCCGGCTGGTCGTTCAGTTCCCTCGGAGAGGGGAAGTGTGGGCCCAGGTCCCACGCCGCTCTGCAAAATGTGTGTTACCCCATGGCCGCGAGACAAGAAAGTCTTCAGAAAACTTCTTAGAAATTTGACATTGCTACATCCAAATGGCATCTAATTCTCTTTATTTATGTTTTAAAATACCAGTTTCCTAGTGATTCGTTTTTGTTGTATTTTTTTTTAAGTATTGATCTGGAACAGACCCAGGGGGAAAAACACTATTTGTTCACAACATACAGTTTGAGAAGCACAGACCTTGATAACACAAAGCCATCTTAAAATTAACTATAATTAAGGAGGGATGGGAAACAACCTTGACAGTGCTTGTTACAAAAATTAGCCACAAATCGCATGCTGGCATATTGTCAGCATTTCGTTCATTCCCCTAGGGCAGAAACTTCAGTCCCCTTCTCTCTTGCCCAGACCCCAGTGTGCGTGCTGAGCTCTGGTGCCTGGCTGGGAGTTCACTGCTTGGGGTCCGGTTGTGGGGCCTTCTCTCGCCGTGCTAGCACCAGCCCAGGTGTGGGGGTCAGGCAGCTGGGGTGGGGGCAGCTCACAGGTCTGGGCTCTGGGACCCAACAGAGTTTAGGGACAGGCACAGCAAAGCCCCTCAAGGGGACTGGGTGCACTTCCTTTACATATATCCTGGGGTCTGCTCCCTAGAGGACCAGGAGGGGTCAGGAGGTCCAAGCTGCTGGCCTAGAGTGGAGAGCCACAGGGAGAGGCTGACGTGAGGCTGGGGCCTGCGTGAGCTCAGGGGGACAGCTATGGAACCACATTTCCTATTTGCTCCCTGACCTGTAGGGTGCACAAATGCCATCCAGAACTGGCAGGCCATCTCAGCTTAGTGGTGAGCACACTTGCTGCCTCCTCCTTCAACACGGCTTTAATCTAAAATGTTTACAGTAGTAGCCTTAAATGTGTTTTATATTCAATTACTTCCTTTTAGGAAGCAAACAGGGCATAGCTTAGAAATGAAGAAACCTGAAGTATTTGCTGGACACTGAGCTTGCCTTTTCTTGTCTCTGTGGAGTCCCTGCATCAGGCACCCCCCTGGACTGGGGGCTCCATGTTCATTCATCTGTGTTCCTCGGGGTGCTTGACACCCTGGCTTGCACACAGTAGGGCCTCAGCAAACACTCATGAAATATATCAAAGCTAATGAAAAGCTTGTAGTAATAAAAATCAAGAAAGTGGCTGAAAGACTTTACTTCCTTTACTTACTTACGCTCCAACTCTGGCCTCTGAGAACAATAATTGGGACCCCCTAATAAGCTGTGTGAAGACTCAGTGAAGAGCAGGAATTGTCTAGGTCACCCCAAACCCCTGCCTCCCCGACTCCTGGGATGTTTCTTCCCTTCGCATTGAGGGTTATCAAGACCAATCTGGAAGGCACTTCACATGCAAGGCTGAATAAATTACCTATAATCTTTGACAGCCGCAGAGTGCAAGGACCCAGAGTGGACAGTAACCCAAGCCAAGTGTGGCAGGAGATGCAGGGAAGGGAGGCCTGGGGTGTGTGTGCTGAGGGTGTGTGGAGAAAATGAAGGTTCCTATGACCAGGATTCTCACCTGGCCCTGGTCGGCTAGCTCACTACACGCGTGTGGGCAATACGTTGTTATTGACTCTATATAAAGAGCTCCTCCAGTGCTCTGGGCCGCACAGCGGCGCCGTGCAAGGCTGCAGCAGAGCAGAGGCTGAGACGGCTGCACGGGCAGAGGGGCCCAGAGGCAGAGACGGGCTTGCTGCGTGCAGACTCGCTCTGAGTGGATGGGAGTCTAGTGATCGACCTGCCACTGTGGGAATAAAGTTGAGTATAAACTCTTTTAACCCAAGAACGTTCCATTGTCATTCTTCGGTCTCACTGAATCCATAGTGAATTGTCCGGGGATGAAACCCATTGGCAAGACAGGGTGGCAGGAGATTAGGGGAGGTGAGGCTTGGAGTGAGGGTGTGGGTGTGTGGGGGGGGCTGCAGGGTGACTGTGAGTCCCGCTCCTCGGCGCCTGGCATGCTGTGGAGGAGAGGAGTGTTGCATGGTCCAGAATTCATGACAACCTGCCGGGAGGCCCTTCCCACCCTAGACCTGCCTAGGGCTTTGATTATGATCTAAAGTTGGATTTCAACTGGAATAAGCCCCTAGCATAAGAAATCCAAAGCCTTTCCCACATGTCTAGGCCACTCTCATTTCTCTCATCTGATCCTCTCATTCGCTTTGGGTACCTGGTGTCACATTCATGTCTGAAGCCTGAGTCGTTGCAGGCACTCACTCCCCTTTAAAGAGAGAACTTGGGAGAAATCTGAAAAGAGGTACGAGACATTAAATGCCTGTCCTGGGCCAGGCATCGGGCCTTGGCCTTGGATTTGCAGAGGAGCATAAGCACGCTTGCCCGGCGTGTCCCACCATCCCGTTCACACCTGGAACCAAGGGACGTGTGGGGCCCTGAGCGGAGAAGCTTGCGAGGAGGTGTCGTGCAGCAGAATTCTGAAGGTTGCATCGGATTCTGCCAGGTGGCGCGGGCAAGATGGACCCCATAGGTGGGGGTAGGCAGCGCACACGTGCGGGATGGGGGAGCTACCTGTAGTTTTCCAGGAAATGGTGACGTACCGAGGATTTCTCCTCGGAGACATAGCGACCTGTCTGCAGGCGGCGCTGCTCAGTGGAGTCTGAGGCCCAGGATCACCAGAATCACCTGGGACGCTCGCTAGACATGCAGACCCTAGATGGCCGTAGAGGTTGAGAACCATGGCACCCGACTGGGGCTGTGGGCCTGCGAAGTGCCTGTGGCCGCACGACGCAGGATTCAGGGTCATGCCCCCCTCAGATGCACCGATGGAACTCGGGCAGCATGGGAGTCCGGGTGACAAGCAGTCCGGTATGGCTCTGAGACTCCTGCCTCAGCCTACAGGGCTTGACGATCTGAAAGGCGGTGGTTAACAGGGGGCGGATGGGTTGTCTCCAGGCTCCTTCCTGGGGCATTGGACAGGTTAATCTAGAATATCCAGAGCTGTCCAGTATGGTAGTCGTGAGCTCGCGTGTGGCTGTTTAAATAGAACACTATCCTCACAGAAACCTCTACTCAATATTGCTGAAGAGAAAATGAATTCTATTCTTAGCTATGTTACTCAGAAATTTGAAAGTGGGTCTCTTGCATGTGTTGGGATAAATGCCAGCCCTGAATGACAAAACTCGGGGTTTGTGTCAGATACCTGCACGGCCAGACTATCTGTTGGTCAGTCTGGTCGGGGAAAGAAATGGAACTGCTTAGTAAACATCGTCTGTGCGGGTTGTAACACTGCTAGCTTATTAAAAGATTCCCTTTTTAGCTACTCAGTCATTTCCCAAACATGTGTGGGGTACCTGTTATGTCTCAGCACCATGTCTAGACACTGGGGATACAGCAGTGACAGGACAGATGTGGTTCTCACCCTTGCAGACTTGCAGTCCTGTGTGGTCGGGTGCTAGCGCCACAGATGAAACACTGAGCATTAGCAGGATGGCTTCGGGATTTGCTCCCAGGGTGTATTCCAGCCACCTGTGTGTGCTCTCCAGTAAAGAGACACAGCACAATTCTAAAGATCCTACATTGTGTTTCACAGTAAGCAATGCACAGCTCTGCCCCTAAAAGTCCTAGCATTTGCTAGGGGGCTCTGAAACCCAGCCGGCCAGCCGGAGCCATCTGGACACATTTAGAAGAACGGAGGTGAGAGAGGAGTCCTGGAGGCAGCCTGGGCGGCCCCAGCAAGTGCTCCGGGGCAGCGGGGATAAACAAATGCCGAGTGCCTGGTGAGATGGTTGGGCTGCAGGGGCTAATGCACAGAGGTTCAAAGCTTTGAAGAGAGTCTGCGGAGCAATAATAACAAATGACTTTGATTTAATTATGTACCACAGACTTTCTAACTGACTTTTGAGAGAGACAGTCCTTCTGGGATCCAAATCTGGCAAGAATTTGCCTTAGGTGTTGTTTTTTCAGGTTATTTTACAGACTGACATTTTTGTTAGACTCAGGAAATAAACAAACCCTTTGAAATCTATGTGTGTGTGTGCGTGTGTGTGTGTGTGTGTGTGTGTGATTCCAATTTTCCAATTTTAAAGTAGCATCGTTTGTGCTTGATTACAGTGTATGTCTCACCTCATAGCCAACAGTCTTTGACTGTCACTCATGTGTTCTCAGAAAAATGTACAAAGAGGTAGGTTGAAAGTGTTTTATGAAAAACAGTGGTCCTTCTCACTTGGGTGGGGAGCTCTTCTGGTTTATATTTAAGGCAACTATTAAAGGGATTGAGTGGTGAAGAATGCAATTATTTGGGTTCAGAATGGGCCTACTGTTACCCAAATCTTCAATACTCTTCTAATGAGCATTTCTTGGAGACTTCGTGTGTCTAGCACCCGTCTGGCTGCAGGGAAAACATGAAGGGAAGTAAGGAAAATTTGATTTGATCTCCACAACTTGCAGATTCCCAGGAGAGACAGGCATAAATCAGGCTGTGTAGGCGGGAGAGATTTCCCCTCACGAAGTGGAATCTGGGAAGGCTTCTAGAGGGAGGGGGTCTTGGAGCTGAGCCTGGCATGTACAATTATCAGCTAGCTCATTGCACAAAGGACAGGACTGCCCTAAACTCCCCTAGCTTGTTCAGGCCTGTGGGGTCCATCCTGTACTTTGGAAATTGTCTCTAAATTGAACTTCTTATATATATATATATTTTATACCGTTTAAGAATTCAGTCAGGGCACATGGAGATTTGCAAAACTCTAAAATTTCATCTGTTTCTATAATGGGTTTGAGAAGTATTTCTTGGGGTGAGGTCTTTATTAATAAAGTCTATGCCACAGGCCTGAGCTTGGGAAGCAGGTATATAGTGACTACTCGTGCGGTCACATCAGAGACACCTGGGTTTGAATCCTGGCTCGGCTCCAGTGAGATCTTGGGCAAGTGCCTGAACTTTTCTGAACGTCATTTTCCTCATCTAGAAAACAGTAGTCAAAATGCCTATCTTATGAAGTCCATTCGTGGTTGGGATTTTATGACACATTCTGGTGAATCTCTCGGGGTGCTGTCAGGCGTGTAGGAAGTGCTAGATTAGCATTGGCGGAACTACAGCGGAGCCCCTGACTTCTCAGTCTCCTCCTGTCTTAACTGGCCTGCCCTGTCCTGTGGTCACTTCCAATATGGTACCAACTAGGGGAAAGCAAAATGTTTTGGGTGGGGGATAGTTGGGGCAAAAGGCTTTTCAGAGGTTTTTTAAGTAAAAGCCTAGAGGAGGCTACTCTTCATGAGGAAAATTCTGGCCTGTTTTGTCAAAAACGCTTGTCTGGGCAATCCCACTCAGTGTGACAGGGACAGATTCATGTCTTCCTTCTCCACTTCCAAATAGCCTGTGCTTCCCTCAGCTTAGCCCCTGTCACACCATAGTGAAATGGCCTGTTTATGGACTGGTCTCTGCTCTTTGACTATGAGCTCCTTAAGGACTGTGCCTCTCTCATTAATTCAGCAGCAAGCCCAGCGCCTGGGACGAGGCTGATGCTCGATATTTTATGAACTGATGGGTGAGTAAAGAGTTTAAATCTGAACCAGAGCTCTGGCCAGACACCAGTATCTGGATTCTCCTTCGGTTCACTTAAATGATAGATAGGGGGCAAACCAAGAGTATTTATTCAGTATGTTATAATTTATTATCCTAGAAAAGCTAGTAGCATTTCCTTAAGTGGGCAAAACTGTAAAACCCAGAGAACTGTAGGGTTGAGTGTTAGCTATGTTCTATCCAGAATACATCCTATTTGATCCTAGCTCATCTAAATTCTATATTTGGGTGATTAAGAAAAATTAGGATGTTCTCCAAGCTTGTGGACAACAATTCAGCCTGTCTGCCTCTCCTCAACTATTAGACCTAAAACGGGGAGGAGAGAAGGATGTCTGCGAAAGGGGCGCTCAGGTTGGGTGTTGAACCAGGAAGCAGAAGGAAGAGGAATTTCCAGGGCCATGGAAGTCATTGACTGATGAGTGTCCAGAGGAAGGAACACCTTCGTGGCCGTATGCTTAGGCAAGGCCGTGTCAGCGCCTCCTGGGGCCCCCACTTCAGCGTGAATTCATCATGGCTGGTCACTCACTGACTCACCCTGTGCAGTAACCAGTAGCCATGATTCATTCATTCAACAAATACAGGGAAATTCCTGTATGTAGTATAGAAGGGCCCATAAAGGTATGTCCTACTTTAAACTTGTCCTCAAGGAGCTTGTAGCCTAATAAAATAACGCAGGCTACTCGGTAGAAAATGAAAAGTTAAAAAGAGTCAAAGGGTCAAGGGAGGCCGGGAGAGTGAGGTGTCACTGCCACTGGGAGGCAGCGTGTCAGTGGGACTGAGAGCTTCAGAAGTAAGTAGGTTCAAATCCCACAATTTCCATTTCCTAACTGTATGACCTTCAGTGAGGTACTGAACTTCTCTGGGCCTCAGTTTCTTCCCTTGTTGGATTTTTGTGAGAGTTAAATGAGAAAAAATATATACAGCCTTGGCACAGAGCCTGATGTGCAGATGGCCCGTGCTTCTGAGCTCAATGCCGAGGGCCGGTGTGCCTGTGGGGCATTAAAAATCACAGGTGTCCAGGTGTGTCAGTCAGGGTTACGTGGTTATAAACATAAAACTTACTTTGGCTAACATGTAGCGAGCAAGAAATTTATTGGGGACATAGACTGCTCACAGAATTGAAGGAAACAGAAGAGCCAGGCCTTGGAAAGAGCTGCCAGGGTGCCTCTTGGGTATGAGTGGGCATAATGGGCAGTTACATGCAGGGGGTCTTGCTGGAGGAAAATCAGCTCCTGTGAATTTTCATTCCTGTTTTGTCTGCCTGGGATTTGGGCTCGGGGAGAGTCTGGGTGGCCTTGCTGGGTCCCACGCCCACGTCTTGGTTAGCGGGGCGGGGAGCAACCCTCAGTGACACCCCCTCAAAGCAGAGTGTGGCGACGCTTGGTTTCTCAGGGAGAAATGACGTGGTTTCACCGGGACCGACCAAGAGTGGTGGGCAGATTAGAAACGCAGTTGCTCACAGCACAGTGTCCACCCTCTACCTGCACAGTGAGCATCTGTGCCCACAGCATGGGCAAGTCCACTTTTAAAAAGCACTGCAAATAATTCAGGGATGCACCCAAAGCGGAGAATCCCCCAAAAAGGCATTAAAAAGGGAGGAATGTCATTAATTCTTAAGGCAGGGTGGGGTGGTAGATACAAACTTGAATAACATGTATTTTTTCAGGACTTGAAGTCCATTGTGAAAACTGGCATGGCTGGGTTGTGCTAAGCGTGATTTGGCCCTTTGCCTTCAGGAGGTGGAGATAAACAGTATTCTCATAGCTGCAAGGATACGCGCAAGGTTTTGAGGGAGCCCGGGCCTTTCCCAGAGGACTGTCTTGGCGTCCACACCAGCTGCACCAAGGTCAGAAGGGGCGCACCCACACCGACCCAGGAGAGTGGCCATCCCTACACTGGGGGTTATTGCCCTTCCCCGTGGCGCCTCAGCTCGCAGAGAGAAGGTCTATAAGCATTCCAGCGACTACTGCCTCCCTGGTTTCTGAGCTAGGCTTTTCCACAGGGGGATTGGGCATCTGCCAGGTGACCCGTGGGAGTAACCTGCACTTTCTGAACTTTTCTGTAGTGTTGGGGAGGGAAGAGGGAAAAGGGAGCAGCAGGCCTGGGAGTCGTCCAAGTGATATGGCATCATGGGAATGTGCCTGACCAGCTCTGGGAGGCTGCCCAGCCCTGCTGGATGTGAGCTTCAGGCTCTTTGAAGGACCAAATGTTGCTCTAGACATTTTACTCCAGGTCCATTAATCCTGATGACAAGTTCCAAAATTTCAAAAAGATTGCCCTTTGCCAGATCACATGTATCAATAGCCTGACATTAACAACTCAGTTTGGCTTTTCTGTGTATAATTGGTACCCAAATATAGCTAAAGAAAAAAACGGAGAAGAGGAAAGAAAAGGAAAAAAGAGAGATTTTTTTTTTTTGGCTTCTTCACTAACTTAAAAATTATACAATGCATTCATCGCTCTGATTATCCAAAGATGTCCATTTGGAGCAAGCGTGCCCTTCTCTTTACAGCCATCCCACCGGCTCTGGGAAGTCTCCCCATGCTGATCTAATCAACAGTGAGCTCTTGGGGCTGGAAATCCCACTGTACCTTCTGTCCTCACCAGGAGAGCCCCTGGACAGGATTAGGTCACAAGAGAAGGGTGTGTGGGGACACTTTCAGCCCCTCTTTTTGTATAGCCTTTAAAGTTCAGGAAGTATAGATTACTATCTCCAGAGACATTTACTTTTTTATCCGTATCTTTCATTGCCCAAAGAAAAGAGTTGATCCCTTACGAGATGTCATTTGGTTCCCTCTCTGGTTCCATTTCACTGAAGAAAGTAAATGCTCATGAAAGTTTTCCTGTGAATTGATAACTGATCATTTTTATCTTCCTCAGAATCAAGGGGGAGAACAATGCTTAATCCAAAGGTACAAATCTTCGGTCATGGAGTTTCAGGCAGCATCACTGGCCTGGAGGGATTATTTCGACCGGGGAGGAATATTAAAATACCGGTTTGGGTACAAAGTCCAAAATGGTAGTGACTTAGTCAAGGTAGAGGTTTCTTTCTTTCTCGCCTAACTTTCAAGCATGGACAGCTGGGGCTAATATGGTTGTCCACAGTCCAAACAGCTCTCTCTCTCTCTCTTACTGTCGTGCCTCCACCTTGTGGCCCAGGAAGACTGTCCCAGGTCCAGCCACCACATCCGTGCTACTCCAGGCAGCAGGACCAGAAGAGGGGAGGGAACTGGCTGGCCCGTGCTTTTTAGTGGCCCAAATTGGAAATGACAAACGGTTTTTTCTCACGCTCAATTTTCCAAACCCTCACCAAAGGGCCATACCGACTTGCAAAAGGGTCTGGAAAATGGAGTCTTTAGTTGGGCAACCATGTGTCCAGGCAACCCTCTGTTGCCACAGAGGACATGAAAGATAGACGTTGGGGTGACAACTTGCGGTCTCTGCCACAGGAGGCCTTCCTGCACCTTCAGGTCACATGCTTCAAGTGACTGCTCACCCTGCACAAGGCCGGTTTTATAACTTCATAAAGAGTTTAACTTCTGACGTTCCAGCAGGTCTGTCTCCTCTGTAGGCCGTCTGCATGAAGGCCTCCACCATGCCCCTGCTGCCTGACTCAGAGACCTGTTGGTTTTACTGGTGCTCTGTTGCCCTCATACGCTGGCCACCAGGTCCTGCTGCCCCTCCTGCAGAGTTTTCTTCCACATCCAGCCCCTTCTCTCCCTATGTACCACCGCTGTCTCAGTTCAGGGTTTCAACATATCTTCTCCTTCCCTCTGTTCATTCAGTGAGTAATTAGTGAGCACCTACACTGTAGCAAGTAGTAATGTAGTTGCTGGAGATAAAAAGACGATCCTTGCCCTTCGGCAGCTCATAGAGGAACCTAGGAGACAAAAGAAAACACTCATGTGATGAGAGGGTAATATACAAACTACTGAAACCCACTGTTTCTTCCCCAGCCCACCACCCCACTTCATTCTAATGCATTCTCTTCCTTTCTCCGGAGTTATATTCCTTAAAAAGAAAAATGCCTGATTGTGTCACTATTCTCTCTTTAAAATCAACTCTCACCTGCTCCCTGTTGCCTTTTTTAGTTAATATATGGGAGGCAGGAGTGACGCTCAAGGTTTTAACAGATAATATGGCAAGAACACCAGCCAGCCAGCAGATAAGGCTGTGCTAATATGGATTAACGACACAGCCCTGCAGGAACGCAGAAAGTTCCTCCTCCTTTGGCCCAGAACCTACCTCCCCGTCCAAAGCCCATGCACTCCGGCTGTTCTGAACGTTCTCTGTTATCCTGACATGCCGCGCTCTTCCACGACTCTGAATTTTGACGGTACTTTTCCTTCTGATAAGAATGTTCTTACTCCCTTCATAGCGAGTTTTCCTCCTCCTCCTCCTCTTCCTATCTGCTCCTGTCCTTCCTGATAGCTGATATTCTGTGAATAATTTCTACATTTCAGGCACTATTCTTAACACTTTACATCCTGTAAAAATTGATATGATTCTCACAACTATATGGTCAGAGTACTATTATTATTTCCATTTCAAAGATGAGAAGTCAGGCTCAGAGAAGTTAAATCGATTGCTCCTGGTAACCCACTCAAAGGGCATTTTCTCTGTGAAACATTTCCAGACATACCTAGGCAGAGTTAGTTGCTTTTTGGGGTGTGTTCCCATAATACTTTGTGCCTATTTATTAACCTCACTGCATTATAAGCCATCTGTCTACATCTCCCTCTTCCTCAATCATAGATGATAAAATCTCCAGGGCCTGGCACAGAACCTGGCATATGATAGGCACTCAGTGAAAGTCATCGAACGCTGAAGGAATGATAAACTCGAAGTAAATGCCTTTGTGGTTCCCCACAAACCTTTTATCAACAATTTCAATGATTCCCTAAAAGTATCTTTTTCATTTTTCCATATTTATTTAGCCAGGATAACATTACTTGAAAGGAGAGGAGGCAGCCGTCAATGTGTATGAACTTAGGAGCTTCAAGAAAAGGAACTACATTCCTTAAAAATAAATTTCTACTTATTGACTACCTAGAAGCTTCCTGGCCAGAATCACAGCTCTTTGATTTCAGGCTTTAACTGCTATTGGAATCCAAATCTACCTTAACCATCCAGCACTATAAGCTGTCGGTCTGCATTTACCCCTGCACGCGGACAGTGGCTGGCGAGGAGGCTTTGCCCTGGGGCCGATAGAGCTGGCAGGAGAGCGCTGCACGCCCCCCTGGGGAACGGTGTAGAAATGAGAAGGGTGCGCTGGGGAGGAAGAGGGGAGGTCCTCACCAATCCAGAGGCAGCTGACAGGGTGAAAAGCAGCTTTACCAGATTGTCTTCCTCCTGCTCCACACTCTCCCAGGGGCCCAGCCGCGGCCCAGCATTGTCTTCATTAAGGTCTTGAGAGCAGGGAAAACAGCCAGCCTCTGTCAACTTCCATGGGACCTAGAAGCTCAACACAGCTCTTCCTAACCTTGGCAGTCTCTCTCCATTGGTTTTTATATTCTAAATGGTTAGCCAGCAAGAACGCTGAATTTTCACACAATAATTTGCACAGGAGACGATGTGGAGCCCTCATTAATGATCAGAAGCTCCTTCAAGGTGATGTTGAATGCCGTGTTTGAGAAGATCTCTGTCCCCCAGGAGGATGTGAACCAGTACCTGGCGCGTGGCAACATCAGTCCTGATTCCTTCTGACAAGCCACGCCCAAGCTAATCAAAAAGGAAATGAGAAATGATACAGAACTGGTTCATTTTTTTTTAAGATGACACTATACACTCACACAGACAAATACCCACACCCCTGTATAATGGAAGTCACTACGGAACCGTAATTTTGTATTCTCATCCTTAATATAAATAACAAACTTTTTTCATTTTTACAGTCTTCATAATGATAATCATAAATGACAAACTATTCTACCCAGAAGATACGTCATGATTAAATTAGATATTCCTCAATAGTTGAACACTTTGGCTGTTTATGTATTTTTTATAATTATCAGATTGCTAAAAATATATATATAAACAAAATGACATTTTACTGCTAGGTACTTCAATTTGCATCTTTAACCCATAAGAACATTTTAAAATATCAGTATCAAAATCACTCGTAACAAAATTAACATTTATTCCTTAGTATCATCTAATATCTGGTCAATATTGAAAAGTTGCCAATAATCCCCAAAATGTCTTTTTACCACCTATGTGCTCAAACCTAAATCCAAATGAAATACATGGGCTGCATTTTGTGGTTATGGCTCTTGAATCCATTTTAACCTGGAACTCTCCCTCCTTTCCCGATTTTTTTCCATTCCATTGACTTGTTGAAGAAACTGGGTCATTTTCAATTAGAATTTTCTGTATTCTGGATTGCTTCCTGGAAATGGCATTAAACATTCTCCCAGTCCTTACATTTAAATTAAAAGTTGGATCTTAATCACATTTTTAGTAAAAATACTTTATAGGCGACCGAATTTCATACTGCATCAGAATATACGTAATATAAAATGTTTGCACCAAAAATGATGATAAGATTAATTGATCAGCGTGCTTAAGTGATGATAGCTTGATGTGTCTATTATAAAGTTGTATTTTCACCCCTTTAAGCCAGCAAGTAATCAATCAGTGGGGTAACGTTCTAGCATCCGGCAAATATCCGTTTCCCTTCAGTCTTTCCTCTAATGATTTTAGCATCCATTGCTGACCATCATGTAAATCAAAATCTCATTAGGAGTTGCAAAATGTCAATTCTGTTTTTATCTATTCACTGGAGTTCTTTTGAGATCCTCTTTCTTTCTAATTTATTAGTAGGAATTCTTCTATAAAGAAGAGCATCCCCTGATTAACTAGGGTTATTTAGTGATTTTATATTTTAGTTAATGTCAGTGTGTAGCATACCACCCAGACTATGGAGCAAAAGAATTTTATATGCTTGTGGATTCTGTTGGTAAGTTGTTCAGAAAGGGTACAGTGGAGATGACCTGTCCCCGTTCTGTGACCTCTGGGCTTTGACCGGAAAGATTTGAAGTCTGGGATGACTCCGTAACTTGGATGCCTGAATGATCTGGAAGCTCCTTCACTCCTAAGTTTTTCTGGGACCAGAATGACTTGAACACTGAGCCCAGCTCAGACTGTTGGCCAGCGTTCCTACATAGGGACAATGTGAATGTCCTAGCACACATGGCAGAATGGCTTCTCCTTGGAAATTGCAAAACATCATCATTTTCTCCATAGTCTATTAGTCAAAAAAAGTCACAAGCCTGCCCAGAGTCAAGGGAAATGGTCATATTTGTAGAAGAGCATGTGGAAGGAGAAATAGTGGGATCCTTTGGAAAATACAATCAGCCACAACCTAACATACAGTTCTTACAAGAAAGGAAAATAAATGTCTAATTCTATCCACTTACTTATCAATATTCAGAGTAAGAAACCAGTGTAATAGATATCTTGAATGGTGACAGATTAAGGTGTTTTTCTGAGAGGTGAGTGTGAGGCTTTCTCATTTTTGCCTAACATTATTTAACCCATTGACTTTTTTAAATAGTCATTGTGTTTCAACCCACCCTTTTTGATACACAGATTGCCCCAGCTTTGACTCATGGGAGTCTATTCAAGTTGCCTTCTGTTGGAAGGAATCCTTCTATTCCCCCCCACCCCCACAGCCATTTCTCCTAGAAACTCCAATTTCTTTCAATGGAAAATGATATTTAGAAACCAAATCCGGATACTAAGGATGTTCATTAATACAGAGCTGGCGGTGTTTCAATGGACAGAGCGAAGATAGACCTTTAACCTCTTTAAAAATAAAGAATGCACATATATATATGTATGTATGTGTGTGTGGTATCTTTAGAAGTTTAAGTTTATACTAATATTTAGAACTCAAATTAAATATTATAGGATTTTTACCTAATATCTTTGATTTCATACTTTTATATCTTGTCTCTTACACTTACCTTGACTTATACTTGCATATAAATCTTACACTGTAAAACTATTTTAGAAAACAAAACAATCACTTCAAAATAACAATGCTAAGGTCAGTTCTAACAGTAGGGCATGATTAAAAATAAAACTGAAAATTTCTTTGAAGCTTCTTGTTGTTATTATGCTTATTTTATTTATTTCTAAATTTTGTCCTTAGGAGAAATCACTCTAAGCTTGTATAGTAAATTGAACTGTGTATAATAAGTGAATAAATCTTCCAAGTATACTCAGATGAATCTTGCTTCCTTCTCGCCGCTTTACCACCGCTCCCTCTCACACTGCAGGTAACCATTTTTACTAGATTTCAATGTACTTCCAGTGTTTCTTTTTTGCTTATATCCATACATACATGCTTATATTTGGAAGTTTGTATTTGTATATACATGCATGCATACATATACATATATAGAGAAACATGTTTGTATTTATACCCTCACCTCTCTACACAAACAGGAGCCTGTAATTTCTTTCTCTGCATCTTGCTGTTTTCACTTAACAGTATATCCTGAAGTTCACTAGATTACTAGAAACTCCTTCTCACCTTTCTCACGGTGGCATGTACTCCAGTATGGGTTTACCAGAGTTTATTTAATCAGTCCCCTTATGATGGAGGTTCAGGTTGATTCCAGTATTTTTATTGATTTAAATAAAGCCACAGTTAATTACTTTGTGCATATGTTATTTTGTTTTTGTTTTTGTGTACTGTATCTTTAGAATCCTAAAACTAGGACTGCCAGGTCCCAGGGTCAGCATATCTGTGTTTTTGCTGGATGTTGCTAATCCCCCTCCATGGGGCTATGCTATTGCATTCCTGAGAGCAAGGAAGGGGAAGCTGGTCCCCAAACTTTTGGATATCAAACTTCTGGGTATTTGCCAATCTGATAGACAAAAAATGGTATCTTGGTGTACAATTACTTTGCATTTCTTTAATTGCAAATGTGTGCTTGAGCAACTTCAGTATGTTTAAAGGCCATTCTTATTTTATGAGCCTTATCTGTTTATGTCTTTGGCTCATTTTCTATTGAGTTGTTGCTCCTTCTTCCAATATTTAGAAGTGTGTTTTGCCAGGCAAAAATTTGTTTTTCCTTTGGATGTGATTGAATTTATGAATATTTCCTTTTATTGATTATGGATTTAAGCCAAATTAGAACGGTTTTTCTCATTCCCAGTTGTAGGAATTCATGCATTTCTCCACTATTCTTAGTTTACAAAGAAGTTCACTATTCCCTATAAAGCTGGAAAAGTTTCATTATCATAAGTGATGTGTTTATAAACATCCTTGTTCATACAGCTTTTCTTCCTCCCATGTTTCAGATTATCTTCTTAGGATAGAGGCTTATAGTGGAATTTCTGGGTCAAAGAACACAAAACATTTAAAGATATCGGTACATAATTCTAAATGAACAATAAATCTTAATACCGTACCATATTTAATTGATAACAAATCCTGAGCCTTGATCATGGACAAAATGTTCAGTCTGCTTCTCAGTTTTCATACTTCAGAACTTGCATTACAATTATAGTGAAGTTCCCTGGGGGCACACCTGCATAGCCAGAATGTCCCTGCATCTTACCAACTACACGAGTATGAATGGATTCTTTTTACCTACTTACACCTAATTTGTTAACTTGTTCCCCTCATTGTCATACTACTCAGTTTCTGTATCAAAGCCTCCTCAACTAATTTGAGGGGTGGAGTAGTCACCGAGTATCCTTTAAGGAGCAAGGGTTCTTCTCTGGCCACCTGTGTGTGTCCCCGGCCCAGGAGCCCCTGGAGATGTGGCTCACCATTGCCTATGGAGAAGGTGTCTTCGCTGAGAGTGTCACATCACCTCCCTGGACTGCCTCCCCACTGCTCCCCCCCAGTCACCTGATGGCCCTGTGCCCTTTGTCCTCAGGGCACCAAAGCTGTGCCATGCTCTTTGCAGAATTTGTACCTCCCCTTCTTGGTCACCAGAGCCCTTGGTGGCTCTGCTCGTGCTGTGGGTTACAGAGGCCCTCACTCTCAGTTGCACTGTTTGTCCTTTCCATTGCCCCGTCTGTCCACGTATGGCTCTGTGAGCCCACCACAAAGCTTCCCCATCCATGCCTTCCTGGGTCCCCTGCATATAAACTCATGCAATCAAATGTGGGAAGTTGGGTCAAGGTAGAGAGATAGCTCACTGATGTTTCTGATACAACAGACTGAACCCAAATTTTCTGCTCTATGTACCACTTCATGAGATGGATATGGAAGCCATATAGGGTAGACTATCTGTATTCAACTAACAGATGTACTAGATGCCTAGACATTATTCTAGCTACTACGGATTGATGGTAAAGAAAAAAACATCCTTGCCTCATGGAGTTTACATTCCAGAGGTGAGAAACAGATAATTAACCAATGCGTAAATAACATTACAACAGAGAGTTACGAGCCCTGCAATATTGTAATAACTGTATGGTGACATATGGTAATAACTACATTATGGTGGTGAGCATTTTGTAATGTATATGCTACGCTGTACACTTAAAACTAATATAATATTGTTCGTCAACTATTACTTCAGTAAGAAAATCTGAAAAACAAACTAAAGATTAAAAAAAAAGTCAAGGAAAGGAGTTAAACAGTGAGGGGAGAGGATGTGGCTATTTTAGAAAGGCTAAGGAACATCTGCAAAGGAGGTGATGAGAGACAGAGAGGTGCACTTCCCCAGGAGACGCCCAGCAAACACAAAGGGCCTTGGGAGGTGAGAACATGACGCACTGAAGCGGCAGAACAGGGACGGTGCGTGCGCTGAGCCGGGAAGGGCCAGAGAGGCTGGAGATGGGGTCAAAGAGGAAGCCAGGGGTCATGTTGGCCTTGTAGGTAAGCGCTGTGGATTTTATTCCAAGTGTGATGACAGGTCTCTGGGGGTTTTTGGACAGCAGAGAGATTGTCCTAAAATACATTGAAATAAAGTTTTTGTAGTTACTGTGTAGTAAACAGTCTGAAGATGGACAAAGGTGGAATCAGGGAGCCCAGTTAAGGGATTGCTGTAGTGGCCTGGACTAGGTTTTCTAGCACAAGTCAAATTTAAAATATTCTATCCACTTTCCTCTTAGAACTTTAAGACGTTGTTCATTTATTCAACCAGCATTTATTGGACACCTACTGTGTGCCAGGTACTATTCTGGAGCTAAGAACGCACCAATAAATAATCCAGATACAAATATGAATCTTTGCTTTCATGGAGATTTTGATCTTGGTGTCAGGGGAAGACAAACAATATAAACAAACAAAATGTTTGTTAAGTTGGGAAGGGATAAACTGCAAGGAGGAAAACTAAACAAAGAAGAGGTGAGGGAGTGTGTGTTTGCGTGTGGGGTGGGATGGTGGGGCTTAGGTGTTGGAAAGGATACAAATTTTAGATAACATGACCGGGGAAGGCCTCACGAAGAGCATGCTTTGAGTGAAGACCTGAAGGAGGTGAAGAGCTTGTCAGACCACACAGCTCTAGTTCTTATTTAGAAAACATGCTCATCATGTATTCATTCAACAAATATGCAATGGGAATGAGCCACTACTATGCTGGATGCTAGGGATATAAATGTGGATAAAATATATTTTCTGCCTTCATGAAGCTTACAGTTCTAGTAGGGATAAAGAATTAATCAAATAATTGTGAAAACAAATGTAAAATTATATCTGTAACATGTGCAAAGTTGAAGTATATTGTTGTATGGTCCCATATAATGGAGGGATTTGGACCCAAAGTCCGGGAAGACCTTGTTGAGCTGAGATCTGAAGGATAAATGGGCAAAGTGGGCTGGAAGGCCACCCTTTCTGGATGAAACAGACTGGCAAGGCTATCCAGTGGAAGAGGCATGGCGCACAAGGACTGAAAAGCCTGTATGGGTGGCTTAGGGAGGTCCCAGTAAATTTCTAGGTTCTAGACACAGAATGAGGAAGGTGCTGATATGTAAGCCTTGTTTTTTTGTTTTTGTCTTTAGTGCAAAATTAATAAATTTGTCTCCTTTTTGCTCATGAACAGGCTTCTCTACTGAAGAGTCAGACCTGGGAGATCATGAGAAAAGCAAGTAAAATTCTTTTATTTCTGAAGTTAGAACTTATTCTGGCAAAATTTCAGAGGTTAATACCACCCAAGACATGAGGACTTAATTTTTCAGGTGGGGTGTGGTGAGAATAAACAAGGGTCAGTGGGAAAGGTGGTCAATCATAAATTCATAAGGTAGGGAGAAGGTGGTTATTTACTTTGGGCGTTAGCCTTGTTACAAACTGCTTTTTGTATGTTTATAAGCACGTGAGTTTAATGACGAGTTAGAAGAGCTTTGCTGTACGGATAACAAACACGGTCCTAGCCCTGAACTTAATATCCTTTTAGTATCCTAGGAGATAGGAATGATTTGGCAACTAGCTCCTGTTTGATTTATATTATTTAATATGGATATAAAATATTGTAATGTAACAAAACCTGTATTTTAAAGAGTATCAACTCTTTATCCAACTCTTTAGTTATTTTCACATGTAGTTCACTGTTTTTTAACTTATTCTCTAATCCTTTATTCAGCTGAAATCTTTTGTGGCCCTCAAATATATAAAATAGGTGAAAGTGGGGCTGCTTTAGTGGGAAAGGTGGAGGGATTCTGATCTCTATTGTTTGGCCAATCTCTTTGCCCTAGTCATGACCTCAAGGCCCCAACATGGAGATCTAAGGCTCTGCCCAACACAGTATGAAATCTCCAGATCTAATGGATCCTTTCTACCACTTGGCAGAGCTACTGGGTGATTCAGTGCACAGAATCTATTCACATAATCTGCAGCCACCGAACCTTAATTCCTTTCTAAATTGGCTTCCACGGAGAACTCCCAGCATTTCCCAGGACAGCTGTTTATACACTTAATCTGAAAAGCATTGAGATTCTTGTCCAGCTCCCACTTGGTCAGACTCGCATGGTTGCTCTTAGTCCCTAGAACTGGTTCTCCATCATGATCTCCTTGCCTTCTATCTGCAGGAGGCCCTGACCAACCAGTCACGGCAGGAAGAGTTGTAAAGCCTTTGAAATGACAAAAAAGATAACAGCTTGTCCTGTCTAGAGCACTCTTCCAAGTTATCCCCACCTTTCACTGTCTTTGAGCTTTTTCTTAAAACACTGTAAGTTGTAGAGTACTGAGAGTAATGCAAATACTGTAGAAATACTTCATGTCTGTAGAAATTCAAACTATGTCTCCTGGAGACGCACTTGATTGTTGCTCTGTGAAGATGGACCGATTTTGAATTCATTTGTAAATCCATTTTATATTTTTCATGGTCTGTCTATGTGTGTCCTTTTTGAATTCTCCTTTCATTCTGTGGTTGCATCTTATTAGTTCCCTCTTTAACGAGTTAAAAAATCTTTGACTCATGTGTTCACTTTATATTTGTATGAGAATTTTTTATTTTTAGCTTTTCAAAAAATTATCGTTTAACAGGCAGTAACTGATGCCTGCCAAGCCCACTTATTAAAGTAGCAAGAGAGCTGCAGAAACCTGCTCTGCTATTGCCAGAAATGGCAAGAGAGAACAGAACTTAACTCTTTTTTGTTGGAAGGAATCCTTCTATTTTTTCCCCCTTCTAGTCACAGTCTTCTCTTCTCTTGGCAGTAAGTCACTTCCAGTCCCCGTTGGGCTCTGTAGGGCCCTCTCTGTCTCACAGTGTTTTAGACCCTCTATGCTACATCCCTGTCTCTCAGCCTTACTATATTTAATTAATGTGTAGTAAATATGAGATCAGACAAGTCTGGGCTTGTTCAGTGACAGGGAAGCTGACCATCAGCAGTCCGTTTACAGAGGCCCTGGAGTGCCATGGTACAACCCCAAACCAAGGGCAGAAAGAAAGAGGCACAATGAACATTACTTAGCAGAAAAACATTAATCTTGGCGCTGAGGGGCATTTGAGAGAATGATTCAATGTCTGGCACTCAGATTTATCTCCAGTGCAATTTCCATTAAGATTATGTCTGAGTTCTAAGGAGAGCAGAGGAGCTGAAGTGGAACCCAAACAGTTAAACTTAAAACTGTAGGACTTAGGGGCAGAAGCAGTTTGGGCCACAGGGTGGTCCTCCAAAGACAGAAGGCACCTGTCTTTTTCTCACGTCTGACCACTTACCAGCGCTGACCGCACAGGTGTCACCGCTTCAGACACGAGTACTCAGTGGAGTAGCAGCCAGGCCCCAAAGGGCACTGTTTGCTGCCCTGAGAGTCACTTAGAAATAATTATGAGGGACTTCAGGACCTGAGCTATTATATATGTGGATGCAATAGGCCAGTGAAATTGAGTCATTACAACTATGACCATCACCCACGGTGTGTTCAGACCTAAAAACACTTTTTCAATATCTCATTCAACAAAAGTTGGTTTTTTGTGTGTTTTTAAGCACGTAATGACATTTTAGTCCCAGGATGTAGACTTACACTGAACCGAACCTGCTTCCATGTACTTTACACTTGCTCTGGTCCCTTAAGTGTTTTTGTTAAGTTCCTGTGCTCCTTTATTGCACAATAACCGAGACACAGTCCAAACTGGCTTCAGCACACGTGGGTCTGTATTGGCTCCTGGGACTGGAAGGTCAGGGAGCAGAGGTGGGAGGGGCCTGGCGTTACGGTGCGGCTGCATCAAATCATGGCGTCAGTTCTACCTCTCCACCTCTCTCTCTCAGTTCCAATTTTCTCTGTATTGACTTTACTCTCAGGAAGGCTCTTCCCTCGTGACGACCACAATGGCCTTTGGTAGCTCAAGCTTTTACAGGGCTCCTAGCGCCTTTGATTTCAGAAGAGAGGCCTTGCCTCCCAGAATCCAGCCGTTTTCCTGAAGTCTGGTTGGTCTGGCCTGACTATGTGCCCACTCTAGAACAGCCAGTGAATCCCCTGGATAAAGCACTCTGCTTGGCCAACTAGGTCACTTACTGACCCCACACTTCCACCAGGAAGGTAGTGCCATGTGACTGGCAGCCCCTTTGGAGCTTTGCAAACACTTCTTTCTTGTCAACACCATAAATGCACCAGCTCACGGAGACTCTGTCCTTGGTGAGCATGCATTCTGTAGCCAAACCCCCTTGCCTTAAATTTTAGCTCCATCACTTACTAACTGTGTGACCTTGGGCAAATGACTCTGGGCCTCAGTTTTCACATCTGCAAAATGGGCATAATCATCGTACCTGCTTCATAGTGTTATTGAGAGGATTAACTAGGGTAATAGGTATAAAACAGTGTCTGGCACATAGTAAGGGGTATGACAGTATTTAGGATGACGATGCTGCAGGGCCTGAGAAGCTTGACCAAGAACCTCAACTCCATGTATTTGAATGAAGATTCAGAAGGTAAAAAGCAGCATAGCTCATACGACTTTATGCACCTTTTAGTGAGTCTTTCTCTGAAAGAACATACTGGAGCCTCTTTTACCAGGAGATCCACAAGGTATTTACCACAGCCGCACAGTTAAGGATCATTAGGTAGAGATGTTCTGGTTAGAAAATTGGGGTTTTAGGCTTCAAAAAAGATCCCTTCTCACTAAGTGAAGATGAATGGCATTTTCTGCATTCACGAAAGTGTAGGTCAGCATTCTGAAAGACCTTGCGTGCATCTAGCCTTCATCCTAATTAGTCGTGGCACTTAAAAATCTGAGAGAGACAAGCATCCTTTGTGGGTTTCTATGTCATAACTCTTTCTCTTAGAGTCTGGTACGACTCTATCAGCTTGAGATATGTAAACCCAATTAAAGTGTGTCTGGCTTTTTGGAAAGCAGAGGGGAGATAAGGCCACTGAGAGCAGCTCTCTCATTTTATGTTCTTTACCAAACCACTTGACTTTTTGCCACCTCATTCCTAGCAGTTAAATCTTGGGTCGTGTGGGTAGGTGACCTACCATGAGGTGGAAACCCCAGCTTGAGTTAGAAGGCAAGCTACTTTGGAAATGCATCCCACACAGACAAAGGCATGTGCATCCACTCAAGACCCATTTCTCCAAAGACGTGTTTGGGGAGTTAGAAGTTCTTGATAGGGCATTGGAGGTGACCGTCTCAGTGTTCATGTCTGTTTCCATTTTCTTCAATAAAGCCATGAGAAATGCCCGTATTCAAAAATAGAAGACTTGCCTCAGATCAAATAACCCACAAGTAGTGGAGCCTGGATGCAGGTACAGGTGTTGTGAGCAGGGTTCCCACCTGCTTTCCATTCCCTCGATCCCTTCGACAGAGCGGCACCTCTTCATACACGAGTAATTATCGCCATGATTGTTCACCAGATGGGGGTCACGCAAGGTGCCTTCATTTTCTTTTCCATGAAAATAACTTGATATTCACAGAGTGAGACTATGCGATGAGAACCTACAGGAATTAGTATATATCTTAAATCTCAGTATACCCATTAGTTCCTAGGTTTTCTATGTTTAAAATATAATAATAATGATAAAATAATTCCATGGTTACAATAATAGTAAACAAGAGAAGTTTATAACAGTTTACAAGGTACTTTAATATACATTAATGCATTTGATTTTCACGCCAGCCCAGTAAAGTTAAGTACAGTAGAGGGGATACCTATTTTTTAAGACAAGGAACTGGATCTCAGAGAGGTTGAATGCCTGGTCCACGTCCTCTAAACAAGTAAAAGTTGTCCTGTGACTTGTCCCAAAGGTTTTGGCTTATTCTGTACCTTTTCTAGTCACTCCAGCATGGCATAACTTGGGGTGAGGGAGAATGTCAACTGTTCTGTCCTAGGGCAATGTTTCTGAAACTTTGTCATGCATGAGAACTACTTGGAGAGCTGTTACAACCCTGATTCCTGGACCCCACCACCCAGTATGTCTGGGAGGGGGCCCACGCGTTTGCATTTCTAACAACTTCTAGTTTAGGTGGCTAGCTACTTCCCGTCTGTGGACAATATTTGGAATAAGGTAAATGAGTGACTCATCGCTCAAAACTTAGTTCCATCATCTCTAACGGGGGTCAACAGTACCTGCTTCACAGGGTATAAAAAGGTAATGTGCGTAAAAGTCCTTTTCTAGCTATTAAAGGCCACTAGTGTTATTATTATCCATTGCTTATAATGTATAACACAAAAAATACTTGAAAGTTGGAAAATTACATCAAAAACATTCTTACACAGTTCTCAGGGGTGCTGTTCACATACTATTCTATGCACATAGTATCCATGGATTGTGTAACATGGTGGAATTGGCTAATTGAGAGCCCACTCCTTTCTAGTCATCATTGTGACCTTCTAGATGGGGCTCCATTCTAAATTCAGTCCAGACTGGGGATCCCCACCTCCCCGGTGATAAAGGCTGTATCGGCACAGCTGGCTTGCCCTCTCTGGCAGCCTCACCATCTCAGGAGCAGATTGCACTTCCCCCCACACGGCGAGCACGGACAAGGGATGGGCACCTGGCAGGAGAGAAAGCAGCCAGGAATCCCCTGTCCCACCCCCTGCCATCACAGCCTTCTTTTTTTCACACCAGCCTTGGCCAAGCTGCCAGACTGGAGCACAGACATTTTTGTTTTCTCACTTACCCTAGTACAGGAATTACTGGAGATTCGGCAGTGCCAACAAGCAGCTAGCCAGAGGAAGAAGGAGCCGGGGCAAGGGCCCTTCAAACCACACGTTGGCTCGTCAAGCACTGAGTGACAGAAAATCAGCCCCAGGAGGATTCATTTATTCCTGAGCTTTGGAGTCAGACAGCGTCGGGTTTAAACCCAGGTCTGTCCCTTATTAGCAAGCATGGATTTATGTAAGTGACTTTGCCTCCATGAGCTGAAGTTTCTTTACTGTAAAAGAAGATGAATAATATCCCAGTGCCCAATGCACTCAGTAAATGGCAGCTATCATCATCATCGTTATTATTCATTCAACAAAGATTTATTGTACATGTTTTATGGGCCAAAAAAACATTTTAGGCACTGGCAATCCAAAAATAAATAAATACATCACGCCTGTCCGGGAGAAACCTATAGTCCAGGCGGGAGACAGCAATTAGCACAACATGGGTCCTGTTCTCAATACACGTACTGAGAACGCTACAAACAAGGGAAATTGGCAGAGAGCTGTGGGAGTGCCGACCCTCTGATTCCTCATCCTGCCCTTCTCTGTGCCCTCCCAGCCTTGAGAAGGCAAGCCCAGATGTCCACAGTTTAAAGGACGGCTCTGAATAATTGTCCCGGGTCAATCTTCCCTAAGCACCCCCGACCTGCTGCAAGACCGCGCCCTCCCCAGCCAAAAGTGACATCCCCTGGGGTGAACGCGCACCATCCACTCGGCGTGCTCTGTCCACACAAGGCGTTTCATTCAGGTTTGGAAAGTTCCAGGCTGACGCAGCTCTGGAGGTTTGTTTAACTGTTTTTTCTTTCAAATGTTTCATTTCTTTCCTTTTAGGATCCGTGCCCTACTTGTTCTGGGAAACTTGTGACCTCTCTGTGTTTTTAATTGGAAGATGTCATTTTTCCATGGCAACCTATCTTGATGTCCTAAATAGAGAATCTGTAAAATCAGTCTCCCTATGAAGGTCCAAGCAATTGGAAGGGAGGCTGCCCGGGGTGCATGGTACCCAAGCCTGGCGGCTCCACCCCTGGGGAAGGACCCCCAAGCAGACAGCAGCACCAGGGTCTCCTGCCACAATAGACTTGTCCCACAGTGGCCCCCCGCAAGGCCCTCTGTTGCTTTGGGCTCTCAAAACCCAGTTCTTGTCAGTTGTGGGAGGGGGGAATTTTTACTTTCTGACTGGCATGAGAACAAAACTATGTCATCTATGAATTATGGTGTCTCCAGGGCCAAGAGCCCATAGGTAATAACTTACGGAAGTCAGAAAAACATTGATGGGAAACAGCTGAAACCAACCCAAGCTCCGTGGCTGCCGAATTTGAACTTGACCCTTTTGCCGCAGGGTCTCACCTCCAAAAGTGGATGCCTGTCTTCAGGAAATGATGAAGGAAATAGAGAAATGACATACCACGCTTTGCAAGTCAGTGCTGAGGATTTAACAGTAGTTAAATTTGGCAGAAAAAAAAAGAGATCGGTTTCAAAAAGAATGCCCTAAGTTCTGTAATTCTGGTTTTTCTTTCTTTTTTTTTTTTAAGCATTATTTCCATTCAGTAAAGCAGACATTTGACAAACAAAGGTCATCCTGGCCTTGGAAATTTTACTGATGCATTTGCAAATGAAATGGTAAAATGATACACCAAGTCCTCTACACTTCTATGGAGACAAAACATCATGAGACACACCAAAGTGACCTCTCCTTTAGTGCACACGTTACTGAAAACCCACCAGGTGCTAGGCACCAGTAACAACAGCTAACACTTACTGACTGCTGGTTATTTCAAACAACTGTTCAAGCACTGTGTCTGTATTAGCTAAGGACTCATAATAACAATGTCAGGAACTTTCCCTTACTGACTGCTTGCTATATACTAAGAACTGTTATGAGTGTCTTCGCGTGTCACTAACTTCACATTTACTTTTGCTTTCCCTGATTTGCAGATCGGGAAACTGAGGCATGGAAGGGTGATTTCCCAAGGTCACATCCTGCATAGGAAACCAGGCAGTATTGGCCCCAGCGTCTGTACGTACTCGTAACGGCTACAAATACGACTGCTTCCTCCTCCGTGTGACAAAGCTTCTGGAATCAGCGAAGCATAGTTGCCCTCATGAGCGCATTCCCGCCTCAGGACCTCTCCATCTGCAATCCCCTCTGCCGGGAGTGCCTTCCCTATGTCTTTGCTTGGCTGGCCTCCTTCACAACGTTCCTAGCTCAGCGTGCTTCTTGGAAATGCTTTCCCTGACCCCCACGCCAAGCCCCAGTCCCTCCATCCCCTTTTCTTGTCTTAGTTTCTTCAGAGTGCTTTTTCATGGCCAGAAATGGCCCTGCTGCTTTATGTATTGATTCTCCCCCTGACTACAATGTAAGCTCTGTGACAGGCGAGCCCTCGTCTCAGTCATTGCTGCATCTCTTGCACGTGGAATAGTGCCCGGCCCAGGCAGGCTGTCAGTAGCAATTTGTAGAATCCATGCACGGAGCACAGCAGTACCGACTCCTGTCTGAGCACCAATTATAGTGATGCCAGGGCTGCAGAGGCAGCTACAGTCCTAATATGCAATAATGACTGTGTTTGTTGGAAGCCACAGACTGTGATAAACGTTCCTCACTGATTCCTATGAGGTGATACGATTATTGCCCCCATTTTACAGAAGAGGAAACTGAGACTTAGACGGGGTATGGATGTATGTGCCTTGTATGTATGTCACTGGCATCATCGCAAGGCTGAGCAACCCTCGGGGACACATTTATTCAGCAACATGACAAACGTGAAGTTCTTATTGGTGAAGCAAAGGGCGCAGTGGGCCAGTGCACACCACGGCAGGGCCCTGAGGCCCCTGGGGCCTCCACTTCCTTCTCAGTTAAAAAGGGAAAGTTGAAGCTCCATAAACGTCAGGGTCTAGAACTGCAGTGTGGTACAGTCGACAGAACCGAGGCTCTGGCTTTAGAAATAACTGGGTCTGAGTCCAGATTTTGCCTCTTACTAGTTGCGTAGGCCTGGGAAATCTCCTGATCTCTTTAAGCCTCAGTTTCTCCACCTGTGAAAACGGATGATAGTCCCAACGTGCCTGCTCTGCAGAGATGCGTGAGAAGTGAGGTGGAGTGTGTGGAGGCACTGAGCACTGTGACTAGGCCCAAGTAGCCCTCAAGACATAGCATCTTCTCCTCCTGCTCATTCAGTATTTATCCCCCCAAAGACCCTGTCACTTCTGGATGTTTGAATTCCATGTCCCCAAATTAAGCCAATCTGTGGCCAGATGGCTCAGTTTTTGACCTCATTAAAGGGTGGCTGAAAAGTAAGAGAAAAAAAGACAGACCGGGAAAACAATTTTAAGAGATAAAATAGAAACCTCTTGACAGAGAAAATGTGTGGGAAGAGAGGATTTTGCAGGAACCACATAGCAAGAAGAGCTCCAGCCGAGGAAAGAATATGTGTCAGTCAACGCAAGTCATCGAGGACGTGGTGTTTCCTTCGCTCCCTTTAGAGAAGAGAGCACCTGGGGAGTGAGTCCCCTGAACTAGATAATGGCGTCCGGAACCTGCAGGCTTCTCACCCTCTCCCTGCCCAGTGAGCCAGGGGACACTCTCAGGCAGACACGGGCCCTCGGGTTCAGCAGGGCAGCAGGCAGCCACACCTGCCAGGCGAGCCCTGACCTGAGCTGTGACCGGGATGCGTGGAGTGACGCTTCGGCCCAGTGCCGCCTCCGCTGCCCTGACAGGGGCTCAGCTGGCACTCAGCTTTGGAAACACCTCTCAGCCCTCTGGTTCAGGAGGCCTTCTTGGGTCATGAAAGTGTGAAGTGAAAAGGTAACATTAGAAGTTGATGAGTCTAATCAATTCTAAGACTTTACGAATACGCAGAATGGCTGTGCCAAATGTCCACATGGATATATAACTGATTTTATAAAAGATTTTTGTTTTCTACAGGGAGGGAGATTTGGATGAAACTAAGCTGACCTGTGAAGCAGTGGTCCCTTGTGTGCTCACGCACAGAAGCTGGGAGCACCTTGGGTTCCGCCAAGGCTGGCCTTTGGGAAAGGACGGTTGTCATTGCAGCACAGCAGGGCACGCTGCCTGGCCCGGCCAGCAGCCCAAAGAGGTAAAGATCTGCAGAAGTGGCTGAGCCTAGCAATGACGACATGATCTACCACAGCAGTCCTCAGTCTGCATTTAGCAAGACCCTGCCTCAGGTGACTGGCGTACACACTCAAGTGGGAGAAGCCCTCAGCTATATAAAACACCCAGTTCTCTCAATGAGGCCTGAAATCCAGGCAGAGAAATTCTGAGGTGCAAACAGCCGATCCATAGAGTGACTCTCCATATGGTTGCCAACCACCATTCATTCCACTAGGGATTTTCCTCATGAAGAATGAATTACATTCTCAGTCTGAACTTTAGTCTTTCCAAAAAAATCTCTGCACTTCTCTCTTTCCATGTACTAGAGACTCTCTAATGATTCCCTGATTAAGTTAAAGGGAAGTCAGTAGATGACAGTAGTTAAAAGTTCAGGCTTTGGAGTCAGAAAAACTGGGTTCCATCTTGGTTCTATTTTTTCCTGGCTGCACGAACCTACCCAAACTCTTACGCTCTCGGTCCTTGGTTTTCTTTTCTTTCTTTTTTTTTTTTTCTTTTGGTATCATTAATGTACAATTATATGAGCAACATTATGGTTACTAGACTCCCCCCATTATCAAGTCCCCAGCACATACCCCATTACAGTCACACTGTCCATCAGCGTAGTGAGATGGTATAGAATCATTACTTGTCTTCTCTGTGCTATACTGCCTTCCCCATGCCCCACCCCCCACATTATGTCTGCTATTCGTAATGCCCCTTTTCCCCCCTTATTCCTCCCTTCCCACCCATCCCCCCAGTCGCTTTCCCTTTGGTAACTATTAGTCCATTCTTGGGTTCTGTGAGTCTGCTGCTGTTTTGTTCCTTCAGTTTTTTCTTTGTTGTTATACTCCACATATGAATGAAATCATTTGATACTTGTCTTTCTCTGCCTGGCTTATTTCACTGAGCATAATACCCTCTAGCTCCATCCATGTTGTTGCAAATGGTAGGATTTGTTTTCTTCTTATGGCTGAATAATATTCCATTGTGTATATGTACCACATCTTCTTTATCCATTCATCTACTGATGGACACTTAGGCTGCTTCCATTTCTTGGCTATTGTAAATAGTGCTGCAATAAACATAGGGATGCATATGTCTTTTTTAAACTGGGCTGCTGTATTCTTAGGGTAAATTCCTAGGAGTGGAATTCCTGGGTCAAATGGTATTTCTATTTTGAGTTTTTTGAGGAACCTCCATACTGCTTTCCACAATGGTTGAACTAATTTGCATTCCCACCAGCAGTGTAGGAGGGTTCCCCTTTCTCCACATCCTCGCCAACATTTGTTGTTGTTTGTGTTTTGGATGTTGGCCATCTTCACTGGTGTGAGGTGATATCTCATTGTGGTTTTAATCTGCATTTCTCTGATGATTAGCAATGTGGAGCATCTTTTCATGTGCCTGTTGGCCATCTGAATTTCTTCTTTGGAGAAGTGTCTATTCAGATCCTCTGCCCATTTTTTAATTGGATTATTTGCTTTTTGTTTGTTGAGGTGTATGAGCTCTTTATATATTTTGGATGTCAACTCCTTATCAGATATATCATTTATACATATATTCTCCCATACTGTAGGATGTCTTTTTGTTCTATTGATGGTGTCCTTTGCTGTACAGAAGTTTTTAGTTTGATATAGTCCCACTTGTTCATTTTTACTTTGATTCCCTTGCCCGGGGAGATATGTTCATGAAGAAGTTGCTCATGTTTATGTCCAAGAGATTTTTGCCTATGTTTTTTTCTAAGAGTTTATGGTTTCATGACTTACATTCAGGCCTTTGACCCATTTCTAATTTACTTTTGTGAATGGGGTTAGACAGTAGTCCAGTTTCATTCTCTTACATGTAGCTGTCCAGTTTTTCCAACACCAGCTGTTGAAGAGGCTGTCATCTCCCCATTGTATATCCATGGCTCCTTTATCGTATATTAATTGACCATATGTGTTTGGGTTAATATCTGGTCTCTCTATTCTGTTCCACTGGTCTGTGGGTCTGTTCTTGTGCCAATACCAAATTGTCTTGATTACTGCAGCTTTGTAGTAAAGCTTGAAGTTGGGAAGCAAGATACTCCCTGTTTTATTCTTCCTTCTCAGGATTGCTCTGGCTATTTGGGGTCTTTTGTGGTTCCATACAAACTTCAGAACTATTTGTTCCAGTTTGTTGAAGAATGCTGTTCATATTTTGATAGAGATTGCATTGAATCTGTAGATTGTTTTAGGCAGGATGGCCATTTTGACAATATTTATTCTTCTTAGCCAAGAGCATGGGATGAATTTCCATTTGTTAGTGTCCTCTTTAATTTCTCTTAAGAGTGTCTTGTAATTGTCAGGGTATAGGTCTTTCACTTCCTTTGTTAGGTTTATTCCTAGGTATTTTATTCTTTTTGATGCAATTGTGAATGGAATTGTTTTCCTGATTTCTCTTTCTGCTAGTTCATCATTAATGTATAGGAAAATGACAGATTTCTGTGTATTAATTTTGTATCCTGCAACTTTGCTGAATTCAGATATTAGTTCTAGTAGTTTTAGAGTGGAGTCTTTAGGGTTTTTTTATGTACAATATCATGCTGTCTGCAAATAGTGACAGTTTGACTTCTTCCTCACCAATCTAGATGCCTTGTATTTCTTTGTTTTGTCTGATTGCCATGGCTAGGACCTCCAGAACTAGGTTGAATAAAAGTGGAGAGAGTGGGCATCCCTGTCTTGTTCCCGATCTTAGGTGAAAAGCTTTCAGCTTCTCACTGTTAAGTATGATGTTGGCTGTGGGTTTGTCATATATGGCCTTTATTATGTTGAGGCACTTGCCCTCTATACCCATTTGTTGAGAGTTTTTATCATGAATGGATGTTGAATTTTGTTGAATGTGTTTTCAGCGTCTATGAAGATGATCATGTGGTTTTTGTCCTTCTTTTTGATGATGTGGTGGATGATACTGATGAATTTCAAATGTTATACCATCCTTGCATCCCTGAGATGAATCCCACTTGATCATGGTGTATGATCCTCTTGATGTATTTTTGAATTCAGTTTGCTAATATTTTGTTGAGTATTTTTGCATCTATGTTCATCAGGGATATTGGTCTGTAATTTTCTTTTTTTGTAGTGTGTTTGCCTGGTTTTGGTATTAGAGAGATGCTGGCTTCATAGAATGAGTTTGGAAGTATTCCCTCCTCTTCTATTTTTTGGAAAACTTTAAGGAGAATGGGTATTATATCTTCTCTAAATGTCTGATAAAATTCAGCGGTGAATCCATCTGGCCTAGGGGTTTTGTTCTTGGGTAGTTTTTTGATTACCGATTCGATTTTGTTGCTGGTAATTGGTCTGTTTAGATTTTCTGTTTCTTCCTTGGTCAGTCTTGGAAGGTTGTATTTTTCTAGGAAGTTGTCCATTTCTTCTAGGTTATCCAGGCTTTTTAGCATACAGATTTTCATAGTAGTCTTTAATAATTCTTTGTATTTCTGTGGTGTCCGTCGTGATTTTTCCTTTCTCATTTCTGATTCTGTTTATGTGTGTTGATTCTCTTTTTTTCTTAATAAGTCTGGCTAGGGGTTTATCTATTTTGTTTATTTTCTCAAAGAACGAGCTCTTTTTTTTATTGTTTTATTGTTCTCAATTTTTTTTATTTCTTCTCTGATTTTTATTATGCCCCTCCTTCTGCTGACTTTGGGCCTCATTTGTTCTTCTTTTTCCAGTTTCAATAACTGTGAATTTACACTATTCATTTGGGATTGTTCTTCCTTCTTTAAACAGGCTGGATTGCTATATACTTTCCTCTTAGAACTGCCTTTGCAGCATCCCAGAGAAGTTGGGGCATTGTGCTATTGTTGTCATTTGTCTCCATATATCTCTGTTTTAATTTTGTCATTGATCCATTGATTATTTGGAAGCATGTTGTTAAGCCTCCATGTGTTTGTGAGTCTTTTTGTTTTCTTTGTACAATTTATTTCTAGTTTTACACCTTTGTGATCTGAGAACTTGGTTGGTAGAATTTCAATCTTCTTGAATTTACTGAGACTCATATTGTGGCCTAGTATGTGGTCTATTCTGGAAAATGTTCCATGTGCACTTGAGAAGAATGTGTATCCTGCTGCTTTTGGGTGTAGAGTTCTGTAGATGTCTGTTAGGTCCATCTGTTCTAGTGTGCTGTTTAGTGCCTCTGTGTCCTTACTTATTTTCTGTCTGGTTGATCTGTCCTTTGGAGTGAGTGGTGTGTTGAAGTCACCTAAAATGAATGCATTGCATTCTATTTCCTCCTTTAATTCTGTTAGTATTTGTTTCACATATGTAGGTGCTCCTGTGTTGGGTGCATAGATATTTATAATGGTTATATTCTCTTGTTGGACTGACCCCTTTATCATTATGTAATGTCTTTCTTTACCTCTTGTTACTTTCTTTGTTTTGAAGTCTATTTTGTCTGATACAAGTACTGTAACAACTGCTTTTTTCTCCCTATTGTTTGCATGAAATATCTTTTTCCATCCCTTCACTTTTAGTCTGTGTATGTCTTTCGGTTTGAGGTGAGGCTCTTGTAAGCAGCATATACATGGGTCTTGCTTTTTTATCCATTCTATTACTCTGTGTCTTTTGATTGGTGCATTCAGTCAATTTACATTTAGGGTGATTATGGATAGATATATGCTTATTGCCATTGTAGGCTTTGGATTTGTGGTTATCAAAGGTTCAAGGGTAGCTTCCTTACTATCTGACAATCTAACTTTAACTCACTTATTACGCTATTATAAACACAGTCTGATGATTCTTTATTTCTCTCCCTTATTTTTCTTCCTCCTCCACTCCTTCTATGTTAGGTGTTTTATTCTGTACTCTTTTGTGTTTCCCTGGACTGATTTTGTGGATAGCTGATTTTATTTTTTGCCTTTAGTTAGTATTTGGTTGGTCTGTTGTCTTTGCTGTGATTTTATTTTCTCTAGTGACATCTATTTAGCCTTAGGAGTCCTTCGGTCTAGAACGGTCCCTTTAAGATATCCTGTAGAGGTGGTTTGTGGGAGGCAAATTCCCTCAACTTTTGCTTACCTGGAAATTGTTTAATCCCTCCTTCAAATGTAAATGATAATCTTGCTGGATACAGTATTCTTGGTTCAGGGCCCTTCTGTTTCATTGTGTTAAATATATCATGCCATTCTCTTTGGGCCTGTAAGGTTTCTGTTGAGAAGTCTGATGATAGTCTGATGGGTTTTCCTTTGTAGGTGATCTTTTTTCTCTCTCTGGCTGCTGTTAATACCCTGTCCTTGTCTTTGATCTTTGCCATTTTAATTATTCATTTCAATTATTATATGACTTGGTGTTGTCCTCCTTGGGTCCCTTGTGTTGGGAGATCTGTGGGCTTCCATGGTCTAAGAGACTATTTCCTTCCTCTGATGGGGGAAGTTTTCAGCAATCATTTCTTCAAAGACACTTTCTATGCCTTTCTCTCTCTTCTTCTTCTTCTGGTGCCCCTATAATGTGAATATTGTTCCGTTTGGATTGGTCACACAGTTCTCTTAATATTCTTTCATTCCTAGAGATCCTTTTGTATCTCTCTGCCTCAGCTTCTCTGTATTCCTATTCTCTGTTTCTATTCCATAAACAGTCTCTTGCACCTCGTCCAGTCTGCTCTTAAGACCTTCTATCAATTGTTTCATTTCTGTTATCTCCCTCCGGACTTCATCCCTTAGCTCTCACATGTTTCTCCACAGCTCCATCAGCATGGTTATGACTTTTATTTTGAATTCTTTTTCAGGAAGATTGGTTATATCTATCTCGCCAGGCCCTCTCTCTGGTGTTGTTTGAGTGATTTTGGACTGGACCAGGTTTTGTCTTTTCATGGCAATAGAAGTGATGGCCTCAAGTGGCATGTGTGTCAGCTGGGAGAACAAAGTCCCTTCTTGCTTGCTGGTCACCTTGCCCTTCTCCGCTGCCTGTGCCAGTTACCCACACACTGGCAGCAGTCTCTGGGTTAATTCCCTGAGCTGCCGTGGGCGGGGTGGCCCTCGGGATGGCCTAGAGCACTGCAGAGGGTCTCAGGCATACGGCGTGTGTTCTCCTGTGAGAACGGTGCACCTTTGTGCCTTTCAGACTTTGCGCCAGCTTCCTCTGTCTGTGCCGGGCAGCTGCATGCTGGCAGCAGCCTCTGGGTTCAGCCCGGTTAGCTGCAGGCTGGGAGAAGACTCTGTGTGGCTGCTGTGAGCGGGGCTGCTCCCTGGCTAGTCCACAGCAATGGCGGGTCAGCCAGTTTGCTTGCAGTGCCGGTGGGGGGAAATGAACCGCAGGCTGCTTACCGCCAGTAAGGGGCTTCGGTGCTGCATTGCCACCCTGGGGGTTAGGGCACCTGAAGTTCCTTAAGATTCTAGTCTGCTGGGCTGACTGTGCCAGGACAATTTTGTTCACCTGTTAAGCCCTTGTCCTTTTTAGACTTTTAAAGCGCCCACTTTTCTTTTGTCCCAGGGGAGCCGGCTGTCTGGACCCACTCGCAGTCTCCATCTCAGATTTTACTTTTCCGTTTCTCTAATATCCAGTACACCATGCAATGTGCTTCTGTGCTCCAGTGCAGATTACTAGGGCTGGTTATTTAGCAGTCCTGTGCTTCCACTCCCTCCCCACGCTGATTCTTTTTCTCCTGCTGGTGAGCTGGGGTGGGGGGAGTGCTCGGGTCCTGCCGGGTCACAGCTTTGTATCTTACCCTTTTTGTGAGATTCTTGAGTTCTTGCACATGTAGATGTAGCCTGACTGTTGTACAGTATCTTCTGGTCTCTCTTTTAGGAATAGTTGTATTTGCTGTATTTTCAAAATATATATGGTTTTGGGAGGAGATTTCCCCCACCCTACTCACGCCGCCATCTAGGGCTCCTCTCTGAGTGACTTGGTCCTTGGCTTTCTTATCCGTGGAGGATAGTAACAGCCCCTACTTCATGAGGTTATCTTAAAGATCAAACTAAAATATCTATGCAAATAACTGCCCACTGATTGGCTGCTATTATTGTGCAATAATGTTGTAATTATTTACAGATGCATTCATCCCAGAAACACATTTTCCCTTTAACACTCTATTGGTAACTCCCCAGAGGTATCTGGAGATCCTACCCTCAACAAAGAATTAATCTTCTAATAATGTATACTATGAAAAGTGACCCTTATCTGCCAATCTTGAAGAAACATACCAGTGAAATTGTATGGCACTTCCAAGTGCAAAGGCTTTTAAAAGATTTGTTTCAAATCACTTGCATTGTGCTGATTTAGGATTTTATTACATCTGTTTACAAAAGCTGTTACTGGGTAAGGAGATTGGGTCTTGGTCTTCAGGCAGGTCACAGGGTGGTTGGAAAGACAGAAACACAGACAAGGAATTGGAGTAGCTTAAAATACATGTGCTAGTGGAGCATGAAAGCTTGCAGGGCACAGTCATAGTGGCAAGGAGAGGACCTGAGTCAGTACTGGAGTGGAGGCAGGGAGTGATTTTGAAGATTGAATAAAGTTTTCAGGTTGGACAAATGAAAAGGAAGAGAATGTGTGTTCTGGTCAGAGAATAGAGGCAAAAAGGGTGTGTGTGTGTGTGTGTGTGTGTGTGTGTGTGTGTGTGTAACAATAATGTGGTATTGCTGGTTATTGGACAAAGGCAGAGATCACATCATGAAGGGCTTTAGATTTCACACACTGGAGTTTCTCCTATAGCAAGTGAGAAAATCCTGGAGAATTAAGAATTTATTGAGGTTAGATCTGAGTTTCTGTAGGGTCCCTCTAGTGACAGAGTAGGAGACTGAATGAAGGACTGAGCAAAGCCAGCTACAGCAGAGAAGAGAGAAAGGGAACAGCACCAAAGGGCAGCACAGTGATATTTAGAGGATAAAATGGGGTATCAAAGTAAGAGGGATAATGGTGTGAAAGTACTCCAGAGAGGTGCAAACGTTCAGCAAACAAGTACAGCAGACACTGCTCTTTGCTTATATAACAATCAACCCTGACGCCCCACTTTCCTCCTCCTAGAACCCCAGTTTATTTATTGAGTCACAGGCAGAGATCCTTTGATATCAGAAGGGTATAGACCCAACTCTTATGGGTGAATTATGATTGGTCTAAACCAGTTGTGTTAATCTCATTCCCCTTAGCCCCTTAGTCAGACTGTAGGCAATTGACTCATTTATTCTGACTAATGAAACATAACAAGGGACTTCCCTTGATTAATAAAAAGATACACTAACTGGAAAATAACCCTTTGCCTATTGCCCCTTCTTCCTGCTGGGAGTGAGCGTAACCCCCACACCCAGCATATCGTCTTGCAGAAGCCATCTTGTGACCATGAGGCAGAGCAAAGCCAATGTGCTGAGGATGGTCAGCAGAAGTGGTGGCTGGTCCCAATTGGCACCTTTGAGCGTCTGAATAAATGTAACATCTACCAACCTCTGAACTTCTGGTTACGTGAGAAAAAAATGTTGTTAGTTTTAGGCATTTGTTTTATTTAGGGTAGGTCTATTAAGGTAATAAGTAGACTCTAAAATTGATGGCTCAGAAATGATAGACATCTATTTTTTGTTTGGGTTGTCAAGGCTGGACATTGCAGATCAGGGGTGGTGGAAAGCTCAGGGACACAAGCTAAGGGTGGCTCTGCTGTTTTCAACTTGTGGCTTCTAAGGTAGCTCTGAGCATGGAATCAGCCAGAAGAGGAGAAAGGATAGAGATGCCCTTTGGGAGGTTTTGTGGGCCAGTCCTGTAAATGGCACTTATCACTTCCACTCACATTCCATTGGAGCGAACTGAGTCATTGGCCGCACTTAACTTCAAGGGAAACTGAGAAATGTAGGGTAATCAGGGAACCATAGTCCATCTTCTAGTGAAGGATGGATTGCCACACTGCTTTAATTGAATTTTACTGTTGTTTTTACTTACAACTAAAAGAATGCCTAACTGATCCAATGCTTAAGGGAGAACTTGTGGTGGGTTATACAGAGTTTTTCCTTGACTACAATATCTGTGTTTTTCAAGACAGATCATATGTGATAGGTAAAACCAACAGAGTGGATGACAGCACTTAGGAAGAATGTAGAAAGTGAGAGGAGACACAGAGAAAGAGCCATTTACATTGTTCATGGGACCCATCTAATCAAGAATTCCTCTTGGCTGTCTGTGAAAAAATGACTCAGACATCTCAGTGGCCTAGAGTGGCCGTTGGTTGGGTAGACTCATGGCTCAGATATAAGACCAAGTCTATAGATCAAAGTTGCCCAAGCGTTTTTGTTTTGGGGAACTTCTGGATATAAAATCCAAGCAGAGCTGTCTGCCTCTGTTTTCTTTCTATAAAGCACTAACTTTGACAAACAGCTGAAAAAAGTTCAGCAAAATGTGTTCAACTTACTTCTTTCTCTGGTGAAGTTATTTTATGTGGACACCTAGCAACACAGATCCTGAAATAGCTTAATGTGGAAAATGCTCCAAGTGCAATTCTGTTCCTTCGCCTCTTCCTTATCCTCACTCCTGAGGCTTCAGATAGGGAAGCTCTGACTTTTCTGGTTTTAACTGCATAAAGCCACAATAAAAGCAATGGATGCATGAGCTGGAAATTTCCTCCACCAGGAATCTACCTTGGTATTTAAATTTTCGTGGAAGGGTGTCTCCATTAGGCGATGGTCTTCCCTGGTAACTTGAACCACTCTCTAGAATATGTACACTTGGGCGCTGGAACTTGAGTTGACACAGCCTGCAGGTCTCATGGGTGTGTGGTGTATACAGTAGTGGACAGGCTGTCAGCTGGCCTCCATCTGGCTGGCTAACTGTGTCCTTCAAACACTCTCCTCAAAGCTCCCAATCACAGGGACTAAGCAGAGAACACTCACTTGGTCTAGAAACTTGGGGATATAGGCATGAATTAGCTAAAAGTCCTATCTATTTATTATTAAAATAATTCCATGAGGGCAGGAGCTGTTATACACATTGCATTGCATGCCCTACCCTTACCAGACTCTGTAAACTGGGGACAACCATAACTAGCATACAAGGCCTTCTTACTTTAAGCCAGACAACATGCTGTATGTTTTACCAGAGGTATCTCATTTTATCCTCATAAAAACTACCAGGTAGGTTGAATTGTCGCCATTTTACAGATGAGGAAACTGAGGCCAGGATATTAAATAGCAACCTAAATAACAGAGTTCACAAATGGTCTAGCCAGGATCCAAGCCCCACAATCTGAGTAACCCCTACCCTAGATACCCCCCCCCCACCCATCAGTACTTGTAAAGATTAAAGACTTAGGTAAAGCACCTTGCTGAATTATAGTAAATGCTCAATAAATGGGCGTTATCATTATATGAGCATTTCTTCTTAAAAGGTGAACATTTTCTTATAAGATTGCAAAATTGGACTAATACTAGGTGAACTGTCTTGTTTCTTTTATGACTATGAGGAAGCTATGCAAAGATGACTCCTTGGTTAGGAAATGTGGGGACTTTGTGACATGGTAACAGCTGAGGTCTTGCCAACAGGCCCTGTCTGGGGGACCTGACTCAGAGGAATTAAAGGTCCCAGCAGTCAATCTCCTGACATTCTAAGTTATAAGGCTTTACTTACTAGTAGAACTTATGAGTCCCTTGGAAAGCAACATTAAATTGAATCAATTAGTTGTTATTCTAGTAATTCTTCTTTAGTAAAGCTTATTTTCCCAATATAAAAGTAATAAAACTTGGAAACTGAAATGAAGTAAAAAGAGGAAAAATCAACATCATTCTGCTGCTCAGAGATGGTCCCATTGACATTTTTGTGCTTTGATTGACATTTTATTCATTTAAAAAATTTTGTTTGCTCTGTTGATAGCATAAGAGACCCTCGAATTCCCATGCACCTAAGTCATCAACTTTTCTAAATCTGGTCCCTTTAGCTTGGGACATAGAGAGACACTGCTATTGGTCACTTCTTAGCCCTAGAGTCTCAAGGGTGCAATAAGACAGATTCTGGCAAGACAGTGGCCAGAGGGGCCCCTCTGGATGGGGTGACAGAGGCTCTGATATCGCAGGGAAAAGCACTCCGCTCTGAGCCAGTATTCTGCACAAGGGTCGACCCAGTCCAGAAGGAAGTTTTCCTGGGCCTGGTTCCCACCCTCGTGGTCACATCACAGTGACGCAGCAGGAAGCCGGCCTCCCCAGAGCCCAGGTCTCTCACAGGAAAGTGTTGCCAGAGGTCTCTGCATGGGCAGGCGGTCCGTGCGCACTGGGCTCACGGCAGCATTCCCAAGCCGCAGGGTCTGTTCTCAGGCTGGAATGCTGGCCTCAGGGCTGCGCTGTGGCGTTTCCTCCACTGGGTCCCGGGGCCTGCGGGACCGCCTGCGGTGGTGCCATAAATCAGCTCCGCACCCTGCTTCCCAAGAGATTTCCAAATGGACTGCCCTCCGAACAGGGAGCCTGAGATCCCTCCTCTCAGATGTCATGTCCTAAACAATGATTGACCGGAGGAAATTTATTTTCCAGTTGAAAACAATACTCGGAAGGCGTGGATGTGTGCTTCCTTTGGCTAGACGTTCCTGGTGGCCGCAGAAAAGAAGGGGAGATGTCTGCCTTCAAGCGCCCTCTGGATGGAATTGCTCTGCGGCAGAAATGAACGGCGCCTAGTCATTTTTCCTCAGTTGATCTCCACACCAACAACGAGCTCAGCCTCGGAGGTGCTGTGCCCTCGGTCCCAGCAGCCAGAGGCAGGAGCAAAGGAACGGGAGTCCGACACCGGGTGGCGGCCGCAGGTTTGCCGCACCCACTGCCTGGCCCCAGTCGAAACACCTTGCCTCTCCGGTCCTGAGCTTCCTCGAAAGTTCCTTGTCTCCACTGGACAATTTATTAACTGACAGTTCCTTGCAGCTGTCAGGCCAAGGTCGCGATAATGATCCTTGGGCACTGCAAGATCGTGAATCATCTTCTAGGCACTATATGAGCTCGGGGCTGCGTGCATTTTATTTACTCACATGCCCTGAGAATTGGTCATTCGTGTGCGTCACTTACACTTTGGTGACCAGAACGGCGGACTGCCAGCATCGGACCTGGAGTGTTCACCAAATTCTTTGTCCTTTATTTTGAGGATGATGTCATGTTACAAGATGCCAGCAGGGCTGAAATGACACCCACTGGCTCTCAGGCCTGTCACGGGCACCTCCTGGAAGACTTGCTGTAGGCGCAGGGCCGTGGCTTAGGTTGTAAAGACCACTATCCTGTGAAGCAGCATCTTTTTGCTCCACAGATGTACTCAACTTACGTTGCTCATAAAGGCTTCTTGAGCCTCAGGTTGCTCTAGCCAGCTGTTCTCTCTGCTGCCTCCACTTCCCAGCTGTCCTGTGGTGTGGTGTGCCCTTTGAGGTCCAACTTGCTCTAAGTGCGTTTGGCCCGTGGTACATGTACTTCAGCATGCGGCACAGGGGTTTGTATTACAATAAGGTCACGTTTTAGCCACTGTGTGGGCTGGGGTTGAGCTCAAAACTCAGACTGTACATGAAGATGAATGTAATTTGGAGGATAAGCCTGTATCTCAGAACCACTGCTCCATAGACCTGCATGGTAAAGACTGCAGTGTTTCATTCTCACTCTGACCGAACGTTAAATGAGACTTAGCCTATTTTCAAAGAGTTTCATCTGAGGACCCCCGAGGTAACGAGTAACTCTTATTTTCTAAAGAAGCTACGAGACCATCCACGTAGGATTTGCTAAGTGGTGGCTCAACACCAGGTCTGCAGCCCTTACCCATCACCTACCTCCAGCCTGTATGTAAGGGAAGGCTGGAGCCTGATGGAGGATGCTGGGGAGCAAAGACATCTTCAGAGCCACTTATCAGTGTCTGTTTGCCTGGTGAGAGTTGGAGGAAAGTTTCTTCTTGCTCCTTCTTCAAGCCAGGTGAGGAGATCCTGCTGCCCCAGTGCTTCAGAGAACATAGCAGAAAAGGATTGAAGAGTTCTCAGGAGAACGGGACTGTGTCCCTTGGAATCTGAAAAGTACAGACACCAGCACCTGCCTCTCCTCTGGAAAATTCTAAAGGAGACAGGGCAACTAGAGCTGTTTATGAAAGTCCAAAGAAGACAAAGGGCTGACGCTGGCAGGCTGCCCTTTCAGCAGACACTGTGGAAGTCAGCTGGGCCTGACCTGTCTTGAGAGTCCTGCCCAGTTGGGGCAAATTAACCCCAGCACAAACTACCCCCTAGGTGCAGGAGCTGCCAGGAGGCAGAATCTGTCACCCAGACACTGCCTTGCCCACGAGAGAGAACAGTGCAGCACCTGAGTTCCCGCAAGAGCAGAGTCTCAGGACAACCTACGACAGAAAGAAAAAGCCACATTTGGGCACTTGCCAGGCAGAGGGCATTTCTGTCTGATTCCAGCAGCGCCAGCCTGTAACATAAATGCTTTGCCCTTTTCCTTTCATCTTTCCTCCCCTGACTCCAACCATGGAGGGAAAAGAAGCAGCAGAGAGAGAGCTAGAGAGGAGACAGAGCAGGTCAGGTGGGAAAGCACAGCCGGGCCCCTCTGCAGGTTGGCCCGGTGGGGTCCGGCCCGAAGGGATAGAAAGAAGAATCCTTTGAGGTGTGGGTTTGGTTTGGGGTGCATTTTTGAGCCCAGAAAATGGAGAGTGTTCACACTTGAAACTTGCCTGAAAACTCCAAGGATCTGCTCATGACACCACCCGTAAAGGGAGGCTGGCAGAGTGGATTTGGAAGGGAAGCAATGAAGAAAAACAAAGCTACTTTCCTATCCAACCTCTTTAATAAACTCAAGAATTTAGAGGCAAAATATTAACAAATATAATTCAACAATACAGGAAAAAATTACGCTCCAAGACCAAGTAGGGTTTGTTCCACAAATGAAAAGCTGGTTCATTATTTGACGATCAAACATAATCTGCCTTATTAATAAACTAAAGAAAGGTTACATGATGATCTTAGTCGATGAAGAAAAAACATCTGACAGAATTCAACACCTACTCATGATAAAAATGTTGAGAAAACTAGGAATAGAGGGGAGCTCCCTCATCTTGAAAATGAACATTTACAAAACATTTGGAGTTACCATTATTCTTCATGTTAATAATTCTTAAGACTGATGCTTTCCCTCTAAGATCAGGAACAAGGCAAGGTTGTTCTCTCACCACTTTTATACAGTATATTGCTGGAAGTTCTAGCTAGTGCAATGGGCAAGAGAAGGAAAGAAAAGGCATACAGATCAGAAAGAAAGGAAGAAAACTGTCCCTCTCTGCAGAAGACATGTTTGTCTATGAGGAAAACTTTAAGGAATCAACAAAAGAAGCTTCCTAGAACCAATCCATGTGTTCAAAAAGTCACAGGCTGCAAGAAAAGTGTACAAAAACTATTTCTATATACTAGCGATAGACACATAGATATTGACATTTAAAATACCATACTATTTACAACCAGTCAAAAAAATGAAATATTTAGGTATAAACCTAACAAAACAGATATAGGACTTATATGCTGAAAACTATAAAACATTAATGAAAGAAATCAAAGAAGATCAAAATGAATGGAGAGACAGACCACGTTCATGACTTGGAAACCTCAACTTAGTAAAGAGGTCAATACATACCAAATTGGTATACCGGTTTAATGTAATTCATATTGGTTTCCTGCTAGACTTTTTGTAGGTATATACAAGATTATTCCAAAATTCACATGGAGAATGTAAACGAGCTGGGATACCTCCAACAATTTCCAAAAAGAAAAATAAAGTGGGTGGAATCCATCTACACAATTTTATGACCAATTATGCAGCTATAGTAGTGAAGATTGTATGGTGTTCGTGGAGGGGTAGACACATATGTCAGTTGAAAAGAATAGAGAGCCAGAAACAGACCCACACAAACTTATTTCGGACAAGGTTGCAAAAGCAATCTAATAAAGGAAAGACAGCCTTTTTAACAAACCCTGTTGGAGCAACTGACTAACCATGAGCAAAATAATCTTGATCTATTATACTTTATACAAAAATAAACTCAAAATGGATCATGGACTTAAATGTAAAACTATGAAACTTTTAGGAAAAAAAGAGAAAAATCTTTGACATCTGCAGCTAGGTCAATTTTTAGACTTGACACCAAAAGCATGATCCATAAAAGGAGAAACTGATAAAATGGATTTCATCAAAAATTTTTAAACTGGCTCTTCAAAATAACTTAAGAGAATAAAGAGCCAAGCCACAGACTGGAAGGAAATATTTGCAAACCATAAATCTAACAAAAGACTGGTTTCTAGACTATATAAAGAAATTTGAAAGCTCAACCACAAAAAATCAACCCATCGAATTAGAAAATGGACAAAAGACATCTACAGACATTTCACTGGAGAAGATATACAGATGACAAACCCATGAAAAGTTGTTCAATAGCATTAGTCATTAGGGAAATGCAAATTAAAACCACAGTGAGACATCACTAGCTACATACCTGTCAGAATGACTAAGATAAAAGAGTGACAACATCAAATGACATCAAGGATGTGGAGAAAGTGGATCACTCACTCGTTCATTGATGATGAATATGTAAAATGACACAGTCACTTTGGAAAACAGCTTGGCAGTTTCTTAAAAAAATAAATAAACATGCCATTACCATCCCAGCAATTGTACTCTGGTCATTTACTGTAAAGAAAATGAAAACTTATTTTCACAGATAACCTGTATACGAATTTTTACAGAGCTTTTATTTGTGATAGCCCCACACTGGAAACAACCCCGACATCCTCCAACAGGTGACCGGTTAAACAAAATGTGCCATATCTGTGCCATGGACTACCACTTGGCAGCAGGAAGGGATGAATTATTGATATACACAACAAAGGATGAACCAGGGTGAGCTTCCTGAGAATTATGCTGGCTGGCAAAAAAAGCCCCAAACCAGAAGATGACACATTATATGATTCTATTGATAAGACAGTCTTGAAATGACAGTATTATGGAATTGGAGAATAGATTCACGGTTTCAGGGACTGAGCAGGGCGTGGGGACAGGAGAGAAATAGGTGTGGCTATGAAAGGGACCCTTGCGGGAATGGAAATGTTCTGTATCTTAACTGTATCAGTGTCAACATCCTGGTAAAGATTGCATGCCACGGTTCTCCAAGATGTTATCAGGAGGGGAAAGCTGAGTGCTGCGACTGAACTGTGTCCCCTAAACTTCAAATGTTGAAGCCCTAACCACCAGTGTGACAGTATTTGGAGATAGGGCCCTTAAGAAGGTAATTAAGGTTAAATGGGCCATCAGGGGTGGGGGCGGGGGGGGGGGGCTAATCCAATCAGACTGTGTCCTTCTAAGAAGAGAAAGAGACATGAGGGACAAGTGTGCACAGAGGAAAGGCTAAGTGAGGATGCGGAGAAGGCGGCCCTCTGCAGGCCCAGGAGAGAGGCCTCAGGAGGACCCAAACCTGACAGCTCCTTGACCTTGGACTTCCAGCCTCCAGAACTATGAGAAAAGACATTCTTTTGTTTAAGCCACAGAGAAGCAGTCTGTGGTGTTTTGTTATGTCAGTCCTGCCAAAGACACTGGGTAAAGGGTACATGAGCTTTCTCTGTGTTATTTCTCACAACTACATGTTAATCTGAAATTATTTCAAAATAAAAAGTTTATTTTAAAAAAATCTTGGCATCTCAGAACTTAAAGAGCTCTATTTGGGAAGTACATGAAAGAGAACAGCGGCTCTCTTAACCAGACTGTCTATACTAGGCCATGTCAGGTGCCTCTCCTTGGGTACCCTGTGCTTGTCTCCACCACCACACTGACCTTACTGTTCCACAACTAGCAGTTTACATGCCTGTCTCCTCCTCGGTACCATGTCTTTTTAAAGTGTGTGGACTATGTCTCAATCATCTTGTACTTAGCACAGAGCCGTTTGTTTGTTGACATGGTGTTTGGTACATGGCAGGCACTCAAAAAATGTTCATCACATGGGCAAGTCAGTGAATGCCTATCTGGCAGCATTAGTTGGCAGACTTCAGTCTAAGACTGACAAAATTAAAATTTTAAACCCAGCTGGTTTGTACAGTATGACTGAGAACAAATTTAAAGATGAGACTGAGTAAAATGGAGACACTAACAAATTTTTATAAGGAAAGCATTTTCCATTGTAAACTCTACTAAAACAGTTCCTGTAAGTACTGTTAAACTATTCCAAAATTTCCCACTATCCTTCTTATTTTATTGAAAGTATTCTTATTAGGATTAAGTATTTTCTATTTAAATATTTAATAAACTTTGATTTGCTGATTTATTTTTGTTCATATTTCTTTTCTGATTAAAGCTTCTGCACTTGGGGTCTGGCCGCTGTTCCTTGTGTCAGACTTACAGATGTAAATTTTGTCTGATAGATTTTATTTTTCCATTAATTTTTTCCCAAATAACACATTTTACCCTACAGAGTTTAATCAACATCAGTCTTACCCTCAAACATAGTAAGGACCCAATAAATGTGAGCTGTTATTATTATGCATTTTTTTAACAGTATTCTTTATAGGTTTGTTTTGAGCTATAACTACATACTATGAAATTTTAAAATGCACCATTCAGTGGTTTTGAGTAGATTCACAAGATTTTACCACCATCACTATTTAATTCCAGAACATTTTATCAAACCAAAAAGAAACTCCATACCTGTTAGCAGTCACTCCCCATTTTCTCCTCCCTCCAATCCCTGGCAACCACTAATCTACTTTCTGTCTCTATGGATTTGCCTATTCCAGACATTTCATATAAATGAAATCATGTAACATGTGGCCCTTTGTGTCTGGCTTTTTTCACTGAGTAATGTTTTCAAGGTCCATCCATATTGTGGCAGGCATCAGTAATTCATTCCTTTTTATGGCAGAATAATCTATATAGTACAGCTAGACCACTTTGCATATCCATCGAATGGATATACCATTTTGTTTTTCCATTTATCAACTAACTGACATTTGAGCTGTTTCCACTTTTTGGCTATTATGAATAATGCCTCGGTGACCAATTGTGTCCAAGTTTTTGTGCAACATGTTTTCAGTTTTCCTGGGTTTTTACCCAGAAGTGGAGTTGCTGGAACAGATTCCCAGCAATGTATGAGAGTTCCACTTTCTCCAAATACTAGTCAATACTTACTATTGTCTGTCTTTCTGACTGTAGCCATCCTAGTGGGTATGAAGTGGTATCTCATGGTGGTTCTGATTTACATTTCTCTGATGACTAATGCTATTGAGCATCTTTTCATGAGTTCATTGGCCATTTGAACATCTCCTTGGAGAAATTTCTGTTCAAATTCAGATTCTTAATTGGATTTTTGTCTTTTATTGTTGAATTGGAAGGGTTCTGTAAAGATACTGGTTACAAATCCCTTATCAGATGTATGATTTGAAAATATTCTGGGTTGTCCTCTTTCTTGATGGAATCCTTTGAAGTACCAAAGTTTTTCATTTTAATTTTTTTGTACTTGTGCTTTGAATGTCCTATTTAAGAAGTTGTTGTATAATCCACACAAAGATTGATGGGTCCCATATTTTCTTTTATCGTTTCAACTCTTACATTTAGGTTTATGATTCATTTTTATTTACTTATTGTATGTGGTTTAAGGTAGGCGTCCAATTTTGTTCATTCCATGTGAATATCTAGTTGTCTCAACATCATTTATGGAAGATCATTCTTTCCACATTGCACTGTTGGGACACCGTTATTGAAAATCAACTGACCATAAATGTAAGGGTTCATTTCTAGATTACCAGTTCTATTTCATTGATCTATATGTCTATCCTTATGCCAGTATTACATTGTGTTGATTACTCTGAGTCTGCAGTAAGTTTTCAGATTGAGAAGTATGAGTTGTCCAGCTTTGTTCTTCTCTTTTAAGATTATTTTAGCTATTCTGGGTCCCTTGATTTCCTTGTAAATGTTAAGATCAGCTTATTTCTATGAAAAAAAAAGCAGGTAGCATTTTAGTATGGATTATGTTGAATTCATAAACAAATCAGTCTGGGAAGTACTGCCATCTTAACAATATTAAATTTTCTGATCCATGAACAAGGGATTGTTTTCCATCTATTTAGGTCTTTCATTTCTTTCACGGATGTTTTACAGTTTCCTTTATACAAGTCTTCCACTTACTTTGTCTTTCCACAAATAACACAGGCTGATGGAATTTCTTTTTTAGTTAACGCAGAAATTTTTCTCACTTGAAAGACAGAATGAGTTATGCAGAAAGATCAGACAGGTGCAGAGAGGGGCCAGAGCTATTGCAGTGAATTGACCTCTGAGTTCCTGAGTAGCTGGCAAGGTCAAAGCACAGTGAGAACATTTGGGTACCACAAAGGCGGGGCACAAACTTTAAGCTAAAAGTATCCAGCTCTGGCAGTGAGATATGGAGGGAGGCAAGGGAGGCTTCTGACACCCTCAGGTTGTACCTCGTGGTAGAGCCTCCCAGGAGTGAGTCTGGCCCTTTCAACAGTGACCTCCCAGGGCAACTTTAATGTTTCTATGAACTGGTCTGCTCTGTAATCACCTGAATTCAGAGTCACTAATACTATGGTCTGGGAATGTTTCCCCCAGTTCTTCCTGACCTACCAATCTGTGAAAGACACTGATTCCAAAAGTCCTCATTTCATCAGCTGATAGCATTCCAGGAATGGCCTGCCTTTCACCCCAGGACTTTGTGGTAAAGGGGAGGAAGACAGGAGAGGCTGGGAAAAAAACAGCACCAGGAACTCTCTTGAGTCTGAAACAGAATTGTGGAAAAAAAATCCTGAGAAATCCCCCTTGGAAAGAATGGGAAAGAATCCACATAAAACATTTTATTGCTTATGGCAAACTTCTGCTGCTCCCATAAATTTTTCCACAAACTACACTAACTATATATCCATATATATTAAACATATACACATACACACCCTGACATGTTGACTAGGCTGCATTTATAAGGTGCTCTGCAGAAGAAGATATTTATTTCAGTCTAAATATCTTCAAATGCAAATGGAAAAACGATTTCAGGAATCCAGTTTTCAAAGACCTTCCCATTCTGTGGTGGAATTCCCATTTCAGTCCCTATTTCATTCAAGATAATCTTCTGCTCTCATAAACCAGAGCAGACATTTATATTGAATTTAATTTGCAGATGTGCTACTCCTCAATTTACCAGAATATTTTTGCTACCACCCTTTTAAAGAGTGGAGCTTTGTAAGGTGCTCAGATATTTTATATTTATTACATCATTTGTCTTCCCAACATTCCTAGGGATAGATAAAAAAGAGAGCAGACAAGGTAAGAAGTCGGTGCATTCTCCCCGTTGTACAATTGAAGAAACTGAGACATGGAGAGGGAAATGGACTTTCATTAATTCATCAGTTTATTCACTCGTCAGTTATTTATTGAGAGCCATTATACATCAGGCCCTGACTCTAGGGATACAGTAACGGTCTTGGTCCCAGTTCTCATGGAGTCTCTAGTCTCCTGTGGAGCCAGATAATTTTCAAAATGCAAATCTGATCATGTCACATATTTGCTTAAATTATTTCTTGGGTTTTCCACAGATTTCAGAATACAGGCTGAAATCCTTATAAGGTTCCCATGGTCTTACCCCGTACCCGCTAATATTAGCTGCATCTAATTTCTGCCCACACACCCACAATCACGAGGTTTGTATGTTTTTGCCTTTTTGAGAGGATGTCTTTATGTAATTATAGTTTTTTACATTTATCAAAGTTTTAAAGGCATACAGTTCAAAGAGTTGATATTTCTGACAGTTTTGTTAGAACAACAGCCCTGTTCTCTCCAGACTCAACCACTTTTAAGTTTTCAGTCGATTCTTTTGATTTCTACCTCAGAATCCCAATAACATGGTGGTGTTGCCACTCTCCATTTTCCAGTTTTAAGCATGCTCTGCTGACTTCGCACAGAGGACGATGAGGCTTTAGTTTTACTTACCCACTCTCCCCCTTCCGTAGACTGTCTTGACTTCTTATTCTAAATCCAGACTCCATAATCAAAAGCAGAGTCTAGGTGCTACAAATTGTAGCATAAAGTTACATTTATTTGTTCTTGGTTCAGAAATATCTGAATAGAAGGTTCGACGAAGGGGGAAAAAGATAAAAGATGTTAACTGGCTTAATGGATTTTTTCTTCACTAAATGGAATCTACGAGATCATTTCTTCCTCTCTTCGAACTTCAGAGATATTGATACCTAGCTTCAGTATCGCATGGGAAATGAATGGCAAACAGGAAACTAGCAGGTGGTTCTCCTCCATTCCCATATGCCGTGCTGTAAACTTTCAATTCAGATGAATTTAGGAGTGATCACTGAGTGTCAGGAAGTTTAAGCTGCTTGCCTAAAGGTCCTGCTCTGCAGGGCAGATCTGAGCAGAAGTAGCAGAGCTGGCATTTAAGCTCATCTCTGTCTGACTCTGAGCTCCACACTTCTTTAATCAGCATCACATTGTTCCTGCATTTCTCAGACCTTGATCACCACCAGTTCACAGATCCTGCAACTATCTGGCCTTTTGTCAGCCTCATACACCTGCTGTAAGAATCAAACAAGCATAGATGTAAACACCATGCCTCCGAAGAATGCCTGGCGTGTGGTAAGGACACAGTAAGGTAGCTGCCATTGTAATCCTCCTCCTCGTCCTCTTCCTACTCTAAGTGCCTTACCTTCCTCACTGCTGACAAGCCTACCTTTTTCTCTTGGTCCTAAACAAAAACCCTTCTTTTCTTGGATCTCCCCCTTGAAAAGTTTCCACTGATGCCCCTCCCCCCCCCACCCCGGTCTCACCATTGTCCATTCAGAGTTCACCTGGAGCATAAACTTTTATCTTCTCCTCTGGTTCATGGCTGCCGATGGCCCTAAAATTGTCCCGTTTGGTTCCACTGCCCTAGCAAGTGCCTCATCTTACCTCTTTACATCAATCTTTCAACTCCCAGCTCATCCCCGTCTCTCCCAAGAAGTCCTTTCCGGACTAGGCAAACCCTCTTCACGGCCACAGAAAGAAAAGAACCTAAGCGCCACAGCCCCAGTATCACCCGTTCTTGACCTTCCCAGCACAGGGACACTTCACGCGGCTCAGCTTCCTTATCGGTAAAAGCAACAGCCTAACTCCCAGATTCTCGGAGTTTTTAAATGCTCTTGTTTCATTTCAGATATTAGATTCTGCTCTCACTTGGGAACCTGGGGCTGCCGCATGCCATGCGGACCTGCCAACGGCTGCTCGGCCTCCTCACTGCCCTTGCCTTTGGTTTTATTCTTCCTTAGAAAACAGTAAAATTTATTAGCTTCAGAAACCGTTGGTAGAGGACAGTGTATTTTTTGCCATGGGGAAATTCATAGTGAATTAAGACCATCTTTCATTCATCTTTCTGGGAATGTCCATTTGGGGGGTAGAGGTAATAAACACCTCCATATCTTTATTACTTATTACGTATTATTATTACTCTCCATAATAAAATTAGAAAAACAAACCTGTTGCCAAGAAATGGATCTTTAGGGGTGATTTCTCCTTTCTTGGACCTCTCCTTTCTCTCCTCACTTCTAGATCAAATGATAGCTTCTCTATGTTTGAAATTCTGCTATAGCCTTTCTCCTTAAAGAAAACTGGTCTCAAAACTTTCCAATCTCAATATAATTTCAAATATGCCTTGTCCAATAAAGGGCAAAAAAGAAGTGAGAAGTGATTAAACGGGGGTACCAAGGAGAGAAAGAGAAATGAAATACTAGATTAGCACTCAGTCTATCCTAGGCCTTCAACTGTCACTTAGCGTATGCGATTCAGTTCAACCATAGCAACCCCACTAGGTAGTCACAGTCACATTAGTCCAGTTAGCCTTTTGTCAAGTTCTGCCTAACAGCGAACATTGATTATCTCACAAATTCTGTGAGTCAAGAATTTGGGTGCAGCTTAGCTGGGTCCGATTCAGGGTCTCTCAAAAGGTTGCAGTCAAGGTGTCGGCTGGTCTGCCGGCATCTCCAGGCTCACTTATGTGGCTGCTGGTGGACTTCGGGTTCTCATGGGATGTTGCCTGGGAGACACATGCTTGTTATGTATATAAAAATATTGTTATATTTAAACTATCCCTTAGGTAAAACTACCATTCTACCTATGTTTAGCATCTCTCATGAATCTTTTTTCACTATAAATTTTCAGGAAATTCAGAAAAGTTGATATACACAAAAACAATATTAAAATGCTTTCTTCGTACTGGCTGCAATATATAAAACATATAATAAAATAAAGCCCAATGACAGGATAAGCAGCCTGTGGCACATGTTTATTACATTTATGCAAGTTCTATTTTGCAAAGATTTCTATAGTGTTACAATTTACTTAAGAATCCTATGTTACATGCACATCTGTTCATGACATATTATTCATGTGCAGAATTAGCCAGGAATATTTACTGACTGTGCCCTAGGACAGAGTCCTTCATCCTGGTGAACACGTAGTCAGTAGAGCTTTTTACACCTCCAAACCTTTAGAATTTAATTGAAATATCTGAACCTCATATTACCTAACAGGAAGGTGGTATAGATAGCAGGCTACTTGAACAAGGCCCTGGGGTCCCAGGGACCTATCTCCACAGGTCTGCTCTTCTGCCTGGGGGTTCTTGGGCCAGCGTTCTTGTCTGAAAAAAGATACAACAATTCCTGCCCCCCTGACAGGATAACCGAGAAAAGGCAGCGTAGGCAGGCAAGTGGTTTAAGCACATGGATTGTGAAGCTCAACTGTGGCGGGGGGGGGTTAATTCCTGGCTGTGTGCCACTTACTGTGGGAAAGCCTTTAACTTCTCTGCTTCAGCTTTCCCACCTGAAGAAATGGACATGAGGATAGCACCTACCTTGCAAGGTTGCTAGGGGGATTAAGAGAGTTAATATGAGCAAGGCACTTAGAAAAGTACTTGGCACGTTGTAAGTAAATCAGTAAGGGCAGATGATCACTGGCCTAAGCCCTTAGCATGGGTGCTGGCGTGAAGTAAGGACATTGACACATTTTTCTAACATTTTTAATCTTTCCTTTCTTAATCTGTAAAGTGGGGATACCAATGACTGTCTTATAGAGTTCTTAATAAATTAAAACAAAACAAAACAAAATAAAATAAAGCACCTAGTGGTTTATGGTCTATATAAGGACACACTAAGTTGCAGCATTATTATTATGGATATTCACCAGCAGCTGTAGAGCTATGGGGGAGGTCAGAAAGCCAAGCAACGCAGCGCTAACGCAGGGAGGTGCCTGTCGCAGCTCAGGCAGGGCCGTGCTCTGGGATTACCGCGGCATGTTCCCTTTGGCCTGGGCGCTCTCTCTGGAGTTCCTTTGGGGCTGCGTGTGTCCAAGGAATTCTGAGTATGAGAAAGGTTTCTCCTGGTTTCCGCTTGGTATTTTAATTGGCATATTACATTTCTTATCTGCTTCTCTTTTGTCTTTTTAATAATACTCCTTTGTGGTTGCAGGCTGAGTGCAGAAGGAATGTATTAGAAAAAGCTAGTAGAGATAAACGCTGTAGACACATGGAGAGCCTGTAGCCGTGGGATCATCTGATTCCAGACAGCAGGAGCTGGCTGTCAACCCTGCGAGCAGTTTCCGAGGGCCTTGCTCACAGGGGGATGAGGAGGGAGGCTCAGGGCCCGCAAAGGCCCGCTGCGGTTCTCCTGTTCTGCTTTCCTAAGGACCACCTCCGTGCCCACCCTCTCTCCTGACAGCGCCGCTTAGGAACACTTAATGTCATGGTCCTCTCTCTCCTTCAAGGCCGAGAGGGATGTTTCAGAAGCAGCACCAGCTTGGGTTGAAAAGAATCCATTTCTCAAAAACATAACCCTGTCCATGGCCCTGCTAATGATAGCCACAAACCAAGGGGAAAGAGAAGCATTTTTAAATCAAGTTCTGGGAAGCAGGCCGCCCCCTGACCTTCTCCCCAGCCAGAGCGCTGACTATCAGACTGAAGGCAAACATACCACAAAACAAGACAGTGGAGGGACACCACTTCATGGCTAATTGGCCTTAAGAATATGGGATAAAGGAAAATAATATAAACAACTCTTTGAGTTTTGAAAATAAATACTGCTGAGGAGAGCGGATTGCTCATTTGATTTTGTTGTTATTAGAAATGCCAACCTTAGTGACTATCACTGTCCCCACCTCATGTTGAGTTTATTCGGCATGTATCATCGCTAATGAGAATCTTCAACTGTATTTGAAATTTTATCTGTTCTTGGTTCCTTTTTCTTTCTTTTTTTTTACCTGCAGGCTTCAGAGAAGTCTCGTCAGAGTTCACTTGGCAATATTTTATGTATCTTAAATCAAGTACATTTCACAAAAGTCTGAACTTTCATCACCTTTCAAATGGTATTAGCCTGGGTTTAAACTCCTTAGCTAGAGGATCTCAGTGGTAAAGGAGAAGTTCCTGGCATCTGTTATCAACTCCCTGTTTGGGGATTAGTCCTGTGTTTTCATGTGGGATATAAACATATCCGGATAATTCTCCTGGGTTTCACTTGTTGAAAATGTGACATTTGTCCTATCGCTTAATTATGGCTTAGCTCCCAGAAAGCTTTGCTGGCACCCCTCTAACAGATGCCTCCCTCCCCCCCAACCCCTACCCCAATACACACTCAGTCCAGGTTCCCGGGCCCCCTTAGCTCTGAAAGCAAAGCTAATCACAAGATGCAGACTCGGAACCCTCCATCCTGAAAGACTGTCTCAGCTTTGTGTGGCTTGGGGCTGTTAGGCACAGAGAAGTCAAAAGATCAGATTTGGGTTTTTGCTGTCCTGGCTGGGCAGGGCTTCCAACTACCTACTCCTGAGTAATCTCCCCACCCAACATTTTAGCTTTACTCCCTCTCAGCTCGTCTTACTGGGTCCCAGGAGCATCTTTTCCAGGAAGCATTTGCTGCCTCCAACGTGGCTGAAACAGAAGCTGTTACCCTCTGAACAGCTCCACAGTTGACTACAGAAACGGAGGACGAGAATCAGTAGAAAAGACCTGAGTATGTAGATGTCTTTACATGAGATATTTGCAGCTCAGAAGGATCATATAGTGGTTCCAGCAGTGGATTTCAGTTCATGTTATTATCTCTGTCCTGCCATACAGAGTTTTCTCTCTGTGAGGTAACCATCTGGATTGTGTCAAGTAGGGTGCTGGTAAATGTGTACAAACTAGCTCTTCAGGGGAAAAAACTCCACTTACTTGCAGCACTTGCCAATTTCCTTGGTATAAATACTCCCAGCATGATTGATTTTGAAACACCAAAGTAGAGTCACTGAACAAGGGCCTGGGAAGAACCACTCATCGTCAGCTCTGCCAGCAGCACAGTGTGGCCTGGTCCAGGCAGCGGGCAGAGCCAGCAACAGTGTGCAGAGCAAACAGTTCTTGAACTTGAGTCTAGAACGACGAGTCGGTATTTTCTGATTGGACACAGACCTGGGGGAAGAAGGCAAGCGGCAGTGTGTCTGGCAAAGGATGAACAACTTTGACTACATCTGACTCTGTAGTACTCCCCCGTACGTGGAGAGTTGTGGGGGGGAGACTGAGGAAGACACCCCCTCCGACAAACTGTCTGTGTCTCCAGCAATGAGCCTCATTCATATACTGGATTGAATATAACATCTACAGTCTCCTCTCAAGACTGCAGTTCCAAACCATGAGGAAGGTTCTCCAACTGGACTCCTTTCAAAAAAGAGTTGCTTCAAATAATCCTTTGCTTACAATTGTCAGTGTCGTAGTGAAATCGTCATTATTCTAGAAGCCAACATCAATACATTATTATTACAGAGAATGGCCACCCAACAGGGCACAGCCAAGCCAAGGAAAAGGAAATTTCAGACTGAGGCTGTTACAGATCATGCCGTGATTCGGTCCGCATAGGAAACCAGAGAGTTTAAAGGGGAAGAGGAATGCGTTGATTTGCGTCAAAATAAGAGCTCTGGGAGGCAAGAACTATTTCAGAGCAGTCTGATGGCCAGTTGTCTCCACCGCGTTAGCTTGCCCTCTGAAGCCTGCATCTCCTTTGCTGCACCCAAGGGCGATTAACGTATTGCTTCAAGGCAAGAAGTTTATTATTCCAGAACCAAGCACTGGTAGGTCTCTTCTGCCTCCAATAAATCAACAAATAATTATTGAGTGGCATCTCTGCTGTGATGCCAGGTTGCACTTCCTCCTGTCACAGCACCTCAGAGCTCTGAATGCTCCTCTCTCACTGGCTTTTTCAGGACCAAACGGATGTCTCTAGAGATTCCTCATCGCCTCATTCCACTCCTGCTTCTTGACCTTCAGAGGGCAGGCTCCAGGAATTAGCGTTTCTCAGACACTCTATTTCTCTGGCTTCTTTCTCTTTCATGAGGATTTTATATTCTAGCTTCTGTAATTCATTAAACTACTGTTTGTATAATTTAACTATACTTAAACATATAATTTAACGTAACGAGATACAAAAAATGTTACAGATGTAACTATAACTCATTTAACTGCATTTTGTAACATGGCATGTTCTAGACGGCTTTGAGTAGTGGGTACTATAAAAACGAACCAGAAAAAGTCACCACAAATCAGCGATACAAATTGAGTTTCTCCTTTAAGTTGTCTTCTTAAAAAAATTAGTTTGCCTTTTTTTTTAACTATGAGAAAAAGGTTAATTTTCTTACACAGGAAACTTTTAACAATCCAATTACAGTGACTAGTAAAAATAGTTTCCTAGTGGGACTATGTTAGGAGATTGAAATAAAAACCCACTGATGACACCAAATATCAACTAAAAGTATACGAATAATTAGGATAGAAAAATTCCTCTAAGAAACAGAAATAAGAACTTGGAAGTACTTTATTAACTAAGTTGTCATCTCACTTAGGCTACCTGGTCCTAGCGGCCAGCACGGTTATTTTCATGTTGTTTAAATAATGTGGTACCAGGATAAACAAGAGATGAAGGTTATATTATCCTGCCGTCAACAACCTTTAAATGCTATTTCCCCTTCAGTTACTAAATAATTGCTCAGAAACTATCTGATAGCCAAGAACGGCCATTATGAGACATTGCTTCCCTAGCACAGTGAAGACTATATTGTGGCAAAGAAAAAATACAAGAATTTGTATTAGGTGAAGACTTTTTTTAATTCTCCAAAATCCATTCAAAAAGAGCCACCGAATGAGCAGACGGCGGCCACTCCTGGCGCCCCAGGCTCTGAGGCTGCTCTCCGATGACATCATCCTTCCATCTTGTTTCCATCACTTTAAGCCCAGCCCCATCACAAAGCAGGGGAGTGACCCTGGGCTTAAAGGCATTCCCTCAAGCTCTGAGCTCTGGAGATGAGCCTCCTCCCATCCCAGGGGCAGCCTGGGGCTCATTCTCCACCCCCCACCCCCCCCAGTTGTCCTGGAGGAAGGGTGGAACCAAGCCTGAAGGGAACTTTCCTTTGGGACGCGACACTCACACAGAAGTGTCCACATGCACAGCAGGATAAGCAGAGTCACCAGAGGTTAGCTTCCTACCAACGGAGTGAGCTGGTGGGCTGCTTAAGCCCTCTGAACTTGTCTCCTCACCTGCCAAATGGAGCTAGTAGTACTTACCTTACAAGATTGTTTGAAGGATTAAATGAAACAGGGATAGAAAATACCTGGTACACAGTAGAACCCGGTCAATGGTAGACCTCAAAGCTACTGCAAATCCTCTCCAGAATGAAGTTTCTTTTTCTCCCCTCCCAGAAACGTTTCCACTTTACCCCAAAGGAGAGAGGCATGGACAGCATGCATGGCCTCTTCTGGCACCACCACAGGCAGCCCGACTACAAAGGGGGAGCAAGGCTGATGGAGGGAAAGAGGCCGTGAATAGGAGCTAGGACAACTTGGAGATAGCTGTAGAGGAGCCAGCGATCTGAGGCCGAAGGTCACATGAATGACTTGCAGTGGACATGCACTTAGCTCAGTAAAGAAGAGCCAGGTCACATGCTCCGAGAGGACAGGCAGCCCTGCCTCTGCCAGCAAGAGGCAAAAACATCCTGTAACTTTCTACCACTTGGCTGGGATGCAGAATGCTTGAGCTGTCCGCAAGTACCTAGGCTATTATACACAGTGTACATTGCTCGTTGTCTGCCTGCCTACCCATGTTTGTTTTCAGTGTCTTAGCAGATTGGCTCTGGGTTCGTGCTGCTTGTTATGTTTGGCAAGAGAAACTGTTTTAATATCCTTGCTTGACTGGAACTATCTCGGTGCTGATGAGTTCAGTTATTTTGAATAGGATAAAGTATTGCCCCAGGTTTCTGCATAATTGTAGCATATTATAGTTCAACTTTAAACTTGAGTTACCTACTTTAGGAAATAGTCACTAAAATAACCACATCTGGAGTGTTCTCTACAAGTTCTGGAGCTCTGACCAACTCTTGGGCAAGCCATGCATGTCAAAACACACTTGAGGACTTATCTGAGCTATCATCTGGAAGCTAAAACTGATAGATCATCTGTTCCTGCCCTAAGCTTTCTCCACATGTGTCTGTAATCCAGTATCTTCAGTGGGTGAGACCAGTGAAGATTTAACATTTATCTATCCAAATTTTCTGTGATGTGTATTCAGTCCAGAGAGGTTGTGTCCACCCACCCAATGAAGTAAGGCTGAATTTATTCATCCATTCATTCCCAAATATTTTATTGCATCCCTTTTGTCCCAAATATTTGAGAAGCACTGGGGATACAATACGAAGGCTCAGTTTCTGCCTGAAGGACTCCCAGCCCTTCTGATAGAAGAGGTGGAGTTCAGGACATGGAGGATCCAAATGAAGGGCATGGGCAATTCCATGGGGATTGGAAATCAGGAAAAACTTCGTGGAAAAGGTGACCTTTGTTCAGGATCAGGACTTCAAGAAGTCCTTCTGATTTCCAGTCCCCACAGAACTGACCACTCCCCTCATGAACTCAGGATTATCCAGGCAGCCAAGGATAATCAATCACACGGTGACAGCTTTTCTGGCTTGAATTATCCACATAGATTCTTAGAGCAATCCTAAATTCACCAGATAATTGAATGGTCACTAGTTTTATGACTTGTGTTCATCTATTAAGTCAGCAGAGGAAACCGCTTTGAAATCTGACAACCTCCACAGTTTTAGCCAATTCTATTAAAGACCCATGTGATCAAACTCTGCAAACAGAGGCATTTGGGAAAAAGAAATATCTGAAATCATGCCCTTTGTTTAGAGCTCATGTCTTCTCAACAGCGAAAGTTTAAAAGTTGACTTTTAGAAGGATTTGTGCTTCAGATGGGCTGCTGATAACAAAGCCAAGGAGGGGATGGGAGAACTGGATGAGTAGCAAGCCAGTGACAGTCGGCATGATTTCAGAGGCACTTATCTTCGTTCCCAAATGTTTCTCATACTTCCACCTCCAAGTGATGAGAGCGAAACTTTCCCTGGTGGACTCTCCTTCCCTTATCATAAGGTCTGATCCTATTTAAAGTGTAACTACCCCCATAGATGCCTTTTACACTTTCGTGTGAACAAATGTATCACTCTTTCTTGAGACTGGTGAAAAAGGAGTGCCCAGATGGAAAGAGGGGGGAAAGAGTAAATAAGATAAAACCTGAAAGTACCCCCAAGTTTTCATTTTTTTTACTTGCAATTTGCTAAAGGCCAACCCTGGTCACAGTTTAGGAAAAAAACAAAAATTTACAGGTGAGAAATGGTGCCCAATACCTGGTATTCTAAAGAGTTGTAAGACAGGAGAGTTTGATGGTGTTGATAGTCAAGACTAAGACACCCCACCCTTGTTCCCTTTGTAGTCCCATGAGAGTTTCTGGCCCAGAACCAATCAGATTGCGGTAGGTACCCAGCAGCAGGATGTCACCTGCCCCTGTGGCTCTCTGAGAAAACAGCCGCAGCCATAGCTCCTCAACAAGGGTGTTCAGAACCTTATTTCACTTTTTTTCTTTTTTTCAGTTTTATTGTAACACAATACTCCTCATTCTTAGATCTGATTGTTGCAGAAAGCATCTCATTTCTCAGTCCCCACCCCAAGAGCCAGTGCAGACCTGCCAGGAAGGGTTGAGTCAGTGTCTCAAAGCCCCAGCACAGTCACCAAAGGAACCTTCCATTCCAACCTGGGCCAAGTTGTGCCTGCACACATCCATTCAAATGTGTGGATTGTACGCTCTGCGGAGCATACTGGACCTGCCCCACGACAGCTATCAGAACAGTACCAGACACAGGTCTGGTTTTGTTGTGCTCACAGCTGTTAGACAAGCAAGTCATAGACGCATGGAAGGTTGGGTCCCCGTAGGAGGTAGTGGGGGACTAACTTTCCAAAGAGAACTATAGTGGATCAGGAAAAGGAGAGATCCCTGTAGCTGGAGTGGTTAAGCCCCAGGAAGGAGTAGATGGAAGGATAAATGATGGATAGATGGTTATTAGGAAACGTTCCATGAAAGAAGTAGTGTTTGAAAGCTGGCTAGGCTTTTGATACAGAGGAGTAATGGGGAGGCAAAACCAGAAAAAGTTCCTCTCCTAAAAATCCCCAGGACATTCAGCAGGACTGGGGCCCCACCAAGACAGAGCAAGGATTTGAATGCCCTTCACCAGGCCTGAACCCTGAGCGATGCCACAACTTCAACCTCTGTCGCCACCAGTGGGTACCAAGGACAGTGTCAGGCTAGAATCCAAAAGGAGAAAGTGGGAGACAGAAAGTAGAAAGGAAGCTTCTTATTCTAAACACAACTTCAGGGTGACTGGGGGCACCTCTCCTACTGCCTGTTCATCCCTCTAAGGGGCAGGCTCCCAGAGAGCTCCGATCACCATGACTGCTGGCGTCCATGGTACCCCTGAAGGAACCAGAGCCGGCTTGTACCAGTCACAGGCTGGGCCCAAAGTATGAAGGCAGGGATTCAGCAGGTTACGATTTTTCACATCTTTTTCTGCCGGGCCCTACTACAGATGGCTTCTAAACTGAACTCTGACTTTCCCCCAAGTTGAGCCACTTGGTCCATATCAGAAGCTCTAATGCCAAACTACCTGATACATCTAAGCACTGACAGCAGCGCCAATCCCTAGTAAGACATAAGACCCAGCCCGCTACTGCTTTTATGGCCTATGGAAGCAGCAAGAGGTGTTCAAGCTGAAGGCAGCAAGCGTCTCCTCTTTTGTATTCCCAGACTCTCGTACAGTGCCTGACATATAGTCGGTACTTAGCAAATGCTTGCTGAATGAAGGAGGAAGGCAGCTCTGGTTCCACGGTGCAGGTAGCCTTCTGCTAGTCTTCCCCTGCCCTAAACCCTAGTTTAGATAACATGGCTTCTACCATTGCTCTGTGCTGGTAACTTACTCCCTGGACTGGCCTTCCCACCTTTCTCTTAACATATGCAGGAATGAAATCCTGCCCTAGGACCCAACTCTGTTATCTACTCCTTCCCTGGGCAGCAAAATTCCCCAGATTACCCTTAGCCTACGTTCTGCATAGGTCCTCAAATACTGTTTCACGTCTCACTGCTCCCCATCTTCATTATTCCCTCTGTCACAAACTCACCTTCACCTCACTGATTTCTAATCATGCTTTGGCTTTTCTCAGTCATCACCTCTTCTTGGAAGCCCACCCAGGTGTGCTCACCCTCATATAGCATGTACAGTCCTCCCATAGTTTCTTACGGCCTCCAGGGCACATCTTTACCTTCCACTACCTATTAAACTGCACTGCAATCACTGATGGGCTCATATTTTCTCCCCATTCACCTGTGAGCAAATGAGGTCAGGCCATATGTGTTCAATATCGTATTCCTATCATCTGCAGTGATGTCAAGCACATGCATGTTAATAAAAGTTTTTTTTAGAAACAATGAGTGAGTGAATGAATGGATGGATGAATGTCTTCTATTCATCCACTTAGCTGAGACCTATTTTTGTACTCTGCCCAGGACACCGAATGTTGTCTCTTTAAATAAATCTAACAATTTTCCCTTTACTGTTGGAATAAAAGAGCGTTTCTCAGTATTGACACTGAGAACACTGATTATTCCCTTCCCTCAGTCCCTGTAGCTCAAGTGCCTGAACGACTCCCCCTCGTTCCCAATTACCACCTTCCTGCATGAGGGTTTTGCCTTGTCTGATTAGGAGTTTGTACTGCCGTGTCCCGTGATAGGACACTTTGTTTAATATTGGCTGTGGTGGAGTCTCACAGATGTCCACGTACTTCTAAAAATTCAGCTATATGCTGTCAGCACTGCTTATGGTTTTGGATTAATGATACACATTTTTAATACACCTTGGCTCTTAAAAATATATGCCATCTATTTCATTTGGCACAAAGAAACACTCATTTGTTCCAACAGCAAAGGGAAAATTGCTAGATTTGTTTAAAGATAGTAGACTATTTAAGGGATTTTTCAAGGATAATTTTTGTCTATAAAAGATTTTTACCTTATACTCTGATGGTGTTGTATTTTTTTTTATTTCATCTGTGTAGTTCAGTATGGATCTCCAAAAGACAAGGATTCCTTTTCAAGCATAATAACAATGCCATCATTACAGAAAGAAACCCCCAAATTCCTTAGTATTATCAAATATCCTTGAATGTCCTATATATATTTTGTTTTTATTTTTATTTATTTTTTTAGAATTTGAGGTTTGAATTGAGATCTGAATAAAATAAATTTCTCTCAACCTATAGGTTATTCTCCATTGCTTTTTTTTTTCAAAAAAATGTGCTTTTTTTTTGTAGTCCTTATTATAAAAACTACATTGTTTAACTTGTAGTTTCCTACAGTCTGGATTTTGCTGGTTGCATTTTTATGGTGCTCTTTAACATGTTTCTTTGTTCCCTATATATCCTTTACATTGGTAGTTAGATCTAGAGGCTTGATTAGATTCAGATTTTATTTTATTTTTTTCAAAACTTCTTCATAAAAAGTATGTGTTTCCATCAAGACGTACGCAACATCTGGCTGTCTCCTTTCTATGATAGGTTATTGATCATTGTTTCCTAGATCCATTATTTCATTAGGTTTTGTAAATTAGTGAAATTCTTATTCCATTATTCCTTCTTCATATTTTAACTGGAAAACTTTTAAAGGGCAAGCTTTCGCTCACCTATTATTTATCTATTCTAAGCTACAGGTTTTTTTTAGGAATTGAGAATAAATACTTGATTGCTTTCTTTCATATCTCAGTTTTCAGTATTTCTTTAATAATAATCTTCAGAGATAATAAATGAAAAAAAAATGAAAATACCTTTGTGAACTCATGGATCTAAACATATTTGATGCATTTCATTCATTCCATTGTGGTTATTATCCTTACTGATGCTTAAATTGCTCCTGCTTTACCCAAAAGGAGATTATTTTATTTGCTCCCAAGCCCTTCTGACATAACTCCAGTAGTTGCTACTTTTAATATTGGTATGATAAGATGTTGAGACTCAGCTTGTACATTTCTTGTCCCAGACCTGGAATTAGCAATTTCTCCAAGAAGCCCTGTTTTCTTTCCGTTGGGAAGTGGTGTTTATAAACAATAATGGGGCCCTGTGGGTAGTCAATACTGCTGGATTGCTCTTTACTTCTGGGTCTTTTTGGGGAGCTAGAAAAATCATGACTTTATAGAGCTATTTCCAGTTCAAATTCAGGATGACAAGGTTTTCAGTAATCCTTATTGCTCGCTAATTCTTATTTCCTTTCTCCCGCACCAATGACCTTGTTTATCAATGATTCCACATAACTATTCATTTTCTTTATCTTAAAATAATAATAATAATATTACCACAGTCAGTTACTGAAAATAGTTTAATTTTTTTTTGGTTTTTTTTTTTTTTTTGGTTTGCCTTTGCTTTGGGGAATGTGCTATTAAAGATATACATTCTAATGACTGTGCTTTAAAGTCAATGGGAATAGTTCCAACCAACTTGACATATCATTAGAGTCATTTGCTTCATTTTACTTTTGTTTTTAGAGATTGTTCTTGAACTATAATTTTGGTTTATAGTCATGAGAGATACAAAGTTCTGAAGTCAAATTTACACAAGAAAATAAATTTTAAGAAGTCTAGTTTCTCTCCCTCTTCCCTCCCTCCCAAGAACCAAAATTTAAGTTTTACAACTTACTCTTCCAAATTTCAAATATGAACATATATGTATGTGTACACGTGTGTGTGTGTGTTAACCTCCATTCCTAGATAAAAGGTGGAATGTTACGTGCACTCTGCTTCACCATGACGTTTGTTAATTCAGTCCCAGAGATGACGTCACTGCGGTATACTGTGTACAGAGACAGTCCCTATTCCTTCATACATGTACACAGGGCCCCACTTAGGGACACAGCATACTTTAGTCAACATTCCCTGGCGATGGATATTTGCGTTATTCCAGCCTTTGCTAATACTGAAAGTGCTACAGTGGATCGCTTTGTGCATATATCTTTGTGTAGTTTTGCTGGTGTATCTTTAGAAAGATTGCCAGAACTAGATTACCAGGATAAAGGGCAAACATATAAATAATTTTACTAGATTTTGCCAAATTCCCCTCCATAGTGTTCAACCTTTTATATCTCCACCAGCAATTTTTGAAAGTTCCTATTTCCCTAATAGATGTGCTAATAGATTTTGCTGTCACATTTGAATTTTTGCCAATCTGTTAGATAAGAAGTGATATCCTAGTGTGCTCATTTCTCTTATCATGGGTAGGATGGAGAATTTTTCATAATAACACTTAAGAGCTTTTTCCAACTTTTTGGGTAAACAGTCTATATCTCTAGCCAATTTTTCTGTAGTGTTGTCAGCTTTTTCCTTTAAATCTATTATGAACATTAGCCATTACTCTGAGACATAAATTGCAAATATTTTTCCTAGATGATCTCTTGTCTCTTCACTTATGATGTATTTTCTCATGTAGAATTTTAGAATTTTTTTTAATTATGTAATCACATAATCAATCATCTCCCTTAATCATATTTAGACTAAGTTTTCACTACTCTCAGATTATAGAGGTATTTAACCATGGCTTTTTTTCCTTCTGTACTTGTACTTGTATGACCCATTTGGAATGCAGCCTGGTGTACAGTGTGGGGATGCATGCAATTTTATGATTTTCCATGTGACAACCCAGTTATCCTAACACCACTTTTTAAAAAGTTGCCCTTCTCCATTGATTTGTGATGCTGCATTTATTATATACTAAACACCCATGTACCGTGGTATCTGTTTTTTAGTTTTTATTTTTTCTATTGATCTGTCTATTCGTGCACTAACATAAATCTATTTTAATTATAAAGGTTTTCTAGCATGTCTTCTTGTCCAGTATGGAAAGCACACTAAATACACTTCTGGTTTCAGGGTTATCCTATCATTTGACATTTGTTCGTTCTTCCAAATACTCTGTGTTTAGCCAAATTGTTTAGGTCCGGAAAATAGAGTGATAGCATTTTCTTGGGATTGCATTATATGTACGAACTGACTTACAACTGACATCTTTGTAGTTTTGACTCTTTCTAATCAAGAATATTATATATCTTCCATTTCTTCAGGTCTACTTTTATATCATTCAGGAGAGTTTTATAGTTTTTTTCTCTTATAGATTTTCAACATTTGTTGTTAACTTTAAGCCTATTTTATTTTATTTTTGATATCACGATGGTATCTCCTCTTCTATTATACCTCTAACTGATTTTTATTTACACATATAAAGGCTATTGATTTTATGTTAATTTTATAACTTGCTACTTTATTAAATCCCTTTATTTTAGTAGTTTTTCCTTTGATTCTTACAGGTTTTCCAATCATGTTTCCTGAAAATAAAGATAGTTTTATTTTATTTTCTAATTCTTATGACTCTAGTTTCTTTCTCTTGTCTAATTACATTGATTAAAATACCTCCAATGTAATATTAAATAGTCAAGAACTTAGAACCTAACACCAATGTAAGAAATGACTCTATATTTTAAACAAACTCTGTCTCCAAGAAGTGATTAAAAGAGTTAAGCTGTGATATCTATGTCTGTTTAGAAGGCATTACTACCTATTGTCTTTTACATAAGGCAACAGCTTTCAGTGGAGATAAATTCCTTTTCATGACATCTGAGAACATGCCTTCCTAGACCTCCCAAAGATAAAGAGATCTTAAAGCTTATGGGATCCATTCTGAATTAAGCCTCAAGAGTCACTAGAGAAAATCTGAGATTCATCCCATGAATAAATGCACTGATCTTTCCAATGCTTAACTATTTCTAAGAGATTTCTAAAGATTTGTTTCATAGTAACATCTTTACCCATTTTGACTCATAGAAAAAAAAATCAGTCTAAAGTAAAGGAAAAGTTGATACATATTTAACATTGTCCATCTGGGTAAGATGGTGGTGATAGGTTTCTGAGGTCAGGTGGGGCTCCAGACCCCAGGGGAAGTGCGACCCCAGGTCAGAAGGGTCTTTCCTGACCTAATGGGTTGTGGTCAGGGGCTTAAGCACATGCCCTCATCTGCCTCACAAACCAGGACTCAGCCTCTGTGCTTCGCTCTTGGTCTGCAGGTTCTGGGCAGACCAGCTTAGTGGTTAAGGGCTTGCCCTGGATAGGTGTGTCCTTGAATACTGGCCCCTATACTTACCTACATGGTCTTCAGCAAATTATTTAGCACATCTGCCTTGTGTTGGATGTCTATAAAATGGGGACATTTCCTACTTCCTTAGGTTATTATAAGGATTAAATGAGACAATGTACAGAAGGTGCTTAGCAGACTGTTATGTAATACGCACTGGAAGAATGGTAATTGTTATTTCTATTATTAAGTTAATAGGAAATGCCAAAGAAACAACATATCTATCAGCCACAGAGAGTAAATTGTCAATTTAATCAATCAATTGTCAGTTAAATGTCTGTTGCCATCGGACATGTTTAAAAGCATAAAGATGTATCATGCTGACCACTTCCCATTGTAAAGTGGGTGGGAATGATTGGTTTTCAGTTAGGATTCCAATCAGAAAGTTATTTTTCCCCCTCATTACTACCGAACACCCAAGAAAACAGCCTCCTCTCCAGCAGCGCCTCTCATGTGAGAATGCAGAGGACTTAATCCGTGTGGAAAGTCAGACTGGTGAAGGGAACTGAAGTCTGAGGTCAGCATGAGAGAAGTGGTCTCCGTTTCTAAAATCAGCTAGAAAAGAAGTGGTCAGTTTGAAACATCAAGACCCGTGCTGCAGACAGAGGCAGTCCTAGAGGCAGGTGTCAGCCGCTGGCCACCGACAGAAGGAGGTGAGCAAATGTGGAGTCGACACCTGGCAAGGTTACTGAGGCAACAGTGAAAAAGGAACCTCTGGCAACGGTGTGCTGTTAAGGGCATCACGTGGTTTCAGACAAATAAGCTGGAAGCAGAGTGCTCGCATCGAAGCAGGGAGAGGACTGGCTGTCCCAGGCATTGGCCACTAGATGCTGAAGTCCCTCTTGGGTTTATTATTCAGTAGTTGTAGGTGACCTGCAAAAATGAAGAGAACAAACCTACTCAGCTATATTGATTTATGTAAGTCGAAATTCCTATAATAAATTACGTATTCTATATCACTGATAGTGGTTTTCTTCTCTGACCACATGTTAAGTGACACATGATTTGGTGCTGGAAGTGGGTGCTCTGGTAAAAAAAGAAAAATGTGGCATGAGTTTGAGGACAACGTGGCAGACAGAAGTCTGATGGCCTCAAGGAGGACATGGTGACTCTCTAAGAAAGTGACAAAAATGTTCTTGGAAGCTGGACAAAAAGAGGACTTTTGCTGCCCAGTGGTGGAAATTTTTGCAATGCTCTCTGTGGAAATATGGGAGACTAGAAATGACATAATGAACATAATAATTTAGTTAAGACTATTTCTAAGCAAAGTGTTGAAACATCTACCTGGGATTTTTTGGCTGTATAGCATGGGGTACAGATAAAGATTGTCAAAAGAAGGAATTATTAAGTTTTCAAGTGGAATTTAGAGCAAATATAAGGGTCCCAGGACAATTTTTTCCAGCCAGCAAAATTTTCTCAAATAAAAAACAGTCTCCAGGCAGAATTCAGAAATATGTAATCTCAGGGTAAAGAGGAAGCCAACTGTGTAACTATAAAACCCTTTGCTAAGAGCTTTGAAATGTTGTAGGTGGTGCCTAACAGATGGTTTTAGAAAAACAATAGCCTTTTTCAAGAGCTCCGATGTATGCCTCCCAAAACCTCTCTGTTGAATAATCGGATATCTAAGAATCATAAGGATGCTGTCCCTCAGCAGCATTATGGGGAACCTAAGGAAAAGAAAGCATTTTGAAGCAATTTGAAGGTATAGATTTTTTATGGATTTAATGGAGTGGATTATAAATTGAGACATAAGAAACCCAGTACGTTTTTTAAGAAATCATGTCAGGTCAGACTGAAAGGGACAGAGAAGTATGAAATAAGAGTCCTTCAGACTTTATAACTCTGTGGACAGGAGACAGCTTGGGACAACTATTCTTCTGCAAATATGGACTTTGCTCATGGAAATGTAAAGATCATTGAGAGAGTGAAGCCAAGAGTCATGGAGTACAGCCTGCAGAAATCAAGATAGCCCTAATCAAGGAATCAGCAACATGTGCCAGCTAATTTCAGAATGGCTACAGGCCAGTGGTTGCCCTTGTTTTCTCCTTTTTGAACAAGATTGTCTATTGCAGCTATTCTATACCTGTCACATTACGTGTTGGGTGTGGGATAGGAGGAGATAACTTGTCTCTTTAGCTCCTAAGTCTTCAAATTGCATGTAGACATTATTTAGATGATACAATAGTATAGCTTGAGGCTGAGTCTCATGGGGTGATAATGAAGAGTTTAAGATATTTAGGGAAAGGTGAATATTTTGCTAGTAGGAAGGATATGAGAGGGAGAATGGTGGAATTGTACTTTCCAAAGATGGCCACAATACCTGCCATCCCACATGCTCATCTGCAATGTGACCTTGTCATCCCTACCCTGCCACTCCACCAGGAGGTTGAGTCTAAATTCCCTCTCCTTAAATCTGGGTTAAACAAGAGAATGCAATGAAAGTGACACCATAACTTTTTAGGCCAATCAAAGGAAGTTTTCAACTTAAGCCCACGCCTTTTAGAACACTTGATCCGGATACGCCCTTCCAAGATAGTCTCCTTGGAAGCAAGCTGCCATGCTCTAAAAATCCCCAGTCGTGTGGGGAGACCATGTAGTTCCAACAGCTAAGTCCAACCTTCAAGTCATCCCAGCCCAGGCACCCAATATTTGAGGGAGAAAACCTCCAAATTATTCTACCATGCTCATGTTAGAGTCATCTCAGCCATTTGCGTCTTCGATGTCCCAGATGGGAGAGAGAAACAAGCTATCCTTGCTGCATCCTATCTGCATTGCTGATCCACCCATAAGCATAAATATTAGCTGTTTTCTTGCCATGAAAGAAACAGCAGTTTACTACACAGCAGTGGATAACCAAAACAGTGACTTAGAGTTGGGTCTTGGGACAAGAAAATGATAGTTCATCAAAGACCACTGTAGGATAAGAAAAGAATACCTTTTGACCTCCACACAAAGTTTCAAGAGAACTTGGAAGAATAGAATTTATAATAGAAGTGGAACACAGAATATTCATCCCGCCCACACAGAGGATTAGGCAGTTCCAAGAGGAGAAAGAATTGGAGATCACTTTTTAGCCCCTATTGTATATCATTTGTAGATTGTTATATGTATTTTGGCCTAAAGTTTACTGTAAAATATAAAAAGGTCCTTATTCCAGAGTTTAGGTTACATTATTCTTAATTATTTTTGTTGTATCTAGAATTTTAAGTCTAAACCAAGAAAAATAAAACCAAAAAACATTTCAGATGTGAACTTGTGTTTCCAGCTATGAAGAAATGAGATGAGCCAGAATTATACTCCCATGGAAAACCATTTAAAAACAAGAAAAAGATAGAAAACAATTAATTTCAGGCATTGGACAATAAACAGCACTGCAGGAGTGCAGTCCCTGAGAAAAAGGGAACAACTGAAAAAGGTAAAGCCTACCAATGCCTAGACTTCCTGTTTGGGGGGCATGGAGAAGGAACCCCCAAAAAGTGTACCAGTCTTGCTTTGTTGAGAAGACAAATAGAGTTCTGGGAAGCCAAGGTAGCTAGAATTCCAAGGGTAGAATAGCTAAAGGGGTGTGACACCAAGAAAGAGCTCCAGAAATCTGCAGAGGGATTGAATACCAATCTGCACATATTTGGAGTAAATCCAATGAGGCCAAGCACGAGTAACATCTGGCAAAAAGACACTCACTGGGAGTTATAAGACAAACAATTGCAAAAGTCGCACAAGGCTAGACATTGTTCACATTTTCATTGGATAAAATAAAGAAATCTTGATGTATAATACATGGGGTAAAAAGTACAGATGCAGAAAGACAAAACCTTAGAATCGGGGCTAAATTAGCACTAGAATGACAACTCTAGACCCACCTTAAAGGGTTTAAAACAAAACTACAAGATCAAATTAATCTGTAATACCTTAATTGCCCACCCATAAAAGTTCCACACTCTTAAAGGTAATACAATAAAATATAGAACTGAACAAGATGAAATTCACAATATCTAGCATCCATCTAATATTGTTAACATACAAAGAGAAAAATTAAGTGACCCATAATTAGGACAAAAGTCAGTCAATAGAAACAAAACAAGAAAAAACAGTGTTGAAGAAATTATCAGGAAAGACATTAAAACAAATACTATAAATATTCTCCTTGCTATGTACTGAATTGTGGCATCCCTAAAATTCATATGCTGAAACTCTAACCATCAATGTAATTGTATGTGAAGATAGGGCTTAGAAGGAGGTAATTATGGTTAAGTGAGGTCATAAGGGTAGGGCCCTAATATAATAGGACTAGTGTCCTTATAAGGAGATACAGAGCCCTTTCTCCCATTCTCTCTCTCTCTCCCTGTCTCTGTGTCTGTCTCAGTCTCTCCTCCACCTGTGTGAGTACATGGCGAGAAGGTGGCCATCTGCAAGCCAAGCCAGAACCCAAATCGACAGAAACCTTGATCACGGACTTACCCGCCTCCAGAACTATGAGAAATAAATTTCTGTTGTCTACACAACCTAGTCTAGGGTATTTTGCTATGGCAGCCCAAGCAGATCAATACACTTCTTCCATTCAAGAACGTAAAGTATCAACGAGATGAGGAGATAAATTAAAGATATGAAAGTGACTCAAATGAACTTAAAAATAAAAATACGATAGCTAAAATGAAAACTATATTGGTTGATATTAAGAGAAAATGAGACACCGAAGAAGCAAATATCACTGAACTTGAAGACATAGCACTAGAAACTATGGAAAATGAAGTGCGGAGAACAAAAATACAGAAAAAGTGAGCAGAGCCTCAGTGACCAGTGGGTGATATCAAGTGGTCTAACATGTATAAATAGAGTCCCAGAAGAAGAGGAAAGAAGAAGCAGAAAGAATATTTTGGCCAACATTTTTCTAAGTTTTGTGAAAAGTATGAGTCTACAGATTCAAATCCAACACATGTCAAGCAGAATGAATATAAAGAAATCACAGTGTGGTACATAACAATCAGATTGCTGAGAACCAGTGATAAAGAGAAAATACTCAAAGCAGCCAGAAGGAAAAAAGATAATTGTATACAGAGGAACCAATATTTGATGACAGTAGACTTCTCATCAGAACAAGTAGAACAGAAAACAATGGCTTGACATCCTTAAAATACTGAAAGAAAAATTTCAATTTAGAACTCTACATCCAGCAAAAAATATCATTCAAGAATGAAGATGAAATAAAGCTAAGAAAAACACTCAGAAATGTCATTGTCGGCAGATATGTATTACAATTAAGTTTTTTAAAGCTGTTTAGATACAAGGAAAATAATAATGATAGAAACTTGAATTTTGGCCAAGGAAATAAAGATCACTAAAATACACAATTTTATGATTTTGAAAATGTATTTAAAAGATAGTAGATGATTTATAACAAAATGTGGTGTTTATAACACATAGAAATAAATTATGTGACAATGATAGCATACAGGAAAGGTGGAAGGAAAGTATGTGGTGATAAATTTTTATTAGATTTAAAAGTAGACTGTGATGAGTTAAAAAAATATGTGTATTGTAAATCCTAGAACAACCACTAAAATAATTAAATAAAGAAGTATAGCTAATAAGCCAATAGTTGAAATAAACTTAAACCAAAAAAAAAAAAAAGATTACCTTTAAAAAGACAGGAAAAAAATAAGGGACTGGTAGGAAAAATAGAAAGCAAATAACAAATAGTAGACTGTAGCTCTGGAGGGAAATTCCCAAGGCAAAATACCTTTGAAACCGAAATCAGTCAAAGGGTAAGAAATAAATTGAGAGAAACCTATTTATTGTTTACAAGCAGGTGTCCACTTCTGCTCGCCAGTGTCTCTCAGGACCCAGCTGCACAAAGGGGCCCCACCTAACCTCTCCAGTCCAGATATGCTCTCGCTCTCCCTTGTAATCACCTATTGGTATGGAGATGGACTACTTCTCTCCACCCCTTGGAAATACTTACTGATATGGAGATGCATTAAGGCCAGGCAAGAGAGTCTGGAAATATCTCAATTTTACCCACACAGATTTAAATACAATTATTCCAGTAATTAAGTTAAATGTTATGATCTAAGCACTCAATTAAAATGCATAGATTGTCGGATTTGACTAAAAATAAAGCAAAGCCCAACTACGTCTTCAAACAAAATGTTCACTTTACATATAAAGACACTGATATATTAAAAGTAAAAGAATAACAAAAGGTATGTTATGCAAATATCAAACAAAAGATGGTTTTTTTGAAGTGGATATAATACCAGAAATCTGAGTCAGCAAATGGTATAAAGAGGGAAGTTTCATGAGAAAAGAATCAATACATCAAAACAAACTGCTTGTAATGATTATTTCACTATCCATACATATATATTAAATCACCATGTTGTGTACCTTAAATATATAGTTTTTATTGAACAAAACTAATTCAGATAAAAAGAAGACATATAATCCTAAACTACATACACCTCATAACAGAAATATAAAAAATATGAGCAAATAAACTGACAAAATTGAAAGTAGAAATAGACATCCAGGTTTGTAGTTGGAAACTTTAATATTCTTCCTTCTTTATTGTTTAGTAATTGATAGAACATGTAGACAAAAAACCCAGTAAGGGTATATAGAAGACTTAAACAGTACTGTCAACCAACCAACTTATTTGATGTTTATAGAACATACAACTCAAAGCAGAATAAACATTATATTCAAGTGCTCACAGAACCATTTTCTGGGCCCTAAAATAGATCTTGATGAATTCAAAAGGATTAAAATCATACACAGTATATTCTTTCATTACAGCAGAATCAAATCACAAATTAGTAACAGAAAATCAGCTGGGGAATCTGCAAATACTGGGAAATTGAACCACAGAGTTAAAAACACACCATGGGTTAAAAAAGAAATCTGTCCTCACGTGGTCTTTTCGTCTGTGCATTCCTGGTGTCTCTTTCTCTTCTTATAAGGACACCAGTCTTACTGGGCTAGGACCCCTGGCATCCTCATTTTAACTTAGTCATCTCTTTAAAGGCCTATCTCCAAATAGTCACATTTTGAAATTATGGGGGTAGATTTCAACATACGAATTTTTTCAGGGGAGGACACAGTTGAGCCCATAACACTTCTTGATCACTAGATTCATGTCAATTCCAACCAAAATCTCAGCAGAGTTTTGTAGAACTTGATGTTTGTTTTTGAAATTTATATAGAAAACCAAGGAGCCTAGAATACCAAAAACAAATGTGAAAAGACGAAAAAGAATAAAGCTGGTAGCCTTATGCTACCTGATTGCGTGATTTCCTATAAAGTATTCAGTAATCAAAAATGTGCTATTAGCAGGATAGACATATGGACCAGGAGTTGGCAAACCACAGGCCACAGACTAGCTGTCTGCTTTTATAAACAAAATTTCATGGGAATACTGCCACTTGTACTTGTTTATGTATTGTCTATGGCTGTTTTTGCACTCTAACAACAGAGTGGAGAGGTCATGACAGAGACCACCTGGCCCACAAGCCTAAAGTATTTACTGTCCGGCCCTTCAAGTAAGTTTTCCAATCCCCGATCAGTGAAACAGAGTCCTAAAATAGCCTAACGTAGGGTTTCTTAATAGCTGCATTATTGACATTTGGGCATGCATAATTATTTGTCAGGGGACTTACCTGGGCATTGTGAATGTTTAGCAGCACCGCTCATCTCTACCCACTAGATGCCTAAGTGTCCTATACTTGGTATCCACAAAAATGTCTCTAAGGCATTTGCCCAGGGTGGGCAGAATGGCCCTCAGTTGAGAACCACAGGACTAATGTCTATATGGTTGATTGATTAGCAACAAAACTACTAGATCACTCAATGGGAAAAGAGTGGATAGACTCTTCAATTCACAATGCTGGAAAATCAGATAACCCTATAGAAAAAAAATGAACATTCCACTATATAAAACGTTCACTTTAAATGGATCATCTACCTAAACATAAGAGCTAAAACTATAAAAACATCTGTAGGAAAACATAGGAGAAAATCTTTGTGACCTTGGGTGAGCCAAAGCTTTTTTGGATAAAGCACGGACCGTACAAAAATAATAATAAATTGGGCATTAACAAACTAAAACTTTCACCCTTCCAAGAAATTGTTAAGAAAATGAAAAATAAGCCTCAGCCTGAGAGAAAATACCTGTAAAACATACAGCTAATAAAAATCTTTTATCTAGAATATATAAAGAATTCTTAAAACTCAGTAAAAGAAAACCAAATAAACTTTGGGCAAAAGATTTCAACAATCACCTCACCAAATAAGATAAACAAATGGCAAATGAAAGTCCATAAAAAGACTCTCAAAATCATTAGTTATCAGGGAAATTCAAATTAAAACCAAAATGAGGTGCTGATATATACTCATCAGAATGACAAATATTTTTAAACATAGAAAACTAAAATAATCTGACAATATCAACTTGAAGAGTTTGTAGAGCCACTGAAACTCTCAGAAATTGCTGATAGGTGTGCAAAATGGTACAGCCCCTTTGAAAAACATTTGGTGGGGTTTCCTATAAAGTTAAACATCACTTGCCATACCCCTAGCATGTCCCCTTCTAGGTATCTTTTTAAAAGAAATAAAAACATGTTCACACAAAGACTTATAAGCAAATACTCATGGCAGCTTTACATTAATTGCCAAAAAACAAAACAACCCAAGTGTCCACCAACTAGTGAGTGAAGAAATAGATGGTGGTATATCCATGCAATGGAATCCTACTCAGCAATATAAAGAAATAATCCACTGACAGTGGCATGGATAAAGCATTTGTTGAAGATAGAAGCCTAACACAAAAGACTACATATAATGTAGTCTTCTATATGAATTCTAGGTTTTATCATTATAGTCACAGAAATGAGGTCAGTGCTGCCAGGGGCTAAGGGTGGGGAGGGAATCAATTGCAAAGGGGTATAAGGGAACTTTCTGGAATGATGAAGCTGTCCTATACATGTGACTAGGTACAACTAGATTGTTCTACAGGGTAACTACAGCTGTCAAGGTCCTTGTGATTAGAGAGGCAGAACAGGTGGAGATTATGACAGTGACTGCAACAGCTGTAGTGACCCTTTATTGAACTCATACACTGCCAGGCACTGTGACAAGCCCTTTGGATGCTTTACCCCATACAGTTTTCAAAACAGCCATTTGAGGTGAGTGCTATTATCCCCATCTTACACAGGAGGGAACTGAACCCCAGAGAGTTTAGTCATTCCCATAGTCAGCACGTCTGACTGACCCCAGGTCTGTGCTCTAAATTATGGACTTATCCTGCAACCTGCATGGAACGCTGCTTTAACACTTATTTCTATTTGTGTTGTACAATGATACAGAATCAATATTTTTTATTCCAACCTGACCCTTTGCAATATAAGTTTGTGTGGGTATGACACCCTAGACACAAATAGTTAGAGCATTGCAGCCCAAACTGAGATCCTTGAATTGGGTTTCCCTTGGCTGACTAGAAGAGACTCCAGGTCTTCCTGTGCACTGCAGTTTGTGAGTAACGCCCAGCAAAGTAGCCAAGTTGACCCAAATGGTCGCTCTTCTTCATTGCCACCTGACTCAGTCACTGGCTGAGGGTTGCCAGAAGGGTGTGACCTCTAGCAAGGTGGCTGCCGCTGAGGCAGCCCGAGACGCTGCCCGCTCAGGCTACTGCCAACCCATCATGCAGCTAGGTAGCAAGTCCTCCCTGGAAGTGGGCATCTGGGGGAGCGCCTCTGAGTCTATGGCCTGCGGCTGCCCTCAGCATGCTTCCCCCCTGGCCCTGCAATGTCACCAAGTTATCCTAAGTTTTACTCGAACAAAGTAAACAAAGTCCAGAAAGTGTTCTCTTAAGGAGCTTGATTTAATGATTGAAAACAAAACCCACTTAACATAATAGAAACGAGGTGCTATAAAAGAAAATAAACTCAGTTCTTTTACTAGCATCATTAGTTTATTCCTCGAAAGTATACAGTACATTCCTATGCACCAGGCACTCCTCTGACTATTGAAGATAAGGAACAAATGCAATATGGTAACAATAAACAAACAAACAAACAAGCTTCTTATTCTCTGGAAGACTAAAATTTACCATGCGAGGACAATAGGCATTAAGTGACAGTAAAGCAGAGGGCAGCGCAAAGGCGGCTTTGTGACATCTGAGCTGGGCTCCGCGAAGGAGCTGCCAGAGTTGGACGGAAAAGGGTAGAAACGTCCTTAGCAGAATTGGCAGCACAAACTTGGACCTGCGAGTAGTCCAGCATGAGAATTATGTAGGAGAGGATTGGCAGAAAGAGGGGAAAGAAGCCTCAAAGGCTGATGGAGATTTCTGGGCTGTGAGTGACTGCACACCACGCTGAGGAGGCCAGAGGAAGCGCGGGGAGGCTCCAGAAGGGCCACGGCGAACCCGTTCCTACGACGGGACAGCTCAGTGCGTGTGTCTTTCCAGGCTCACTGGACCGGTCATGGGCTCTGCTGCCAGCCTGGTCGCCACGTGTGTTTCCTGACTTTCAATGTGTTTTCTTTTCACACCCAACATTTTCGTTCCTATTCTTCCGGGCTATTTCTAACTATAGCTAGTAAAGCGTGTGCCCCCAACCCTTTATGAAGCAAGATGGGGAGATCAGGCCACTAAGTAGCAGCAAGACGTTGAGCTGAACAAGCAGCTGAGGTCAGGCCTACAACGCCAACACCATTATCCCGTGGACGGCAGGTGACTGTGCCCACACCTTGGGCACTTCCTCCTCTTTGATCAGCGCTCAGAAGAGTGGGTAGCATTGTTCTATGCTCCCTACGGTCCTTGTTTTCGCCTGCAGTTTCTGCTCCATCTAGGGCCCCTTCCAATTGGATTAGATACAAATACTTTATTTTGAGATGATCCCTTAGAAATCAAAGAGAAATCTAACAGATTCACTTAACTCAATCAATTTCTAGAAAATCGGCCTCTGAATCACACAGCTGATTTACATATGGCAAGTAAAACAGGAATTAGCAAATATTTTCTGAACTTGTAAAATGTTTTTAAGACACTGATGAGTCAGTGTTTAAGCCCTTCTCCCATAAATAGGATGAAAGATCTTTGCCATGTTTTCTCTTAAGTAAATATATTTCAAAACTGTGCCCACATAGTGTTCCAGTTTTCTTTTCAGCTGTCACTGTGAATGGACATCGCAGCTGGAATGAAGGATAACACATCACACCTCAACTTTGAATTTCCTGCCTTTTGTTTTCTTGACTCATAACCTTCATGTTGTTTAAATAGTGCTCTGTATATTTAATTTCCTTTTTCTCTTCACAAAGACCAACCAGTTTTTTTGAATCACCCCATCTTTCACAGTAGGTTATAAAATGTTCTTGAGCTGAAATTGAACTGGTCTCTTATTTAAACATATAAATATATATTTAGGCATTTTCTTCCATTGTATTTTATTTTATTGATTGACTGCTTGGGCAGAAATATATTTGTGCACATTTTATCCATGTCATGTGCGTCACATTTAAAGATAACACCGCTGATTGTGACTGTTAATTGTGTGCTCAGATGGTTGGGCAAAGAACATGCAACTTCCAAGGTACATGTACACAAAGCCTGTTCTTCGCTGTTTGCAGACTGTGTTGTTTGTGACTCACTCGCTTCATCTTAGATCCTCCCAAAATAGTCAAAGATATGTGGCGTTAGAAGGACATTTAGATATTATTTAGCCCAACTACCCAAATGAAACAGACACCTAACATTCTCTGGCCTCCACTTGTAACTTTCAGTGATAAGACATTCAGCTCTTCAAAAAGATAGCCCATTTCATTGTCACTCATCTCTAAGTATTAGAAAATTCTTCCTTTTAAGGAGACCAAGTTTTCCTTCTTCTAACCTCCACCCACTACTGTGCCCTCTAGACCTACACAGAAGAAGCCCAGGGAGCTCTTTGAAGACAGTTCTTGCATCTTCTTTTTTATCTTGTCCAAAGGAGAATTTCTTTTTTCCTTCAGCAGTTCCTCACTATCCTGACAACTGCCTCTCAACCGACATCAATTTGCCAGCTTTTCTCTGTTGTGTAGTTCTTACAACTCCCGTGTGGCCTGACCAGTGCCATGTTTCAGAGGAACCTACACCTTCCTTTTCTTCTCCCTTCCTCCAAAGTGGTCTTACTAGTGATTTGCCAGTTTTGGTAACCAAGTGGCATTCTAGCCTCACAATTAACTTATACCTCAAAGTTTCATTTTTAAAAATAATTATGTCAGGCACATCTCTTCTGTTCAGTATTTGTTCATTTGACCATTGGAACTAAAATGCAGGACTTTACTTTTATATCCCATTTTGTTTTGTTCTTCCTATTTATTGTTCCTTGGATTTTTTTTTTAATGCCAATTCTGTCAACAAACATATTAATTCTCTCCTCAAGCTTGGTTTCACCTGGAAAGCTGACAAACATATCCTTTCTTCAGCCATTGATGAAAACATTGCAGGAGCTCAACAGGGAAGTTCTCGACCTGCCATTAAAGACTGCTTCCCCTCTCCAAGTTCATAGGGACTCATGAATCAGCAACACCTCATAAATGATCCTTCAAGCAGATATCTCTGGCCCCTAATTTGTGTCTTGTTCAAAAGGTGCAATGAGGCACTCTCAAATGCCTTACTCAATTTTGCTGTCTAAACAGCACTTTCTTGACCTATAATAACCCAGTCAAGAGTAGATTAGATACCCTTCCTAAGTGCTTCAGTAGCAAACTAAACTCATGCTTGTTATAGCAATTCATATGTTGCCCTTTGTTTACATATTTTTGTCCCAATTAGACTGTGGGCTCTTGATGACAAGGACTCACTCACTCTTCTTTTCACCTTTGTATCCCTAATACCTACTGGTGGAATGAAGCAGATAATAGGCACTCAATAAGTACCAGTTAAATTAGTGTATAAACAAAGGGTGGCCTAATGGAATATAATAGAAGGAGCCGTTTGGAGGACATATTGAGTTCAGATGTTTGTGGATGAATGGAGTGGGTATCCACTTAGTAGGCTTTCTGTACAGGTTTGGAACTCAGGAGAAAGAGTTGGCCTGACAATATAGATTTTAGAACAATCAGACAATAAGTGAAATTAAAACCAAGGCCATGAGTGGGACTGCTTAGGGACAGGGTGCTGGGGGGAAAGAAAAAGGAAGCAATACAGCATGCCAATCAAGAACCTGGGGCTCCAAGGTCAAGCTGCCTGAATATAAGGTCTGTCACTTTCTTAGACAAGTAATAACCCCGTGGGCTTCATTTTCCTCATCTGTAAGATAGGGATGCAATAATAGTTCCTACTTCATATGTTCAATAAATGATATAAAAAATGATCAGAGAGGAAAAAGAGGAACTAAGAAAGCATTGTATCCCATAAGCCCAAGGAGAAAGAGTTTTGAGAAGAAAATGTACATCAGCAATATCAAAGGCCACAGAGTGTTCTGTGTACTGGAAGAAGCTTCTACTGAGATGAGCAGGAGAAGACAGATTTTAGTGGCTAGAGGAAAGGCTGGGAGGTAAGCAAGTAGAGGCAGTATGTACTGACAGTTCTCACAAAGGCTGACTATGGAGGGAAGGGAGAAGACAGAGGCTAGATAGGACAGAAAGCCAAAAAAATGTTTTGCTTGTTTTATAGGAGATACTTGAGTTACACAGGGAGGAAGAAAGCCATTTGAGGAAGGGAGCCATTTTAGAGATAAATAAACTAAAACTACAGGAGCCAAAGGGGATAACGAAGTGAGAAAAGTATGCAAGGATAGAAAGGAGGTAGGAGGGGCTCAAAAGGAAAAAAGAGGGACCTCTGTTCCTCACCAGTATGTCCTACCCTGATGACAAGGGATATATGGTGCCTATCTTTGCACATCGGGTGGTTAATAAATGTTGAGCCCATTTTCTATAAGTGGTGGGAAGAAAAGATAGCATGAGTAGACATTGGCAGGTGAGGGGCAGCAAACAGATGGGCTCTGTATTTTCTGTGGTATCGGAAGTGATGACATCTGAGTAGTAATAGTCTAGGTTGAGAGAGGAGCTTGAAGGGTACAGTTGAGGATGAATCCAGAAGGAGCAGGCCAAAATCAACATGAAGATAATAGGTGGAAGCAAGACAAGAGCCTATTATTCAAAATTCAACATGTATTCATTGAGCACTCACTATGTGCCAGGCACTGTACCAAGTGCTTAAGATTTAGCAGAGAACCAAACAGACATTCTCCCTGCCATCATAAAGCTTACGTTTTAGTGGAAGAGACAATCAAGTAAACAAATATGGACAAGTTTGATAGCATCAGTATTACAAAAGAAGTTAGCAGGGAAATGTGATAGATATTGACTAGGAGGTAGAAGACAATATTGTTTGGATATAGAGTGCTCAGTGAAACCATCCCTGAAAAAGTAACATTTGAGTGAAATCCTGGAGCTGGAGAAGGACAGCTATAGCAATGGTGTTCTGATTAATTAGCTCTCAAAAAAGAAAAATTATTTTAGAAAGCCCTCATGTGTAGTTTTGCTGATTTTCATGGTATAAATACACCACATACAATTTCCAGATATTAACATGATATCACTGAATGTAAGGCTAGGAAAAAAAGGTGCGCATTTGGCTCTGGCAAGCCAGCAGAACCCATTTCCGGCACTCCACTGGGAGACTGTTCCAGATGAAGGAAGAGCAAGATAAGCTCAGGGGGGCTGGGGAGGGAACAGCATGAGAAGTCAGAGTGATTGGCAAACTCCAGATTTACCTGTAAAGAGCTGGATCATATTCTAAATGAAATGGGACAAGATCTGATTTACGTGGTAAAAATCTTTCTCCTCCAGACTTCCGTGACAGGACAGTGACCTGTTTCTCATTGTTATGTGGAGAATGACTTAGAATAGGGGCAAGAATAGAAGGAGTTGGCCAGTTGTTATTTAAAGTTGTTCAAGCAACAATTAAGATAAGAGCAGTGGAGGACTGGGATTCAAGATGGTGGCATGAGAGGGGAGACAGAGAACTCCTCCCAAAACCACAGATAGTGTGAAAATATAGTTAATACAACTACCCCTAAAACAGCAACAGGAAAGAAGGCTGAACCAGACTGCATACAGACCTCACAAACAGAGCAGACCTCACAAAACAGGGTAACATAAGAAAGCCTTGATCCAGCAGGACCCGAGCCCTTCCCCCACCCCAGCTCACCAGCGGCAGTAAGAGAAATGGAGCAGGGGAGGGAGTGGAAGCCAGGGACTGCTGAACACCTAGCCCTGGAGATCTGCTCTGCGAGAGCAGAAATCTACATTGTGTGGTGGTCTGGAGGATGGGGAGCTGGGACAGGCAAAGTGCTTGAGAGACAGATTCCGGCTGTTTGTGGAGGACAGGATCCACACCTGGCTGCTCTGAGACAAGGAAAATGCAGGGGGTCTGAGAGGCTTCCTAGCAGCGAGAGAGCTGCTGAAGGTACGGGGTTTGCACAGAGCTTGCTACACGGGAGAAGGGATAGGGGGGCAAGGTTGTCTGGGTGCACTCTGCCCAGCAGATTGGGAACTTTGGGGAGCTTCAGGAGCTCCAACCCCCTGGCTGGCTACTCAGCTCTGAGGACCCCCAGTGTGATACACAGCCTGCTGAGCCTTCCTTCTGGCTTGACAGCACCGGCTCACAAACCAGGAGTCACTGCTCTGGCGTCAGGCCAGCCATAGGGAGGCCCTGCCTACAATAGCTAGAGATACCAAGCACCGAGGATTACACCTGTGTGCTTGGCCCACTGGCTGTGATACTGGAGACAGGCAGGGAAGACAGGAGTCAGGAAACAGATCTTTCCTCCCCCCAGGCACCAGCTCTGCTCCCCTACGACCCCCAACCTCACTATAGGGGCTGAGCAGCTCCAGAGACTGGAGCTTTTGGGCAATAGTGGGCACCACACAGAAGTATGAAATGTCAAAAGAACATGGTACAGACCAAAATCTCACAAACCCCATAAAAAGGGGCCAAATGAAACCAAACTCACCAATCTTCCCGAAAGAGAGTTCAAAATAAAAATCATAATTATGCTTATGGAGGTAAAGAAAAATATTCAAGAACTCAGGAATGAATTTAAGACGGAGATTCACTCATTAAGAAATTCCATATCTGAAATGAAACATACAATGGAGGGATTTAAAAGCAGATTAGATGTAGTAGAAGAGATGGTAAATCGAACAGAAATTAGAGAAGAGGAATACAAAGAAGCTGAGACACAGAGAGAACAAAGAATCTCTAAGAATGAAAGAATATTGAGAGAACTGTGTGACCAATCCAAACGGAACAATATTTGCATAATAGAGGTACCAGAAGAAGAAGAAAGAGAAAAAGGGATAGAAAGTGTCATTGAGGAGGTAATTGCTGAAAGCTGCCCCAATCTGGGAAAAGAGATGGTCTCTCAAGCCATCCAGATTCACAGACCTCCCAACACAAGGGACCCAAGAAAGATATCAGGACATATAATAATTAAAATGGTGAAGATGAAGGATAAAGACAGACTTTTAAAAGCAGCTAGAGAGAGAAAAAAAGATCACATACAAAGGAAAACCCATCAAGCTATCATCAGACTTCTCAACATAAACCTTACAGGCCACAAGGGAGTGGCATGATATATTTAATGCAATGAAGAAGGTCCTTGAACCAAGAATACTCTCCCCAGCAAGATTGTCATTTAAATTTGACGGAGGGATTAAACAATTTTCAGATAAGCAAAAGCTGAGAGAATTTACCTCCCACAAACCACCTCTACAGTGCATTTTGGAGGGACTCCTATAGATGGAAGTATTCCTAAGACTAAATAGATGTCACCCAAGGGATAGACAAAGAGTACAGAATATGATTCATAACATACAAAGAATGGAGGAGGAAGAAAAAGGAGGAAAAAAAAAAGAATCTTTGGATTGTGTTTGTAATAGCATACCAAGTGAGTTAAATTAGACTGTTAGATAGTAAGGGAATTACGCTTAAACCTTTGGTAACCACAAATCTAAAGCCTGCAATAGCAATAAGTACATACCTATCGATAATCACTCTAATTGTCAATGGTCTGAATGCACCAATCAAAAGATGTAGAGTCACTGAATGGATAAAAAACAAGACCCATCTATATGCTGCCTACAAGAGACTCACTTCAAAGGAAAAGGATATTTCATGCAACTAATAGGGAGAAAAAAGCAGGAGTTGCAGTACTTGTATAAGACAAAATAGACTTCAAAACAAAGAAAGTCACAAGAGACAAAGAAGGACAGTACATAATGATAAAGGGGTCAGTCCAACAAGAGGATATAACTATTATAAACATCTACGCACCCAACACAGGATCACCTACATATGTGAAACAAATACTAACAGAATTAAAGGGGGAAATAGAATGCAATGCATTCATTTTAGGAGAGTTCAACACACCACTCACTGCAAAGGACAGATCAACCAGACAGAAAATAAATAAAGAGACAGAGGCACTGAACAACGTATTAGAACAGATGGACCTAAGGGACATCTACAGAAGACTCCATCCAAAAGCAACAGGATACACATTTTTCTCAAGTGCACCTGGAACGTTTTCAAGAATAGATCATATACTACACTACAAAAAGAGCTTCAGTAAATTAAAAAAGATTGAAATTGTACCAACCAGATTTTCAGTTCACAAAGGTATGAAACTAGAAATAAATTACTAAAAGCCCACAAACACATGGAGGCTTAATAACATGCTCCTAAATAACCAATGGATCAATAATCAAACAAAAACAGAGATCAAGCAATATATGGGAACAAATGACAACAATAATTCAACACCACAAAATCTGTGGGACACAGTGAAGGCCGTGCTAAGAGGGAAATATATTACAATACAGGCCTACCTCAGGAAAGAAGAACAATGCCAAATTAACAGTCTAAACTCACAATTAATTAAACTAGAAAAGGAAGAACAAATGAGGCCCAAAGTCAGTAGAAGGAGGAACATAATAAAGATTAAAGCAGAAATAAATAAAATTGAGAAGAATAAAAGAATAGAAAAAAATCAATGAAAGCAGAAGCTGGTTCTTTGAGAAAATAAACAAAATAGATAAACCCCTAGCCAGACTTATCATGAGAAAAAGAGAGTCTACACACATAAACAGAATCAGAAATGAGAAAGGAAAAATCACTAAGAACACCACAGAAATACAAAGAATTATAAGGGAATACTATGAAAAATTATATGGTAACAAACTGGATAACCTAGAAGACATGGACAACTTTCTAGAAAAATATAGTCTTCCAAGGCTGACCCAGGAAGAAACAGAAAATCTGAATAGACCAGTTACCAGCAAAGAAATTGAATTGCTAATCAAAAAACTACCTAAGAACAAAATTCCTGTACCAGAATGTTTCACTGCTGAATTTTATCAAACATTTAGTGAAGACCTAATACCCATCCTCCTTAAAGTTTTCCAAAAAGTAGAAGAGGAAATACTCCCAAACTCATTCTGTGAGGCCAACATCACTCTAATATCAAAACCAGGCAAAGATACCACAAAAAAAGAAAATTACAGACCAATATCCCTGATGAACATAGATGCAAAAATACTCAACAAAATATTAGCAAACCAAATTCAAAAATACATCAAAAAGATCATCCATCATGATCAAGTGGAATTCATCCCAGGGATGCAAGGATGGTACAACATTCAAAAATCTATGAACATCACCCACTACATCAACAAAAAGAAGGACAAAAACCACATGATCATCTCCATAGATGCTGAAAAAGCATTTGACAAAATTCACCATCCATTCATGATAAAAACTCTCAACAAAATGGGTATAGAGGGCAAGTACCTCCACATAATAAAGGCCATATATGACAAACCCACAGCCAACATTATACTTAACAGCGAGAAGCTGAAAGCCTTTCCTTTAAGATCGGGAACAAGACAAGGATGCCCACTCTCCCCACTTCTATTCAATATAGCTCTGGAGGTCCTAGCCATGGCAATCAGACAACACAAAGAAATAAAAGGCATCCCAATTGCTAAAAAATAAGTTAAATTGTCCCTGTTTGCAGATGACATATACTGTACATAAAATACCCTAAAGAATCCACTCCAAACTACTAGATCTAATATCTGAATTCAGCAAAGTTGCAGGACACAAAATTAATACACAGAAATCTGTTGCATTTCTATACAGTAACATTGAACTAGCAGAAAGAGAAAACAGGAAAACAATTCCATTCACAATTGCATTCAAAAGAATAAAATACCTAGGAATAAGCCTAACCAAGGAACTGAAAGACCTATACTCTGAAAACTACAAACACTCATGAGAGAAATTAAAGAAGATACCAATTAATGGAAACACATCCCGTGCTCATGGATAGGAAGAATTGATATTGTCAAAATTGCCATCCTGCGTAAAGCAATCTACAGATTCAATGCAATCCCTATCAAAATACCTACAGCATTCTTCAATGAAGAAAAGCAAAGAGTTCTAAAATTCATATGGAACCATAAAAGACCCTGAATAGCCAAAGCAATCCTGAGAAGGAAGAATAAAGTGGGGGGTATTACACTCCCTGACTTCAAGCTCTACTACAAAGCCACAGTAATCAAGACAATTTGGTACTGGCACAACAACAGACCCATAGACCAATGGAACAGACTAGAGAGCCCAGATATAAACCCAAGTATGTATGGTCAATTAATATACGATAAAGAAGCCATGGATATACAATGGGGAAATGACACCTCTTCAACTGGTGTTGGCAAAACTGGACAGCTACATGTAAGAGAATGAAACTGGATTACTGTCTAACCCTATACACAAAAGTAAACTCAAAATGGATCAAAGACCTGAATGTAAGTCATGAAACCATAAACCTCTTAGAAAAAAATATAGGGAAAAAAATCTCTTGGACATAAACATGAGCAACTTCTTCATGAACATATCTCCCTGGGCAAGGGAAACAAAAGCAAAAATGAACAAGTGGGACTATATCAAACTAAAAAGCTTCTGTACAGCAAAGGACACCATTAATAGAACAAAAACACATCCTACAGTATGGGAGAATATATTCATGAGTGACATAGCCGATAAGGGGTTGACATCCAAATTATATAAGACCTGATGCACCTCAACAAACAAAAAGCAAATAAGCCCATTAAAAAATGGGCAGAGGACTTGAACAGACACTTCTCCAAAGAGAAATTCAGATGGCCAACAGGCACGTGAAAAGATGCTCCACATCGCTAATCATCAGAGAAATTCAAATTAAAACCATAATGAGATAGCACCTCACAGCAGTTAGGATGGCCAACATCCAAAAGACAACAATAAATGTTGGTGAGGATGTGGAGAAAGGGGAACCCCCTACACTGCTGGTTGGAATGTAAATTAGTTCCCCATTGTGGAAAGCGATATGGAGGTTCCTCAAAAAACTCAAAATAGAAATACCATTTGACCCAGGAATCCCACTCCTAGGAATTTACCCTAAGAATGCAGGACCCCATTTGAAAAAGACAGATGCACCCCTATGTTTATTTCAGCACTATTTACAATAGCCAAGAAATGGAAGCAACCTAAGTGTCCATCAGTAGATGAATGGATAAAGAAGATGTTCTACATATTCACAATGGAATATTATTCAGCCATAAGAAGAAAACAAATCCTACCATTTGCAACAACATGGATGGAGCTAGAGGGTATTATGCTCAGTGAAATAAGCCAGGTGGAGAAAGACAAGTATCAAATGATTTCACTCATATGTGGAGCATAAGAACAAAGAAAAACTGAAGGAACAAAACAGCAGCAGACTCACAGAACCCAAGAATGGACTAATAGTTACCAAAGGGAAGGGGCTGGGGAAGAGGGGTGGGAAGGGAGGGAAAGGGGGGAAAAAGGGGTATTATGATTAGCACACATACTGTAGCGGGGTGGGGGGATACGGGGAAGGCAGTGTAATACAGAGAAGACAAGTAGTGATTCTATAGCATCTTACTATGGTGATGGACAGTGACTGTAATGGGGTATGTGGTGGCGACTTGATAATTGGTGGAATCTAGTAACCATAATATTGCTCATGTAATTGTACATTAATAACAACAAAATAAAAATAAATAAATAAAGATAAGAGCAGTGGAAATTAAAGTTGTGGATATATTTGGAACATATTTTTTAGGCAGAAAGTAGGATTTATTGGTAGATTGGATACGACAGTTCAGTGATGAGAGCACTAAGAATGATTCCTAGGTTATTATCCTGATCAAACAGGGGGTTTCTGATGCTATTTACTGAATTGTGGAAGAGTGGAGGAAAAACAGATTGAGTTAGAGAAATTAACTTGAGATGTATAGTAGATATCCAACTAAGCGTGTGGATATGAGACTCTGGAACCGAGGGGAAAGAGGGGATGGAGATACAAACTTCATGTCATCTGCATCAGATGGCAATTAAACAATGTGACAGTTTGGGATTATGCAGAGAATGCCTATTGATAGAGAAGAGATTAATCCCTGAATTCAAGCATTTAGTTGTTGGCTGGAATTCAGCAAAGAAGACCAAAGTGACCAATGAAATGAGAGAAACAGGTCATTGTGCTGTCACAGAATTCTGGAGGAAAAAGTGTTTCAAGAAGGTGGAAGCAGTCAACTATGTTGAGTGTCGCTGAAAGGTCAAGTAAGAGCAGGGCCTATGGGATGCAGACAGGGAAGTCCCCCAGGATGCAGCAACATGGACGTCATGGGTGGACCTAGGGACATTTCAGGCCCTAGCGATGCAGAATGAATCAGGGTGACCCCACCAACTGTGGTATGGCCAAAGCAGCAGCTTGCTTAACCTGCTCCATCCCAGAGTTCGCCTCACCTCTGGAGAAGCTGGTGTGATACGCTGGGGAAGAAAGAGGAAGAGGCTGACAGTCTCAGCTCACTCTCTAGATAGCTGTGTGAGTCCAAGGAGACAAGAAACCTTTCTGGACTTTCATCTTCTTGTCCAGAAAATTAGATGCTCTGAAATTCTATTTCTTCATTTATTTGTTCAGCAAATAAGTATCAAGCAGCTATTCTATGCCAAATCCTGAGTAAGAGAAAGACCACATCCCTGTGCTTGAATAATTGTCTCTAATTTACTGACACGACCCTGAACTTTTGTGTGTGTATATGTGGCTTACTTCCCCAACAAGACGGTAGGTTCCTTGAAGTTGCGTCTTTCTCATCTTGACCACAGGGCCTCATACTATACACTTAATACTGGGGTCATGAATATGTTGTTGTACTATTAAACATTGTTATTTAGCACTTCCTGATTCGCGGGCACGTCTTGACTCTACCATTCATTATATGAACAAGTCACTTAACCTCTCTGTGTCCCAGTTTCATTAACTATAAAATATGGATAATAATAGTTTCTATATCATAATGTGTTATAAAAATTAAAATAGGTGTTTGTCATGTAATAAGCAATTATTACAATAATATGTGCTCATGGTAGAAAATTCAGAAAAGTCAGAATTTGTGAAGGAGTGAACTAAATCACTCCTAACTTTACACTAGATGACCATTGTTCATATTCTGATGGGCATTCTTCTCAATTTTGTCCTTGCGTTATGCAAAGAATTATCTCCTGACTTCAAGTGGCTCAGACAGCCATTGTACATCATGGTGCTTTGTTGAAAATATTGTGTAGAGCTCTTGACATCATGCCTTTTATTTTCCCTTTATGCAAAATGCTCATGCTGTTATCTTGTTTTAATAAAATGTGTTTATTCAAAGCTAGTTATTTTAGTCTTTGCAATTTGAATACTAAATATTTCATACGTATATGATCGTATTGACTTGCCACAACAACACTTTGTGGTAGTAATTATCCTCATCTTATTGATGTGAAAAATGAAGGTCAGAGAACGCGGCATTACCATTGTCCACCAACACCATTTCTGCTGTCTTTCCGGACACCTGTGAGTTGCTATTCTCTGCCATGTTGATATACATTGTGGCCATAGGATTTTGGCCAACAAATGTGAGCCGAAGTGATATGTGTTACTTCTGGATAGGAAGTTCTAATTGCTGATCTTAAATCTCCCCCAGTCTTTCCACTGCCAAGGTGATCACGGAAACCAGCGTGGGTGTGGACGGTGATGGTGAGGCATCACTAGGGCAGCTGTGATGGAGAGTGGCCAGACTTGTACTAGACGTTGCTTTTTGAGTAAGAAATAAACCTGTCTTGCTTTCAGCTACTGAAATTTTGAGATTGTTTATTCCCACAGCATGGCTTGGCCTACCCTAAGGCAGAGCACCTGAAAGACTCCGCAGGGCCACAGGCCTGCTAAGCAGTGCAGCCAGGATTCGGACCCAGATCTTCATGACCAAAGCCCATGCTCACTAGTTTATCCAAGAAGGTTTGGGTGAAGATTTTGTGAGAAATGGAGAGTAGAGCTACTGTAACAGTGACTGGCCTCAGCTTTCTTATTTATCTTGAATATGGTAATAATCGCATCGTTTTTGAGGTTGTATGGCATTGCTCCAGATCCACACATGGTGGGGAAAAAACAAGCAAAACAGAACAATAACCTCACCATTTGTGGTGGGGGCGCATTTTCCGCATTGTGGGAGGATAAGGAAAAGCCACGTTCAACCTGTGAAGCAAGAAGAGTTGGTGGCAGAGCTTGAAAAGTGGAAGCAACTAATTAAACAGTATTAATAAAAACCTTGACCCAGCAAGAAGGTTCAATAATAAATCCTTCAGAGGAACCTCTGAGAAGCCAAACCCAGGCTTTTAGGGAGGCAAAGGTGATAAAATTGGTATGTCAAGCAGCTGGATAAAAGGTTTTCAGGACAGCAATTTCTGAACACGCAGCCAGATTGAGCAGTTAAGAGAGGGTGAAACAAGCAGAATGCAAAAACGGTCCCCGTTTTCCGACCATGGCTGTGAAGCAGGGTGAAGCCCCACGTTACACGAAGACCTGTGACCGTAACCTGGGCAAAGAGCCCTGCGCTACCCCAATCGGGTTGCTGGTGTGTCCTTTTCAAAAACTGGGGCAGAAGCCATGTGGTTCACTCTTGTTGATCTCACCCTTCATGGAGGAGGATCTATTGAATTCAAATATGGCTCCTAAATCATTCGAAAAAAATTAAGATAGCATCTTCTTAGTACCTCTAAGTCTAACTCCTCAGCACAACCTGATGAAATTAGGATCTTCTTAAAGTCTGAACATTAATAAAACGGAAAGGCATCTCTTTCTCAGGTCAGTAGACAAAGAAGAGAATAGTTCCAACTGCCTACTTTCCTACCCTCCCAGCCCTGATCCCAGCACAGGATATTATCATAGTCCAGGCACTTTCCCCTCAGAGATGGACGTGATGGGTGACAAACGAGGTGTTAATGCATCCCTTGGACTAAAGTTCAGACGCACGTGGGTCTTTGCCAAGGCTCTTGTCCAGGGAGAACAGAGGGAACAGGATTGGGTCTTAATGCATCATCTGAACAGAATGGGTGTGGCACCAACAGCCTGGGTTCTGGCATCTTCTCGTGCTCTTTGCCAGCTCCATTCACAAGAAACAGGCCTACTCCTCACAAGGTCATCTCTGCCATGACTATTACATCAGAATCAGAGGCTTATTCAGTCCTGGCTTGATTGCTTTACCTGATATAAGACATTTATATTCAAGAATTAAAACACTTGTGTGGTCAAGTCATGCAGAGCATTACTGCACAAGGCTGTCTGCAATTCCCTGGCATTCTAACACATACTCAAATGTTAAACCTAAGTACTCTCAGAACAACATTCACGCCACCTTTTCTCTATGGAGATAATCATAATACTGCATAAGAGATTCCTCAAAATGAAGATATTTTTGCCATCTAGATGGAGTCTTCTTCTATTGGTTATTGCAGCTCAAATATTTTACTCCCCCATCAGCCCTTCCTATGAGTATAAAGAGGGGTATAAACCAGAGGGCTGAGCACAGTTCCCTAGCTGGGTGGTCAGAAGCACGGCTTTCATTTCCAGGGACATAGAGCACGTCACCAGCTTGTGGCTTGGTGATGTTCAATCCCCCTGCTAAAAATTAAAACTTGTCTGCAGCCAGCATTCTTACGCTTTCCAGTCAGTTCTCAGCCCTTCTCTGCTTACCAAAGGAATATCTCAATTTCTGCATTGTCAGGAAGTATAGGAAGAATCCAAATTCATTTGACAAATATTTATTAAACACCTACTATGTGCCAGCCTTGTGCTAGATAGTAGGGGCCCAAACTCAAGTCATACTTCCTCCCAAATATGTAGCCTGAACTTGGGGTTGGACAAAGCCTGGTTGGAATTTGGCTCTGATTTTTACTAGCTTTGCTGACTTTGTGCGAGAAACTCAAACTCGCTGAGCTTTTGCTCTCTCAACTATAAATGTGGACAATAAAATTATCCATTTCAAAGGGTCATGTAAATATTTAATGATTGACATAGGGAGTCAGAACAGTGCCTGGCCCATAAAATCTCAATTACTGCTAATCCTTCTTACTATTATTATTCTTATTATTCGGGGAAACTGTGGATGAAAGAGGTGAAGTGATTGGCTAGGAGAAGCCAGAACTTAACACTAGGTTTACCTGAAACGATGTTATGTCCTGCTTTCTCCTGAAAGGCATCCGCATCCTGGAAGGCCCAGATGTTTTCCATCCCTCCATCTGGCCATCCTCAGTGGTTATTTCGTATCCCCATTGGAGGACAGTTGCTAACAGGTGTCAGGGTCACACCTCCTAGTCTCCATCCACTTGGAGAAAAAGACTGATTCATATCCTTAGGTGTCTTTTGGTGTCTTTCATTTAAGAGCAAGAAGCAGCTTTCCCAGCAAACCTCTCCTGGCATTACCTTGGTCCGAACTGGGTCACGTGGCCATTGAGCCAGCCACTTGGAAGGGGATGGAAATGTCTTTGGACTTTTGGGCCCTTCGGATTTTTAGGGCACTTCCTTCCTTCATTATTTACTGACTTAATTTATTATAATCCTAAAGCCTTCAAGATTGGAGAGACTTAAACAGGTTTAACTATTGATGTTTTCAAGCTTTGATGGATAATTGATTGTAACAGAGAAAGATGGTAAAATGATAGTACAAAGTCCCCAGGAGTGCAGGAGAGGATAGAAGCCAAATCACGGGGGTGGGGGTGAGGGGCAGACTGGCCTCAGCAGGGGAGGGACAGCTTCTCCATTATAAGAAGAGACAAGGATGACCAGATGGGTCACAGTCAAGGAAGGTGACTCTAGCCACCATTGTGTCCTTCTGTAGTCTGAGTGGAACCATCTACTGCACACTCTTAGCCACATTTACTTCTACAGGGACAAGTTTTCTGCTTTCTAAGTGGCAGCTGGGCCCCTACCAGAAGAGACGGTTGCAAAGTGTGGCCTTACCCAGAGTACTAGCATTTCAGTTGGATTTTTCCCATCAGGTTTGACATTGTAGAACATGTTGTAAGAAGCATATTTAGTTTACTCTTTGGATAATGCCTTCTTCTCTAGTCACTGCCACCTCCTGGCAAGCTCTGGCATTGCTTTGGAGACCAAGTGGCCCAGAGGTTTAGGCACAAGGCTTGTGCATAAGATAGACGAAGAAAGCTAGGAATGCACCCTCCATACTTACCAAAACTGTATTAGGGAAAGCTGTCTCTTCCTAGATATTTATCAACTACGAAGAGAAAAATAGTAACTTTACAAGCAGTAAAACATGGCAGACACCACTTAACCAAGTGATCAAGGTTAACGTCACCATTAATAAGTCATACTGACTTCATGTACTTCCTGACATGACGAACTTAGTAAGGCACAAAACTTCTATGGTATTCTTGCCAAAAACACTACCATGATCTAATCATGAGAAAGCTTCAGACCACTTGAAATTAAGAGACATTCTCGGAAAACTGACCATACTCTTCAAAAGAGTTGAGGTTGTTCAAATGTCCTCCAACAGATGTGCAATTAAATAAACTGGGCACTCACACCATGGATTATCAGCAAGGAGAATGAATGAGCAACTGGTAGGTGCAACGACTTGGATGGAGAGCAAGGGTACTGTGCTGAGTGAAAGAACAACCCGGGCTCAAGAGGTTGCCTATAGAAGAACCTATTCATATTGCATTCTTAAAATGCCAAAACTATAGATATAGAGAACAGATGAATGGTTTCCAGAGGTTAGAGACAGGAGGAAGGGAGGTACAGTGGCTTCCTTGTATACCACAAGGGATCCTTGTGATGGAATTTTCCTTTGGTGGTGGTCATACGAATCCACACATACTAAAACTGTATAGAACTAAACATACACACACCCATACATGAGTCCATATGGTGGAGGCCAATGCTGACCTTGGGGCCACTTGGCTCCCAAAGAACCTATCTAGGCTGTCCCTAGTCTAGGGGAATGACCTCTCGTGGCTCCACACTTTTGCAACACGATTGGTTGAAATGAGATCAATTTCTTCACACCCATGGTCTCAGTGTCACACTTTCAAGGCCAAGGACAGGGAAGAGACAATCAACTCCCACCTAGGATCATGCACTGTGCAGGCAGACTTCTTTGGGCTCAGCTTCTGCCATGTTCTCTGCCATGTTCCTAGGCCAAGTCATCTAAACAAGCCAGGTTTTGCTGTGTGTGGACTTTTTTCTTCCTTTAAATAAGTATTTTTCCAAGCATGGAATTCAGAGGAGAGGTCACTTTTTCTGCCTGGGAATCTGTCTACTTTCTTTTTATGGTCATTTCTATATCCAGAAAGTCCCAGGTCTGGTAAACCATGGGACATTCAAGTAAAGCTTCCCTGAGCAAGTGTCCCTGTGTTCAGTTGCTATCTTGTCATTCAGTGGCCTCTCCCTTCCAGTTCCTTTCAGGCCCTGATTTTTCTGCCTAAGTGGAAAAAGCACACTCCTTTAATTTCTTCTTTGGGTTCTTATCTGTGCAGTTCTGGTCCAAGGCTGGATGGGTCTGGTTTTCATCCATCTAACTACAGAGACTGTAGCAGAATGGACAGAAGTTTGGACATAACAGTCTGGGAAAACTTCACCCATAAACCTGACTTGATACATCTGTCCTGCTGGCAGCCAGAGGCCCACCAGACATCCAGCTGGCTCTTTGCCTCTTCCAAGAGGCCTGGTCCAATGAGGAACTCCCTAACAGTCTTCACTCTGGCAGAAGCAAGCGTCCTGCCCAAGACAGCCCAGAGGGCTGGACCTCTCTTGGGCCCTGGTATGCCATGAGCAGTCTCTCACCCCAGCAGGTGCACAAGGGAGATCTAGACATCCAGCCAGGGGAGTCAGGCTGGAGCACCAGATTGTGCCAGCTCTTACTGCTTTCAGAACAAGATTAGCCTGCAAACACAAAAAGCAAAGCCCCCACTTTCATCATCTGATGCTGCTAGGTGAACAATAGAGCATAAAGCTAAACTGCCAATATCCAGACTCCTGAGTCTGGATGGTTGTTATTATATAAGATCCAACCTAGAATTTCAGGTACTTCATTTCCAAGCCAAAGTTGTTTGGCACCAGTGACTTTCCAGAAAACTGCCCCTCCCAAACCTCGCTGGTACGAAACCTTCACCAGCTAAGATGTTAAGGATATTCACTGCACTGGTATCTCAGTGTGCGTGGCTGCCCAGGGCTCTGGCCATGAGGGAGGCAGGGAACCAGACCAGGACAGAGAAGGAGCCGGGTGCTAGTTCAGGCCTGCATTAAGAGTCTCGGTCACTTCAGTAATGCTACTCAGCTGAGGTTTCCAGGCTCACTATAACGAGCAAACTGGGCGGGCTCACCCCACTGGCCGGCTGTGGGCACTTCCTGGGGGTTGGCTAGTGACCACCACATCACCCCTTCTCCTCGGGCTCACAGCACGCTCCCGCCACAGCCTGAGGTGCAAGGTGGCCCCGAGAGGGAAGATGCCACGAGGATTCTCACCCAGCTTCCCACTGCACCTCCCGGTACATCCAGAAGGCCCTGGAAGGAGGGGCTCCGGGGCTCTGGCTGCAGTGGGCACTGTAGGTGGGGGAAGTCATCCACGGAACTCTGTGACATTTTCTTTCTGTTTATTCTTTATGTTTTAATGGAATTCTGTGGTCCAGACTTGGTTGCAGACTCTGTGCTCTCAGAGTCAGCTAAAGTACAAAGGGGGGAAAAAAAGAGAAAGTAGTGGGAAAAATTAGATTCTTGATTCGTGTCCAGATGGTACTGGACGAAAATAGACTCAGAGATTCTCACTGCAAACTTGCCTCTGGTATGAAGCTCCCCTCCCCTCTTCATTTAAGGTCTTCTTGGTAGAAGAGGGAATGGGAATGGGAAAAATACTGGGAACGTTCATTTTTCTTTTTCCCAGCCATATATTAAAAGGCTTGCACAGGTTCCAGTGGAGGACTTGTGTGGAATGCCAGGAGTCGCACCACGTGCAGGGGCCTGGGATGATGAGCCTTGGAACCAACTTGGAGGAGGCCTCAGAGGCCCACCGAGGCAGGATGGAGCTGGTGTGCTGACGGACGTGCTGGGGAAGCGGATGGGAAGGACCACCCAGACCTCCTCCGGGTCCATGTGTGAGGCCCTCACATGGGAGGGAGGCAAACAGAGGCCCTGGGCTCCGGGCCGCCGCCTGCAGGAGAGCAAGGCTTCAAGCCTGCACCATCCTCCTGCCCCTCGGGGCCACGTGTGCGGAGGCCCGCGCCTGCCGGAACTCCAGCCAGGAAGCGGAGGGCACACTGTCCTCTTGGAGCGTAGTGGGGGGAGACTCGAGGGAGTCTGGCTGTCCGAAACAGAAAACCCGACCGATTTAAGGGCCCACCTCGGAATCCACAGGGCACGAGCTCAGCAAGGAACCCGCAGCGCCCGCAGCGCCCGCAGCGCCCGCAGCGCCCAACCCCAACCAGACAGAGGCCACGCCCTGCAGTCTCCTCACCCCAAAGCCTATTCTCCATCACGCCTTGCGGGCTCACCGGGAGCCCGGTGTCCATAAGCCACCACACAGGGCCGGCGTCCTCAAGGCCAGGACCTCATCCACTGACAGCGCAATGGCCAGTCAGACGCCAGCGACATGGGTAGTGGCCAGATGGAAGGTCCTTTTTTCACGATGCTGCTTTCTCACAACTGGGTTTCTTCCCTAATGGTTAAATGGCCTCGGAGGACGAGCAGAGGGCCGGGGAGTTAGTCCTTGGTTCTCTGTGCCAGTGCTGGGCAAGGGAGAGGGGCCGGGGAGGACTCAGAGACTGGACACACGGGTGCCAGAGCCGGGCGCGGGCAGACAGTCCAAAGACAGCATCCGTCTGAGGGCCCAGCTGCAAGGCAACAGCCTCCCCCGGGCCCCAGGCAGACGCGGGAGAAGCAGCGCCAGGCCACCTCTGTGGGCGCCGGGATTCCGGCGTGGGGGCCTCTTTATAGTTTGCCTGGGGCCACATGCGGGTCCAGCCCGGTGCCTTCTCTCAGAGCTGAGGGTTTGCACTAAGGCCTCCCAACCTTCCAAATGCACTTCCTTACGTGTTAGGTACTTTCCCAACTTTACATCAGCATTTGGGGAAACCTCATTTCTTGGGCAATGCCATCAATATGTTTGAACAGGGAACAATAATACTTTGTGTTTTATGCTTGACATAGTCCTTGTTTCGTGTGGGCCTGGGGATGAGTCTGTGAGGTAGGAAGGAAATGACGGGTCTCCGCAGACCGTCAGGCTCCTCATTCGTCACTGTAACCTGAGCTCTTACTCTGCTGCCTGGTACAGAGGAGGTGCCCAAATATTTGCTCAGTAAGGGCTGGGTGAGTGGGTGGGTGGGATGTGCCTCCATTGTCAAAAGGGATTCAATTCCCAATTCCACTTCCTAGTGGTGGCTTTGCCCAAGTCTTTAAACTTAATTTTCCTCATCTGTACAACTGCAATAATGATATCATCTCTGCTACCAAAATGGAAAGAAAAAGACACAGACTTCCTCAGTGTCACACTGATTAGGAATTCAGAGCAAGGGCTCGAACTGGGATCTCCTGACTCAGAGTCCCTTGTTTGGCCCATTGGATTATGGTGCAGGGAAGGATGCAACTATTGGTCTGCTTCAGGAGCTTTAAAATCCTCCTAACAGCCTTACGGGCTAAGTATCATTACTATTCCCAATTAACAGATGAAGAAACAAAGACTCAGAGAAGTTTAGTGACTTGTTGAAGGTTCCACAGGGGAGCTGGGGTTGGAACTCAGATATCTCTAACTTCAAAATCCCCCCAATTTTTCCTCCACCTGACTTACTTTCCAACTTTTTCAACACCTGCCGTATTTTCGTTTTAGCTCACACCAAGTTGGCAGTTGGAGGTCTCTCAGCTTCTCCATCCACCCTGGAAACCAAGCCTGGCAAAGGATGCCAGAGACTCCGGGACTGCAGTGGAAGCAACCACCTGAGCGGCTACCGTGCTTTTAACTATTGACCAATATATACAAACAACCCTGCAAAGGTGGAATATTTTGGCCCAAAACATGGCTATGCAATGCCACATTCTAGATCATCAAATTCCTCTCCGGTTGCCCAGATTTTTTATTCCAGTCTGAAAAAAAACAGGTAATGGTAATCTTTATGAAACTGATTCTATGGAATCATTTTAGCCCAAAATAAGCTCGAAGTTATGAAGATTTATTGTTGAAGTCACAGTGGGGGAAAACCTGGGGGGAAGTGAAAACAGAGCTTAGTCTACATCTTTTCATAGCCTTTCTATGACAGCAATTGGTTGAGTACCTTCCAGCTAGGAAGCAGTATACAGAGCAACTTGGGACCCAAAACTCTGATTCAGAATGATCCAATGTTGGGCACACCCATGCTCAGAGGCGGGCAAGACAAATGAGATGGAGGAGAAAGAAATAACTTTAATCCTCAACAAATGGAAATTCTTCATAGGCGGAGCTTGAATATGTCTGTCCCCAAGATGTGTTTTTGTTATCAGTTAAGGTTCAGCTACAAGGAACAAAGAACCCCGTCTAAATTAGTCTAAAGCAAAATATTAATTTATAGGCCCACATGACTTACACATCTAGAGGCAGGTTGTTACAGACTAAATGTCTGTGTCCCATCCATATTCACATGTTGAAATCCTAGCCCTCCTTGTGATGATATTTGAAGATGGGGCCTTTGGGATGAATAGGTGAGGTCCTGAGGGTGAGGTCCTTTTGATGGCATCAGTGCCCTTATAAGAAAAGACCAGCACTTTCTGTCTCTCTGTCTCTGTCTCTTTGTCTCTCTCTGCCATGTGAGGATATAGCAAGAAGGCAGTCACATGCAAGCCAGGAAGATAGCTCTCACCAGGATGTGACCATGCTAGCCCTCTGACCTTGGAAGTCTAGCTCCACAGCTGCAAGAAATAAAATTCTGTCATTTAAGCCACATGGCCTATGGTATTTTGTTACAGCAGTCCAGGCTGGCAAAGTCCAGCCACACCTGGGTCTAGCGGCAGGCATGGTTCAGAGCTACAGGGGTTCAGAGCTGACATTGTTGTCTCGTTTCTCTCTTTTTGTATCTCAGCTCTCTTTACTCTCTCAATGCTCCATTCTCAGAGAAGCTCATGTCCCAGTCAAACAAAAAAGGTTCCCAGGTTCAGGTTGGAAGGTCAGCCCAAATGGAGGTATCTCCTTCTCTCCCAGAATTCCCAGCAAAATCTCATTACATCTGACTGGTTCCAGTGGGGCCACATGCTTATTCCTCAGCCAATCGCTGTGGCCAGAGAATATGATTGCCTTTGGCCTAGGCCACATGCTCCACCCTGATTCTGTAGACATAGCCTCACTCAGAGCACAGGATGGGGTCACGTGGGAGTCACACAGTAGGTCAGCAGAGTCTGGCTGGGCACCAGGCTAGATCTCGAAAACGAACCCTTAGGACAAGGAAAGAGCCATATAGCAAGGGAGCAAACACCAGCAAATAAGGGGCTGACTTGTCTCAACAACCTTGTAAATTGAATTTATTATTATTAAGTTATGAAATTCTTATCCCCACTAATAAGTTAAGAGGTAGAGTTTGTTAAGATGAAAATTCATACCTTATGTAGCTTAAGCTCCAAAACTCCAAAACTCAGTGCATGGGATTCTGCAAAAGGATTGCTTTATCCTATAGAAATGTTTTCTATTTAAATAATTACAGGTATGCCTCGCTTTCCGCTGTGCATTCATTCCTGAAACAATGTGTATAAACTGAATGTGAAAGCAGTGGATTATGTTTTCAGATCTGGGACGCTGAGAGGGGCACTGTGAACCCTCTCTATGATGTGAAAAACCTCCTTTACCTTCCCTGTAAATTTGGATTGTGGTCTATTGGCTTTTGGTAAAATGAGGACTCATAAGTAGCTTTAAAACACACATACACACACACACACACACACACACACACATGCGTGTGGATTGTTCGGATTTGTTGATTTAGAAATTGTACTTGAACTGTTGATAAAAGCTGATATTTAATCATACTAGAACTAAAGTTGTGTTTACAAGGAATTTTCTCTTGACTAGGCTGGGAACTCAGCGGGATCCTTCAGCCAGGGGCATGCATGGCAATCTTCTAAGAATGATCTCTTCTAGCCCAAAAGCTCTAGGATCTATGAATTTGATCATGACATAAACACCTAAGAGTAGGGAAACAAGGGCAAAGAGAACATATTTTCAGCCTTCGTAAAATAAGAATTCTTTCTTCAAGCATAAAGGGTGGGGAGGGGCAGTTTGAAAGGACTTAAAAGAGCTGTGTGTCCTTCTTACCCATCCCTGCCACCCTCTCAGGAAGGAGGTGACTTTCCTGGAAGCAGCAGGTGACTCTACCCAGGGTTGTCTCCGAGGCCCTCGCCCCTCACCTCTGAGGAGCATCTCCACCAGGTGCTCTCCTGATGCCAAGGCTCTTTCCACGCCAGTCACCCTGCTCAGGTCCTTGGGCTCAAAGGCCGGCTGGAACTACTCCCAAGTCCACTGACATGTACGTTAGTGACGTCAGGGCCTTTCCTGAGAGGCAGAATTGATGACAGCGGACATTCCTCCTGGGAACTAGTTCATTTCATCCTCCAAGCACCTTTGTGGACAGGCATGCTCTGATTAATACCATTCCACGGACAAGGAAACTGACATTCCCAGTAAAAGGACCTCACTTGGGTCACACAGGGTTCTGAGAGGCAAAGGAGTAGGAGAAGGGATAGAAAAGCATGAGCACAGGGAAGCTTTACCTGCCTCACAGTTGTTCCCAGGGCCAACCGCCCGAACAAGTCCCAGCTCAGCTCTCTCTGTTCCTCCAGAAGCCAAATGCGGCCAGAACAGGCTCCGGGTGGGGTGAGGGTCGGAGACCCAGCCTGCAAGGTACAAGCCAGGCACCCATCTGAGCAAACATACTTGCCGTCATTTTTCCACACCAGTTTCCAAGGGGGACACAAGGAACCACCTGGTTTTCCCTTCTTATCTCCTGTCAGCCATGAGTATGATCCCATCCCATCCCACCAGCCTTTATACTCAGGGCTTGAAGGTTGTGAGTAGCAAATAGGAAAGAGGGTCCCCACAGGCGTCACGCAGAATCAAGTCCAGGACGGAGAATTCAGTACCTGATACTCTCCCTGCGTCCCCCCTCCTCACAATACTCCTCAAAGACAGCCATATGTGATATATTTAAAAACATGAACTGCCCTGGTGTGTCCTCCCTGCCAGGAATTTTCTCAGTATCTACACTTTGCTTTGTAATCCTAAGCCAGTCCCACCCGAGAAAACTCCGGTGCACCCTAGATGGACAGATCAGGAAATTGCTGATTTCGCTCTGAGCTCCTTCAGGCAGCCGGCCCACCTGGGAAGGTCGGATACGCTGGACCAGAAAGTGCTAACACGTCCCATGAATCCAGATGCTCCTTATTAAGACATTTCAAGCTGTTAAATTGATTTGTCCAATTACAAGAAAAAAATTAGGCTCCGATAGCACTCTTTCCAATTTCCCACACTTCAGGGGATCAAAATGCCCTGCAACGTACTGGAAGGGATCTGAATGGTTTGACTTCAACTCTGAGTTTCTGAATTTATTGGCTCATTCATTTAACAAACCTATATTGAGCACTTACTGTGTGCCTGGCCCAGTGATGACTGCTGGCCCTTCAGCGCTTCCCACAGGGGACACACTGGAGATGAATCATGACAATGGTAAGTCAATTTACAATAAGAGCGTGCATGCCTGGCACCATGGGATCAGAGTGCGGAGTTCAAGGCCACAGCTGAAGCTGATCAGCCGATGAAGTGTTTGCCGTTACAGAACGGACTCAGGTTTCAACTGCACTCTGGTATCCTTTTTTATACTCAGATTCAAAGTGCAGCAGTACAATTCTTGATCAAATGAATCCACACCATCCATCACACATCATTACATCCAGCAAAGTCCCGAGGAGGGATGGAGGCAGGTGTTTCAGGGACCCTGTGATCATGGGTCTGTGCAGTCTGGCCTGGTGGAGTGACCTGGTCCCTCTACAGATCTCCCCTTGCTGAGGCCTGGGAACCTGGCGGAGATGCAAGGGCCAGAGGGGAGCCAGTGCTGGCCAGCTTGTCCAACGCACCAGTCATTCAAGCGGTGGCTCACTCATTCATGCAATAAATGTTTATGCTGTGCCTATCTTTGCCAGATTCTGCTCTGGGGCCAGAACTGAAAAAGGACAAAGACCATTGCCCTATGGAATCGACAGTCTAGGGAAGTGAATCAGACAATCAAAAGGATCACAAATGCCAACACTGTGTGCTAGGTCCTGTTCTAAGTGCTTTATGTATTCCATCTTCATCCCTGTCCTGTGAGGTAACTACTATTATTAACCCTTATTTACAGACAAGACCCTGAGACACAATGAGGTCAAGTGTTCTCCCCAATGTCACAAGCTAGGAAGTAGAGAAGCCATGCATTTGAACTTAAGTAATATAGAGCTATGCTTTCAACAATTACATTCTGCCAGAAAATAAATGTCAACTGTATGTTATGGTAGGAGGTGGTATGTTCAGTAGGGAAAAAAAAAAAACCAAGGAAGCAGAATGCGAAGTGCTGAATTGTATATGTGGGAGAAGGCGGTTTGTGTTCCTAATTTGGCGGTCAGGAAAATTCTGCATGTGAAGGGGCACTTGAGCAAAGACCTGAAGGAAAAGTAAGGAAGTGAGCTACACAAAAGGAAGAGGAGTCCATAGGAATAGATAGCAAGTGCAAAGGCCCTGGGGACAGTAAAGATTCTGCACCCAATTTCCATGTGGGGGGTGAGGAGTTTCCATACCACCAAGCAATTCTCTAACAACAGCTGTGTGTCCTACAATTCAACTCAATTCTGACACAAACTACCCAAGACAGAGGCAGATTCCGTAGATTAAGCATTCTTTCCTACAAGACTTCCCCTCACCCCCTACTTCGGCTGCCACTCACGAGTCCAGGTAGTCACCTATGCTTCTGACCCACCAGCTATATAGACCAGAGATCCCAAAGACCCCCTGTTTGGGTTTGACAGATTTCCTAGAGAGGTTCACAGAACTCAGAGAAACATTTTACCCACCGGATTACCAGTTTATTATAGTTTATTATACAAATATATATTGCAGAAACAGCCAGATGGAAAAGATGCAGAGGGCAAGGTAAGGGGAGAGTACACAGAGCTTCATGGCCTCTCCAGGTCTGCTGCTCTCCCGAGACGTCCAAGCGTTCACCAACTCGGAAGCTCTCCAAACTCTGTCCTTTTGGGTTTTTATGGAGGCATTATTATGTAGGCACAATTGATTAAATCATTGGCCACTGATGCTTGATTCAACCTCCAGCCCCTAACCCTGCCCCCCAGGTCAGTGGGGAGACAGGGTGAGACTGACGTCGAGACCTGCTAATTCATGGTTGGTTCTCCTGGCAGCCATTCTCAGATGGGATCCAAAAATCACCTCACTGACCTGACCAGAGACACCTTGACTGCTCTTGTAACAGGAAATACCAAGCGTTTCAGGAGCTCTGCCAGAAATGGGTCAAAGACCAAATATATATATTTTATCATAAGTCACAATGTCACAGGGAACCTGCCTGAGTGTAACACAGCTTAAGTGGAAGGATAGGGAAAGTAGAACGAGATGAGACCCAAGAGGTGATAGGGCTGGGAAGGCACACCACGCAGGGCTCATTCATGCTAGAAGGCATAATAAGGACGTGGGGTTCTCTGAGTGGAATGGGGAGCTATTGTAGCCATATTATGCTTTCTGCCAAATGCTTCCCATTGTCCCCCTCTGGCCACACAACAGGAGTGCCCTGGCCTCGTCCCTCTGAAGCTATGCATGGCCGTGTGACTTGCTCAGTCAATAAAATGGGAGAAGTGATGTGGCCGCTGCAGGCAGAAGCTTTAAACCAGTTGTGTTGGGTGAAGCCAGAGATTTTGGAGTTGTCTGTTACCTTGGCATAAACTAACCCAAACTGACTAAGACAGACCGGTCCTGAGACAAGGGAGGGTTTGGTAAGAGGAGCTTTGACAGGATCATTGCGCGGCAGCTGGTGTTCGGAGTAGATGGAAGGGGGACCAGCGAGAAGCAGAGAAAGTGGTTGAGAGGGTACTGCTATCATCTAGGTGAGAGATGAAGATGATGGTCTATTGACCATGGGTAATGCTGGAGATAATGGAAAGTGATCAAATTCCAGATATACTAAGTTGAAACACTCGGGTTTATTAACGAATTGGATATTGATGGAAAAGAAAGGAGTCAGACATCACTCCAAGACTTTTGGTGTGCGCAAGTAGAAGGATGAAAAAGCTCTCCCGTCTCCAAACCACACCCTCCATGCAACACACACAGACACTTACACTTTTAAAAAAAAGAACTGCTTTTCATTTGGTAGGCAGAATGCCTGAAATTTCACCGTTAAAGAGTCATTCCTCTTAGATAAGCATTGCCCTTTTCAGACAGCTTATTCCAAAATGAAAATACCCACTAAAGAAGTTGCTTACTGTTGGATTGATTTATTTTAGCAACTTGCAATTCAGACACCCTTGAAAGTCTCTAGTCCAAGCCTCTTGTTTCATTTAAAGAAACTGAGGTGCAGAGAGGTCAACGGTTCTGCCCAGGGTCATGTAGAAAAGTAGAGTCAAACTGAGATGTAAAGAGGACTCCTGACCCCAGTATATTGCGTTCTCCTCTGCCTCTGGTCCAGTCTGGGCAGGGGGATTCTCAAAGGGCACGGCCCTGGAGGGCATGCACAGAGAAGAGGGGAGCTCCACCTCAGAGGAACATTGTTTCCTTTACGATTTGGCGTGGACCAGTCCTGAGCGGGACTGAGGAGCATCTTCCTTCAAGGTCGCACACTAACCTTGACTTCCCTGGTCCTGAGCTAAAGAGCAAACCTGAGAAGAAAAATTATTGAAAGGGACTGAAAATAATACATCCTGTTCAGCTTTGTGTACAAGTGTTGTGGACACTTAACACACATGGAGCAAATTCAAGTCCCTTCTTCCCTCTGTCTTGTTTGGTGCCATTCTTGCTGCAAAGCCTTCTTTGAGTTGCTCCCCATGGATCGGGCACAGCTAAAAACAGACAGTGCCAGCCCGCCTCTTCAGCTCCTAGTATACTGTGTCCCAGCATACTAACTAGAATCATTTGTATTGTGCATTTTTATGTCATGCTTTAAATTTGCAAAGTGCCTGGCTATAATTTTATTAGATTTTTATTAGTAGTTGTACTTTTAAAATAGCTATTTGAAACCATTAACACTGAACCCCCTCTCTGACTTTTGAAAACTTTGGACAATGGCCATTTTTAGTGGCTTTTGTCTTAGACCTAATCTGGGGTCTAGGGAGGCCAAATCACTTTTTTTTAGGTAACTAGTGATCAAAAATTCCCCACAAGTGTAAGATGGGTAAGAGGCAACAAGGAGGTTTAGACCCGAATCTCCTCTTTTAAGAACAAGGTAAAGAATAACCTAAAGAGCAAAACATTGCCAAAGAGATTCATGGCCTTGAAGGCCAAAGAACAACTCTCAGAGCTATTGGCAGCTGAGGGATAGATAGCTTGTAATGTTTACCAGGCCCCAGTATTGGAAAAATGTGTAGAATAAACTGAAATTGTGTTAACTTTTTCTTCTGAAGTTTAAATGAATATCTGCATTATATAAAAGTGCTGAAAAGTATAACAAACCCTATAAAAATGTTAACTAAGACAGAGTGTTTCCAATGATTTTGCTTTCGTTGGAAAAGAAATGTCCCCATAAAAAGGCATAATCTGTGCCTCATTCCTCTGTTGAGAGGTCTGCAAATACTGCACTTGATGTCCTGGGTAAACCTCCCTTTCTTCTGATGCAAGCCAGTTTTGTCCTTCCCTGCATACGTGCAACGAGTTGGGAGAATGCTAAAGCCACACTTGGAACAATGTGACATTGTGCACTGTTTCTGGACACGCAGCCTGTTTCATAGAGTAACTGCATTCTAAATTCCATTAATGACAATGCCATATGTGCTGTCTTTAGTTTTTACTCCCATTTATACCTTTCTTATGCCCTAACAGATCCCAGCTGTTATTAAAGAACTGTGTTAATTCGCATTATAACAAAGATTCCTCTATAATGAATGATCTGAAAGAATGGCCCATTTCTTGGAATTATTTTACTCGATTCGACTTGATGACTGTTATTGAAGACAACTTCTGCCAGGTACTGCGTGTGCTCTGATCTGCCAATGCGGAGGTAAGAACGGCCAAATGTCTCATCTCAGAGGGCTCAACATTTGACAAAATTCCAACACAACAAAGGAATTGTGGTTATCCTTTGAAGTTCATTCTGATGGACCTAATATAGAATTTCAAGCAGGGGATGGAGGTTTTACCCTATAGGAATTTTAGGGTTTTTTTTCATCATTTCTGCAGCTCTTTGGTTAGGGGTCTGAGGACGCCTTGGTTCTATCATAGGGATAAGGGTCCTTCAGCAACTGCCATTCCTCTGTGACAACAGAGACTCATTTCCAAGGGGCCCCGAGGAGGCCTCCTCGTCACCTCAGTAACATCAGGCAGGGCTGACGGCAAAACACCAGCATTGACACCACAAGGCTCAACTGGGATTTATCTGCACCACAGCCCCTTATTTCATCTCAGTCCAGTGAGGCAACATCAAACATAGGAGCTTTTCTTCTCAGGCCTCTTGTATAGGCATTTTTCCCTCACCACAAAATGTTTTTCTTTTTAAAAAAATGAACTCGCTGCTCCAACCAGTTTGCTATCTGGCTCTGGGTCCAGAAATTGAGGGTAAATGGTGACGTTGAAATGTGTTTCTGGATTCTGCGGTTTCAAAGTGGTTACTCTTTCCGAGCCAGGGTGGGCCCTTTGCAGAACTGTCACGTTGGCAAAGTCTGCCTCTCCCGCTTTGGTCACCCCGAGCCTAACCTGTGGAATCCATAGGATCCCTACACTGAGCGCTCACCATGCACGGAGAGACATTCCCAAGTGCCTTGCCTATACTGTCTCATTTAAACCACCCAGGCTTTCCATGTGCATCCTTGATGGGGATCTTCCTCTTCTGAGGAATCTGATGCTTGGACAGGCTAAGTAACTTGCCCAAGGTCACAAAGTTGCTCAGTGGCTGAGGCAGACTGGACTCAAATCTAGGGTAAAGGAACTTGGAAGGCAGTAAGCCCAACCTCTATGCCTGTATGCCTTTTACCAAACATCGGCCACGTTCTTTATGCTACGTAATTCAAAGGCATACTGCTTTCTGAAGAAGACAAGGAAGAAAATCCCTTGGAAAAAAATACATAGCTCAGCTTCAACCAAGGTCCTCCCGGCACATCCTATAAGCCCAGGGCTCACCCGCTCCTGACGCTGGGACTCGAGCTCCTTGCTGGAGACAGGTAGCAGGGCCTACACCGCTCTGTGGGGCCGGAGAAGCCTGTCAGGAAGATGCTTTACCCAAATGCACTTCCCTCTTAATTAGAGTAACATTTTGAAAGTAAAATGACATAGTGTGTAGAATAAACAGTACAACAATAGCTGTGGTTAATCTGTCAGAGATTGTATAATGTGATGCTAATAGGAAGAAATAAACTCCTGCTGAAGATCAAAGTCATCTCTGCACGTGGGGAACTTTTAAAATTAGAATGCCGATCCATGGCTCTCCGTCGTGGAGAACGAAGCGCTGTAGTCTTGCCAAATGCAGCAGGACAGTCTGAGGACATTCCACCATGCAGAGGAGCCGGGAGCCGGAGAGGGAGGCTTTGTTCTGCAGCCTTGCCTCCCGTGGTCCCCAAGCGCCTGGCAGTCCCTCCTCCTCTAACTGTGTGATGGTCACTCAAGCCCCCTCGATTCGCCTGTGTGCTGCTACCACGAACCCAGCTCAGCCTATGCCAGGGTGGTGCGATGGTCAGGTGGGGGGGTGGCATACACATGGGGCATGTGCACGGGGGGCTGGCGGAGGAAGGGAGACACCCAAGTCCGTGGTGAACACCTGCTAAACAGAACCCCTCCGATGCCTCCAAGGCAGGCATTATCTTAATTTACAGGTGTTGGGCTCAATACGCAAAGCAACTGGAATTATGAACCTAGATCTTTTTGGTCCTAAAGCCCAAGCATTTTTTGCTTCTTTTGGAGAAAGGAATGAACTAAAAAAAAACTGATTGTGCATGTTTTACATACATCCACAGAAAGACAAATAATGAGTTGAAGAGCATACCTGTGAATATGCAGCAAAGCAACAATGAAGAACGGAGCACCTACCGCATGCAGGGGCGGTGTCAAGCGCTGAGCATGCCGCGACCCCTGCCACCCCAAAGAGATGCTTGCTGGGGCTAAGAGAAGGACAGGCAGTCCTTTACAGCCGATGTGGATGCTGTGAGGCCCAATCAGAGGGGTAATGGGGCCACCGTGGAGGACCCTGCCCCAGATTGCGAAGTCAGGCTGCCTCCAAAGTCACATCTGTGCTCAGGCCTCAGAGAAGAGACGGGGTCAGCTTAGCGAAGGGAACAAAAAACAGGGAAAATGTCCCAGGAAGAAGAAAGAGCATGCTCAAAGGCCCAGATATGAGAGAGCATCATTCATGGAAGTCTGCACAATTTGTGAATAAATGAGAAATGACTTTAGCCACCCCCCAGCCCTGCGTTGCCCAAATATCTCCCTCACATCGTTTACAAGTTAGCCCTCCTACGTTTTGCATCAGCTCTGCGGCCCGCTGATAGGCAGACACCCAGACAGAACCAGTGGTTATCAGCCCCTTTCATCTCTGGGCCAGTGAGAAGCCCAGAGTATTTCTAGAGGATAGGATTGAGACCCGAGGGTCATCATAAGTTGCCCAGAGTGAGGCAATTTTTGTCAGATTCACAGTTTGGCAGAAGCGAAGACCTGCTGGAATCCAAATTCTTGTCAAAATGGTTCTCTGTGCATGGGGCACGCAAGTACCACCTCTGCTACACCCGCAGCCCCACAGCCTGCACTTCCACACCCAGCAGGCATACCCCCAGGGCCTGGGAGGGGTCCCAGCAACTCCCTGCTGGCCCCAAACTGCTGCCTTAACAGAGACACAGCCTGAGGAGGAGTGGGGCTGAAGGAGCATGGCCAAGGTCCCGTGGGCTGAAGCAGCCCACACTCCCAAGTGGTGTACAGTCCTCTTAGCTTCCACCACACTGACAAAAATGGTTTTAGAGACTTAGGACTGGGCTCTTTAAGAATTTCTTCCAAATACTAGCCAGTAAGATGCAGTACTGAGGGCAGTGCTTTATAGGCCAGCAGACTAGGTTAGTTCATTGCTAGCTATTTGGGACCTCAGGCTGGTTATTCGAGCTATTGAGCTTCTATTTATTCATTCTCACGTGCCTTTATTGAGGACACTCCACTCCAGGAGTCATGATGGCTACTAGGCACTGGAAGTTCCTAGGATCTTATCGTTTAGTAGGGAGAGTAGACTTTTGCCTATTGTATGATGGTAATAGTGGATATGTGTTCTCTTTTGCATTTCCTGGTATTCGACCCCCAGACCCACCAGTAATCTGGCCAGAGATCTGTGGTTTTTACGGGAGGCCTTGGGGATTGTTGCAGTTGGAATGCAAAGAAACAGAAAGAGTCAATATTCCACTTTTCACACCCAGAACAGGATTTCTGAGTCCATAGCAAGAAAATGGTTTTGAAAGCCAGGCGTTCTCAGGAGAAAAAAAAAAGGTTTTCCTGAATATTAAGCTCCCATTAAAAAATATCAAGAGCCAGGCTTGAAGGACTGGATCTTAGAGTTTTATTATAAGCCTAAGGTAGAGAGAGCTCAGGATATGGCATAGGAGGAAAGGAAAAGGAAAAAGGATTTCCCTTCAGCCCCGGGAATGGAAAAGAAAAATGGGAATGGGAAAGACAGGATGGGCAAGGTGACCTTGGGCTGGGATCCCCTTTGCCCCTCATTTGTAAGCCCGCCCCCAAAGGCAGGGGGTGAGTACTACAGAAATAGGTAGGAGAGAACCAGACATCATTGGAGCAAGTGGCCTGTTTCCCTGGGCTTCTCTGGGAGATGGCCCACAGCTGGCTTGGTGCTTCGTGGTGGAGGAATGAGAGTGTGGCGCTGAGGGGGAGGGAAATCCTCAATAGAGACTTGGAGATAATGCTTCTGGTTCCCTTCAGCCTGCTTGCAGAATGCAGGGACCACTAGCCATCATTTTTCCGGACCTCCAGACTTTTGTGTTACAGACATGCCCCTGAACGTTCCACAGGTCCCACAGAATCCTAAACTGAAGATTCCGTTTCCCAGCCTGCCCACAGGTGCCACCTTAAGATGTCCTGTCTTTAGCGTTGCACCACCATCTACCTGGTCAGCAGTCTGGGAGGCATCCAGGAGACCCCCTGCTCTCCCTCATCCCCCACTTCCCACAGCATGACAAATCTGCCCTCTGGATTTATTTTGAATGTGTCTCGTCTCTATGCTTAGAGACTGGGAGGTGCCCCTTTCAGACTGTCATCCTCACTGTTCACTTTGATCTGAATTGTATGTTTCAACCCAAGTAGAGCAAACAGGGTAGAGAATGGAAGACTCTGGGGCATCAGGATAAGAATGTATTGGTATTGGTGTTACCACCCATGTCCCCTCAGATCTCACTGCATGGTGCATGCCAATGGCCTTTTTCTATAAGCACAAGGGGGCTCTCTGGCTATAGGATTGTCTATAGGAGGCAGACTTCTCTCCCCTCCCCTGAAATAACCTTCAACCAATTTTGAATGGAAATTGGTGGATAAATGCTCCAATTCCCTCACTTCTCACGAGAGATGACACCGAGGAATGGCCACTCTGCCTTGACAGGCAGAATTATAGACCCCGGGTGGTCTCCCTGTACTCCGTCCTACGCTCCCTAATCCAGGCCCTCCTTGACTCACCCACGACTGCTCCAGCTCCTTCGCCTGCTGCTTCAGGCCCCACTGAGCCTGCAACTGCAGTTTCCCGCATGCACCACGCAGTTTTGCCCTTGGACACCTTAGTTCAGGCTGTTCCCTCTGCCTGAAGTGATGCCCTTTCCAGCCTTTTTCCCTGGCTTTTACTCCTGCTTCAAAGTGCAGCACAGGCATAATACCTCGCTTACAAATATTTATTAAGCATCTGCTCTATGCAATGCGGGCTGCTGCAAAAGTGCCGAGAAAGGGTACCTAGTCTTGACTTGGGGAGTCAGGAAAAGAACCCCATCAGAAGTGTCATCTAAGATTCTTCAGGATGAGTCTACAAGGAAGAGGAATGGGCCAGATGAAGCATGTGGGGTGGGTGATAGATTTTAAAGTACGGCAAATAGCACATAGGGCCCAGAGGTGCCAGAGCACACTGTTAAATGGACTGAAAACAACTGACCAAGACTGGAGCTGTAGCAAGGGAAAGGAAGCAGCAAGAGGGGAAGAGGAAGGGGGGCATGAGAGGTCAGGGCTCCGTAAGTCAGGAGAAGGAATATGGAATGTATACTAGTGCAATGGGACAACAGGGAAGAGTTCCTGAAGCTCCAAGCTGGTCAAATGCTCCATCTCCTGAGCTTCCGTATCTTCCCTGGGATATGTCTTATCAGTTTATAGGTCTGCCTCCCACTGGAAATCAAGCTCCTGCACGGCAGAACACATTTCTTCTTCATCTTTGTTTCCTAGTACTGAACATAGATCCTGCCCCAGAACAGGGTTGTAATGCAGGCACTGAGTTGGGCTACGGGTGACAGAGCCACGTAGGGTGTGGCAGAGCATGAGGAAGACCTGACCTGGACTGGCCACGTGGTGGCCATGGGGTCACTAGGAGCCCTTCTGGGGACACAGGCCATTTGAGAAGTCAGTGGCTCACAGCTGTTTGGGTCGGGCAAGCAGAGAATAGACTCCAATCTGCTGGGAGGTGTGCCCGACTCTTTTTGCGACTAAGAGATCATTGTCTGTATCATCAGTGCTGGTTTCTACGTCTGCCTCACCCTCCTTTCCAAATCTAGCTCACTGAAATCACAATTTTATTTTGAGCCTGGTATATCATGTACACTAAACAGATATTTATTAAGTGGGAGAAGCAGCTTTCTAGAATTTAAGTTCCATGTGGCTAGAGGCTGTTTCACTTGCTAAATCCCCAGCACCTAGAACAGGACTGGCGCATAGCCGGTGCTCAGAAATTACTCATTTAATATATTTAGTTACATAATCATAAGTAATTATATTCTCACAGCTCAAAGAGAATAGATCTTTCTCCCAAGGTCATACCACCTTAGAAGACAGAATAGCTGAGCTAAATCTTCCCGGTTCCAAGCTGGTGGCTTTCCTGGGCTGTGGCGCCCCTGCTGGAGAAGAGCGGAACTACTCTGACCTGTTCCAATGATGAAATCTACGGGGCGGCGGCTTGGTGGAGTAAAACCCAAGGACTTTGGGCTTAAGGGTGGAGGTGGGATGGCAGCATAGCCCTTTCTGGTGCCCGTGCACATGGTCTACAGCAAGAACCGAGGTAGCACTTTGCACACAGGGACACTCAAAATGTTAGTGACTGGAGAAGCGTGTGCGGGAGGTCAGAGTTGAAGCTGGGGTGGAATCATTAAATTAGGAGGAGACACCTGACTGGCTGAGCGTGAAGAAGGATGGAAAAGCCCAACCTGAGCATGGGAGGCCCCTGCATTCTGAAGGCAGACGGAGAACTCGGGGAGGTAGATGGTAAGCAGGACAGTACAGTCACTTTTCTTTGAAAGGGAAGTGTTAGATGCAGGAGGTCATTGGGAAAGAAGCCTGGAACAGCCAAGTCCACTGAACTTGGCTGAAAGGAGGAGAGGCACGGTGTTTAACAGCAAGAGCTTTGAACACTTAGTTCAAATCTCTACTTAGCTGTTTGGCTACAAGTGACTTATGCTAAGTAAGAAACTTATCTGTCCAGGCTTCAGCTTTCTTATTTACAAATGATACTTGCTGTTTGGGCCCCTGAAATGCCTTGCCCGGTGATGCACTCAATAAATGCTGTGATGATTATGTCAGTGGTGGTGTTATTGCAACTGTGACCTTTAAGAAGAAAATATCGATTCAGTAGGGGGTAGAGAGGGGGAGGGGAAGAAGATGGGAACCAGATTGCAGGAAGTTAAACGGTGGGTGTGGATCACTTTGCTGAGGAATTGGATAGTGAAAGGAAGTTGAGAAATCCGGTGGTTGGACAGCAGGAGGGCCAGCGGTCTCTGTAAGAGAGAAAAGCCAAGTGCAGGTTCACAAGTAGAATGGAGGGAACCTGCAGACATGGAGAGAATGAAGATGTCAGAGAGAGGGTGAACGCAGGAGCAGCGATGGTCCCCAGGCGAGAAGAGGGAGCCCCAGTGTTCTCTCCACCCTGGCCTGCCGGTGCTCCTCCACCAGCCTCCCCACTTAGGCCAAGGTTGGGAGAGCTTCCCTCCGCCTCCTCCGGAGAGTCCAGCAGAAAGCAGATTTGCTGAGCACAGGCCAGGGTCTGGTTCCGACCCATCTGCACAGGGCTGAGCGCTTGTCTCCTCCTGCGTAAACGAGGAGGCTAGAGTGATCATCTCTGTGATTCGGCAACCATGTCATCTCACTAAGCATTATAAAACACTTCTTCTGAAGTTTTTCTCCATTCTGATTAGAAGGAAGGCACAAAAAGAAAAAAAAAAACTCTTTGAGCTGAAGCTACCACTTCCTCCAGCAACTGGGACAATATTCCTGTTTCACGTGTATTGCAAGTAGATCCGGTGATTCCGTCGGTGCTGGCAGATGGTGGATGAGCCTCCTGGGATCTTAAATAGCAGGAGCATTTTGCCCTGGCCTTTGGAATGAAGCAAGGGAGAGCAGGAGCTTTGTGTCAGGCCAAGGGCTGCTGTTGAGTAGACACTCAATGGCTGCAGGCTTCTGAATCCTCAGAAATAACGACAATTACTGTACACACCACAGTCTGTCCTCCACGGGAGAAAATGCATCAGCTGCTGGTTATTTTGATACCCTGGATAATAGCTCTTTTGAGAAAATCTAGTACAGAAAACATTCTTATCCTTTGCTTGTCTGCACCATTCCTTCGGCCTGCTGCCCTCTCAGCTGTTTCCCGTTCCTATAAATGTAGCTGGCCCAGACCCTAAGGTCCTTATTTCGGTGACCCAGGGAAAGGATATTTCTTCTTGGGCCCTTCGTGAAACTGGAAGCGGCAAGAGCAGAGCCACCTGGCTATGGTCTCTGTGCCAAGGCTAGCCTGATCTAGAACCTGCTGGGAGCAAATCCAGTGTGGGTGGGTTGTCCGACAGCCACAAATGGCTCGGACCAGAGATGGCTTCAGCAAGCATTTTCTGAGCACCTACTGTGCAATTACCTGGCCTACACAAAGCCCTGAAGAGACTGATGAACATGGCCAGGGCCTAATAATCCAGCCTCCCCAAGCACATGAGCTCTCCGATCAGGTACCATGGTCATCTCACATGCCTGGCACAGAGTCGGCTGTCAATAATTAATCCTCAGAGTGTTTGTTTGTTACTTACGTATTCTCATTTACTCAAGATCCCTGAAGTTCAGCAACAGAAACAGAGCTAGCCAGGGATGGAAACCAATGTGTGCCATCAGAATATAATCAACAATTTGGTGGGTGGGGCACCTAGGCTTATATTCTGCCTACACCACTGTTAAATTTCCCTCGACACACCACATGAAAAAGAACAAGTGCCCCAAAGCCTTTTGTCCTTCAGGGTCACACCACAAGGACATATGCAAAAGCTCTCCATTCAACTACCAAATTCTGCATTATTCTAAAATTTTCAACTTCATCCCTAAATTCTCGGGCAGCTATTATGTAAGGCTTAGCGCTGGTGCTTTCAAACCAGTTTACACATGACATGATTGATGAATGAATTGGTCCTATCGTCTGGAAATTCCTTTGTTTAATTGACGGTGACAAATTTCCCAGTGGATCACCCTGACTCTGATGCCACTTCTGCAGAAAGGGCCATTTATGGTGCCCCCCAGTCACTTGCACTCACTTCCAGAGTTTGTCCATCCACCAGTCTGCATCTAAGAACTCAGAAGTGGACGAGCCTTTGCTGGAAACAACGAGGTCATACCAAAGCTAAAGCTGACTCCCAAACTCTTTCGTCCTAGCTCACCCTCTTGGGAGCATGCCCAAGTGGGGTAAACTTAGGTATGGGGACAAAGGTGAAGAAAGAAGCGGAGACCTCAGACCAATCTGTGTCAAGGGAGTTAAGTCCCTAAGCAGCACCTCACCTGGTTCAAGTGCCCTCTACTCTGGGTAAACAGACTTGGACTTAGAACAGATATAACAGAAACCCCTTGTGCCCCACTAAATCCCAGCACTTGAGGGTCACCACCTAAACTGTGCTGGCCTGGTGTGGGGAAGTTGGCGTTCCTATGGCCAGGATCCTCCCTGAACTTAAACCACCTGATGATGTATCTGGCCTGTTGCTAGGCTACCGCTTCCACACCTTTAGGCAATAAGCTATTATTGCGCTAAATAGAGAGCTCAGCCCGGTGCTCTGGGCGGAAGTAGAGACGCTAGTGCTCAACCTACTGCCGGGAGAACAATTCGGGTTATAAACCCTTTCACCCCAAAGAACGTTTTGCTGTCAATTTCTTTGGTCACATTGAATCCATAGGGAACTTGCCTGGGGCTGAAACCCATTGGAAGACACATGGCCTCACCAAAGGAGGGAGACTGCCTCTCCCTCTGTCCCCACATCCGTTTGTCTCTTGTGGCGACAGTCACAGGGTAAGGGTTCAGCATACAATTTATTCAAGGAAGAAGTGAAGACATCTGAGGAACTCAACACCAGAGGGAGTGGGGGTGTGAATTTCCAAAGACCTATGAATCCCCCAGAACCTTACAATTAATGATGCACATTTAGTGAAAAGTCTGACTTTAGGGGTATTGTGTGCCTTGCTAATTTGGAACTGGGATGGGTAAGGGTGTGTCTTGGGTCAGACAAGCTCTGCTGTCGGGCTCTGAATCCAGTAGCCCAAGAAATTGTTGGAAGGCCAGCTAAGAGATCCCACCTCAAAGTCCACACGGTGGGGATAAAAGGATATTTGGATGGGGTCTGGCGTGGGGTGGAAGGCGCCCTGGCTATGCCAGTTTGGTCATAGAACTCCTGAAAAACTGATAAAAGCTGCACTTTCTCTACTCAGTAAAAATGGATGAATCGCACACGAATGTACAAATTTGCCTGCAATTTCAGGGGAGTCAGGGACCCCAGGAAGGAAGCTTCTGGAATCCAGAGCCTTAAGTTAAAGCCCGGAATCCATGCCCTGACCCAAGTCATTCATCCCTCGTCCCCACGCAGGCCTCGCCCCCGCCTGGGGGGCTTTCTGGCTGCGCCTGGTTCTCAGAGCCTCCGCCCTCCCTCCTGTCGGAGGGGCCCCGACACCTGCATCTTCCGAGGAGACAGAAGACGTCCCAGGCGAAAAACCCGCTCAGCTGCCGGAGCTGGAACAGCCGAGGCCTGGGGCAAGGAAGGAAACGGCGGGCGGACCCCCGAGGCGCCGGCTGCAGGCCAAGCTAGGGCGGAGGGCGGGGAGGTGCGGGGAGCTCCGGGCCACTCCGCCCACCAACAGCTCGCCGGCTCCGTGGCGTCCGGGGCCAGCACCCCGCCTGGTGCCCCAGAAAACCCCTGTTCAGGCTTTGCCTCGCGGCCCCGCCGACCCCCGTGCGTTCCCTTTGACCTCTGAAGGTTTGAACCCTGGCTGGGTCGAGCCAGGCCTCGCGAAAGCGCTAGATCCGTAGCACCCAGGACCCGGGAGAGCTAGGCGCCCCAGCCCACCAGAGCAGGTGCGGGGCTGGGGCTGGGGCTGGAGAGGCTGGGGTGGGGGGAAGGATTTGGAGCGAGTGACTCAGGGCGGGAGGAGGGGCTAAGAATTCAAGAAGCCTGTGTGAGAGCAGCTCGGCGCTCCGGCCCAGCAGAGAGCGCCGGGAGCTGGAGGGGAGCGCAGCGGTGAGTCAGGCTGCCCCAAGCCGAGCCCCGAGAGGGGCGCAGCGCGGGCCGGGGAGCGGGCCGCGTGGCTGGGCTTCTTCCCGGGAGAGAGTGCATGCATCCCGGTCTGGCGAGATGTCCGCCTCCACCTCCTCCGGAGGCCCGGGGCTGGAGTGCCGCGGTGAGAAGTGTCCCGAGTGGGTGCGGGAGCTCAGGAGCCTCTGCGAGCGAGGCGGGGGGACGGCAGCGCTCTCGGTGGTGGTGGAGTTCCCGGTCGCGCGATGGCCCGAAGTCTGGGGGGCAGCCCTGGCGCCTGCAGTAGCCGCACGGCGGTGCCAGGGACGGCTAGCTCGAGGGCTAGAAGGGGACAGCGTGCAAGTGAGGGAGCGCGAAGGAGCGTGGAGAGAGGGATGCGCGGGCTGCCTGCGCGCCGGACCGGAGGAGAGAGGTGGTCTGCACCGCGGAGGGCGAGTGCACAGCGCGCGCGGGCTTCGGGTGTGCGCTGAGTCCGGAAAGTGCTATGCTGCCACCAGGTAAGGGGGCGAGGGGGGCAGGCGCTCTAGACCTAGTGCAGAGAATAGAGCAGGGGTCTTCGGGCCCCTCTGCGCCTCGCTAGAGGGCAGGGAGTCCTGAGCGAAGGCCTGGGGCTTGATGGAAGAAGCCTGCGCACTCGTGGACCTCCAGAGGACCCCCAGGACCCAGGTTGCCAAGGCTCAGCCATGCTCCTTGGGTCACACACCTCACCTCCAGCTGTCTGCTGCCAGGTGTGGAAGAAGCTCGCCCGGAGGGGCGGGGCAGGCAGCGCCTTGGGTCCAGGCACAAAGACTGGGGAGGGGGGAGAAAAGCCTCAGTGGTCAGCAAGCAGTGTCTCTGAGCCAACATAAACAAGCGGCTTAGCTCTGTTTGTTTACAACTCTCCTTTCAAAAAAAAAAAAAACTGAGATTCTCATGAAAGGTGTTTTCTGCTTGAACTTTCTCTTCTCTTGTGACTTGAGAGATTAAAAAAGATCCTGCTTGCTAGGCTGGTTTTTCCAAGTTCTTCCAGGTTGGAAGTTGTAACAATTTGAAGGATAATTTATGGGTGTCTCATGCATTAAACGGTATTAACAGAAAAGCCTTTGGGTGCTGCGGGTATTAAGGAAAACTTAGTGCACGTTCCCAGCTGGAAACCAAAATAGTGCTCTCCTGGGTGTCCCTGCCCCATCTGTCATCTGATGCCAATTGAAATCCTGGAGAAAAGGCACTTGATTAATTGTCCTGGCCCCATCCTGTGGGTACACTCACTGCCAGTGCCAGACCCCTGCTCCCTCCACGTGCATGGCCAGCCGCAGTCTGCAATGCAGAAATGGTAGTGGAGGGCCCACCAGTAATTTCTCTCTAGGGTCTTCGACCTCCAGAAGCTCTCAGTTGAGTCTGCTTGCGGGGAGTGTTACTCCCTCTCAGAGCAGTGCAGAAAGGGCAGCGGCAGTTGAGCCCTGCCAGCCCTTCTTGAGCTCCTTGCACGATGTTTACCATTTCCTGCTGAATGTCTGAAACTTTCTCCCTCTGCAGAGCCACAGAAGAAAGGCTACATCAGATCTGGCCTGATGTAGATGACCTCTGTGGCGTAAGTCACATGTCAGCCTGGGCAACCCAAGTGTCAGTCCACAACGGGCAGTGTTCCCAGAGGTTCGCAGGGGACTGGGAATTGTGGTTAGCGGGGAGTGTGGAGTTGGTAAGAGTGGTCTGGGGGTTGACTGGCCCTGCTGGCATTGACTCACAGAAGAAATGGATGATCCCCATATTTGGGCCCTTGGAGGGGGATAGGGTTAACATAACTTGCCGCCAAAACCCTTCCCCCATGTTTTTCCCAACATATGCAGGTGAAAAAAAGGGCAGCCTTGATGGGAAGATGTTCAGTGGCACCACAAATGGGAAACCTAAGTCTCTGGGGCATGGGGATACATGTTTTGATAGAACAGGAGTACCTCAAAGGATTTTACAACCAGCGGCTGGTGCCATGCCTTCCCTGGGCAGCCTTCTTACCCCTAGAGCCGCCCGGGCCCACTAGAGAACTGGAAAATTGGATCTACTCAGGGCAGTCTACCTCGTATTGGTGACTGTTTCCATACACTTAGCCTTTCCCAAGGAGTGAGGTTCTCACCTTCTCCTATTGCCCACCCCACATCTCCCCAGCCCAGAGGGCCAGAGGGAGCAGGGGATGAGACTTCACAGCCCCCTTCTCTTCCACAGAGAAATCTGCACCTTGGCCAGGAAGGGGCCCCTGCTGCCGACATCAGCAGGGAGGGTAGGGCACGGCAGGGCAGGGCTGGAGCCCGAGGGAAATTTCTCATCTTACTGAGATTAAACTGATGAGAAAATCACACAACTTTACTTTTCAGTGAATGCCGAACACTACTGCTGCAAATTTATGGAGTGCCCTATTGCAGTAGCTGCAAATTTATGGAGTGCCCTATTGCAGTAGCTGCAAATTTATGGAGTGCCCTATTGCAGTAGGAACTGCATGCGAGCCACAGAGAAACTGCCAAGGAGACACACTGCTGCTCTTGCCTACTGTACGTGGAGCGAGAAGGCCCCACACCCCCAAGCTGACATCAGTGCCAGACTGGGTGCCAGAGGCCTGGCCATGTATCTTCTCCCAGGAAGAACCTGTAGGGACTTTGGGGACCAGAGCAGGCAACCAAAGGCTTTGGAAACCTTTGCTGGCAGCCAATACTCTCTGCTCTCAGGAGGCAATGGAAGGCTTGCTGAGGGCTCGCTTAAACTCCCTGGATATCTCTGAGCAAATAATCCATGTTCCCAGAGGGTGTCTCTTTCTTTGACTGGTGCTTCTGATATTGCAAACCATTAGCTAAATTGTCAGCTCTCAGCTTAGCTGATCCTGAGAAATCAACTCTATGATGGGCCAGTTTCATAGAACAGCCTATGGTGGCCTCAAGCAAGTAAATGGAGAGGGAAAGACCCTTCCCCAGCCTAATGAAGGAACATTCCCAGGGACCTGGATTCCTGAAAGTGGGGAAAGAGGTGTCATTCTGACTCCAAATAACAGTGAAATTGGGATGGCCCTGAGACAGAAATACAGCTGCAGACACTGAGGCTTTGGGATCATTGACCTTTGGGTTGGGTGTGCGCAAGGATGGAATTGTTACTGTGAGTCAAGGAGAACAGAGCTGAGACCTTCAGCCAAGACCAGAATAATGAAAACATACAATGGAGTTTTTCATGAAGTTTTCATTATTCTTCTGTGGGCTACTTTACATACTTTTGAGGCATCTCTGCAGACGCTGACCCAGCAGGAGTCAACTGGAGCACTGAGATGGTCCTTCAGTATTTTTCACCTGCACTGAGGATAAACTCCCTGTGGTAGTTTCCTGAGTTTTGAGGAGGGAGAGTAGCTTTGTGACCTTAAACCAGCCGTTAAACTTCTCAGGCTTCCCTTTCCCCAGCCTATAGGACAAGTGTATTGAATTAATAGTGTTTTTTCAATGGGGCTGTTGGCATTTGGGGACGATTCTTGGTTAAGTGTGACCTACTTACTTAATGCAGGATGTTTAGTATCCCTACCTTGCCCACCAAATGCCAGAAGTCATGGTGACAACCCAAAATCCCCCCTACCTGAGCCTAGCCCTCATACATGGCTAAACACTTATTAAAAGGATAATACTGTCCCCAGTTGAGAACTCCTTCAGAAATTACCAATAAGGACCTTTCTTCCCGGCCTACTGTAGGGGCACCTATTGTTTAATCATTGAATTGGGCTTCAGAAGTCCTTGTCCTCCAAGAACCAGCGTATCAGGCTCGAGGGAGCCATTGGTAGGAACTTCAGTGCTGTGTCCCACCAGGCAGAATCCTTTGCCTTTTGCCAGTGGAGTGTGACTACAAATGACCCAATGAAAAGAAAGAAATGGGGGGAAGGGACAGGTGGTAATAGAGCATGGCAGCTTCCTTCTCTGCCATATGCTATTAAAAACACGGGCAGACTGCCTGCCCCGGGTGTCCACAGCACTGGGAGGAAATCCTTCCCTCCTTTACTAAATGGATCGCACTCTGGCATCAGGTCCCTTCCCTGAATGAAAGGACTAGGAAGCAGAACCCTCCCCAACACTGACGGCACTTAATTCAACAAGGATACATGTTGATTTCAAATTAATACAACTGTGCCCAAGCTGTGAGAATAAATGGGAATCAGTGATGTACATTTGATTGAAAAAAGTAGGCTGGCAATGCTCTGCTGCAGGGATGGTGCTTGTAGCACTGGGTTTGTTCTCAGGAACAGCTCATGGTATCCTTACGTCTGCCCCAAGGTCTCACTGGGGGACGAAAGAGTAGAACCATTTGGTTATTCATAGTGCAAAGGACTAAAAGGAATAGTAGCTTCGGGGGATATTACAGGAACATTGGCTTGAAGCTCACTCCCAAGTAGCAGGAGAGAGAAAACTACTAAAGCAGTAGGGCTGGCCGAGTTTGGAGTTGTTTCCTAGTGGAGCAAAAAAAAAAAACAAAAAACAGAGAGAGAGAGAAAGGACAAAGGAGACTTAAAGAGAGCCCCAGCGAGGTTGAGACCCATCTGAGGATGCCATGTGTGTGTTCCAAATCGCCCAGGAGTTTGGCCACCTCTCTCATGTGTGGGAAGTCTTTTTATTAGAAGTACTGTAGTATTAGAGTCAGACAGTCAGGGTTTCCCTGAAAATGCACCAGCACGCTAAGCAGATGGAGATGTTTTGGCACTGCCTGCAGTGGCTTCTGCAGGTGGAGAGCCTGCAGGTGCAAGGATCTGGCTCTGAAGTCAGCGGGAACGAACAACCCAGGCTTCACGCAGAAGCCGTTCCACATCCAGGGCAGTCACAAGCCACTACTACTGGAATTGTTTCCCAATAACCACAAAGTATTTGCTATTTAGTACAGATGGGCTGATTTTCACATTTCCTTTGGCTGTCCCTTCATTAGCCGGAGTTGTCCGCATGCTACACTGCTGTACTTTTTAAGCGAGGAAGGGAGGACCGTCCGGTGGGAGCCGTGAGAGCTGAGCCCAGGGCGGGGGTGGAGGGGGTCCTGTGTGAGCCCTTCATCACTGTGGATCTAAGGTGTGGTCAAAGTGACTTGCGTTTCTCACTCGCTCTGTCTCATGAAATGCCATCTCATGTCTGGACCTGAGCAGGCCTGGCTCAGAGCTTAATGCGCTTGGGGTACCTTTTCATCCTTTTCAGAACCCCCACAGTGTGTGGGATATGCCAAGAGAGGCAGGCTCCCTTTTGATTGTGATTTTAAAGGAAAGGATAGACATCCTGGGCTCTAACTGCTGGAAGGACGCTGGACTAAGTAAGGAGAGAGGAAGGCGATGAGGACTGGGGAGAGCAGAAAGCCAGGAGGGCGTCCCTGGACCCATTCCCTGTTCTGTAAAACAGAGACAACAGTGGTACCTCCTCCGCCGGGCTCCTGTGCACCGTAAGTTAAAGGATGTAGGTAGAACAGAAGCACAGGCCTGGCACACAGCAGGCACGCAGCAGACGTGAGTTTCTTTCCCTCACGTCCTCCCTCTGTGCCACTGAGCAGAGGGTCCTCCTTTCAGGCTTTTTCACTTCAGATCAGACAGCATCATCTTTGCATTTTTTACATCTCTGTAAACAGAAAGTTTTGCTGCATTAGGAGAAGAAATCTCTAGGAATTTACTCACATTTGGACCTTCTGTAATTAACATTCTCATGTTGATAGAATTTTAACCATACACTTTATCTTCTAAGTTATCTGTGCCTCGTACTCTCTGGATAAAAGGAGACTTATAGATTTTCTCCTGTCACTTTCTTTCTCTCCTGCAAACTTCTCTTTGGACTTTGATTTCAGAAACATTATGCAATACTCTCTAAGTAAGGCATTTCTTGAGAATGGCCATTTGTACTGGCAGTTTTAAGAGCGTTTTGGTTCCTTACCCCACATAATGATTCCTCCTCCTTCCAACAACTCATGTTTTTAGGATTTTATGTATCTTATCAAGTTTACAAGAGAAGGAAGGAGGAGGAAGTGAGCATTTCTGTGGCAGCAGGGCAGCTGTTCTTTCCCACACCTGAACAGTTGTTGCTGAATTACATACAACCTGTGATTAAAGGGGAAACAGTCCCGACCCCACCGAGTAGGAAGGTCTACTGGATCCCAGGCCACCAGACTGATTTTCCTTCCCCCAATTAGTATCTTTAGTAATATGCTCACCAGGGGGCTGCACGCTGCGGCAGATTCATAATGAATATAAATCATGATCCTTCCCAAGGAGCTGGAGTCAAAACTAAAATGGCTTTAGAGGTTCATCAGGTGATGTCAATGCGCTGAGGCCACAGGCTGGTGGGCACTGCAGTCAAATACACGGGGTAGGCCCCCACCGAAAGGGGACAGCCCATCTGTTGCTTTGCAGGACGGTAGATCCAGTGTGGCTGGGTCTTTCAATTTTTCAAAACTTAGAGTTTGTATAATTTCTTCACTTAAAAACATCCGTGCAGGCTAAATAATCTGTCAGCAGGCTTTATATTCTCATCTAGATGAGCACACTTGGAGCCATTGAGAGCGGTTTTAGAATGGTGCAAGCAGAAGGAGTACTAACTGTGTGGCTGTAAGAGCTCGGAGAAGGGCGAGAGGTCTGGGTGATGTGGTGCCTGCGAGGGAGGCTTCCTGGAGGAGGGGACGTCCTGCAGGTGGGTAGCGTTTTATAGAAGCAGCCCTGGCGCAAAATAAGACAGAACTAGCTTCACATCCAAGCTCCGCCTCTTTTGGTTCTACGGCCAAAGTCCTTAATTCCCCGATGCCTCAGTTTCCTCATCTGTAGAAGGGGATCGTAATGCCGATCTTAGGGGGGCAGCTGTGAGCTAAGAGTAGAGAATGCTGGAAAGCCTTTACTGAGCCCAGAGCTGGAATATAGCAAACGTCCCAGAAGCCTGAGCTCTGCTTCTGATGTTGGGGTGCATGGGGGCTTGGCCAGCCCACAGCAGACTATGAATGGAGGGCCCTGCATCGTGCTTGTGGACTGTTGCTTTCAAGGACTTGGGTCTCAACTGCTTTTTCTTGCTTCTCCCCAAGGCCTGTGGCTATAGGCCACTTGCTCTCTGTTCAAATCCCACCCTTTTAAAACCCAGACCTGGACCACAGCAGAAAAATACAACTGCCCTCAATAAGAAGGAAAAGTACTCCAGGAGGCTGTATCGACACGCACGGCAAATATTCAAGGAATTCTTAGGAATAAAAAAAAAATTCGTCAATCTGGATTTTTGCACGAGGCCATCACAGGAACATGTTTTCTCAATTAGAGTGCACACTGCTTGGAGTGAAGTCACCAAGTCCAAGGCTCGTCAGGGCTGACTCTCGCTGAGCCACCTGATGTGGACTTCCCTTTCCATGACCCAAATCTGATTTGACCAGCCCTTCACTCTCCCTAGCTGTCAAAACGAAATCATCCCTGAAATCCTAAACCAGGGTGGAGGCATCCACATTCCCCTGAAAAGCAGTCCAATTTCAGATCCTGGGTGTACTCACCAAAAATTACGAAAGTCAACACTACTCTTGATGGTGGATTACTAGATTCCCCACGGCCACCTGTGTTTTCCATTTCCTCTGGCCTTTATTGTTAGATGGTGACTGTGCACCGCCCATCAGAGCAGATGAACCTTTGAGGTTCTGAAAACAGACGAAAGAGTCTCTTTTGCAAAAGCCTACATCAACTGCTTAAAATATTACTAGTCCGTGTCTGAGATCAGCGGTTATGTTTTCTGGATGGTTTCCTGGACTGACTCCTTTCCAAATGACCAGCTTTGTTGGATATTTGTAATTTCTGAAATATTTGATTAATGATGTCCTCTCCACCAGAGGGATGCTCCAGAGTGCATAATTAGCAGCGTGCCTCAAAAGCAACGATGCTCCCCAGCATCCAACAGGATTAAGCGAGGCGTTGAAAAACATTTCAAATCTACTGCCATAGAGTGGGGGAAAGGAAAATATTTTTCAAAGTACAGGTTTGCAACCTGTTAGGGGGATGTGAAATCGGTTTAGTGTTACAACCCTCTCTGTTTGCTTTTAAAATGAAAAAGACTACAGTAAAACTTTTAAAAATCAATATGCATTGCATATAGCACAGGAATATTTACATGAAATTTTTGTTTTCATTGTATAGATGTTTACACATATATATGTGCAAACTAGATCATGACAGAAAATATGTTTTTTCACTATGAGTCATGGTTTAAAAAGTTTAAAAGCTACTGGTACAGGCAAGACCATGGTTTTGAAAAGGGTATAGCTCTGAGGTCAATCTTGGGGTTAAATCCCAGCTCTGTGAGTCCTAGTCACGTGATCCTGGGTAACAAGTTCTCTAAGCGTCAGCGTCCTCATCTGTCAGGTCGGCCTAAGGGCTTCCTCATAGGGCTGTTGTGTAGACTGCGTGGCAAAGATGTGAAGAGTCCCTGCCACCCAAGGGCCCTCAGTAAGTGAGAGCGGCTGTCATCATCTGTCTTCTCCTTCCTCCTTCTCCTCCTCCTCCTCTGCTTCCTTCCTCATCTGCTTGGGAACGCGTCACCCTCATCAGAACTATGACTTCCCTAACTGTCATTAGCCCTGAGGTTTATTGTTTCTCTGGGAAAACCAACGAAGAAACAACAGCGGTCATTCCTCGCCTGTGTTCCTGCCTTCTGCACCGTCTCCCTCCCATTTCAAGCTCGCAGAGCCATCTTTCTGCGATTGTGTTCCCTAGATATGACCGTGACAGTAGCTAAGGGGCACGAGTTGTCCTTCTACAGTCGCAGGGAAGCTGCAGAGGGCTCCCACTGTGCTCCTGGCTGTGTGACCCGGATAAATGCTTTGGTCCTCGTGAGGGTGCGCTGACTCTGGAAGGAGCTTCTGTTCCCACAAATGACATCCCTCCCCCGCAGGATATTTTTATAAGGACAACAGGGCTAAGATACCATTAAAATGTTGACATTGTGAAAATTCTAAAGAAGTTCCTGCCCAGAGCAGAGGGCGTAGCGTTTTCTCGTGAGTGAGGCTCCAGGCTGACCCAATGCGAAGGGCTCAAGTTTTCTGGTCTAAACAGCGTGAAGGCTCCTAGTGTAGACGTGAGCTGACGCTTCAGGTAAAACAAACCCTAACCCTAACACCAGCCCTCAACCTAGCCCACAATCTGTCACTGACCCCAGGTCTTCCCTTCCCAGCGGAGGGCATGGGAAAAAGTGACCCACACCAAGATTCTAGTTTAGGGTCACAAAGGTGACGTGTCCTAATTTTCTTAAGAGCCTGGCTAATGCAGCCCCCGAGGACGCATCAGTGATGACAAACCGCCTGCCTCTTTGTTCAAGTGTAAGCGTCACCTTTCCCCCCCACCTTCGGTGCTTCCTTGTGCTCCCCTGGGGCTCATTCCAGCTCTCCTCTCGTAAAACACCCTCCCATGGGGCCTTATTTTCACCACTAAGCCTCCAACAAGATTATTAGTGGCATCTTCTCAAATGCTGAATTCCTGTCCAGACCAAAGATTGAAAGCCCCTTTCTATCTAGATACTTAAGATATCTCTATTTAAGTTTTCAGGGCAGTGAGGCAGAGGGGCAGAAGAGGACCTGGTTCTAGTGATAATAATTTTCATCTCTGTAAGATTATCCTTCTGTCCACCACTCATTCCACCATTCCCTGTAATATTAATGTCACTAGGCCAGTTGCACGTTTTAGATAACAATTGTAGCAGAAGGAGACGTTTGTCACCCTGTACCCAGTTCCTTTTCCCCAGGCAGGTCGAGTACACAGAGCCGAGCGTGGTGAGCTTGTGTGGACCCCAAGCAAAGCGATAAGAGGCTGTTAAGATTCATTGGTGTTGCACCCAGTTTTGGGTTTTGTGGCTGTTTTTATTTTTAAGGCAAGGTTTTTCTGTGCCCAAATGCTGACATTTTCTGTGCCCTGGAGGGAAAAAAAGAGAGCATATTTCTACCCATTCTGAAACTTGTAATAACAAATGGAATCAATTGTCCCAGAACATGACGCACCACCAAGAACGTTTCTAATGCGTGAAATGAATTACCTTTCTTTTCATCTGGGTTCAAGTGTGTTATGTCTATCCTTTCACTGGGAAAGTGTGAACACTTAGAAATGTTTTCATTTTCTTTTTTGAGGAGGTCAGACACCAAAGCCTGACTCCAGATTTCATGCCCATGTGTCAGCATCTCTGTATCTTGGAAATGAAGGAAAATATGTTGGGGGTGCGGCTTTTAAGTGTTGTTTTAAATTTTTCTAAAAAAGACCAGGACATGGAGAGACATAGAGGGCTTAATAAAGCAAAAATATGTTTCAAAGGTTGTTTTTAAAGCATCTTTATGATTAAGCAAATGGAAAAGTGATTTTAAATTGCACAGTACACAGAATGTCCACCTTTTAGTCGCTTCAACTTCCTAAATGGTTGTGGACCACTTACAGAATTCTGACTGGCAAAGCTTGCCCTTGGGAAAATTCCGCAAACCTGTCTGTAGCTTATTTCCTTTACGGACTGGGAAAGCTGTTATATAAGAGAGAAAAATGGTTAAGTCAGGTTTAAATGATTTATTTCAACTCAGTAATACTGAGATTGAGGACACCGGGATTTCTTCCTGCCTTAGACTTCTCCCAGCTGTGTAACTTGGGCAAATCACAGAACTTCTCTGAGCCTCGGTTTCTTACTCTGTAAAGTGAGAATGCTACCTGTGTGTAGAAGGTAGGGCTGCAGTGTTGAAAATGGTTGCCAGCTGGAAAAGCACCACCTCTTGGCTGTAGGCATAAGAGGTAAGATGTGAAAGCTTTGGACAAGGAGCGTGAGAGGCCGGGTGCCAGTTCTGCCTCTGCCCTCAGCTGGGTGAGGGACCTTGTCAGTCACTTGTCCTCCACGAGCAATCCTAGCTTCCTCCTGCCCGTTCCAAAGGCCGCAGCAGATGTGAAAACATTTCACATAAGCCTGGGCAGAAATGAGCGGCTCCTGCCGTGGTGGACATAGAGGCCAGTACCAGGCACTGAGTGGGCGGCCCCTGTGAGGCTCAGGCCAAGGTCACTGTGAGAAAAGCATGAATGTACAATCACATGCCCCACGGTGCCGGGCCCAGGAGCGGGGCCAGAAACACAGGTGACAGGGGGCGAGTTACTGTTACTCTGACCTTCAGTCTCCTCAGCTCTAACATGGGACTGATAGCGCTTACTTCCTAGCGGAAGGTTTACCAGCGTGACTCCTGCTAGCATTTGACTGTCCAAAACCTGGGTTTGTAGTGTTGATTGATGTTGAACACAAATGAATGCCTGAAGAGCTTGCCGACTGGCCGGTGACCTGGCTAGGGACAGTCTAATGCAGATAGGGTGCCCCAGGCATGAAATGCTCCTAATGTCCCTTCTCCCTAACTGGCCTGCCTCTGTCTTCTTTGCTGGCTCTTCCTTCGCCTGGCCTCTAAGTACTGGAGCTTCGTCCAGGAGCCTTTCTTCTCTGTGTCAATCACTCTTCCTAGATGACGTCATCCTCCCCTGGCATGAAATATATTCTACAGCTTCTGGATGCCTGTTTCCAATCTGGACCTCTCCCCTGGGCTCCGGCCTCTTGCGTTCTGTATCATTTCCACTTGAATATGGCCCTTCTAGTGGGCATCTCAAATGCAGAATACCTAGTGGGCATGTCAAATGCAGAATTTTTGACTCCCAAACTATTCTTCTCTAAGTCTTATTTTAGCCTCATTTAGTCTTATTGAGATAATGACATCATCATTCCCACAATTGTTCAAACTCCAAATCTAGAAATCATCCTTGATTCTACCTAACTCATCACCTTTCACATTCAATCCCCCAGCAAGTTTGTTGGTTTCAAAATGAAACTCTGAATCCAGTCGCTTCTCCCCATCCCACGGCTGCCTCACAGTCCAAACCATGATCCCCCGTCTCCCAGACTACGGGAACCTCCTCAGTGGAGCTCCCTGCCTCCGCTCTTGGAACCCAATGGCTGTCAGAGCGCGCTTTTCAAAATAGAAATCATGTCGTGTTATTTCCCAGCTCTTAACCCTCCCGTGGCTTTCCGCTAGGCATGGAATAAAAACCCATAGTCTTGCCATGGGCTTATTTCAGTGGTTCTTAACTGGGAGTGATTTTTTCCAGTTTTGGTGGTCATAAGTGGAGTGGGGCAATGGAGTGGGGGTGGTACTGGCATCTAGGAGGCAGAGTCCAGTGATGTAGCTAAACCTACTAGGGTGCCCAGGACAGCGCCCCACTGCAAAGAATTACCTGGTTCAAAATGTCAGTAAGGGTCGAAACCCCGCTGGGAGAAACCCTGCCTTTAGATGACCTGGACCCTGACCCCTCTCTCCAGCCACCTGCATCCCTCTTCCCCTTCCTTGCTCTGTGACAGCCACACTGACCTCTCGCTCTGACCTCAGCGCACTAATCTTGTTATTATTTCAAGGCCTTTGCACTTGCTGTTTCCTCTGCCTGGAGCACTTCTACCCACAGATCTTCACATTGTGAGCTTTTGTTCATCGCAGGCCTGCTCAGATGCCACCTCTTGACCACCCTGAGGTGCAGTGGCCACATTCGCCCCCACCAAACACTGCCCGGAGTACGGTCTATTCCCTTACCCCCCTGATTCATTGCCCGGCGCTGAATTCTACTCTCTTCTCGTTTATTCTCTGTCTCCCCCACAGGAAGCTAGGAAGCAGGGCAGGCACTTTGTTGTGTTCATCAAGGGCTTCTCCACGTAATAGGAGCTCAGTAAATTTGTTGAGTGAATCAATGGTTGATAAGCAAGGCACAGACGTGGATTACCACAGAAGATTAGGAAAGGGGGAGATCGGTGGGATCCGGCATTTTGGGGAAGGCTTCCAGGAAGACGTCTGTGTAGCATGGGCTCCCCTGAAAGTCTGCAGAGCCCCTGCCCTGTCTGCTAAGCTGCTGCAGCTGGACCAGGGCTTTGGCGGCTAGCTGCCTCTGAAACGTGGATGTACCTGGTGGGGCCTCTTAGACCACCTTGTAGAGCTCACCTTGTAGATTAGAGCCAGCTGTGGACGCTCATGTTCCCTAGGCTGGAAAGCCAAGCTGGAGGACTCGGTCCGAGCTGGTGACTGCCAAGGGGAGTCAGGAAAGGAAGGAGCATGGGAGGGAAGCAGGAGCTTAAGGAGAAATCTAAGCTCAAGTGGGTTCAGATCAGGAGCTGAGGGCAGTACGGGGTGGGGGGTGGAGAGCCTGGGAGGGGAGAGCCGCCATCTCCAGGGAAGACCTCTGGGTCAGCTCACTGTGAAGGGCTGAGGGTGGTTCCTGGAGAAGGAACTGGTGAGGGGGGGGGGTCTTCTGCCATCAGTTTTGCAGGAGCTAAAGGAGGGCTTTGTGAGTTGGACCTGGGGCACTGGAAAGGCCAGTGAGGGGTAAAATCGAACATCAGGCCGTCAGGCTGAGACTGTGTCCTTCATAGACATACTGATCTGTACTGAGTTGGTACAAGAGAAAATTATAAATATCATGGTTCCAGGATAGTCTTGATTCCAAATGCTCTGACCCCATGTTGAACATTGGTCCCATGCTTCAGTTAAAAAAAGTAATTCCTGCAGTGCCACGTGTGACAATGGATAGTCCATGTTTAGCACATGCCAGGTGGTGAGTGGGTGTCCCCCTGCCCAAGCGAGCCCCTGGGCCATCTCAAAATAAGGATTTGATGTCCAGTTCTTGGTTGGGGGGCAGGGCTCAGATCATGAATTGTTTTCCCAGTCTCAGGATTCCAGGATATGTAGATCATGGCATGTGGCATGGGAGATGAATGCCTGGTCCCTGATACACAGCTCTGGTCACCCCAACATCTCCTCCAAGTGACACATTTTGGTCAGTGTCTGTGCCCTCAGGGCCACCTCAGGACACTTGCTCATAACTCTGCTTCATTTTCCTGCCTGCATAGTTCTGAGGATATGACTGCAGGGGTTAGTAGCCAACACCTCATTTCATTAGTCTGTAATGTAGGTTTAAAGGAATTCACCTCAGATGCAGACAGCTTATTCCAACTTACCAAAAAAATGAACAGTTACAAGGTCTGAAGCATGATATGAGGGTGATGAAATTCAGATGTGCCATGTCACCCCGAGGCCTGCTTCAGCCCCGACTCAGTCCACAGACGGGCGGCTCTCCCCTCAGCCCTGGGCACACAGCCGCCTGGGCCCTTCTGCCTTGCAGGGTCACAGTGGTGAGGCTGTCTGTCACACAGCCTCGGAAGTCATAGGACAGCCCCAAGCGGAGCATCCCTTCCCTGCTTCCCCAGAGAGCTGCCGACAGGCCACTTTGGCCTTCTGTTCATAGAACCTGGCTGCCGGCTTGTCACCGGGGCCTCTTCATTATCAGGTCCCCTTCTTGGTGTACAGAGGTTTGACGCTTTCCAGCTTCTCCATCAAGCAGTGATCTCTCACCCTTCACTCATACTAAGGAGTACGTGCTGATAAAGGCTCAGACTGATGCTTACCCCACTGGCTAACGAATGCTTTAGCAGCCATCAAACCCTCTTGGGCAGAAGGCAGTGAACCATTCACAGACTGGCCCTGGCCCATCCTTCCTACTAATGGTGTGACTTCACAGACACTACGTAGGATGCCTTTGCTTCTCCGTTTCCTGACCTGAAAATTGGCATAATAATAATACCTCCCTTATAAAGTGGTGGTTAAATGAGAGAACGTGGGTGACAGCACAACACTGGCACGTAAAAGCCGTTCAACAAATGGCACCTATTCTCATGATATTACTGAAATTTTCAAAAGTTAAATTTCAGACATCAGTCACTGACTCATGGAAATATTTGGAGCTTCAAGTCTTTGTCCAGTGAGAGGGAAAGGGAATGGAGTTTAAAACCCTGGGAGGAAATCCCTAGACAAGGAAGGTAGACGTTCCATGTCATGATATCACTAATTTATCGCTCAGTTGTGGGGTAAGCCACAGTTAAGCCAAATGTAAAATGAGGGTAATACCAAGGTTGCTGTGATGATTAAATATCATAATGCTTAAAAATGGTTATCATAAAATGGATACATAAGCCTCACAATGTTCAGTGCTCTTGTTGTTATCATTGTTATCATAACCTGTCTTCCCCATGTTAGTTCCTCTATCAACTCTTTACTGGGTCGAACTGGGAACAACCTGGGTTCCTAAGCACCGTTCCAAAGATTAGGCTGGGACAGCTCTCCCCAGCCCTCAAGGCTCTGTTCCTGCTGCAGGGCATTTGCTCCCAGCTACAAATGACTCCCAGAGCCTTCTGGGGTCCACTCCTTGCTGTTTCCATGTGGCTTTGTCATATGGAAAGGCTATGTCATGCTATGCGCAGACAGGGAACAGCCTCTTTCCTTTCTTTCCAGGGACCTGGAGGTGGTCCCACCTGCTTCTCACCTCTCACTCCTGGGGTGGTCCCCAAAGGGGAGCCAGAGCTCCTCAAATGAATGTACTCCGCAACCAGCGACAGGAAAAGGGGCCCAGACCTTAGCTTTTACCATCGGCCCTGCCAGCAAGTGCTGGGCCGGGACAAAATGAAATCCCAAAGACAAGGGTCCTCTAGCTTCCCAGGACTCAAAAAGAAGTAAACTGTAGGTTGTCTCATTTATGAAGCTACCAAAACTTTTAAAACTTAAGTTCCTGCCCCTGCGTCTCTGTGCAAACATAAAAATGGGAAAGCTTTTTGGTCCCACCAAAATTGGTAACTAGTACGAGTTCTTCCTTCCAAGGTGAGGTTTGCCTTAAGGCTGGCTTCTCAGCTGGTGCCACGGGGACACTGCACTGTTCCAGGCTGTACTGGGGCCATGAGGACCGTTAATACTTAGACCTGCCCACAAGGGACTTCCGAGCTGAGTAGAACTTCTTACTTCATTTTCATTCCAAGGAAGCCTTTAGCTTTTCAGGAAAAGCCTCTCTGGGATGAATCTAACACCACAGGGCTGGCTGTTGGATGGATTCTTCTATGACCCAGTGGCCTTGGACATGAAAAGGAAATGGAAACATTTCATTAAAAGATTTTCTTCTCCACTTCCTCATGCTTCAGCCAGCCATCTGCGCCTGTCTACCCTCCACCACACACACACAGACACAGACACACACCACTCAAAAAAGTGGACACATTGCCGAGGCAGCAATCATTCCATTGCGCTACCTCTCTGACTCGAAGAGCCATAGAATCCTTGCATTGAAAAAGTCATGAGAAACCCTGCAGCCGTTTTTAAAAATATATAATAATGAGGAGAAAAAAGGAGGAAAGAAAACCAAAAAGCTAGAGAATGAAGTGCCTTGTCTAAAATCTTAGAGTTAGCAGCGCAGCCCAGCTTGGGGCTCAGTTCATTCCTCTTCTTCTTTGATCAGTCATTTGTTAAGCCCCAGCTTTGTGCCAGGAGCTGGGCTAGGCACCAGCCACCCAGGAGGGGACAAAAGCCGTGCACGCACGGGGCCCACAGAGCCGTCAGGGAGACAGAAATCATCATCACCTCGGGGAGTGGGACGTTTGCTCTCTGACAAGCGCTGTAAGTGAGAGATCCACCTGCTATTAGGGAGGGTGTGTTAGAAGGGCAGGGAACGGGATTCATCTGCCATTTGGGAGGCAGGAGGAGGAGGAGGAGGAGGAGAGATGCTCCCAAGATAAAGGGACGTCCTCCTTCCTTATCAAGGAAAGGGCTACAGAGAACACTGTGCTAGGACCCACTCCTACGAGCACGCCCCTGCTCCGCTGGGTGAGCGTCCCTTCCCAGCTCTGCACTCAGTTAGGTCATGCTGGTGACTTGAAGTTGGCCATGGTGGGAGCATTTACACCACAGAAAGCAGCAGATGCTGCAAACCAGGGTTCCACCCACTGCTTTGGAGAGTCGTTTTTACCATATACCATAGTTTCCATAGAGTCCACCTGTTTCCTAGCTGTGGCCATCACAGCCCTGCCCTTGAAGCCAAATTCCAGGTCCCTTTCCTGCAGAAACTCTACCAAGAGCTTATCCCCAGAAAGGTACTGTCAACAAGTGACTTGGGCCTGGTGGCTGTTTATGTCAGACCCTGGGCCATCTGGGTTCTCCTGGGATCCAGGACATCCCAGCAAATTAATAGCAAACAGCTAAGAAAGAGCCCGTTCTTGCGGTCTGCGTCACCCCCTTGCCGTTTAATGATATTTATCAGCCACCCACGCCTGCCCAGCACTGTATGAGACACTTGGCCAGGCAGACCTCAAGGCGGGCTGTGACCCCTCTGGAATTTGGGGCCTGGCTGAAGCTGCTAAGCTGACATTGTTCTTCCTTAACATAACTCGGGCCGCCCAGGGCACAAGAACCCGCTGAGGTCATGAGATGGCAGACAGCACTGCTGCTCTATTTCCCAGTCTCTTTCCAGGCACAGGAAACACCAGGTGAGCGAAGGTCAGGGGGCACAATATATACGATTTGGTCAAGTTTCAAAAACAGCTGATTTTCCTGCTTTTGCACCCCCACTTCCACCCCTGTTCTCTGGAGAGATTTGCCAAAAGAAAAAGTGAGTTTTGAGTTCTTACAAAGAGCAGCAGGAAGTAAGGATGGGTGGACATCCTGGAGGTGAAGTTCCCAGAGGAAGCATGTGTGCATCTGTGTTTGTGTGTGTGTCGTGCACACAGAATCTGGGGGCACCAATGGTGACTGAGGCTGTTGGGGCAGGGTGCCGATGAGGCGGGCAGGCACGTGGGGCTGTGAGGTAGAGAATTTGGAAAGAAAAGACCAGCCATGGGTCTGGCGGGAAGAGCAGCCGGACAGTCTAGATTGACAGAAGTCCCCTCTTACCATCTCTGTGCTTCTAGATGGGGGCCAGTGGCTGTGACTGTCATACTTGGTCCCTGCTGGGGAAGGCACCCCTGTGCTGTGAAAGCTCAGCCATATACTAGCTTGGCCTCTAATCAGATTTGAGAGTGAGTGACGCCAGCCAGGATTCTCAGTGAGAGGTGGGCATGACATGCAGGGACTGACTTAGGGAGGCCTGTGGAGCCACCACACTGTCTTCCCAGAGCCCCTTTCAAGGCCCCACCAGTGGGCTGACAGTGAGTCTCCAGGAAGCTTCCCTTAAGAACAAAACCAGAAGCGATCAAGGTGGCATAACCAGCTAGGAACACCTAGTCTTGAATTCACATCTCAGATGATCAAAGCTGCACACACACTCAGTGGGGCAGGGGATGAGCTGGGGGAGAAAGGCTCCCCAAAGTGGCGTGTTGGGAGACCAGCAGGGTGACCGCCAGGGTGGGAATGTGGCGTGCTGGAGCGGTGGCTGTTTGTAGGGGCTGTGTGTTTAGAGTTCAGAGGAGACAACAAAGGAAAGGAGGTGGCTGGAGGTCACAGCATGGAGAAGCAGGCTGGTGCAGGGTAAGCTGCCCACAGTAAGACAGACGAAAGGCAGGTGCATGTGAAGACAGCCCCCAGTTGCCACAGAGAAGCTACATCTCCTCCCTGTTACTTTCCTGACACTGCCTTGGAGTCTGAAGGTGTCCACAGACCCTCCTAGCAATGTGCAGTCATTGCAGGTCTGGGCCTGGACAGTGTGAGTCAGTGAGGAAGTCCAGAGGGCACCCCTGTCCCATCACCGTGGAAGGGGTGTGTGTGGGTTTGCAGGGAGCCCTGGTCCGACAACGCCTGGGCGGCTTTGCTCGCCAAAACATTCCACTGGCACAGAGCTTATCAGCCTGAGGAAAGGGCACTTTCTGCTAATGGACACCAAGTCTCCGTGCTGCCCGCCTGCAGCCCCACCCTGGGATGCCCCCTGGGCCCTGGAAAGGAGGCCCTGAGAGGCGATGGAAAGCCCAGAGAAGGGGGCAGGTTTGTATGGCGGCGGCAGGGGGCAGGCAGCCTTTGTGGGCGGGAAAGGTGCGGACGCATGTTGCCCACTTAACGACGCCTCCTAGAGCCAGCACAGCATGCTCATTTCCTGCACTCAAATGCATCCACTGAAAATGAAAGGGTGCCTTCCTTATTAACATTAAAATAATTAAGTTGTTTGTGTCATTGTGTTCATTGTCCAAATATTGTTAAATGAACCATCTTATTGCTAATAATTATCCAAACATCACTGTGAACGTGGGACTTCCTCCAGTGGCAGGGTTGTGCTTCCAGCTGGCTGGCACCAAGTGTTTATATTGGTGCCACGGAGTCACTTGCCTAGGGTCCCCTGACTAGCCCGGCTCAGTGGCCGCTCCTCACCAGACCCAGGTGAAGCGCGCTCAGACAAAGCACGAATTATCCTCTGCAGTCAGATCCCAAAGTGTGTGGGTGACAAACACAGTGGCGTTGTTTCCCTGAGTGAGTCTTGTTTTCCATATGTGGGAGGAATTCCAGACTTGAAAATTCTGCATCCAGACTTCATACGTTTTTTTGTTTTTTGTTTCTAATTGAGACAACACAACTAATATAAAGAACAATGCCAGCCTGGCTTCTAACCTCCAAAGGCCCTGGGTCAAAACCTGACCTCTATAGGAATTGGACAGCATCCAACAGCAACTACTGTCTTCTGTGGTCAAGCTGGACCACAGGCTCCACGAGAGCAGCTTTCCACTGGCTTCTGGGGGGTGGAAACAGCAGATATGGCTGCCTGCTAATGCGCTGTAGGGTGGAACTGCTCTGAGGGCTTATTGACATCAGATGCCCGACCCTCAGAACTACCTTCAAACAGACAGTGGCTCCACACAAGCGCCATCACACTGGAAAATTTTAAGGCCATGACTCTGTCCCCTCACTGCCATGCGAAACTCCATTTTTACCAACTGGGCAAGTGCAAGGCCTTCCCTTCTCCATCACACACTCTGAGGGCCCAAGCCCATGTCAAAATAAAGTACTTCTAGATAGCTACGGTAGTATTACAGTTTGAATACCATAGACAATTCGAGAAGGATGTGCCCTACATGTCTACATTAGTTGTTCTTGAGTAGGTGGAATTGGAATGAAAAACAGGGCGGCGTATCTGGAATTGTGCTTACTTGTTTGAGAACATCACACTCAATCCCCAAATAATATTCTACATGTCATAAACAAGTCCCGAGATTACCGGGTATTATTTTTATATGCAATATCCTTAGAAAATAACTTATCTTAAAATGCTAGCTAGTTAATACACTACTTCAATTGCTCTAAGATTTAGACATTTAATCTAAGTTGTACTGACTTTCTTTGAGATTTCCTAGGTTATGTAATCTGGGAAAACCATTAAGTTGGAGTGGGTTTGCTGTTGGTTGATTTTTGAGATGTACCTGAGCGATCATATAGTATATGTGTAACCTCAGTTTCTTCCTCTGTGCAAAAACCAAACAGCTGTACTTAAGAGCTAGTATGGTCATTAAGTGAGATAATCCATTTAAAGTATTTACCACAATACCTGGCATATACAAAATACTTGGTAGATTTTAGTTGTCATTAGCCATATATGAATAAATGAAAATAATGTATTCATATGCATATATGTATGCATTTGAAGGAAGTAAATTTATATGTATTTATTTCATTTTTCTTTTAAAGATGACACCAAGATCTGCAAATATAAGTAAGCAAATGAGCAGATGAGCAGATAGTAATTTCCTTCTTTTCGCATTTACCTGAGATAGATGTGAGTATGAAACAAACCTCCAGGGCCCAGCTCCAGGTCTTCCAGCCTCCATCAGGTCTTAGATCTCTTCTCAGCTGCTCCTATAATCAGTGCTGAATTTGGTGAGGTAGGAATTTAGGACTAGAAGGAATCTTGGAGATAATTGGTCCAGGTCACTTTACAGATGAGGAGCCTGAGCCCCACAGTGTGATGACCTACCCAAGTCACGGAGCAGCAAGGACAAGACCAGAGCCTAGGGTCCTGGCTGTTCATGCGTCTCTTTTCAGTCTGCTAGATGGTCTTGGTTTCTCTGCTGGTTGATGTATAATGATACTGACACTGGTGCCTTGTACTCTCATGACAGCACATAGCACAACCCTGGGCATTTGGTATGTACTTGGTAAATGATTTCCTCAGTCCAACTTAACAATGGCTTGTGGCCTTTGGGTCAGGTACATGCTTGGCAGTGTAAGAGATAGGAAGCTATACGATGGTCTTTGCTTTCAGGGAAGTTCCAGAGACTTACCAGGGAAGGTACAGCAGGGGATGAGGTGGGTCTTAGAGAGGGGAGACTTGTTTAATTGCATCTACAGAAGAATGAAGGCCGGAAATCAAATCATGTAGTAAACCCCAGTGAGCTAGTTCTCCAGGTTTCTCATCCCAGACAAGTTCCAAAGCTAGATATTTCCAAAATTTAAAAGCCCTTGACCTCTCCTGTAATTCCAAATTGCTCTTCAAATACCTACTAATACTGTCCACTTGTATGTCCAATGTGGATCTCAAATTTCACATGTCCAAACCTAAACTTTTGATTATGCCCTTGAGACCTTCTCCCTCCCCAGTGTTCATCTCAGTAAATCACACCTCCAGCTGGATGCTGAAACCTTGGAGTCATCCGTGATTCTCCTCCTCCTCACACTTCCCCATCACAATCCAGTAGGGAATCCCTTACAGTACCCCGCTTACAGTGTCCTCTCACCTCCCCTGCATTGCCATCCTAGCCCAGACCTTCACCACCACTCACCCAGATTATTACAGGAACCACTAACCCATCTCAGTGCTTCATCTCTTGCTTGCCATTAGGTTGGCTTAGCCACACTGTTCCTTTAAAAGTACGTCAAGTCATGTCACTTTCCTGCTCAAAGCCCTTCCCCTTTAGAATCAAGTCCCAAGCCCTCACTAGGGTCCATAAAGTTTGACAAGAACTCGTCCCGAATGCCTCTCAGACCTCATCTTCTGCCACTCCCCCCAGCAGTACCTCTGCTCCGCCACAGGAGCACGTTTGCTGTTTTCTGCCAAGCGTGCCCCTGCCTCAGGACCTTTACAGTCCTCTCTGCCTGGAAAGTTCTTCCCACATTTCTGCATAGCTCTCCCATACTTCATTTGAGTCTCTTTGTAAACATCACCTCATCAGGAAGACTTCCCCTGACCACACTAGTACTTCCCTGACTGTAATTCTCAAGCCCTCCACTATGCTTTGTTTTTTCAGCATTTACCCCAACAGACATTTTGATGGTTATTTTTTCTTTGTTTTCTGTCCACCACCACTAGAATTTAAGCTCCTTGAGAGCACAAAACTTCTCTGTTCGCTAATGAATCCCCACATCTAGAACAGGGTCTTGGCACATAGCAGATGCTCAGTATGTATTTGCCACCAAGGCAACTGACCACGTACCTTCACTCTGTATTTCAGTTTAGTTGTTTGTGTACTTCTCTACTCACCTCGACTAGACCAGTCTTATTCCCCGCTGTCATCCCCGTAGTTCCTAGCATGGTGCACCTGCATGGAACAGGTGCTCACTCCTTGTTCGTTGAATTAAAATGAACAATTGCCAAAAGCTAACCACAAATTATGTGACTTAAATCCAGTTCATATCATCTACGAGAGGCGTGTTGCCCAGAGGGTTTGTTGGTCTTTCTGAGGGATGAGCCCAGTGCTTCATTAGAACTTCGGCAGCAACTCCAGGGAGAAGGACCGGTACAAATGGAGCTTTGTGTGATGGAGAAAACAGGGAGGTGCAGTCACGGCAGAGCTGTTTGCAGTGGCCTTTTGCCGGGCCTGAACATCAGAGCCGTGCTCTGGAGAAAGCAGCAGAAGCAAATGTGACCAAAGGGCTTAGCCCTAAGCCACCAGGGTCACGCAGCCTATGTCGGAGGAGAAGATCACACCGTATGTCTGCCACCCCACCATGTAGACTAAACCTGGGTGAGTCACACACACCAAGATTTTTGTTTCACTTACTCTGCTATACTTCTACAGGCCTTTATTCCTCAACTGTGGAATCGTGTCCATTTATTTGCAGTAATGGAGTGGTGCCCTCTGCCATGCCATGCTCAGGACCTTGTGCCCCCAGACCCTGGTGTAGGTGAGGTGGCGCTACAAGGAGGCTCCTTCCCAATAATGGGCTCCTTTGGAAGGAGTCCAGGTATAAAATATTCAGGGTATAAGTTGGGATAGAACATGACATAATGTGCTAGGAGTCATTTTACAAATTTATCTTAAAATCAAAGCTACTTGAAGAAGTGGATTTAGCTCTGCCTTCAACTGTATCCTCAGGCTCAAATGTTTAAACAGAAGTAATCACAAAATATGTCACTGTCTGCTTGTATTTTCTCCTGATGGTAGTAGAATGTTAGCCAAATTTCCAGTTCACCATCAATTATTTTTAAACTGCTTTGTCTTTTAATAAAAATCCTTTGGGATCCAGAAGCCTCGTTTTACAAGTTGATCAGCAAAGGAAAAACAATTGTGGATTTCAAAAATATACCAAAGTTCAAAAAAAGCCCTTTATAAGGTACAGAAACTTAACACAGTACCTTTTTAGTGGGTTGGTGCCTGTAAGTGATCATTATGATTGGACTCTGTGCAAGGAAAGCCACTAAAATCAAAGCAAGGGCAGAGATACAGAAGAACAAACAGCTGTTCCAGATCATCTAGGGTTTGGGGCCAACAGTCTGCTTAGAATTTATCAAGCCCAATGGAGCAGTTCAGGGCAAAAGACATTTAAAAAATAAAAGTACAAGCCCATTGGGAATATTAAGAAAAGACTCATCCAAATTTGAAGAAAATGTGCGTCCAAGACTCAAGCCGTTACAACAAGCCAAACCAGAACTCTCGAAACCAGAGTGGCAAAGAGGCTGTTTATGAAAGCCACTTAAGAGTGGTGTAAAAAACACCCTGGTCTTAATGTCACACAGGCCTGGCTTAGAGGGACCAGACGAACTTTTTCCTCTCTCCAGAAAAATCTGTAAACCACAATTTTTTAAAGTTCCATTCTACTGGTTTTCACAGCATTAGTCAATTAAAGAATTTATTGGCTTTGGATGCTCTAGACTAATTATTCTTAAAGTGAATTTCTTGGTGTATTGTTTTAATTTTATATTGCCAAATCTTTTGTAAAAAAGTCTTTCATGATCAAATAAATTTGACCTCAAATAAGTGACTCCTACAGATTCCCAATGCATACTGACACATAGACAGCTCTGATTAAAGAAAGCTGTTTCCAACCCGACAATTCCAGAATGCCTATGACCATGGAACCCTTATTTGACCAAGTCTCTTTCCACATCCCAGGGGCAGGAAATAATGGTTTAGACATTCCTGTTACTTCAAGGCCAAGATTAAGGTTCACTTCCTATTGAGATCATTCGTCCACTTATTAAATGGACATTAATTAGTTGGCTTCTACAGTCAAGGCTCTGTCTAGACACCAAGACGTAAACAACAAAGAAAATGTCTGTCAATATGTCATTATAATGGGAGAGGTAAATGTGAATAATTATCAACAAGTTCATGTGATAACGGGCTTCTCTGAACCCTGACATTGCTAACAGTCTGTATAACACAATTTAGAGCCCAAGTTGTTCACTAGTTTCTGTGCACTTGTCTTATCTCCTCCCCTACATTGTTTATTGTTTTTGAAGGTAAAGCTCATGCTTTCTACTTGTGTAATATTCTCTATGCTACTGAGCATGGAGTTGGACACATAGTAGGTCATCTAATGAATACTAGTTGATCAATTTGAGACTAAACTAGATGATCCCTGAGTCCTTCTTAGTTTTTGAGAGAGTTTCTTTCTCAAATCCTATGCCCACAAAATTATGGGGAGCCATAAAAGTATTGAATAATTCATTAACTCTGGTTTTCCAGGAGCTGTCTTAATGCTACAGAAGTAACAAAATTAATGTGTGCTACCTCTCCAAATAGGCCAGCCACAGCAAACTAAAGCAATTTACACTCCACTTATAGCCATGGTTTAAGTGTTAAAACTTAGTGATTTGAGCTTGTAATCAGAGAAAGCCAAGTTTCTGATTTTACATACAGTAATCCTGGGACTTAAGTGAATGTTTAGCTATTCATTGCAGAATTTAATACACGCTGGAGTTAGCCACAATTGGTAACACTTGGGAAGTTGTTAATTTCTTGCTGGCAATTTCACTGTAAGCTCCCTTCATAAAGTTCAGATTTAAAGTTGGCATTGTCATCCAGATTTTATGCACACTTATTGCATTTACATATGCTGGATGGTTCCTAATTATACGATGAGTAGACAGACAGTACCTTGGATGCTTTATATACTTGAGAATTGTTCAGAACCACAGAAATTTAATTTCATAAGTGAATAAGTAAGTGAATTTAGTGGGATAAGTTACATGGGGTTCTATCATGATACGGCAAGTTTACTCAACCTCAATGTTATTAACATTTGGCCCCGGTGAATATTTATTGTGGTAGATGGTCCTCTTCCCTATGGGGTGTTCAGCAGCGTCTGTGGCCTCTACCTTTGAGATGCCAGTAGTAACCCCTCATCCCGTTACACCACCAAAAATGTCTCCAGATGTTGCCAAATGTCTCCCAGGGAGCGATTGGGAGTTGAAATGACCCTGGTTAATTAAAGTCAGTTCTAGACTAATGCTAAATGTATTTTCATTTTGTGGATTATCTGTTAGTATGTGTTCAGAGAATGGAAATGAATACTTATGGTGCTTTGGAACTAGATGATTCCTTTTCCTGGCCTGTGGCCGGGGCAAGTTACCTACCTCTCAAGACTCTCAGTTCCCTTCTGCATCTGATGATTGTAAGTGAGCCACACACTGGAAAACCTCTAGTAAAATACCTGGCAAGTGGCAGGCATATATTAAACGTTAGCGGCTCCCCTCCTCCTCCTCCTCCTTCTTTCTCCCCAAAGCCTGGGGTGAGTACAACCTAATGATATGCACTACAAATAGCTTGATGGTTTGTTTCCAATTTTTCCTCCCACAGAACAGATAATCAGGAGCTGACATTTTATCCAAACCTTATGTGAGCTTTGGAGGATGGAACCACCTAATGCAACAATAGAAAAAGGAAAATCTGAGTCCTCAACCCTTAGCATTCATGCCCAAGAACTGCCAGATACAGGGAGTGTGTCTACACGCATAAGGACCATTCATCAGTTTCTCATTCTCTGGTCAATGTGATAAAATGTAACTTGAGTAAAGGAAGAGGCTGTTCACAGGTTGAGCATTCCCCCTCCAACCCCGCACTCCCCCAAAGCCGTAGAATAAAGACGGCTTAGTCGATGCCGCTGACTGTGCCCTGCAGAATAAAGAGGCCCAGACTAGGCACCATGGGGGACACTAACATGAGAACATAACTGGTAACACCTCAAACCCGAAGGCTTTGCAGAAAGAACACATGGAAAAGTGTATGGAAGATGGAGGGGAGGAGAAGGGGATCACCGGAACTTCTAACATTCAATACAACCCTTTTCATTTCACCTACTTCCAGACCTGGCACCTTGGCACGTGTGATTTCCCGTGCTGCAGTGAGGTCATACGGAGTCTTCTCCAACTTGTTTTTCTCCCATTCACACAGGCATTTCC